>JAECXF010000281.1:0-651829 GCA_018151655.1 Drosophila bocqueti | reverse complement strand
CAATAAATGGGTCAATAAAATTTAAGAAAAGTGTTGTATTGAAATCAAGCCCTATATGTCTGTCCGAGCAGAAATTCTATATCCATGAATTTTCCGATAATTATTATTTAGGTTAAAGAATCTTTAAGTTCATATACGAAGGGGAAAGGGGCGAGACCGCATCGTAGAAATGCCTTGCCGAAACCAAAAATTGATTCTGCCCCAGTAGAGCAAATTGATTCAAAAATCAAATAGTTAAGACCGCATCTAATAAATGCCGTACACCTAAAGCAAAACCAAAACAGAAGAAGAAGGAGACCGCATTAACGAAATGCCTTACCTAAAAACCTATTATAGACAAAGTGGACAAAAATGTAACACATCTTTACCTTTACAAGTACTATTAAACACGTCATTCAAACTCAACACAAAGATCCTGTCTACCGTAAACCCTACAAGTATCCCCAGTGTGTTGACCAGGAAGTCAACAAACAAATAAAGGAAATGATAGACCAAGGGATTGTTCGTAAATCGCAATCCCCAAATTGTTCTCCTATTTGGGTGGTCTCCAAGAAGGCAGATGCCTCTGGAAGAAAAAATGTAGGTTGGTAGTAGACTACAGGAACCTCAATAAAATAACTATCAATGACAAGTTTCCCATTCCCAGAATGGAAGAAATATTGGATAAACTTGCGAGATGCCAGTATTTTACAACGATTGATCTAGCTAAATGTTTTCACCAGATCCAAATGGATGAAAATTCTATTGCAAAAACTACATTTTCATCCAAGCATAGGCATTACGAATACACACTCATACCATTTGGCCTGAAGAATGCTTCAGCAACCTTTCAAAGATGTATGAATAATTTTTTGGAAGATTTAATCTACAATTGTTTAATCTATAATGGTTTGGAGGAACATATTTTATCTCTAAAGAAAGTCTTTGAGAAGCTAAGGGATGCCAACTTGAAGTTGCAGTTAGATAAATGCGAATTCATGATGGAAGAAATTGAATCCCTGGGTCATATCGTCACGACAGATGGCATCAAACCAAATCCAAATAAGACGAATGCAATCACTAATTTTCCGTTACCTAAGACGCCAAAACAGATAAAATCATTTTCGGATTATGTGAGTTATATCGCAAGTTTATTCCAAACATTCCCAAGGTAGTTAAACCTATGACCCTCAAGTTGAAGAAAGGCTCAGTAATAGACACCAAATCCAAAGAATACATCGAGTCATTTGAAAGACTAAAAGTGTTGATAACCTCAGATCCGATTTTAATCTACCCTGATTTTTCAAAGCTTATTTCTCTGACCACTGACGCGAGTAATGTAGCTATTGGTGCTTTGTTGTCACAAAACTTGTGGTTTGCCCGTTTGTTATGCCAGCAGAACGCTGAATGAACAGGAGATAAACTATGCTACCATCGAGAAAGAATTATTAGCTATAGTGTGGGGTACAAAGTATTTCAGGTCATACCTATTCAGCAGGCCATTTGAAATAATGAGTGATCACAAACCCTTGGTATGGCTTAATAATATCAAGGAGCCAAACATGAAATTGCAAAGATGGAAAATTAAATTTATTGAATTTGGTCATAAAATCAAAAATTTTATTAAGGAATATGTGTGCACCAAGAAAGGCGCAATATATTTCCCTAATGACGAAGATTTTCTGATTTTCCAAGGGCATTTAACGAAATTATAAGCACTAACAATTTCACGAGACTGTTGAGATGTACTAGGAAACTAATTGACATACTAACTTATGCCGAATTTAAGGATTTAATCTTAAAGATTCATAAAGAAGTTTTACATCCAGGTATTAAGAAAACTATTAATTGGTTTAGAGTAGAATACTATTACCCGTATAGTCAAAAACTGATCCAGAGCATTATCAATGAATGTGAAGTTTGTAATATAGCGAAAACAGAACATAGAGATTCATTTGGAACGACACCGGAAATATCAAACGCAAGGGAAAAATACGTAATAGATTTCTATCTTACGGGAATCGAAATCTTCCTATTTTGTATTGATGTCTATTCGAAATTTGCATCATTAGTTGAAATAAAGAATAGAGTTTGGCTAGAACCAAAAGAGCCATTATGAAAATATTCAATGACATGGGAAAACCTCAAGAAATAAAAGCAGATAAAGACTCAGCTTAAATGTATACAGCTTTGCACAATTGGTTAACATCCGAAGGCGTAAATATTTCTTTTACTACGAGCAAGAATGGTGTTTTTTTGAGATAAGCAACCAATTAAATGGTTATAAAGCATAGGAACTAACAATAGTAACAAACATAACAAGGAAACATAACAGAAAGGATAAAAATCAATTCAATTACCAATGGAATTTCGGCTATTGTGGGAGTACACGCGTTCTTTGCCTCCCTCTTGTCCAAATGTCTCCTGGATGACGCCTCCTCAGTCTTCGCCTGGTTGTCGGATTAGCCAATGCAGCCGCTAGATGGTTGGTGTGGGCCTGAAGCCGATCATTATAGCGACTAGAATGTCGAATTATTTGCTCTTTAACGAAGGGAATGTTGAGGTCGTTAGCAATGTCAACATTTCTGGCATACCAGGGCGCATTAGTGATCGTGCGCAACGCTCGGTTTTGGACTCTTTGTACTCGCATAATGTTGGAGTCAGAGACCGTACCCCATATTTGGACGCAATAAGTCATCTAGGGGACCATTATCGCTCTGTAGAGCAACAATTTGTTGCTGAGGCTTAGTTTGCTCGTGTAAGCAGGGATGATATAAGTACCATCCCATTTAGCATTTAGTATTTAGCATTCAGAATGTAGTATTTAGTAATTAGTATTCACTATTTAAGTGAGATGAAGGAGTAGGGATTATCGGATGAAGAGAAGACGGTAACTCTGCGATTGACGACGAATAAGAGACATTGTAAAACTTGTACATCGAACTAATTTGAAATAAAATCGCAATAAATAAAAGAAATCATCGCCTAAGACACGATAACAACTTCAGAAGTGGGATAGCAACTTTTTTCCGCAACCGCCTACATCAGTATTTCGGGTTAACCGATAACACAGTGTAACAAATTTAAAAAAAGTAAAAGCACTTTTGAAGTGACCTAGTAGAGATTGTTAAGCAGGTCGAAAATAACACAAAACCATGTTTGAAATTCTTCAAACACCCTCAAAATCTTGAGTTATGGTCAAAAACCCGTTTTTCGGCTCTTTTTCACTTTGAAAAATTCCTGCTCGAAAGTTGTTGACCAATTTGAAAATCTCTTGGAGTTTCTTATAGCTTAATAGTGTAGCTTACAGGAAAAAAATAACTTATTGTTTGTTTCGAATGAGAAAGACTAAATTTTTGCTTCGAAATATGCAACTCGCACTTTTTTCCGTGTTTTTTCGACTTTGATGCCATTTTTTTTGACCAAATCACCAATATATCGCAATGATTCGCACCTAATGTTGTTGCCTAGTCAATTACAAATAAAACAAGACCAATTTCATGAAAAAATAACGAAAACTGATGAAGTTATGACGATTTTCCCCCCTCAAAAAAAAAATTATTTCTTAGAGCGCTTTATAGTAACAATATGTAAAGGGAACGAATGAGGACAATGAATGGGTAATTCAGAGTTTAAACAACAAATTGACATTCTGGAATATATTTTTATAAATACCATAGTTCTGCAAACTTAGTTTTTCACACTTTTCTAATTTCTTATATTCAAAATTTGCACTCAACGTAGAAAGATAGTAAAAGTTCGCATATCAGTTAAAAATGTTGAAATAAGTATTTTTGCACTCTCATTTGGAATTTTTCCTGGATAATCTCGGTCAATTCAGCAACGAACAAAGTGAAAGATTGCACCAAGAAATATAAACAATTGAAAAACGATTTGTGGAAAGAGCCAAGTTAGGATGTTAGCTAATTACTGCTGGTCACTCATGCGTGAACGCAAAAGTTCCAGAAATCATTTTTAGTTGATATATTTTTCAAACAAATACTTTTTTTTAATTTTTGTACTGATATGCGAACTTTTACTATCTTTCTACGTTGAGTGCGAATTTTGAATATAAGAAATTAGAAAAGTGTGAAAAACTAAGTTTGCAGAACTATGGTATTTATAAAAATATATTCCAGAATGTCAATTTGTTGTTTAAACTCTGAATTACCCATTCATTGTTCTCATTCGTTCCCTTTACACATTGTTACTATAAAGCGCTCTAAAAAATAATTTTTTTTTGAGGGGGGAAAATCGTCATAGCTTCATCAGTTTTCGTTATTTTTTCATGAAATTGGTCTTGTTTTATTTGTAATTGACTAGGCAACAACATTAGGTGCGAATCATTGCGATATATTGGTGATTTGGTCAAAAAAATGGCATCAAAGTCGAAAAAACACGGAAAAAAAGTGCGAGTTGCATATTTCGAAGCAAAAATTTAGTCTTTCTCATTCGAAACAAACAATAAGTTATTTTTTTCCTGTAAGCTACACTATTAAGCTATAAGAAACTCCAAGAGATTTTCAAATTGGTCAACAACTTTTCGAGCAGGAATTTTTCAAAGTGAAAAAGAGCCGAAAAACGGGTTTTTGACCATAACTCAAGATTTTGAGGGTGTTTAAAGAATTTCAAACATGGTTTTGTGTTATTTTCGACCTGCTTAACAATCTCTACTAGGTCACTTCAAAAGTGCAAAATCACTGTTGCACCGTGTAATAGAAACGTTTTTTTTCGCAAAATTTAAAGTGGCGTAATCCACGAAATTGGACATGAATAAATCAGATATTGTGGATTGGCTGAAGGCCAATGAAATCGAGTTTCCAAACAGCGCAACGCTTCGACAACTGCGAAAGCTTGCTTTGGACGCTGGTTGCCGAGACGTTTACGATATCCCTGAAACTACATCGGAAGAAGAAGACACCAAAGTGGAGGTATTAAGCCAGGGGATCGAGAGCGTGCATGCCGAGTGTACATTGGAAGAAGAAGAGGAAACACTCGACGCAGCAATAAGGGTGGCCGAGAAGAAGAAGAAACTGGCCAAATTGATGCAGAGCGACAACAAAATGACGGAGGACTTCCAAATGGTTAAGCAGATCATGGTTCCGTTCTCCACTACCAAAAATAAAGAAGCATTTCAATGGATTTTGGATTTCGAAAGAGCTTGTAGAGGTGTAAACGATAGTGCAATTTTTCAACTCCGCTGTGTCCGAATGTTGATGAAAGCAGGAACAGAGGCCGACCTGTTCTTGCGTGTTGACCGCTCGCAAACTTACGATGCGTTCAAAGAAAATTTTCTCAAGACATTTGGCCGTGGAAATTCAACGGCCGATATCGTACTGCTTTTGAAAGATACCATCTTTAGCCCTGGCAAGAACACCGTCATGGGCTACCTACTCTTAATGGAGGAAATTGCTATGCGTGCAGATATTGAAGAAAAATTGACAGTGCAATTCATAATTGATGGTTTTCAAGATCGTTCATCCAATATTGCGCTATTATACTCAGCCACCACAATTGGGCAATTGAAGGAGATGGCCCGGAAATATAAAAATCTACGGAAAATTCCCAAACTATGGTCATTCGCACGGGAAGCGCTACAGCGGGAAAGAGAGGCCCATACGCTGCTTTAATTGTTCGGCACATGGACACTACGCTTCCTCTTGTACTGCACCTAAGCGCCAGAATGGATCCTGTTTCCGCTGTGGATCCCTTCAGCATATGATAAAGGATTGTCAACAGCAGCCAACAACTAATCCGAGAGTCGTAGGAGCAACCAACAACCAGCTGATACAAGACGAGGGGAAGAACAAAATGTTTATCCCAATATTTAATCAGGCAGGAGTATATTTTTGCACTGATCGAAGACAAAATAATAATATGACTGTTCTGTCCGCCATGTTTGATACCGGCAGCGCCGTTAATTTAATCTAGCGCACTGCAATACAATTTAAAGAGTTTAATGACGTATTGATCCCAACAGGATATTGTGGTGTTAATGAGTCTCACATCGAAACATTTGGAAAAATTTTTGTTAAACTTAATTTTTATAACATAGAAGAAGAAATCTCATTTTTGTTGTACCTGACAATTATGTCGCAACTCATGTTCTATTAGGCCGCAAGTTCTTGGAAAAATTTGGAATAAAATTAATTTTTAAGGATAAAAAAATAGGAAGAAGAGCAATTGATTTATTGAATATTGATAGTGATTTATTGAATATTGATGGTGATTTATTGAATACTGATCGTGACCTAGTAAACACGGATAATGACCCATTACATACATTGAAAGTCGAATTGGATAGATTGAGTTTGGATAGTGAACCAGTGAATAGATTTGATATTTATAGTGAACCAGTGAATAGATTTGATATTGATAGGGAACCAGTGAATAGATTTGATATTGATAGTGAACCTGTAGTGGCGCTTGGGTAAGAAATAAATAAATTACTCTTAGAACAAAAGACGACACTATAACCCAAAGTATGCGGCGATCGGTGAATGGCAAAACATAAGCTTCCAGTAGCGATGCTCGGGAGATAATCGGGAAGATATAGAGTCGTTCCCGATAATGGAAGGAGCTTTTACGAGCCCCAAATTTCCGCCCGACTTGAGCTATATCCGTCCGAAGCTTGGTCCATTCTTTTCAATCAGACCAGCTATCAGAACGGACGTGCTCAGGAGAGCCTATTCTAAAATAAACTTGATTAAGTGCCATGGTAAATAAAAAATTAATTAAAAAACCTTTTTATAGGATTGGCACCAAGTGATATAATTTTTCCTCTCAAAAATTCGGCGGCCTCTAACATATTTTGTGGGTCCGCATCGGCAGAGACACGTGCTTGAGGCGCCACCAAACCCAAGGCATCGGGGCTCCTCAAGGCAGTGCATATGTCCAACTATCAAGCTTCACAAGCCCTTAACTCGACGCGCAGCAACAGCAGCAGTGCAGTGCATAATCTATTTTTGTGGTTTTTCTTGGCGGCAGCAGAGTCGTCCATAACCCCTCGCGGAACAAAGTTACCCTTATCCATCGATAGAGACGCGTTAATCCACGTTTGAAGAAATATAAGTGCCTAATTACGTGGCTAGAGCGATCTATTTAAAGCCGGCCGATCGGCCTCTGAGGCCTCTGCCGACCCTAACCCCTGCAAGGCAAGTGTGTTGGTGCAACAACAACAACAATCATAAGAAATCAAATTAATTAACAACCGAGTCACATAATCCTAACCTAAATCAGGCTCAGCCGCAAATGTAGCTGAGGATCGCGGCAATATGCCTTAGTTAAGTTAGTAGTAAAAAATTTAGGTTAGTTCTTGTTTTCTCCTTTAATAATTTCACTTATGAAATAATAGTTTTCCTTTCGAAAATTTGTCTGAAAATATATTGGCAGAGTGAACAATGAAATATCAAAAAACCTGCGGGAAAAATTAAAAGTGAAGTGAAACCTAAAACATAAATAAGTGAAACCCTCCCCCAAACTAAAATCATCAGTGCAAACCTTTAACATGAATTAAATAAAAAGAAAAATGCTCATTGAATATCAGCCAAAAATAAACCAATAACAACATTGGTAGCAACACATAAATCCCGATAAGAGTTTATTCCAGCTGACCCGCCGTCCAAAGATCTTTCGACGTTGGAGCTGCAGCCAAAATGTAAGTGATAAACCCATGCATGCAATTTATCGTTTTTGTTTTGCTCCCGACTTTCGTGGCCTGATAAGCCTATATCTGCGTTTATCCTCTCTTTGATCGCCAGCTTATTCAGCGATTCAGCACACTGAGCTTTAAAGAGAATACAAATGCAGGTGCATCTTCTCTTCCTCTTCTACATAGCTTTCGCTACACTGAGCGACGAAATTTTTGAAATGAGTGAAGTTAATTATTAATACATCTAAATGGATTTTTTTATTTAAATAATTTAATTAATAATATTTTGTACTTGATGAGTAATCAGTCTTAGAGTTTAAAAATAAATTTAATATCTCGAAACACATTTTGTTTCCAGCGTTTTCTGGCAGTGTATGCACGTGATTAAATCAAATCTTTTCTCTCGATAGGAAAAACTCTTTGTTATGATGGCATACACTGAAAGAAATTGGTTTCAGTCATATTAATTAATTGTTTTCCTTTGAATTAAAACTAACTTCTCTAATATTTCAAACATTTTCGAATAAGAGAAAATTACAGTTAATATTATAAAAATCATTTTTGAATATTTCTAGATAAATTTGAATTCTTAGGAAGTAATTCAGTTATGCACTCTTATTATACCATGTACCGTAGGTACAAAGGTATATTAATTTTGTGCAAATGTATGTAACAGGCAGAAGGAACCATTTCCGACCCCATAAAGTAAATATTTTTGATCAGCATCAACAGCCAAGTCGATATAGCCATGTCTGTCTGTCCGTCTGTTCGTCTGTATGAACGCCTAGATCTCAGGAACTATAAGAGCTAGAGCGACCAAATTCGGTATGTCGATCGGAATGTTTTGCACGCAGATCAAGTTTGTTTCAGATTTAAATATTTCCCTCCCACTCCCCCGCAAATCAATAAAAACGTTTTGCAGCCACAAATATTACCATAGATCTTTCTTTTTGTGCATAGGCATGCATATGTAGAAAATGTATCAATACCGAAAATCTGGTAAAGATCGGGTGAAAAACACAAAAGTTATTTACTTATCAGTGTGCTATCTATTTGGCAGCTAGCAACAGGGGCATCCCAAAAAACAACAACAAAACTGATGAGCGCAAGAAACTAACTCCCGTGCGCAAAAAAGAGAGAGGGGTTATCTCTTTCTCTGTCTTGCACACGCAAGTGCATGAGATGGTGGTGGTTTTGTAAAGAGCGAGTTTGTTTACATTTCTCTAATAGGCAAAAGTCGCGATTAGCTGACTTTTGTTTATCGTTGTCAAAGAGCTAATTCGAGCGGCGATATATTTTGGTACAGGGTATATACCTAACAATCGTTCACGAACGACTGTAGCTTTCTTACTTGTTTTTTATTTACACTTATAATTATTTATATTATACCTTCATTTACCTAACTTTATAATTTTCACAGCAGTGTTTTTAAATATTTCTCCTTGCCTATAAATTAGCCAATTAAACGAAAAATTAATAGAATAATATTAAATAAAATTAAATAAATAATAGAAGAAAATTATGGATAGTATAGGAAATAAAATTATAATGATGAAGTCGAGCTAAACTGTTTTTGTTATTGGAAGCCATGCTAATCCTGTAGGATGTCCCAAACCTAGGGTAGCTTTTACAAGGGATCGCCAGCCTTGGCTGTAGCAAGCGATCAAGGTAGGGTGGGGTTAATGGGTGCTAAACAACAACTCAGCATCCATAACTAGCTGCCTTCTGCCACACTCTCTTTTTTTTCTCTCTTTGGTCTGTCCCCTCTCTCTTTCTTTCTCTTTCCCTACCCCTGCACGCGAATGCATATAATTAGTAAATAGAATGGATTACTCGAGCCTTTGCGAAAGCAGCTTTTTCTCTTACGCCCACACCCATCTACCGAACTAATTTGGAGGCGGAACAAGCACGTGCATTTCCCTGCTCTCACAATACCATCTGCTCGCTCCCAACAAACATTCGTTGTATGTTATAAAACAGTGAATAGATTTGATATTGATAGGGAACCAGTGAATAGATTTGATATTGATAGTGAACCAGTAAATATATTTGATATTGATAGTAAACTAATGAATAGATTGGAACATTGTGAACCATTAAGGGTTATATACACTTGCGCGCGCGGAAAAATAGGCTTTTTTAAGATTTTTTTTGTGGAATAACTGTTCATGCTGAACAAGGGAGTCAGCTATCCCGCCAGCCGACCATCACTGTTGGCGGGAAGGTACATTTTACCCGGTTCCAAACGGGGGCACGAAGCCGCCATGTTCAAATGCACTATACTATACGAGAAATAAACTCAGAGCGACAAGTCGCCTTTTCCACGCTCCAGCACTAAACCCCCATCTTTTTATTTCAACTCTTGGGTTTTTTGGAATACCAGCTTGCCGGCCCCGACGACAACATTTTGGTCCTTCGAGCCGGATTTCCAGCGCTTTGCCGAGATAAGTACGGTGCCAAAATTCCCACCATATATGTATGTACGTACACATATGCACATATCGCTGCGATTGGTCACTATCAACTAGTGGCCGGCTGCGCAATCATATATGTACATATGTGTGTATATGCTATATATACTCAATAACACTTTCAATAACACTTTCCAATAAAATAACGACTTAATCCAAGTCCCCCACCTAAAGACTTCCACACAACATTAACATACATACATAAATACATAAAACACATCGTGGCCAATCTATGAACATACATATGTCCATTACAGCTGCATATGTACATTAAGTACATGGCACATACGTAACGGCGAATATCTGTATGGTCATAGGGTGTTCATAAATCGGTAGAAAATAAATAGGGAGCAGGAATTAATCCTACCCAACATAGTCACATACACATACATATTCATGTTATTGTTTTATTTCACAAAGCTCCCACACACACAACAAAAACAAACTTCGCACAGAGAAGAGTGCTAGACCGGCAGTTGAGAACCGGCGGCAACCAACACTAGTGACACAAACACAACAACAAACACGACAAGGTTTGACAAAACAAAAATAAACAAACGAATTAATAAAAGCGACCAACGCACAGTGGTTCCCTCCATAGGCCAAAATTCAAAAAATGCGTGCAAAAATAAAATTACAAAAAGTACACAAACCGTCTCTAAAATGTCCAAACTTTTTAATGGCAACCCGTTTTTTCTCGAAATCTAACGGGACCCTCTAAAAAATCATTGAAAGTGTGAACATTGACAGCTCAGCTGCACGCATTAAAAAATTTTCACAGCTAAAGCCCACTTCAATCAGTTCTGTCGCTAAGAACAGTTTATGAATTTGTGTTATTTAAAATGGATTTTAAAGTTTAAGGTATTTTCTTTATGTTCTTAAATTGAAAAATACTAATTTGTGTTGTAGTTGGTTTAAAATTATTGTTTTAGCTTACCCTGTTTTTGTACATTTTTGGTGGGTCTTTTTTGTGTTTACTTAAAGTTTTAGATGTGTTCCCCACGATTCCCCCCATTCTGATTTTTTTAGTGTATTTGTGAGTGTCTTAAGGTAAAAAGAAAGTGTATTTAAGCTGCAGATATTTGCAGATTTGTGCATATTCTACAAAACAATAAAGCCGTCTTTTTTTTTTAGGTTAAATTTTTCCTGCGAAGTGGCTGCTTTGTCTTGTTGTGCTTTGTCTGTGTTTTCGTCTTTCTTGTTTTGTATTCTTATTGAGTTAAAATTATATTTAATATTTATTTTTCTAATTTGGTATTAAAGGCGAGCTCTTATCTCTGTGTCTTTACACGATTATTATTATTTTGTTATCTTGTATATAAAATTCTGCTGTCACGGTGTTTGTATCCAAACTCCTCCGAAACTACTTGACCCATTTGGATGAAATTTGAGGGGATATTCTGTAGGCCTGAGAATCGGCTAACATCTATTTTTCGTACCCCCTAACCGATAAGGGTTGTCCACTGGTTGAGCAAAGAGCGAGCCGAAAAAACACAGCTGAAGTGTCTTTTCAAAACAGTTTTCAATCGTGTCAGCCTGAGACTGACTGCTCATTTTCTGACACGGATAGGTGGGACCATGATGTAATAACTCATGGGTGGGACGAAGTTCACCGGGTCAGCTAGTTTTCATATAATAGTTGAAATACATTAAAAAATTACACCAAATTACTTACTGTATGTGGGCGTACTGAGAATGAACCACGCCCCTTCCCACAAAATTTTAATTTTAATCTAATAATTATAAAATGAATGTTTCAAACAGAAAATCTACCAATTTTTTTATTTTCGTCTATTTTTTTTGTTATTACAACCGATCGTTCATATGACAGCTATATGATATAGTGGTCCGATCCGCTTGATTTTTATATATGATCTTACTATAAGTTTAAAAAAATTTTGTGGTAAGTTTCAAGCCTCTACCTCAACTATAAGTATTTTTGGCCGCCCTCCGCATACAACAGGAACCAGTGTGCAACGGCGCTAATATTTACATATTTGTGTAGGCATATGGACATATGTACGTCTAGGTAGCAACACTAGGGTCATACGCGGTTAAGGCACCGTTCTCACTTGCACTACTTTTTTGTACGTTCCAGTAGAAAGTGACGGTGGATGTGAGTTTTCTTTAATATTAATATTTTTGCCAAATATGTATAAAAGGTTGATCGTATAATTGGTCGCACGCTTATCCAGCGTCCCAGATCGACAATCGTAGTCCAGCGTAACCCAACGCCCCCATATTTCTTTTTCCTTAATTGACTTTTTCCCGATAATTATTATTCTGCGCTTTATCCAGCAACCCCGCGTTTTATATAAAAACGATAACATAATTGGCAGGATTATTACTTGTCACGCGTAACCCAACGCCACCTATTTCCTTTTAAATTATATTTTTTATTTAAATCGATAAAACTTTCCCGTTAATTCATTTAGTTGCGCTAAGTCTAGCGACCCCGGATTTATTTTCTTTCCATTCCGATAACATTATTTCGTTCCGATTATTACCCGTGTCACGCGTAATCCAGCGCCCCCTATTGTCTGTGCAAATCGATAACACATTTTTTTCCGATTATTCAGTATTTTTTTTTGCGATTCACATAGCGAACCCATATCACTCAAAATTGACAACCATTATTTATCCGTCCGTTTTATCCATCAACTCCAGTTACTTTTTCCAATTACGAAATATTTCGATCGATCCAACTGGTTGCACGCTTATCCAGCGTCCCAAATATAATTTGTTTTTCGATCTTTCAACTGGTTGTACGCTTGATCCAGCGTCCCAATTATATACGTTTTGTTTTTCCCCGATCCAATTGGTTGCACGCTTATCCAGCGTCCCAAACATAAGTTGTTATTCGATCCTTCAACTGGTTGTACGCTTGATCCAGCGTCCCGACAATATAAGGTAACTCGATCATTTCATTGGTTGCGCGCTTATCCAGCGTCCCAAATATACACGGTTTTTTTCTCGATCCAGTCGGTTGTACGCTTATCCAGCGTCCCAAATATATAAGCTGTTTCGATTCTTTCAACTGGTAGCACGCTTATCCAGCGTCCCAAACATATAAGATATTTCGAACGTTTAGGTGGTTGCACGCTTTCTCCGTATTCGTCCAAGTGGACAGATAGTTTCGCCCCCTTACGGTTTTCGGCTCCTACGCGAGCTTAATATGCCAATTGGCCACGGTGAGGAGGGAAAACCCCGTTTGACTGTCTCAAAAGCGTCTCAGCGAGTTAGAGCCAAGAGCGAGTCTTCTGTGGCCCCCAAAAGCCCAAATCCCTCTCAAAGTAGAACCCCATTGACAACTCCACTAAAATCTACGAGCACGTCGCTCCAAGTTCCGCGGTCAGTACCGAACACGAAATCTGCGATTTCAGACTTCTCACCCCAAGTTACTAGATCAGCCGCAAAAATGGCGCAAGCTGAGGCAGACAAGGCCTTGACAAAATTCATGACCGTGACCGATAGGGTAGGTCAGTTCGAAGCCAGAGTCAACACCCCAGCAGACACCAGTCCGTCAATCCACACGAGTAGGGTGCGACTCGAGCAGATCAGAGCCCTATGGGACAAGGTGGAGAAGGAATACGAGACTTGCTCCGAAGTTCTGTCCGGACTGAATTGCACAGACACAATAACAGTCATGCAGTCCAAGTATGACTATTGTTATACCGTTTACGAGCGGTGCGCTGCGAGTCTCAACGAGGTCATTGAAGGTTCACGCTCGCGACAGTCCGCTCAGGCCTCCACTTCGGCGCCTCCTCAGGGGGGGTGTCGCTTACCCCCAGTCGAGTGCGACACTTTCTGTGGGGACTATGTTCACTGGCCCACGTTTCGGGACCTTTTCTCAGCTATCTACATAAATAACCCTCGGTTGTCAGAAGTTGAAAAATTGTTTCATCTCAATGCGAAAACTAGCGGAGAAGCCAAATCCATTGTGTCCTTATCACCTCTAACCAATGATGGTTTTGAATCAGCGTGGAGGAACTTGCAGAATCGGTTCGAAAATAAGAGGCTACTGGTCAACAGTCAGCTGAAGACTTTGTTTAACTTATCTTCCGTCCCCCTTGAATGCGGCAAATCCTTGAAACAGCTAGAGAGCACGGTCCAAGGTTGTTTAACGGCTCTGAAAATAGCAAAAATCGATACCACTAACTGGGATTGCCTGCTAGTTTTTCTGTGCTCCTCCAAGTTACCAAAGCTAACGCTGTCTCTATGGGAACAGTCCCTTATTAGTAAGACAGATATTCCACTCTGGGCTGAATTCACGGCTTTCTTACAAGATCGTCATCGAACGCTCGAGGCGATTGAAGAGTTTAAGCCAAACGCGAGCGCTCAATCCAGAGCACCGCGGACAATCCAAACTTTTGAGAATAGAGTTACAGTAAATCCACAATCCTGTAAACTTTGTTCTCAAGAGAACCATCCCATCCGAGTATGTCCGTTATTCTTACGAATGCCAGTAGGAGATCGGGAGAAATACATCAAACAGCAGAAGTTATGTTTAAACTGTTTCGCCAGAACGCATCTTCTTAGGGACTGCACCAGCACGCATAATTGCTATACTTGCAGAGGACGCCATAACACTCTCCTGCACCGAAATAGCACTCCGGCAGTCCAATCCGCGGTCGATCCTGACCATCAGCCCCAATTATCCACATTTGAGCACCAGCAAAATATACAGTCCACTCCATCGACGAGTCAACCAAATGTGCAAACGTTCTTGGCTGTAAGCACTCAAGGGGTCCTCCTGAGTACAGCTTTAATAGAGATTTGCCATTTGGGCATCAAATACTCAGCACGGGCACTTATTGACTCCGGTTCTGAGGCAACCTTTATATCAGAACGGTTGTTCAACTTGATTAAATTACCTTATGAGTCCGTACAAGCTCAAGTTTCAGGGGTCAACCTCACTGTTGCGGCTCAGCCCCGTAAGCGCTGTCAACTCAACATAGGTTCTCCAGTCAAGCCCCACATCCAAATTGAAACGTCTGCATACGTACTACCACAATTGGCCGGAAATCTCCCATCCTGTACTATACCAGAAAACTCTCTGAAGCAGCTGCCGCCTTTGCAACTAGCGGATCCGAATTTCTACCGGAGTTCGCAGATCGACGTTCTTATTGGCGCCGATATCCTGCCATCGATCATTCTTAGCGGCTCCCATTCCAATATTTGTGGCTCGCTTCTTGGCCAAGAGACCATTTTCGGTTGGATTCTTTGCGGGCCCATCGCAACGAATCCCACAAGTAGAATATGCTCATTTTCATCCCGACTAGCTGTCACCGAGTCCAGACTAGACAACATTCTCACCAAGTTTTGGGAGGTGGAGGATGTTCCAGTGAGACCGGTTAGGGAATCCACTATGGTTTGCGAGGAGAACTTTGTCCGATCCACCCAAAGGAACGAGGATGGGAGGTATGTGGTTTCGTTGCCCTTTAAAGAGCCGAACAATATCAATCTGGGACACTCCAGGTCAATCGCACTGGCTCAGTTCCTGCGAAATGAGATTCGGCTGAGTAAAGACGTTCAATCAAAACAGCAGTACGACTCAGTCATTCAAGAGTATCTAGATTTGGGCCATATGCACCAAGTCTCTCCGAACGACTCCAGCAATTTTTATTTGCCCCATCACGCTGTCTTTAAGCCAGACAGTACCACGACGAAGGTTCGCGTTGTGTTCAATGCTTCCAGTCCCTCATCAAACGGGAACAGCCTCAATGATATCCTTCATGCGGGGCCTGTACTGCAGTCCGATCTGACTATCCAGATTCTAAAATGGCGGTTCTTCAAGTATGTTTTCAATGCCGACATCACAAAGATGTACAGGCAAATTCTGGTAAATTCTGACCATACGCGTTTTCAGAGAATCCTCTTCCGCAATAAGGTCGGAGACCTCTGCGACTATGAACTCGATACGGTCACCTTCGGCGTAAATTGTGCACCTTTCCTAGCCATCCGCGTACTACACCAGTTGGCTCAGGATATCCGTGGCCAATATCCGTTGGCGAGTGACATCATCTCAAATTTTATGTACGTTGACGATGTGCTCGCCGGCACTCACACTAAGCAGTCGGCACTTTTAGCCATCGAGGAGCTTCGGCTGGCTCTTGAGAGTGCTGGTTTTCCATTGCGGAAGTGGACCTCAAACGAGAGGAACCTCCTGCAAGCGATTCCAAAGGAGCACTTGGTGAGTGCCGACTTCCTTGAGCTTGAAGAGGCTAGTACGGCGAAAACTCTTGGGATCCGTTGGCAAGCTACGTCCGATAGTTTCTTTTTTATTCCGGTGGATATCCACCTCCAAACTGCTTACACTAAACGAGAGGTTTTATCTCAAATAGCCAAACTTTTCGACCCAGCAGGTTGGCTATCACCGTTCGTAGTCCGAGCCAAGATTTTCATGCAAAAAATTTGGCTACGGGAGCTGGGCTGGGATCAGCCACTCCCTATGGACCTTGCAACCCAGTGGCGAGAGTTCCTAGAAGGGTATCCAGCCCTGAAGGAAATTCGTATTCCGAGATGGCTACGTTTCCATCCAGCTGCTAAACTTCAATTCCATGCGTTTTGCGACGCGTCACAGGACGCATATGGGGCTGCTATTTTCGTTCGGATCGAAACGACGGACGGCTGTTGTACCCATTTACTGACATCTAAAACCCGAGTCGCTCCCGTCAGATCCATCTCCATACCACGATTAGAATTGTGCGGAGCAGTGCTGCTCACTGAGCTAGCAGCATCAGTAATTTCCGAAATGCCTCCTCGTGTCTATGAGACTTTTTACTGGACGGACTCTACAATCGTTCTGGCTTGGCTAAGTAAGCCAGCATGCTCCTGGACGACATTCGTGGCCAATAGGGTCGCAAAAATCGAACAGTGCACCAACGGAAGCAGATGGGGACATGTACGATCCGAAGACAATCCTGCTGATCTGGCAAGCCGGGGCGTCTCAGCCCAAGAGCTTGAGAACAGCGCATTGTGGTGGCATGGGCCAGCTTGGTTGCACCTCAAACAGGAGCAGTGGCCGAGCGATTCAGGGGTCCATCCGGATACTGAGCTTGAGCAGCGCCCCATCAAATGTCACACTGTCACAGTACCCCCAGCAGTCGAGATCCTAGAGCGTTTCTCAGCCTTTGACAGGGCTCTACGGGTTCTTGCTTATGTGTTTCGTTTCGTAAAAGGTTGCCGAGAGCAGAGTGTAGCCTCATCGGTAGAACTCACCGCGGCGGAATTGTCCGACGTGCAAGAGCGGTTAATCGTGCTCACTCAAAAGAACGAGTTTCCCGCCGAATACAAGGCCTTGAACAATAAGCAGTCAGTTCCATCCGCAAGCGCAATTGCTAACTTAAACCCATTTCTCGACGAAAAGGGGGTCTTGAGGGCAAGCGGCAGGTTACAATCATCTGAGATGCTTAGTTATGATGAGAAACATCCGATCATCATTCCTGCACGGTGTAGGTTCGCCAAACTCCAAGTCCTGTTCACCCATCGCATATCCTTGCATGGGGGAATCAATTAATGATTCGACTGATTCGTTCCAAATTCTGGATTCCTAAGCTTAAAAGCTTGGTGAAACAAACAATACACTCGTGCCGAGTTTGTGTCATTCACAAGAAGAAACTGCAAACGCAGTTGATGGGGAACTTGCCCCGTGCGAGGTCCACGTTCTCCAGACCGTTCACCCATACCGGAGTGGACTTCGCAGGACCATTTGACATCAAGAGTTATGTCGGTCGAGCCTGCAAAATCACAAAGGGGTATGTTTGCGTTTTTGTATGTTTCACTACCCGGGCCATCCACCTCGAAGCGACCTCCGACCTGACGACCGAGAAGTTCTTGGCCGCGTTCTCCCGTTTTTTCGCTCGGCGGGGGTGCCCACAGCACGTCTACTCTGACAACGGAAAAACCTTTGTCGGAGCCTCCACGTCTGCTTGCGGTGGCAGAACCTGGGATTGAAGAAAGTGCCAGCTCCATTATCAATCGGTGGCGGAGGTTGAAAGCCCAGCATCAGCAGTTCTGCCTGCGTTGGAAGGAGGAGTACCTAAAGGAACTCCACAAAAGGAACAAATGGAAGTTCCCAACGCGAGATCTCCAGGAAGGAGATATGGTGGTGATCAAAGAGGAGAACCTGCCAGCCAACGAGTGGCGGCTTGGGCGTATCCAAGGGGTCTGTCCGGGCGCAGATGGCAAGGTCAGAGTAGCAGACGCTCTCACGGCAAGGGGTGTCATACGACGACCAGTGGCGAAGATGATTCGCCTCCCAATGGACAGCCCTAATGAGTCTAAGGACTCCTCCATATAGTCTTTGACTAGTCCTAAGTTTGTGTCGTCCCACGTCGTCCGTCCGTCCATGTGTCATAATCATCTGCATCCATATCGCCTCATTCTCCTTATTTATCCATTTCTACTATAGCCTCGTATATAATGGCTCCAACGACCCGCCACGTTGTTCGTCGCTCGGCATCCACCGATGTGTACCGATGTCGAGTCTGCAGGGGTGTTCACCCATTGAAGAGTTGCCAGCGGTTCCTGCAGCTACCGGCTGTGAAGCGACTCCGGGCAGTCTTGATTAACAAGTACTGCGCGAACTGTCTGGCCCACGAGCATTTGGGTCGGTCTTGTCACAGCAAGGGGAGGTGCCACATCTGCCGAGGAGCCCATCACACCCTGCTGCACATCCGCGGCGAACAGTCGCGCTCTTCGAGGCCCGAACAGAGGCGCAACCCCCGCGCGGGGCCTCAGCCTCAGCAGCGTCGGAGGGCGGTTTCAAGCGAGTCACGACGTTCAGCCTCGCCGTTGGATGTGTCGCCACCCCGCAGCTCAGTCTCAACGCCTACGTCCGCGCCTATCCTGGTGCGTACGAGTGTGAGCATCCTTCCGACCGCAGCCGTGCTCATTGGATCCGAGCAGAAGCGGTTCGATGTGCGAGTCTTGGTGGATCCGTGCTGCCCTGTGAGTCGCATCCACGTCTCGCTTGTGAAGGCGCTCAACTTGGCCATCACGGGCATTGGCGGCGAACGGGTGTGCACCACCGAGATTCGCTCGAAGGCATCCCGGATGAGCAGGCAGCTGCTGATGCTGGTGGACGAGCAGATGCAGACGCGAACGCCGGCGCAGCCTCTGGATCCGAAGGTTCAGGAGATGTTCCAGAACTTGACGCTAGCGGACGACCGTTGGTTCCACCCATCGCTTGTATCGGCGGTACTGGGGGCAGATGTCTATGCCGATCTGATGCTGCCAGGTACTCTTCCAGGCCAGGACGGTCTGCCCATGGCGCAGAACTCGACGTTAGGATGGATCCTTTCGGGACGTTGCTCCTTCTCCTAAATTGCAAGTCTTCCTCTTGCAAGGGGGGGGAGAATGTTCATGCTGAACAAGGGAGTCAGCTATCCCGCCAGCCGACCATCACTGTTGGCGGGAAGGTACATTTTGCCCGGTTCCGAACGGGGGCACGAAGCCGCCATGTTCAAATGCACTATACTATACGAGAAATAAACTCAGAGCGACAAGTCGCCTTTTCCACGCTCCAGCACTAAACCCCCATCTTTTTATTTCAACTCTTGGGTTTTTTGGAATACCAGCTTGCCGGCCCCGACGACAACAATAACAAAACAACTTGTCGTGAAACACTCAATGTATGTTTATTTGTACACTTTCTGAGATTCTTCATGAAATTTTCCAAAACAAAATATTTATTTTTGTAGTTGCTGTAGGCCATAATGCAAAAACACAATTTTTCAAATATCGTCCGCGGTGACCACGATAACGAAGGATGTGCTCATCGGAAATACACAAACAGAAAAAATTTATGTAGTTTACACCTATACGCTGTGCGTGGACGAAGGATTTTGCAAAACACAATTTTTTACGAAAATGATGATCGTTTTACTAAAAAAAATCGGTTTTGAACGTATACATTTTTGGTTTTTACATCAGGAAAAAAAAAGTTTTGCCTTAAATCAAAATCCTTCGTCCACGCACTGGCCAATATTGTTGTTAATAAGCCTGCAAAATTTCAGACTGACCGAGTTAACGGTTCTTTAGTAATCGTGGTCACCGCAACCACACTTTTTCAAAAAAACAGTTTCGAGATAATCGCGTGTAAAGAATGATTCGCCGTTGACTCGTAGTGCAGATAGCGCGCTATAAATAGCTGCCAATCCGGTTCTAATGCTCAAAATTTTATGATTTTTGGGGAAAACATTCTCCAAGATATGTACTTTCAGAAAATGCAATAATAAAAATTTCGATTTTTTTGACAAACGCAAGTGTATATAACCCCTTAAATAAATTTGAAAATAGGCAGATAGTTCAGAGAAGTAGTTTAGAAAAGGATATTGAAATTGATCATGAATATAAGAGTTTACCATATATATATAGTATCGATATATTTATGGATGATGAAGAGTTTGACATTGACCCAAAGTTAAATGATGGTAATCGTAGTGAACTCATTGAAATAATAAGAATAAATTATTTAGATTTATCTAACATTCTGGCAATTCAACATAGTTATGAAATGAGACTAAGACTTAAGTCGGAAGAACCCGTTCGTTCTGTTCCGAGAAGACTTTCATATCAGGAAAAGAAGGAAGTAGATTGCAAAATTGATGATTTGTTAAAAAATGGATTTATTCGAGAAAGTAATTCACCTTATAGTTCGGCTATTGTAGTGGTTAAGAAAAAATCTGGGGAAAAACGGATGTGTGTGGATTATAGGCAACTCAATTGATGATTGTTTAAAAAGATTAGAAGGGAACCAATATTTTACACTTTTAGATTTGAAGAGCGGATATAATCAGGTGAAAGTAGCAGAGAGTTCAGTTTAGTACACAGCTTTTGTGACACCCTCTGGACAATACGAATATACAAGAATGCTTTTTGGACTCATGAATGCACCTGCAGTATTTATGAGATTTATCAATTTCATTCTGCAACCATCAAAAATCATCACAAAACTTCTCACTTAACTTCAGCCGTTTGCTACCGCGTGTGCATGAGCTTTTTTCGTGTTTAATTTGTATTTAATTTACACTTTTAGTTTTTGTGCTAAGACGGTTTTCTGCATTCTCTTTTGTGCCTATCCCTCTTCTCCCCGCTTACGTTCCGTTGGTGTTTAGCTGCGGGTAAACGGTTCTAAGCTCTCTCACCCTCGCTATTTCCTTATCGCTCTCACTCTCCCGCTCACCCGCGTTGACGGTTCTCCTCTTTGCACAGTGGTCTAAGGTTAGTGGAAATGTCTTTTAATATTGTCTGTGGAATTAAAAACTGCCAAAAAACCATTTTGGCAGACCAACCAAGTGTATATTGCTGGCTTTGTGATACGGTCGTACACGCTAAGTGTGTCGAGCTGTCGGCCCGTATTGCGGATGCAATTTCCAGTAAAACGGGAATACATTATTGTTGCCAGTCCTGTCGAGAGGTTGAGAAGGAAATGAAATCCTTCATGCGGCAGACCAGAAATGGATTTAGTGAGCTCACGGTCAATTTTCGCAAAGCGAATGATCTGCTCACAGCGTTAGACGCTCAGTTTAATAGTCTGAAGCTATTAAACGAGTCGCCAAAGCGCAAAAAATCTGTTGCTGGTCGTCAGCAACTGTGTGAATCCCAGCAACCTACCATCGGGATCACCCCTTCGGCACAGCCACCGACACCGATACCAAGCCCAATGGTCTTGAGATCGGGAGCGGTACTAGATTCGGTATCCGAATGTACAGGGGTGGAAATGGCAACAGGTCCGCCAGTAATTTCCGTTGTGTCCGCTGCGGTGTCCCAAACTCGGACTCCGCAGACTGCCCAGGGCGAAAAAACATCCGGACTACCGGCTGTCGGTAACTTAGGGTTACCAAAGACCCTAACTGCTGTTCCACCATCGAAAACAATATTTGTTTCGCGGCTTGCCCCTGACCTCGCATCGGAAGATGTCCTTGCCTACATTCAAGGCAAAACCCAAGCCGAAATTGTAAAAGTGGAAAAGTTTAATTTTTCGTATGTCAGACACATCTCGTTGTTCAAGATTAGCGTCAATCCGAATATCTTTGACACAATTTGCTCTGGTGACTTCTGGCCCGAGCACGTTGTAGTTAAAGAATTCGAGGCTAAAACAAAGAAAAAGCGGCCAGTTGGAGTTCGCCTCCCTATACCGCCACAAACCGCTAGGACCACCGCTAAGACCACCTCAACACCTTCAGTCCCAAAAAACTAACCACTTCCCTCCAACTTTCCTATCAGAATACTAGAGGCTTACGCAGCAAGCTCTCGAAATTGTATCCTTTGCATCCCAGGTAATCGTATTTACTGAGACCTGGTTAAAGCCAGAGATCCTTAGCTCTGAGATTCTCCCGGGTAAATATACAACTTACAGGGTTGACCGACCAGTCCAGCGTGGAGGTGGAGTTTTAATTGCCGTAGACTCCTCCCTCATCTCAGAACTTGTTGCCCTTGACGATATCACCGATATCGAGTTTATTTGTGTTAAACTTTCATTTCCAGGTAGTCTTATTTACATAACTTGCTCCTATGTTCCACCATCGGCTGAGGAGCCCATTTATTGGAAACACCTTGCGGCAATTCAGGCCGTTTCCAACAGGCTTTCAGATCGAGACCAACTCGTAGCGCTAGGGGACTTCAATATACCTGGAGCTCGTTGGTCATCTGATGGTGTGTCAAATGTCCTTCAGACTATGGCACAGCATGACCTTGTTGATGGCCTGCTTGACATATCCTTGTCTCAAGTTAACCATGTCCTGAATTCCCTAAACCGCTTATTGGATCTTTGTTTCGTCTCTGATCCTCTAGGTGTTGACTTAGTTAGAGTTCCTTCATTGACGCTACCTGAAGATCCTTACCATCCAACTTTCGAAGTGACTATCGATACGGGGACGGTTGTAAAGAACGAATCTGATTGTTTGGCCAATAAGGTTCGCTGTTTTCGTAAAGCTAACTTTCATGTGCTAAATAATCTTATATCTGAACTCGATTGGTCAAATCTGTACATGTGCACTGACATGGCAGCCGCCGTGGACATTTTTTACAGTGCCATGAACTCGTTCTTCTTATCCTGTGTTCCGTTAACCTATCCGTCTGTCTCTAGTAAACCACCTTGGTTTAATAAGGAGCTGACACGCCTAAAAAATGTTAAGTCTAGGCTTTATAATAAATATAAACTTACTCGTTCTAAAACTGTCTTTTCTAACTATCTCAGGGCTCGGTCGAAATTTACCGTGCATAACGCTCGGTCTTATAAAAATTATCTGAATCGTTGTAGGGTTCAGTTCTCGCAGGAACCGAAACAGTTTTATAATTTTGTTAACACCAAGCGTAAACCAAACCTATACCCTTCCTCGCTTTCATTTAAAAATTCTTCAGCAAAATCGGATCAGGCAATCGCCGATCTCTTTGCTGAATTTTTTAAAACTACTTATTCTTCCTCAAACCAGATAAACCAGACGTATTCTTTCCCTATGCCCAAATCGAACTTAATTTTCAGTCCTATCTTAGACGAAAGCTCTCTTCGGCTGGATCTTCAACGTGTAAAGCCAGTTTATGCACCGGGTCCCGATGGTATACCGGGCTGTGTTCTCAGGTATTGCGCCGAGGCTCTGTGTAACCCCCTTCTCAAACTATTTACCATATCTTTGGAAACATCAGAATTTCCCCTTATTTGGAAGGAATCTTTTATTATTCCTCTCCATAAAAAAGGTAGCAAGTCAGATGCTGGTAACTACAGAGGAATCTCTAAGTTGTCGGCAATTCCAAAACTCTTTGAAAATATAATTACTCCTCACCTGCAGCACTTGTGCAGGTCCGTAATTTCTCCATGTCAGCATGGATTTATGAAACGAAGATCGACCACTACAAATCTTTTGGAACTTACCTCATTTGTGATTAGGGGCTTCCAACGTAAATCTCAGACCGACGTGATCTATACGGACTTTAGTAAAGCTTTTGACTCGGTTAATCATTTTCTTCTTATAAGGAAGCTCGATTTAATAGGGTTTCCTACCGATCTCCTTAATTGGCTTCAGAGTTATTTGAGTCACCGGACTCAAAAGGTTCTGTTCAAGAATTCTCTTTCCAGCTCCCTCAATGTCACTTCTGGCGTCCCACAAGGCAGCCATCTTGGCCCGCTGCTATTTACCTTATTCATCAATGACCTTTCTCTAGTGCTACCCAACTCTAGGGTACTTATGTACGCAGACGATGTCAAACTGTGCGTGCAGTATAACGACAGCTCATGCCAGTCAGACTTACAATCCGATCTTGACAACTTCCAGGCATGGTGTAGTGTTAACTTATTAAATCTCAACAGCTCGAAATGCAAACTGATGACATTTTCACGTGTCACTCCCCAGTATGCAACGTATACGCTTAATGAATGTGCATTGGAAAGAATAACTCTCGTTGACGATCTAGGTGTCCGTCTAGATCCTAAGCTTTCGTTTTCAGAACATATTTCTTGCATGGTTAACAAGGCCAAAGGCATGCTTGGATTTATTAAAAGGTGGTCGCAAGAATTCGATTCCCCTTATGTAACTAAGACTCTTTTCACTTCTTTAGTTCGTCCAATTTTGGAATATGGTTCTTGCGTTTGGAGTCCTCAATTTGGAATTCATATTGCCCGCATTGAATCTGTTCAAAAAAATTTTCTGCTTTTCGCCCTACGTGGCTTACCCTGGGATGCCGACCTAAGATTACCGTCTTATTCTAGTAGACTTCTATTAATTAACCTACCTTCCCTATCTAACCGTAGAACTATGCTTGGTGTCGTCTTTCTACACAAGCTAATTCATGGTGACGTAGAGAGCCCCTACCTGCTAGGACAACTTAACTTTCACGTTCCTCGACTAACATCTAGAACCTTTATCCCCTTAGCAATAAAGCACTATAGGAGGGAGTTTGAGGCACATGAACCTTTTAGGGTCTTATGTGCCGATTACAACCGACTTTTTAAATTTATAGAGGGACCTGTGAGCCTCCCTCGTCTTAAAACTGTATTGCTAGTAGAATTAGCTCGTAATGTTGCATGAATCTAAACCTAACTTTCCTCGTTCTTTCCTATATTTTCCTTCTCACGCGTCTATCTAGTACGCGATCGAGCCGTACGTCACACGGCTGCGCCCCTCGGTCGGTTGGGCGGGAGGTGGGCGTGGTACTCGCGCGTAAAAAAAAAAAAAAAAAAAAAAAACAATTAATACGTGTTGGAAATGTGGTATAGACGATATTGCTATCGGTTCTAAGACATTGAGTGAACATTTCGTAACCGTAGGAAGAGTAGTAAGAATTCGGGCAGCATATAGATTAGAAATTAAAATAAGTAAATGTCAGTTCGCTTATAAAAGCATAGAATTTTTAGGATACACATTTAGTGTTTTGTTGTTTTGTTGTTTTGTTGTTTTGTTGTTTTGTTGTTGGCCGCCCTAGTATGCGACGCTTACACCGACGCTAAGCCGGGCCATAAAGATGAGGACCCTGGCATAGAGGCACCTCGGATCGAGGAGGCGCCCAAAGGATTGTCCGACGAGGAGGACATCCTGGAGGGGTACGTCTCCGAGGAGAGCGAGCTCGCGAGGGGCTTGCGTGGCGTCGGGATGTCCGAGGAGGACGAGCCGACCTCGGACGCCGACATCACTGTGGTAGAGTCGCAGAATGTCCCTGACGTTTCTGCAAATAAACCTCCACCACAGTAAAGCAGCTTCAGCTGCCCTACTTGTCCATCTGGCGGAAGGTGGTATCGACGCTGTCCTCATCCAGGAGCCCTGGGTCTGTGGCGACAGAATCCTAGGGCTGAGGACAGCCGACTATAGGCTGTACGCAGCTCCAACAACAGGTAAATCGCGAGCCTGCATACTCGCTAGAAAAGACTTAACTCTTTTCATGCTTCCCAATTTCAGCAATGAAGACATTATAACTGCATGTGTAGAGGGACCAAAAGGTTCCCTCCGGATATACTCCGCATACCTGCGGCAAAACCAGGACCCAATCCCCCCCACCCTGAGGCAAGTTACCGAGGACAGCAAAAGGCTGGGCCTGGACTTCATCATCGGGTGCGGCGCAAACGCCCATCACCATCAGTGGGGCAGCACTGACACCAACGATAGGGGTGATTCTCTTTTTGATTTTATCCTTTAATCCAACTTGCTGGTGGGAAATTCGGGGAACGAACCCACCTTTATTACCGTAGGGAGGTACTAGTATCATCCTTCTTTCTGAATCCCTTAGGGATACCATGAAGTCATGGAGGGTGCTGGAAAAGCTCTCCGTCTCTGACCTTAGGTACATCCAATTCACGCTGAGCTTCGATAGGTTCAATCCAGTCACCTTTCGGAACCTCCGGAGGACTGACTGGTAGAAATATAGATCCCAGGTAAACGAGATCCTTAAGCCCCCTGCAGCCCCAACCCTCTCGGACTACTGTCCGGAGGGGCTGGAGTGTCTCGTTAAGACTTTTACCAATGCTTGTAGCTCGACTCTGGATAGGTCCTGCCGCCGTAGTAGGAATGGGGGGAAGACTGGGAAGAAGCCACCATGGTGGTGTAAGGAATTAATCTGCCTGAAGAAGACCACGAGGCAGTCCTTCAATCTAGCCAAGAGCTCCAACACGAACGCATCGTGGAGCCTCTAAAAGCCTAACTTGTCCCTTATACAACAAGGAATTAAGAAAGGCCAAAGGAAGGGCCTGGTTCGACTTTTGCTTGGTAATCCAGAAGTACTCTGCGGCGTCTCGGCTGCGGTAGGTCCTCTTGACGACGCCCTCTAACCCGGGCTTTGTCAAGCGTCCTGACGACAAGCGTTGGACGACCTCCAGTGAGGAAACTCTCGGGGTTCTCCTGGATGCTCACTTCCCCGCTAGCTCGTTTCAGAGCAGCCCGCCTAACCACCCGACACGGCGGGGTCCGTCTGAAATAGCATACCTTCTTAGCGATAGGGACATTAAATGGGCAATTAACAGCTTCAGCCCATAGCAATCCCCAGGGGTTGACGGCATTATTCCTGCACAGCTTAGCTACGCAGCTAAGCTATCCACGTCTTGGCTTCGACTGATCTTTTCGGTCATTCTCTACACAAGAGTCATTCCAAATGGATGGCTCCGCTCGAAAGTTGTATTCATCCCCAAAGCAGGCAAGCCATCGCATTGCACTCCTAAGGGCTACATGCCGATAAGCCTCTCCTCGTTTCTACTCAAGACGCAGAGTATAAACATTTGGTTTTCCGTCGCCATATAATTACAAATTCTTGGTTTAATAATTTTTGGTGATTAAGCCCGGAGCAACACAACTCGCTCTGAACGTTCTTTATTAATTGAATATTATTTCGGTTACATATTTGGTTCTTACCAAATAAGTCGCAGCTGCGCCGACAGCGAAGCCGGCAGCAAAGCGGTCAGTACTTATATATCTATATATGCATATAAGTAAGCGACGGCAAAGGGTCGCTGAGGTAGGGAGGAGGTATTAAGTTCACGTAGTGACAGAGTGGTCGCGCATGTAAGAAATGCAGACTCAGCACTTAGGAGGCCCATTGCAAGGGTTTGACTTATAAAATAAGTGTTAATATATTTGTATTTATGCATAACACTGAGTACAGTGTGCACTCGCTATGCGCACATACTACATCTCCCTCCTTTTGAAAAATATTGTAATCTAATGGAGTTATTTTTTAATTATTATATATTTGTTGTATTTATTAGTCCTTATTAAAAAAGTATTTTTAATTAAAATTTAGATTCTAGGGTAGGTTTTTAATTTTTTTGTTTCTTTGTTTTTTTTATTATTGAAATGGAGTGGGCGGAATTAAGCCGAAAGGTCCGTACGGCCGCTGGATTGTGGTCGTGGTCGCTGGAGTGGATGGGCAGGGTGCTGCCGTGCTGTTGTTGTTGCTGTTGGGGGCCCGAAGTAAAGAGGCAGCGGGGGGAAGCTTCGATTCGTACTTCACTTTATTTGCACAGTTTTAATACTAACTTAGAGCTAACAATAGAAATGCCGCTAGACCGCGGCGTGGTGAACTTGCCCTTGGCGGAAAAGAGGGAGAGCGCGAGGAGAGCGAGAGAAGCGAAAGCTTTAGCGCGAGCGCTGGCCGCTCACACTGCCGCTCAATAGTTCGCGCCCTTCTGGCGTGAACATTCTCCCCCCCCTTGCGTAGGCAAAGAACTCATTCTTCTGAACAAGCTCCGGATACGGTCCATCCGAACCCCGTGCTCTGAGCGACGGGCAACCCATCGTCGAGTTTCAGGAACCCCGGTTGGATCAGCTTGGCGTAAACGTCTGACCCCAACACGAGGGAGATGGTTGCCGGCCGGTGGAAGCGCTCGTCCGCGAGACGGATATCGTTGAACTTGGCCCTTACTGCGTCGCTCAGCGCTCGAATGGGTGTCCGGATTCTGAGGCTGGGGTCAATCTTCAGGACGACCCCGAGCTGGAAGTGGTTTGTTCGGGACCGGAGCGTCACCGAGCAAACCTCGTCGTCTCCCTGCCGCGTGGTAGGCAGCCGGAACGCAGCCGCCAACGACCGATCGATGCTGCTGACGTCCATGCATGGGTCGATCATGGCGCCAGCCTCGAAGGTCTTCGCGCCCGTGTCAAGCACGACGACGGCTGTCGGCAGGATTGCCATTGACGGAGACGGGACGGAGACTGTCGGATGCGGGCGATCGTTGGCGACTGGGGCTGGCGACGGAGACCGCGAAATGGACATCGCGTCCGGACGGGGTGCAGCGGGCTGACGAACTTTGCGGGCCGGAGGTGGCAGCACGGATCCCCTTGGAGCGGGGCAGGGTTCCTCGTGCATGTGGAGGAGGGTGTGGTGGTTCTGCCCGCACTTCTTGCATCCTTCTTGGCTGCTGCAGACTCCTCCTGAGTGCTCATGGGCGAGGCAGTTCGAGCAGTACTTGTTAATAAGTGCTGCTCGAAGGCGCTTTTCCGCGCTCAGTTTATGGAACCTCTTGCACTTCCGAAGAGGATGGATTCCCGGGCAGACTCGGCAGCGGTAGGATTGAATACCTCGAGTACGTCTGCGCTCCGCGGAGTTGGTGGCACGACGACGAGGAGCCATGGTGAAGAGGAGGTGACGAGGAGGATGCTGTCTGTCGATAAAACAAAAAGAAACGGGGTTTAGAATGGGCAGACTACACCTTGGACCCCGGAATGGGGGAGGAGCCCTAGTCCCTCGGAACGGAGGACTCTTGGTCATCCGTAGGCAGGAGAATGACCTTGTGGACAGGGCGCTTAATGGTGCCGCGAGACGTACAAATCTCTACGACACGGATGCGGTCATCGGCTCCAGGAAAGACAGAAACTATTCTGCCGAGCCGCCATTCGTTTGACGGTAGATTGTCCTCTTTGACGACAACCATATCGTCGACTTGGAGATTCCGGGTCGGAAAATGCCATTTGCTACGTTTGTGGAGTTCTTTGAGATACTCCTCTTTCCACCGTGCACTAAACTGCTGATGTTGAGCTTTGAGGTGTTGCCATCGATTTAATATCGACTTGGCGTCGCCCTTTATCTCGGGCTCAGCCGTGGAAAGCAACGGCCCTCCGATAAGGAAATGGCCTGGTGTGAGGGCCAGCAAATCTGAGGGATCTTCAGACATAGGGGAGAGGGGTCTGGAATTGAGGCAGGCCTCGATCTTGGCGAGAAGCGTCGCCAGCTCCTCAAACGTATATTTGCGGGCGGACGTCGATTTATAGAAAAGGGTTTTGAAACTTTTCACCCCCCGCTTCCCATAGACCCCCATATGTGGAGCCCCTGGTGGGATGAACCGCCACACGAGCCCCTGATGGCTATATGCATCAGTCACAGACTCTTTGACGGCTTGGAGGAAGTCCCTGGAAAGCAAAGTAGCTGCCCCCACAAAGGTCTTGCCGTTATCGGAGTGAACCCGCTGAGGACAACCGCGCCTCGCTACGAACCGAGCAAAGGCCGCTAGGAATTTTTCGGTTGTCAGGTCGGAAGTGGGTTCCAAATGGATAGCCTTCGTGGAAAAGCACACAAACACACAAACATACCCCTTTGTTATGAGACACGCTCTCCCTGTATAATTCTTTATCTCGAAAGGACCGGCATAGTCGATGCCTGTGTAGGTAAAAGCCCTCGAGAAAGAGACTCTATCTGTCGGAAGATCGCCCATCAGCTGTGTTTGCAGTCTCTTCTTGTAAATCGTGCAAATCTTGCACGGATTGACCACTGCCTTCACCAGATTCTTGATTTTAGGAATCCTATACTTCGCTCGGATCAGGCGTACGATTAATTGACTACCGCCATGAAGAGTAATCTGGTGAGTAAATTGGATGAGAAGGCGCGACAGTCTGCAGTCGTAGGAAAGAATGATCGGATGGCGTTCATCATATTGTAGGGCTTTGGAGGCAGTGAGGCGGCCACAGGCCCTTAAAAGGCCGTGCCGGTCAATGAACGGAAACAGGTTCAGCAACGGACTCGCCACTGGAAGAGGCCTTTTTTCTGCCAGATGCTTCAGCTCTTGGCCGTATACTCTGCGCTGCGCCATGGAGATCAGAGTCCTTTCTGCCTCTCGGATTTCTTCACTAGTGGGTTGTGAGTTGGACGAGAGCGAACCCTTGCGGCAGCTTTTTAGGAAGCGTCGAACATAGGCTAGAACTCGTAGCGCCTTGTCCAGTTTGGAAAACCGTTCGAGGAAGTCGATAGAAGGGGCCTTGACAAAATGCGATTTGACCGCGCGCTGCTCCAGCTCTGTAACTGGAGGCGTATCGGTTTGCGCTGGCCATAGCTCTCGTGGCCCTTGCAGCCACTCTGGTCCGTGCCACCAGAGTTGATTACCCGCCAATTCATTTAGGGATACGCCTCGACTGGCTAGATCGGCGGAGTTTTGTTCAGATCGAACGTGTGCCCAACAGTCGACTGGTGTCGCCTGAGTGATCTTGGCAACTTAGTTGGCCACAAATGTGGTCCAGTTGCAAGCAGGCTTCCTTAACCAGGCTAGAACAATAGTGGAATCTGTCCAGCAGCGGATATCTGAACTGGCGGTTGGCATATGCGGAAGGATTGCTGTCACCATTTCGGTTAACAAGACGGCACCACAGAGCTCCAGCCGGGGAAGAGACACGGTTTTCACTGGAGCCACTCGTGTCTTGGCTGTAAGCAGACGAGTCAAGACTTCTTGCCCTATCTCGACGCGGACGTAGATAGCCGCTCCATAGGCTTTTTGAGACGCATCACAGAATCCGTGATGCTCTATGGTTACCTCAGGCTGGTACCAGACCCATCTCGGGACGCGGATCTGGTTGAGGTCGGAATACTCATCTAAGAACGATTGCCACCTGAGACTCATCTCGGTGGGAAGCTTATCGTCCCAGCCCAAGTCCTGCAACCATATCTCCTGCATAAATATTTTTGAACGGATAATGAACGGAGCGAGCCACCCGGCAGGATCGAACAACCTCGCGATTTGGGACAAAACTTCTCGCTTATTATAGGAGGGTTCCAACGCTATTTCAGGAGGGACGAAATAGAATTCGTCGGACTTGGCCCTCCACCGAATACCGAGCGTCTTGGCTGTGCTCTCGGCATCGATGTCGAGGAACTCGGAATGAAGGAGGTGTTCGGCCGGGACGTCTTTCAGTACGCCCTTGTGGTTGGAGGTCCACTTTCTCAGCGGAAACCCGGAGGAACTTAGGGCTGCTTGCAACTCCTGAATGGAGCTTTGGGCGTCGTTCACGGAATTTGCCCCTGCCAGAACGTCGTCGACGTACATGTGCTGCTTAATGATGCGGCTGGCTTTTGGATATGACATTTGGACATCCTCTGCCAGCTGCTGCAGTACTCGAATGGCGAGGAAAGGGGCACAGTTGACACCGAAGGTGACGGTTTTCAACTCGAAATCGCGGATATCTCCTTCCTTATTTCGGAACAGAATTCTTTGAAAGGGTGTATGCTTTGGATCGACCCAGATCTGCCGGTACATTTTTGTAATGTCCGCACTGAAGACGTACTGGAAATACCGCCACTTCAGGATCTGGATCGTAAGATCGGATTGTAGGACCGGACCAGCATGAAGGATATCATTTAAGCTGGTCCCATTTGCCGACGGACTTGAAGCGTTAAATACAACTCGAAGTTTTGTAGTGGTGCTTTCGGGTTTAACTACCGCGTGGTGTGGAAGATGGTAAGTCGGAGAATCATGAGTCGACGGAACTTCTTTCATATGACCCAGATCCAGATATTCTTGGATCACGCTGTCATATTGCTTTCTTAGGGGAAAGTCTCTTCGTAAACGGTTCTCGTTTCTAAGAAACTGAGCTAACGCAATGGACCTTGAATATCCTAAATCGGATCCGGAATTCTCGGGGTCACGGAACGGGAGCGTCACCACGTATCTCCCGCTTGCGTCTTTCTTCGTGGTTTGGAGGAAGTTCCTTTCGCAATAGGAATCGGACTCTTTTACCATCTTAACTGGTAGATCCTCCACCTCCCAGAACTTGCTGAGAAGCGAGTCGAGCGAATCAGGGTCCCTTATTTGGTGCACCTGAGTCGTGAAGGATGCGACCCGTGTCGGACTACCGTTGGAAATCGGCCCCGTTAGCACCCACCCGAAAATCGTTTCTTGGCCCAGGAGCGAGCCGCAAATATTTTGACGGGTACCATCCATCATTATGGACGGTAAAATGTCAGCCCCGATCAACACGTCAATTTGAGAGCTCTCAGGTAGGATCTGCCCAGCGGAGCGCGGGCAGGTCCTTCAAAGAATTCCGTGGAATCGGATAGGAGGGCAGTTTGCCTGCCAGTTCCGGAACGACGTACGCCGTGGTGTCTAAATGTAGACCCGGCTTATGCGGAGAGCGAATCCCGAAATTGCACAGCTTCGAGGACTTCGCAGAGACGGAATGATTTAGCCCGGATACTTGGGCCTGGATATTACGGAATGGCAACTTCATGAGGTTGAACAGACGTTCGGAAATGAATGTCGCCTCGGATCCAGAGTCGATCAAAGCTCGTGCTCGGTAGTTGGTTCCCAAATGGCACACGTCAATGATTGCCGTGCTCAGAAGAACTGCGGAAGTGCCGCAAACGAAAAAGCTTTGCACCTCTGAAGTGCTGGCGGATGCATTCCTGCTAGAGGGTCTAGAGGATTGTTCTGTGGAAGGCGAGGAGGTTGCGGAACTCGTACTCGCGGAATTTGGGGTGCTGCGATGATGCTGCGATGATGCAGCGTATGATGCCTCCCTCTACACGTGAAACAACTGTGTGTGCTCGTGCAGTCACGCAGTTGATGGCCTCTGGCGAAACAATTTAGGCATAGCTGCTTCTTTTTGATGTAGCCGGAACGCGCGTCAACTGACATTTGGAGAAAGCGCGGGCACCATCTTACCGGATGGTTCTCCTTGGAGCATAAGTCACACCCTTTCTGTTTGGTGCTGACCTTTGTCTCGAAGGATTGAAGCTTTTTTGGAATTGCCTGAGTCGGTTTCATATCTTCGATGGCCTCTAATGTCCGATACCTTTCGCTCAGGAAGGTGTTCATTTCTTCCCAAGCCGGAATCTCGGATTTGGACGTAAGGGACTGTTCCCATAGAGAAAGGGTTACCTTCGGCAGTTTGCTCGCGCAGAGGAAGACTAGGAGACAATCCCAGTTGTCAGTGGATATCTGCGAATGGGCTAGCGCTGTTAAACACCCTTGAATCGTGGACTGCAACTCCTTGAGCGCATGACCAGATTCTTGGGAGATTGAACTCAAGTTGAACAGGAGCTTGAGTTGGCTGTTGACTAAAAGTCGTTTATTTTGGAACCGATCGTGAAGCGCTTCCCACGCCGAAGCGAACCCGTCATTTGTAAGAGGGGACTTGGACACGGTTATTAACATAAACTGCCGTGAATAGGTCCCGGAAAGTGGGCCATCGGAGGTAGTCGCCATCGAAGATTTCAGTGTCGCAAGGAGGTAAGCGGCACCCTGATGAAATTAGCGGCTGGGAGGTCGTTTGAACAACTGGAGGTGTTGCCCTTTCGATACTTTCGCCAATCTTTGCTGCGCATGACTCATATACGGAGTAGCAGTAGTCATATTTGGACTGCAGCAGGGGAAATGTGCTGAGGGATCCTTCTCGGGCAATTAGGTCAGAGCATGTTTCGTATTCTCTTTCCACTTTATCCCATAAGGCTCGCACTTGTTGCAGACGGACATTTAACGTGTGTAGGGAAGGAGAAACTTGATCAGGAGTGTTGATCTTGGCTTCGAACATGCTCACGCGATCGCTGTCGGCAATGAATTTGTCCAATGCAGCGGCGGCGGGCGTTGGTAACTCTGCGGATTCCATCTTTTTGCTGATAGAGCGAGTCACCCTTAGAAAATCAGTCTTGACTGTAGAGGGATTTTCGGATTTTTTCGCCAGTGAAGACTCGCTGGACGCTTTCGTCAGCGGACGAGAAATTAAGATTTTTGGAGTAGTCTTCGAACTGGTCGATGGTAGATCTCTCCCTTTTGGAGTGGAAATCGGAGGTCTAATCTTTGGACTAGTGGACTTGGGGGCTGGCTTCGCGCGAGCGGGTAGCGGAGAGTGTGGATTAAGTTTGGTTGATTTTCCTAGCGCGGATGTCGCTTTTTTGTCTCCCTCTATGGGCATACTCAGTTATACCCTCGGAATGGAAATGACGGCACGGAGGCCTGCACGCCAAGAAAAGTGAGAGAGGGAAACGACCAAACAAACACTTCGATTTTGGTTGGGCAATCAAAACCCGAATTCGAACGGAATAGTAGAATTGGAAATTTGAAAAAATGGATTCCGAAACGAAATCACCGAAAATAGCTGAAAATTTTCCAAAGGAACCAAAAGATCTGTAAAATAGCAAGACCTAGCTATCCCAAAAAATAAATAGGATATGCAAAAAAAAAAAAAAAATCGCAGCGATCGAGCGATAAGTGCGGATATGAGGGCTCGCAGCTCGCTTTATATAGTGCTTGGCGAGACTTTCGTGTGCCCGCCGTTAGTGTGGAATCTGCCCTTTTATCGGGATTGCGATTTATCGATTGGCGCGCGCGCGTAAATCTTTCAAATCGAATTTAGGAACTCGCTGACCAGTAGAGAAATGCGAAACATAAATATAAAAACACGCCAAAAACCTAGCTGGAATAGCTAATATTCGGAGGGAATTATTAAATAATTATTGGGAATTATTTAGGTTGTTTGGGTGGTGTGGAAACGGACAAAAATTTTTAAAAGTAAACAAATTCTGTTGAAAAACCCGCCAAAATTGACGCGAAAAATAGCTAAAAATAGCTAGGAATAATAAGGAAAATGTGGCGGTAATTAATAATTATTTGAAAATTTCGCTTTAGTGTTTAGGAACCCCAAAATATTTCGTTTAAAAATTTCAGTGGGAAAAAACCCGCTAAAAATTTCCAAAAAGTAGCTAGAAAAAATGGGGAAATTTAGCGATATTAAAATAAATAATTATTTGCAACTGTCGGTTTAGTATTTCCGAAACCCGACAAATATTTAAAAATTTTTGTGGGAAAACCCGCCAAAACTCTCTGGAGTAGCTATAAAATAGCCAAGGAATTTGGCTATAAACAGTTGTGAAATGTTTCGAATTTATTTGTAAACTTCCAAAAATTTTGTTCTCGGAAATATTTTTGTTTCGAGTGGAGGGTATTTTCTCGTCGGCACTGTGTCGCCGCTCTTGCCAGTGCAGTCTGTATGTGTGCCGAATAGATTGCACCTGCTGGCTGAACAAGAGGAGAAAGAGGAGACGAGAGAACTCGAACTTAGGCGAGTCTATGTATGTAGGTATGGAAATATGTATGTATGAAGCTGTATAGCGGAAAGCTGGCAAATATATATATATGAAGGCGGACAAGCCGGAGTTTGGCGCTCCGCTGCAAATATTTATTTTTTTTATTTTTTTTTTTTTTTATGCTTTGCTTTTATTTATTGAATCTTCTCATTTACGAGACTAACAATAAGTGTATCAAATCTTATACTATAACCTAACTAGGAGTCATGTAGACTGAGTCAGTGGCCCTGACAAGTTATGGCTGGGTTGGAAGGTCTGTACGTTGTAGGCGGGTTCGGCTGGAGACCCGGGTCAAGACCCTTGCTAGAGGATTTGGGTGGACAGAGAGTTTTTCATTGTAGGACGCTTTTTGCTTGTCTATTTCATCTTTTACTGCGAGAATGCCGAGGTCCCTGTGGATGTTTTGGTTACGAATATACCATGGTGCCCCAGTGATAGTTCGCAGGATCTTTGATTGGGCTCGCTGTATGATGTCTATGTTGGTTCTGCTCGCGTTCCCCCACAGCTGGGAGCCATACGTCCAGATTGGCTTAAGAGTGGAGTTGTAGAGCAGGACCTTGTAGTCCAGACACAAGGGCGATCGTGAGTTTATAATCCAGTGGAGGCTGCTGGCTTTCAGTTTTAGGTGCAGTTTCTTGCATTCGATATGTCTACGCCATGTTAGACGTCTGTCGAGGTGGATGCCGAGATACGTTACTTCATTAACTTGGGAGATCTGCGTGCTGTTCATACAGAGCGGAGGGCAAGTTTGTCTGTTAAGGGTAAACGTTATGTGTTTACACTTTTGTTCGTTTATTTTAATACGCCAGTCAGATAGCCACTTCTCGACTACCACGAGGTGGTTGGCCAGTTGGGTTGTTGCACGGACTGGGCATCTGGAGCGGCTAAGGATCGCAGTGTCGTCGGCGAAGTTGGATGTTGTTAGTCGGTCACTCGTGGGAATATCTGCTGTGTAAAGGACGAATAAAGTTGGCCCAAGTGCGCTACCTTGTGGGACCCCAGCTTCGATGGTGTAGCTGTCGGAAATTGTTGTGTTACATCTTACTACGAAGGCTCTATTGTAGAGGTAGGATTCAAGGAGTTTATGAGTGTACCCGGGCAAGTGTGTTTTGATTTTATGCATGAGACCTTTGAGCCAGACGCGGTCGAATGCTTGAGATACGTCGAGGAATATCGCGCTGCAATATTCCCTATGTTCGAAGGCTGTGCGAATTTCTGATGTTATTCTGTTTACTTGCTCTATAGTTCCGTGTTTTTCTCTGAAGCCAAATTGATGGGCTGGGATAATGTTGTGGGCTCCCATATATGGTATTATGCGCGTTAGAAGGCATTTGTCGAATAATTTGGACAGGCATGATAATAAACTTATTGGTCTGTAGGATGACGGAATCGTGTGATCTTTTCCGGGCTTCGGTATCATTATAATAATTGATTTTTTCCATTTCCTTGGATAGTAGCCGAGACTTATGATTCCATTGAAGAGTTTACAGATGACCTCAATAGCACAGTACGGAAGTTCCATTATCATTTTTGTAGTTATTAGGTCACCGCCTGGAGCCTTTTTTGGTTTTAGCTCCCTGATGACTTTTGTGATCTCGTTCGGCTGAAATGTAGTTGGCGTGGATTCACTTTCGAGGTGGATTTGCGAAGGAACATAATCATTAGCTGCGGGGTTCGGCTGGAAGACGCTTTTGAGATGTAAGGTGTTGCATTCTGGCGGTGATCGATAGCCGCGGGCGAAAGAAATATCGTCCGGGATGAACACCGAAAGTGGGTTGGCAGTCCCCCGAAGAGGAGGGGAACGGGAGTAAAGCGCCACCTACCGTCCACTCCCGAAAAGGGGAAAGTGGATGATATGTAGAGAGAGGAGCAGCTCATGGATGGAGTGCATCCACACACACCAAGGCAGGAGGAGAGCACTGGCCTTGAAGGCGGTTCTCGACCTATAATGAGGAAACGAGATAATAAAACGGGAAAGGGAACCGGCAGAACCGAGCCCATAAATAGGGCAAGGGTACCGCCATGAGGGCCAGTCAAATTTTGCAAATGAAACGCCGGGCACGATAAGACAAAAAAATTGTGATAATCCTCGCGAGAATTGGAAACCCGATCCGGAGATCGACGTACTTGTCGAAGACGAAGGCAAAGAAAAGAAACAGGAATACCAGGCAGGAGAAAAAAAAATCGAAAAAAGGGCGTGAACACATCGGTCCGACCCGGGAATATCCGTCTGCTGGAACCAGGGAGACCTTTTCCTGGAGCCGAAACCCGGTGTCTCAGATTCGTGACTTGGGGATCGAGTCCAACCTCCAGCCCCAAATCGGGAAACGAACAACTCAACCGAAAGAAGCGCAGCCAATTATCAACCCATCTAGAATAATCAATTATTTATTTATTTAATTTATTACACATTTATCCACCGTATTCCACATCTATATTTATTTAAACTATTTATTTATTTATATTAATTTATTTATTTATTGGATTGGTTACCCGTTATTTATTTATTTATTTATTTTATTTATGTGCCAGTGCTAAAAATCATTTGTTGAATTAATGTGAGGTACTCGTCTGTGTGTTATTTATTTAATTTTGGTGGCTATTAACATGCCATAATACACACATAATTATTTAAAAAGACAGTATAAATCACAAAAAGCACAAAGAAATATTTATTTAAAACAAAACGAGGCACTAAAGATATAAAAATAACAATTTAATAATTATGAACGGCTAAATACAAAACAAAACAAATGTAAATTTTAAGTCGCGCCGAGCCCAAGCAAATGTAACCTTAAAACTAAATTAGAAAATATCCGTGGACAGGCCGATCCTGTGTAGGGGTATGAACTGTCCTTAAACATCCACTTTTGACCCGTCTCAGCCCCCTGATCCTGTTTGGAGCTCCATTTAGGTAGGCATGCTGCAGTGAAAAATGAAGGTCAATTAGTTTAATCTATATATATATATATATCTCAACTCACATACCCGTACAGTAGTTTCGCGTCCTTTTTGTCCGCCTGCTAATTTTTCGTCGTCGCCTTTGTTGAAATCCTTGCTTTGGCCCAGGGCGATGGAAGCCTGAAATTTTGGAAGAAAAATGTCTATTAATATAAGTTGGATAAATAATTAAATGTTATAATGATTATGAAGTGCTAGAGTGCATTATTTGGGGGGGGGGAAAAGATGAGCGGATGAGCCGGTGATCCGGAGAAGGCCAGCTGACACATGCCAGGGAGATCCCCAGATGACACGGATGGATCTCAGGAAGGGTGGGTGCGTCGGGTTATTTCCAGCGAAGACCCAAAATCTGCGATGTAGAGTTTCATGTCAGTCATTCGCGTGTAGGTTCTGTTGATTTTCTTTGTTGTTGTTTGTTTGTGGATTCCATGTCAAGTGGAAGTATGGTGCGACCTGTGGGCACAGGGGAAAAATCCGCCCTGAAGATGGACTGGCTAGCCGGCCTTGCCCCATCTAGAAAGCAGGCCGTAACATAATGGCGCCCAATGTTAATCCAGAGGTGGGGCGGCGAAGGTCCTCGGAAAGGACTTTCGTGCCCATACGCGGTGAAACAAAAAAAATATAAAAAAATAATCCAGTGGAGGAATGGAATCCAGGTGGTGCCGGCAGACCAGGTCGGAACGCGGGCGATGGCTTATGTCGGCAATCCAAAAAGCCGAACATAATTGCTCGCCGCGGAAAGACCTGGGATGCTGGAAAAGAAACCACAAAGTAATTGTTCATATTGGTGGCTATTTGTTTTTCGTACTCACCTAAAGGTGTAGATCCTCCTAACGATGGGTATGTCACCAGCGGCGACTACCGCCAGCTGGTTTGCGATCTGTTCGGTGCCTGGTGGCGAACGGAGGAAGCACGTTAGGATGAGGCAGGAAGGCTTCTGCTGGTTGCGGCGTGGATGTGTGCGAGGGAGTGGCCTGGTCTCCGGGTGGCCCATGGGAACACAGGGTTCACCATGCGATGCACCCGGGACTGCCACGGAACTTGCAAGCGCATCCGGGGCGCAACTGGACAGGAAGCATAATAGGAAAGTGAGCACCCTCGATGCCCTATCTTCCTCGAAGAAGATAGAGGATCTGATGGAGCTCGCATACAAATTTAGATCGCAGAGGTAGAAGACGCAGAAAAGTTTGTGGAGGTTGGCTCCGGTTAGGCGTCGCTCCTTTTCCCCCCTTTGTTGTCCGATTGATTGTAATTTTGTTGTTGGTGTCGTCTAGAAATAAAAATAAAGCGTGTTTAGTGTTAGGAATAATAATTTAGCAGATAGAAATTAGTTTAGGTTCATGTTTAGGAGGTATAGCTTGCGGTCCAGGGCAGATAAAATGACCACGAGAACTCCCCCGCCAGACGGTCAGCCAAACCGAGATGACGATGGCGCGGCAGGCGGCGCAGCCGGTGCAGCCGGCGACAGCTGGGACGTTTCTCCCCCACCACGTGGAGTCCCGAGCGATATTGCGTCTTCGATAAACGCTGCGGTGGCCCAGGCGTATGAGACGCACAGGGCGGCGATGTCCGACAACGTCAGTCGGACATTGCAACAAGAGATTCGCCAAGGCTTCCTCGAGATGATGGCGATGATTAACGAGGTGGTCCAGCCGCTGAAGCAAACAGCAGCAGCCGTGCAGTCGATGCAGCAGCAGGCGATGCAAGGCGACCCCAGTGGTGGTCACGAGCATGCAGGAACACGAGGACGCCAGGAGGCGACGGGAGCATATCCCAAGACCCGGCCAGAGGGACAGAATCCGTACACGTCTCCACCCAAACCTCCAAGAGCAAGCGAAGTACTCGCGGAGAGGAATGTCAGCGCCGGTGGATATCCGGGAGAGCAGCAGCGTTTCCAGACGGAGTGGGAGGGTCGACGGAATAGCACGGAAGGTCTCAGAGTTCCTGAAAGGAGAGAGGATGCGGTTAGAGGCGTCCGAATTGAAAAATGGGAGATTTTCTTCGACGGCGACCAGAACAAACTCGCAGTAGAGGATTTCGTGTTCCGCGTGGAATACTTGCAGCGGCAGTCTCGGTGCCCGTGGAACCAGGTGCTGGCCAGCTTCTACCAACTGATGCGAGGCCAGGCAGCCGAATGGTATTGGCAATAAGTCCGAGAGAGCCCTCCACAGACGTGGGAGGACCTCAAGGAGAGCCTGGTGGCAAGGTTCCGGGGCATCGGCGGCGAGTTTGAGCGCAGACGGGCCCTTCAGGACCGAAGGCAGCAACCGGGCGAGTCCGTGGAAGATTATTTCCGAGCGATGCGGAGACTCGGGAATAGGTTGGTGGCACCAATACCGGAGACGGAGATGATCCGGATTGTGAAAAAGGGACTCACAGCCGAGATAGCCCGGTTCGTGTACGCCTTGAGGGTGTTTAGCGTGGACCAGCTGCGGGAGGAGTGCCTCGAGGTGGAGGAGGCGTTCATGAGGCGGGACAGCCGAGCCACATACCGTGGGCCGGCCAAATTTCCGACGAGCGGACGGCAAGTAGAAGAGGTTGTCGGAGATCCACCCGATGACGAAGTGGGCGTGGAGGATCCGATCATCGAGGAGGTTGCCAGGCCCAGGATATGTTGCTGGAATTGCGGACAGCCGGATCACGGATTCCGCGACTGCGCGTCGGCGGAGCGGAAAATTTTCTGCTACCGCTGCGGGAAGCCGGAGGTAGTGACTCCTAACTGCCCGGTGTGTGCGGGAAACGGGAGGACGAGCGCCGGGAAGGTGGGAGACCCGCGCTCGAGATACAGGTCCAACCGCTAATAAGCCTTCCGCCAGAGCGGATACCTAGAGTAGAGAACGGTATAATAATCAATAGGAGTAAGGTCGGAATAAATAGATTAAGATACTTACCGGCAGAGGAACGAATGCGGAGGTACCTCGAGGTGCGGAACCGAATTTTTGCCAACCACCAGGTAGACGGAATGCGGAGCGTCAGCCGAAGGCTTACGAAGGTTAGATCCCGATTTCGGCAGAGGCAGCAGACGAGACGTGCCGTAGTCGAAGCCGTTCGTCGTGGGATGGGAGGCGATCCCAGAGTCTTCGCCGAGGTGCGAATACAGGGCAAGCCCATTTCCGGGTTGCTGGACACAGGAGCGTCGATCAACGTCCTGGGGAAAGGCAGCCGGGAATTACTGGAGGAGCTCGGCGTCAGCATGGGAAGATACACGTCGATCGTGAGGACGGCTGCAGGAGAAGACCGGTCGATTATAGGTAGAGTGCAGGTGCCGGTGGAATTCAAGGGCGTGGAGAAGGTGCTCACCTTTTACGTGTGCCCATACCTGGAGCAGGCGCTATACCTGGGAATCGATTTCTGGAGGCGGTTCGCGTTGGCTCCAGCCATCCTCGGAGAAATGCCAGCGACGAACGCAAAGGAAAGCGTGGAAGAGGTCTGGGACGCAACAAATCCGTGGCTGGATGGGAAAGCCGCTAAGGAGTCCGTAATCGAGGAGTGGCACCTGCAAGAGGAAGAAAGAATTCGGTTAGAAGCCGTGAAGAAGGAATTTCTATCTTTCGAGGACGTCGGTCTGGGCAAGACATCGGTGGAGACCCATCGAATCCAACTCGTGGAAGGCGCAGAACCCTTCAAGGATCGGCATTATCCACAGTCCCCAGCGATGCAAGAGATTGTGTGGGCCGAAGTGGATAAGATGCTGGAGCTTGGCGTGATCGAGGTCAGCGAGAGTCCGTGGAGTAACCGCACGACGGTGGTGCGAAGGCCGGACAAAAACCGATTCTGCTTGGACGCACGGAAGCTGAACAACCTCACCGTGAAAGACGCGTATCCGCTGCCATGCATCGAGGGAATCCTGTCCAGAATTGAGCAGACCCACTATATCTCAAGCGTCGATTTAAAATTCGCATTCTGGCAGGTGGAGTTGGACCCCGAAAGCCGTCCATATACAGCGTTTACGGTCGCTGGGAGGCCCTTGTACCAGTTCGCCATGATGCCGTTCGGCCTGTGCAATGCGGCGCAGCGGCTATGTCGACTGATGGACAAGGTGATCCCGGCGCAGTTGAGATCGAACGTCTTTGTTTACCTGGACGACCTGCTGATCATAGCGCCAGACTTCGAGACCCACTTGAAATATCTCCGGTTGGTAGCGGAATGCCTGAAAAAAGCAAATTTAACTATAGGCTTGAAGAAATCCAAATTTTGCTACAAGGCGTTGAAGTACCTGGGATTCATAATCGGTGGAGGGACCCTGCGAATGGATGTGGACAGGATCGTCGCAATCCAGAAGATTCCTGAGCCGAAATCGGTCAAGGAGCTGAGGAGTTTCCTGGGAACAGCGGGATGGTATCGCCGGTTCATAAAGGACTTCGCAACCATGGCGGCCCCGCTTACCGACGCCCTAAAAAAAGGGAAGAACACCCGATTAGTGCTGAACGACGAGGCCAAGGACGCGATACAGGCGCTGAAGACGGCACTTACCTCGGCTCCGGTCTTAGTTCACGCCGATTTCAGGCGGCCGTTTTTTGTCCAGTGCGACGCATCGCACTATGGAGTTGGAGCAGTCCTGTTCCAGTACGACGAGGGAAAGAACGAGCGTCCGATTGCCTTTTTCTCCGCAAAGCTAAACAAACATCAGATAAACTATTCTGTGACGGAGAAAGAGTGCTGGGCAGCCGTACTTGCCATCGAGAAGTTCCGGCCGTACGTGGAACTGATGCCGTTCACTGTCATCACCGACCACGCCAGTCTGAAATGGCTGATGACGATGAAGGACCTCAGTGGGCGTCTCGCGCGATGGTCTCTAAGGCTGCAAAGCTTTGATTTTCAGATAGCGCACCGGAAGGGATCCGACAATGTGGTGGCCGACACGCTGTCCAGATGCGTTGAGGAACTGAAGCTGGACGCCGATGATGCTCTCGGGTTCGCCACGACGGAGTTCGAATCTGAAGAATATAAAGAAATTCGGGATGAGGTTCTGGAGAATCAAGATCGGCTGCCGGATGTCCGAGTGGAAGGGAGTCTCGTCTTCAAACGCAGCGGATTCGACAGGTTGGAGGATGAAGTCGAAGGAGGGACGTGGAAGCTGTGGATCCCAGCCTCGCTCACAGCTGGACTGATCGCGACGGCCCACGACGAACCGACGTCAGGACACGGAGGCGTAAGGAAGACACTGCAGCGACTCCAGAGACAATATTATTGGCCGGGAATGACAACCCAAGTCCGAGACTTCGTGGCGCAGTGCATCCAGTGCAAGGAGTCGAAGGCTCCGAACTACCGCACGCAGGTCGGGATAGGACGCGAGGTGGTGACGGAGAGGCCATTCCAGAAGATATACATAGACTTTCTGGGCAAATATCCGCGATCCAAGCGAGGGAAAGCCTGGATATTTGTAGTTGTGGACCACTTCTCGAAATTCACCTTCCTGAAATCGATGAAGGATGCCACGACGTCTAACGTCATCGAATTCTTGGTGCAGGAGGTATTCTTCAAATTTGGCGTACCCGAGGTGATCCACTCCGATAATGGCAAGCAGTTTACTGCCAAAGCGTTCCAGGAGGTGATGGAGGCGTACGGCATCCAGCACATGCGGACGGCGGTGTACTCTCCGCAAAGCAACGCGGCAGAGAGGGTGAATAGGACAGTACTGGCCGCTATTCGGACGTACTTGGAGCAGGACCACCGAGACTGGGACTCGTATCTGCCGGAGATCGAAGTCGCAATAAGAAACTCAGTCCACGAAGCGACGGGCGTCACGCCTTTCTTCGCGATTTTTGGACACCAGATGTATCTCCACGGCAGCTGCTATAAACTCGCCAGGAAACTGCGGTCGATGACGGACCACGAGATTGTCACGTTGAACACGCAAGACAAGAGGAACCTGATCCGGGAACGTATCAGCCAACACCTTCATCAAGCATACGAGCGGAGCAGCCGACAATACAACAAGCGCGCCCGTGAGTTCCATGTTAAACCCGGCCAAGAAGTGTTCCGGCGAAACTTCACCCTGAGCGATTTCGGGAAGAATTACAACGCCAAGTTCGCCCGGAAGTTCGCGAGATGCCGAGTCAGGAGGGCAATCGGGAACAATAGGTTCGAGTTGGAGGACCTGGCGGGGAAGCCTATTGGCATTTACCATGCTAAAGACCTGCGGCTGTAAGGGAGAAAGACACGCTGAGATAGGGACAAAGTAGGTAGGATGCGTACCGTGGGTGTGGCCTACGTTGGGGGAACCCAGGAGCAGTAGGGCAAGGGCCGATCGCCGGTTGAACACCGCAAAGCGTGTCCGAGGTTTTCGTGTTGAATTTCGTCTTGTTTATGTTTTGGTGTGAAAATGCTCGCGAATATTCCCCTTCTTCCTCGATTGGCGAATTTTCGCGTGGTGTTGCATTCTGGCGGTGATCGATAGCCGCGGGCGAAAGAAATATCGTCCGGGATGAACACCGAAAGTGGGTTGGCAGTCCCCCGAAGAGGAGGGGAACGGGAGTAAAGCGCCACCTACCGTCCACTCCCGAAAAGGGGAAAGTGGATGATATGTAGAGAGAGGAGCAGCTCATGGATGGAGTGCATCCACACACACCAAGGCAGGAGGAGAGCACTGGCCTTGAAGGCGGTTCTCGACCTATAATGAGGAAACGAGATAATAAAACGGGAAAGGGAACCGGCAGAACCGAGCCCATAAATAGGGCAAGGGTACCGCCATTAGGGCCAGTCAAATTTTGCAAATGAAACGCCGGGCACGATAAGACAAAAAAATTGTGATAATCCTCGCGAGAATTGGAATTTGTGCAGGAGTGGAAACCCGATCCGGAGATCGACGTACTTGTCGAAGACGAAGGCAAAGAAAAGAAACAGGAATACCAGGCAGGAGAAAAAAAAATCGAAAAAAGGGCGTGAACACATCGGTCCGACCCGGGAATATCCGTCTGCTGGAACCAGGGAGACCTTTTCCTGGAGCCGAAACCCGGTGTCTCAGATTCGTGACTTGGGGATCGAGTCCAACCTCCAGCCCCAAATCGGGAAACGAACAACTCAACCGAAAGAAGCGCAGCCAATTATCAACCCATCTAGAATAATCAATTATTTATTTATTTAATTTATTACACATTTATCCACCGTATTCCACATCTATATTTATTTAAACTATTTATTTATTTATATTAATTTATTTATTTATTGGATTGGTTACCCGTTATTTATTTATTTATTTATTTTATTTATGTGCCAGTGCTAAAAATCATTTGTTGAATTAATGTGAGGTACTCGTCTGTGTGTTATTTATTTAATTTTGGTGGCTATTAACATGCCATAATACACACATAATTATTTAAAAAGACAGTATAAATCACAAAAAGCACAAAGAAATATTTATTTAAAACAAAACGAGGCACTAAAGATATAAAAATAACAATTTAATAATTATGAACGGCTAAATACAAAACAAAACAAATGTAAATTTTAAGTCACGCCGAGCCCAAGCAAATGTAACCTTAAAACTAAATTAGAAAATATCCGTGGACAGGCCGATCCTGTGTAGGGGTATGAACTGTCCTTAAACATCCACTTTTGACCCGTCTCAGCCCCCTGATCCTGTTTGGAGCTCCATTTAGGTAGGCATGCTGCAGTGAAAAATGAAGGTCAATTAGTTTAATCTATATATATATATATATCTCAACTCACATACCCGTACAGTAGTTTCGCGTCCTTTTTGTCCGCCTGCTAATTTTTCGTCGTCGCCTTTGTTGAAATCCTTGCTTTGGCCCAGGGCGATGGAAGCCTGAAATTTTGGAAGAAAAATGTCTATTAATATAAGTTGGATAAATAATTAAATGTTATAATGATTATGAAGTGCTAGAGTGCATTATTTGGGGGGGGGGAAAAGATGAGCGGATGAGCCGGTGATCCGGAGAAGGCCAGCTGACACATGCCAGGGAGATCCCCAGATGACACGGATGGATCTCAGGAAGGGTGGGTGCGTCGGGTTATTTCCAGCGAAGACCCAAAATCTGCGATGTAGAGTTTCATGTCAGTCATTCGCGTGTAGGTTCTGTTGATTTTCTTTGTTGTTGTTTGTTTGTGGATTCCATGTCAAGTGGAAGTATGGTGCGACCTGTGGGCACAGGGGAAAAATCCGCCCTGAAGATGGACTGGCTAGCCGGCCTTGCCCCATCTAGAAAGCAGGCCGTAACAAAGGCAAATGATTCGGCTCTATCTTTGTCGCTGCGGGCCCAGCACCCTGAAGAATTCCTTATAGGGGTGACGGTTTGAATTGGAGAGCTTAGATTTGGGTGAGCCCTCCACAGGGGATGTTTTGTACTAGTTGGCGAGAGTTTTCCAATATATTTAAGTTGTTCATTTTCAGCTTCTTGCTTCAGGGCCCGGTTTAGATTGCGGGTGGCTTCAGTAAGACTTTGCTTTGAGCATGGCGATCTGCTGGTTTGCCACGCTCGTCGCAGACGCCTCTTTTCCTGAACCAGCTGTTTGATTTGCCGGTTGGTTTTGATCTTCTTAAATTCCCCAACTTTCCGAATAGGGGTTGAGATCCTGGCTGCTGTGACGAGTACCTCTTCCAGGGCGGAGGTGGAGCAGTCGATGTCCGCTTCGATATTTAGCTCAATGTGGGAACTCACATACTTTCTGTATTTCATCCAGTTAGTGTTGTGCGACGTCAGCCTGTAGGGGTGGTCCGTAATTTCTGGGCTTTGAAGAAGGCTTATCAACAAAGGCGAGTGGTCAGATGAGAGATCCGGTAGTGCTATGGCGCTTATTAGATTGCGTGGGATGTTTTTTGTCACCGCGAAATCAATTAGATCTGGGATCTTTTTTGGGTCTGCAGGCCAATATGTGGGGCTACCAGGAGAAACGTAGTCCAGTTTATTGCTCACATTTATAAGTGCATTATACAGTTGCCTTCCCTTGGGAGTCACGAGGCGTGATCCCCAGTGCGTGTGTTTGGCGTTGTAGTCTCCTGCGGCTATGAAGCGATCCCCCAGAGTGTTGTAGAAGTCCATGAATTGACATTCAGAGATAGTAAATCGAGGTGGGCAGTAGACAGCGGCAATACAAAGGGTGCCGTTTCCTGAATGCAGTTTTATGGACGTGGCTTGCAGGTAATTTATTGCAAACCGTTGATGAAAGTGGTGTTTGATGCGTTCTCTGATTAAGATGCCCGTTCCGCCGTGGGCCTTGCCATCCGGATGATCTGTGCGGTAAAAGGTATAACCTCTTATATGGAAGTTATATCTCCCTGTGAGGTGCGTTTCAACCAGCAGCATGGCATCATAGATTCATCATCATAGCATCATAGATTCCAATTTGCTTTGCGGCTGCCCTGGAACCTGCTGAGCATTTTCTGAGTGAGGTTGGGGTGGATTTACCATGCCTGTTCTTAGTGCTTCGGCGTAGGAGATTCCCTTGGTTGTACTTAGCTGCCCAAATGATGATCTGGCTGCCTTGGCGAAAAATACGTCTGGCGTACTTTTTGAGTTGTAATACACATTTTGTGTATGTTGTTGGTGCGTAGCTGTCGCTCGTCGCATGCGACTCTTCAGCTCCTTGTAGACCGCACAGCCTCTGTAGTTTGCCGTATGGTTTCCTCCACAGTTGCCACATTTTTTCATTTGGGGGTCTTCTTTGTTTGCGGGGCAGTTTGCGGAGATGTGGAAGTCTCCGCAGACTACGCAGACCGTCCGAAGTGTGCAGTATGTCTTGGTGTGTCCATACTCTTGGCAGTTTGTGCATTGAACAGGGCCGTTGCGTTTGTGGGGTTCTTCCACGGTGATTCTTTGATGCAGTAAGAGCTGCAGCTTGTAGATCGGGTGCACTTCGTTTTTCTTTAAGGCTTTGCTATCTGGTTCGAGCTCGACCTTGAAAAGTGGTTGCGGTTTTTTGTTTCTGTTAACAATATTGCTAACATTTTTGGCACAGAAGCCCCTGGCCTTAAGGGCTTCTTGAATTTCAGAGGGGGTGACGTCAGGTTCTATACCTTTTAGCACAACTTGCAGTCCCTTGCTGCTTTTTAGTTGATAGGTGTAAAAGTTCTTTTTTGTGTCTTCCAGGTACTTAGACGCTGCAAATATGTATGTATGAAGCTGTATAGCGGAAAGCTGGCAAATATGTACTATGTATGTAGAAGAGCGGAATAAAAACTCAATATTTGTTTGTGTGTTTTTTTTTGTATGTGGAATAAAATGTATATTTTATTTATTTCTGAAGCGAAGGGTTCAAAAAAATGGGATGTTTTATTTATTTTTTTCTTAGTTGTATATTTGACACAAAATAGGTTAAGTGGCTCGATAATTTTTGGTGGGGTATAAATTTTATTTTTGTATGTATGTATATTTTATGTATGTATATTATGTATGTAAATTATGTATGTAAATTATGTAGGTAAATTAAATATATTTAATTTCCTGCGGATGAATTTTTAGAATTTTAAAAATGTATTAATTTTTCATGCACTTTTTGGAACTTAACTTTGTGTTTAGATATTTTATTAAAAAACAGCAGTTTAGTGACGGACGTTTTTCGTGAATATGGATGGGTGTATGTGATATATATATATGTATGTGTTTTGACACCAGCGGATCGCAGTGGGAAACGAAGTAGGGGGCCGATATTGGCAAAGCACTTGTTGCACTTTTAAAAAAGAAAGAACTTCACTGCGGCTGGGCGAATGCACTTAATATATATATCACTTTCACTTTTCGGAATCGGTCTCGGATGGACGGAAAGAATTACAAAAACGCCTCTAGAAAAAGAGTATGGCGACCACGGACGGACTAGAATTAGAAAAGCCGTACTTATCTTTGGATTTGTCCGCTGGGGGCGCTGGTGGATCAGGAGAGATCCAGCTCGAAGGACCATGACATGGAGTGGGCGGAATTAAGCCGAAAGGTCCGTACGGCCGCTGGATTGTGGTCGTGGTCGCTGGAGTGGATGGGCAGGGTGTTGCCGTGCTGTTGTTGTTGCTGTTGGGGGCCCGAAGTAAGAAGGCATCGGGGGGAAGCTGCGATTTGTACTTCACTTTATTTGCACAGTTTTAATACTAACTTAGAGCTAACAATAGAAATGCCGCTAGACCGCGGCGTGGTGAACTTGCCCTTGGCGGAAAAGAGGGAGAGCGCGAGGAGAGCGAGAGAAGCGAAAGCTTTAGCGCGAGCGCTGGCCGCTCACACTGCCGCTCACTAGTTCGCGCCCTTCTGGCGTGAACATCTTCCGATCCCAAAGGATCGCCTTGGCGATTTTTTCCGGCATACTCGAAAATAGCGAAGCCATTGCATGAACTCACGAAAGCTGGCTCTAAGTACGAACTCAACGAGAATTGTATAAATATTTTTGAATATCTTCTTAAGAAATTAATCTCGTTTCCTATATTAGCTCTTTATAATCCTAACAGAGAAACAGAATTTCATTGTGACGCAAGTAGTGAAGGGTTTGGTGGAATTTTATTTTATTAAAAACAAGATGATAATAAGTTTCACCCAATAGCCTATTTTTCACAAAGAGCAACAAAACTAGAGGCAAAGGTTTGAAAGTTTTAAATTGGAAACATTAGCAGTAGTTTATTCATTACGAAAGTTCAGAATATATCTAGAAGGAATTCCGTTTAATATAGTAACCGATTGTAATTCAGTAGTTTTATGCCTAGGAAAAGGACGCCTATATTCAAATATTGCCAGATGGGCCTTAGAATTAGCAAACTATAATTATACCCTTAAACATCGCAGTGGAAAATATATGACCCATGTGGATACGTTAAGCAGATACCCTTCGCCTTTAACCAAGATTTTGAATATGATCCAGTAGTGAATATACATGTGTTCGGAGGGGGATGGCTTAAACCTGCACACTCGATAAATAAAACACGGCAGAACTTTCAGGGTGTTACGCGACGTGCGTCTTTATTTGGGTAATCGTAAATTAGTACTAACAAGAAGAAGCCTTAAACTAACTTGGGGAGAGCGGACTAGGAGCTCGATGCACAAAAGTGCAGTGGGAGAGGAAGAGAGAGAGCGAGTGTACGGGATCACACTGCCTCCGGAAAATAAACGCCCTTCCGGCGTGAACATTCTCCCCCCCTCCTTGCGAGGATACGCAGCAAAATATAAGAAGACCTTCGAGGCCCCCCTCGAGGATACGCTGTAGGAATATTGGAGACCTTTGCTCGGGAAAGCGTTGGATACGCTGAGCGCTCGTGGACATGAAGAAGTGTGTGGTGATCCTGGCCACACGACTGGCATCGGTCGTCACTGCGGCAAGATCCCGTGGAATGATGGTGGGCCAGGCAATTGACGCAGTACTTCTTTTGAATGACTGCCTGGAGCCGTTTCTCAGCGCTAAGCCGAAGGAAACGGTGGCATTTCCGAAGAGGATGGTTCCCTTGGCAGACTCGGCATGGGTAGGATAAAATACCTCGGGAACGTCTGCATTTCATTTCGGCGTATGGAACCCAGTAATTGGAGGAATCGGGAGAAGTGGTCACTCGTGTGGAGAACGAGGAAATCCTTTGGATCGGATCAGAAGCAGTATCAGGAGCAGTCGGTTCACTGGAGGAGCAGTTGCTTGGATGCAACAAAGTGTGATGCCGACCGTGACACTTGAAGCACTTATGGGCGCTTGTGCAATTACGGAGTTGATGACCGCTTGCAAAGCAATTTAATCACAACTGCTTTTTTCGGATGTAAGCGGTGCGATCCTCTGTTGTCATCCGAAGGAAGCGTGGACATAAACGCACTGGATGGTTCTCTTTGGAACATACAACATGGATATCGGAACGATCCTTGTACTGAAGGATTTCAGTATTCGTGGCGACACGTCGGAGGGTGTCGTTTCTGACGGATGGAGGCGCAACTTAGGAGGTTGAATAGAATCTATAGTTTCTAGAGTTCTATGGCGCTCGGTCAGGAATGAATCAAGTTCTTGCCACGTAGGAATTTCGGTTTTATTTGTTAAGGACTGCTCCCATAGTGAGAGCGTCAGCTTTGGAAGTTTCGTGGAACACAAATAAACCAGGAGACAATCCCAATTATCCGTAGGAAGGCCGGACAAATTTAGGGATGTGAGGCAGTTCTGGATTGTGTTTTGCAGCTCTTTCAAGGCTGCCGAAGATTCTTGGACGACGGACTGCATGTTTAGTAACTTTTTCAGTTGGCTGTTCACCAGCGCTCGCTTATTTTCGAAACGCTCAGATTGGTTTTTCCAGGCTGAGCGGAAACCATCGTTGATGAGTAGCGAATTGGAAACTACGGAATGAGCTTCACCACTAGTCTTGGCATTTAGATAGAACAACTTTTTAACAAGGGTCAGCGCAGGATTGTCTATATAGACCGCTCTGAAAAGGTCTCGGAAAGTCGGCCAGCGAATGTGATCGCCCGAGAAAACTTCTGTTTCGCACGGAGGAAGCTGACAGCCAGACGGATAGGAATTTTGGGGCGGAACGGGTTGGATTTGAGCTGTTGTAGAAGCGATCGTTTCGATCTGTTCCATGAGCTTTGCGGCACACCTTTCGTATATAAAATAGGCATACTCATATTTTGCTTTTAGAGTAGGTAAGGTGTCCGCCGTGCCCTCTAAGCCAACTGAAATTTGCTCTAAACAAGTTTAAATATTCTTTCTCGACCTTATCCCATAGCGCTCGGACTTGGTCGAGATGAATTTGACACGTATATTTGGATGGACTAGTTGCTGCTGGATTGCAGATTTTGGAATCGAAGTGACTTAGACGGTCACAGATCGAAATAAATTTATTTAATATGGAAGCAGTCATTTTGGATATTTAAAGAACAAACTGGATTGTTTCTTTATGGTTATATTTTGGATCGAATTAACTTATATTTCGGGACGCTGGATAAAGCGTTCAACCGGTTGAATGATCGAAAACAACTTCTATTTGGGACGCTGGATAAAGCGTGTAACCAATTGGATCGAAAACGTATATATTCAGGACGCTGGATAAAGCGTACAACCAGTTAAAAAATCGAAAATCAACTTATTTTTTTGGGACGATTTAGTTATACGTGTCGAAGCTGGAATTGGAATTTAGGAACCAATCGGAATGTATTAGGAATTTAATTTATTTGTATAGTGTAATTTTATTGTGTAGTGGCGGAGATGTACGGAGATGTACGGTCACACTAATGCGGATATGGAAGCGCACTTGAATTTCTAACTGATTTAGTTAGTTGGGATTTTATAAAAAAATAATTTTAAAATTTATGTTTATTTAGATGAAGCTCCGCTCAGGATAGAGCAGGGAAGAGCTAATAAATAAATGCACAAATTAAGTCGGCGTTTCTGAGCCGTGATTTTGGGGATATATTAATTTATTTATAGGAGCGGTGGACTGTATTTGTAGAATTAGAATTGTAGAATTTGTAGAATTATGTAGTTTAAAGTTTAGGAAATATTGCAAATATATTTATTTTAAGTTTAAATATTTATAAGTGTATATATATATTTAATTTTGTTTAAATTGCTGTTGGCGCTCGTAGATCAGTGGAGTGGACTGTATTGTATATCGGAGAGTGTAAATATGTAAATGCAAGCGGAACACAGTGAACGAAGAGAATTTCGGAACTAGAAGTTTCACTGTGGCTTATAGCATACGTATGTACATATATTTAAATTTACACTTGTGGATTTTGGAATGTTTATTTACTATTATTATCCAGGATAGGAATATTTATAGCGTAAATTGTTGGTGCCGATTGTAGATATGTGGAGTGGACTGTATTGGACATACATACATATGTATGTAGGTGTAGAAGTGGAAATAAATGCAAGCGGATCACAGTGAACGCAGAGAAATTCGAAATTGAAAGTTTCACTGTGGCTAATGGCATATATTTAAACACACACTTTTATAATGTTGAATTCGCGGAAAATTAATATAAATTAATTGCGACAATAGGATTCTACAAATCGGATTCGGAATTGGAGGTTGCCGTTGTGTCGGATTAATCGGACTAGGATTTAGACAAAAATCATACAAATGACCGGCAGCAAAGTAAAATGTTTACTTATCTTGTGCGGTGTTAAAGCCACCGGAACTGCTGGAGATATAATTATCCGGCTCTGTTGGACCAAATGTTCGGAGGGGGATGGCTTAAACCTGCACACTCGATAAATAAAACACGGCAGAACTTTCGGGGTGTTACGCGACGTGCGTCTTTATTTGGGTAATCGTAAATTAGTACTAACAAGAAGAAGCCTTAAACTAACTTGGGGAGAGCGGACTAGGAGCTCGTTGCACAAAAGTGCAGTGGGAGAGGGAGAGAGAGAGAGCGAGTGTACGGGATCACACTGCCTCCGGAAAATAAACGCCCTTCCGGCGTGAACAACATGAAAGTGAAAACAAAGATAAAAAAAAGTTCAGTAATTGACAGTGATGACATAAACCTTCAGCTTCAGATAACGCAAAATAGAGATAGTCTTATAGTGAAACTAAAAGAAAAGATAGAACAAGGAAATGTGAAGAAGTTTGTTTTAAGTGATGGTATTGTTTATAGACTGGGTGAAAATGATATCGAGTTATTATATGTGCCAGCTGAAATGGAAAACCATGTAATCAGGAGAGTTCACGAGAAGTTATGTCATTTAGGTACAGAGAAATGTTTAAAAGAAATAATGAGACATTATTGGTTTCCGGATATGAAGTCTAAGATAGAATCGTTTATTGGAAATTGTTTTAAGTGTATTATGTTTACAGTACCTACACATGCTAATAATCGAACATTGCACAATATACCAAAACGACCAATTCCTTTGACACATTACATGTGGATCATTTTGGACCATTGCCCTCCGTTATTTCGAAAAAAAACATCTATTAGTAATTATTGATGGATTTACTAAACTTGTTAAATTGTTCCTTGTAAACACAACGAGTACGAAGGAAGTCAACATTTGTTTTTCAAAATATTTTCAATATTATAGTCGCCCACGTAGAGTTATTAGTGATAGAGGGTCATGTTTTACGTCCTTGGAGTTTGCAAAATTTTTGTTAGAAAATAATATTGAACACGTGAAAGTAGCAACTGCATCACCTCAAGCAAACGGTCAGGTGGAATGAGTTAATAGAACAGTGAAAGCGATGTTCGCTAAGATAACTGAACCAATTAAGCACGAAGATTGGAGTAAACTTCTTGTAAAGGCCGAAAATGCCATTAATAATTCAGTACATTCAACAACTAAAGAATTACCTTCAGTATTATTATTTGGAGTGCAACAGAGAGGTTGTAATATAGACGCATTAACGGAATATTTAGATGATAGAACTGATATAGCACAAAGCGATTTAGAAAATGTCCGTAAGAACTCTTTAAATAAAATAGAACAGTGTCAGCGAAGAAGCGAAGAACTGGTGATCTGGAATGGCATTCTGAACACACCTTACGGCCATCATTCTGCTAAGAAATATTCTCTCGAATATTTTAGAGAATGTGGGCAGCAAGCTTATTGGTCTGTAGGTCGTAAGGAGGTTCCCCGGTTTGCCTGGCTTTGGAATCATCGATATCACAGCGCACTTCCATTGTGTAGGGAAGTGGTGAATACGTAGCATGGAGTTGAACAGCAGAACAAGAAATAAGATACCCTTTTTTGGCAGAGCCTTGGCAACTCTGCTATCGATACCGTCGAACCCTGGAGCTTTACTGGAGTGCAATTTTTGTATTTGTGGATAAACTTCTTCCGGACTAACATGGGCTTTACAGCTGGGCATGCAGTATTTAGGAATGCCAGTGTTGCTTCGACGTCCTCAGGTTTCACTCCGTCAGCAAAAGCCAATGAGATTTCTGAGTCTGATCTGCACCAAGTGTTGTCAGCACGCCTTATAGGGATTCTGCGACGGTGCTGCCGTTTTACAGATCTTGCTGCTTTCCACAGGTTAAATCCGTGCGCTTTACTGGGATCAGCATTGCGTAGCAAATTAGCAAAATAGTAATTTTTTGTTTTGTGCAACTTCTTCAGCTCATCCGTAGCACGACGATAAGCTCTTTTGTCGACCGAAACTCTCGAACGCAAAAACCTGCGACGCAAGCCTCTTTTCGACCTCACCAGATCCAGGACTTCAGGTTTTAAAAGAGCATGAGGTAGGTCTGGTGGGTTTATTGATCCTTGCCTCCTTGATATTACGAACAAAGAGCTCAGTTGCGTCGTCAATGTCTACAGGGGTGCTTAGAATCATGCTAAGGTTAACAAGTTGGTTAACTGCCGCCTAATACCGTGGAATATTCGCTTTTTGAGGAAGAAAATGCGCCTTCCGGTAGAGCTTATGAGCAGCTGTACTTAGTTCGATTACCAAGGGAATGTGATCAGAACTTAGTTCGAAGTTTTCTGAGATGGAGATAAGCTCAGAGCGAATCCCTCGGTATACGGCAAAATCGATAGCTGATGGCATACGCTAGCTGTAAGGGTAATGCGTGGGCCCTCCAATTGCAAAGACCTCGATATTTGAACTGAAGATACTGTCAGCAAAACTCTTCCATTGGCTGTAGAGTTGCTAGAGTCCCATAGTCGATGGTGCGCATTCCAGTCTCCAGCAATTAGAAATTTGTGTCCCAGTTCATCAAATAGCAATCTGAAGTCATTGCTGGTGCGTTGAAAGTTTGGAGGACAATAAATAGAGGCAAATGCAATTTCGCCTTGGTCCGTGTTAACCTTGACTGCCACACATTGAGCACTTTGATGTTTCATAGTTAAGAATTGGTAGTATTTTAGACAGGACTTTATGATAACTGCAGAGCCTCCACGGTGGCGATCGGCAGGATGGTTGGATTGGTGAATGCCGTATCCATGAAGTTTGTAGTATGACCGGGTGCAGAATTGTGTTTATGTGACCAACATAATATCAATGTAATGATTTTGCACAAAAAGCTCCAGCTCCAGTGCCTTGTTGGCCAGCCCATAGGCGTTTCACACACCAATTTTGAGTCAAATTTAACTCATGGTATAGTTCGATGAACTGGGTGAAGTCCAGAGATTGCTTGAGCAGATCCTGAAGCGTGTTTTGAAATAAGGCCAGTGATGAGTGTCACCATCTGAAACATTTTGTCAAGCTGAGATACGAGGACGGACTTTTTTTCATCAGATCTTATGAACATTTTTTCATGTCGCTGCCATTGCTGATCATTATGAAGATTTCACAGTCGCTGGGATGAATTTGGCTGCTGAGACGGTTGCTGGAGTTTGGGATCTTGATGTTGCTGTTGCCTTGGGTTTGTGTCTTGCACCGGTTGCGGCGTCTGCCGGTTGCGATGCTTTTGCTGGCTTTGCTGATTCTGCTTCCGATTTCTACTTCCTAGTGGAGGAAATTCTTGCTGCTGCTGGTGACTAGTCCATAGCTGCGGGCTAGCCTGTTGTATTTGGATAGATCCGCCGGCAAGGCTCCCGTAAGAAAGCGTAGGCACAACGCCTCTTCGCGCAACTGGAGCAATAGCTGGTTGTTGAAGGGGGCTATGATGGGATGTAGCACCTCTACGTCGACTCACTGTCTGCTGGTAGACGAGACAGCCCTTGTAGTTTGCTGTATGATTACCGCCACAGTTAAAGCATTTTACTGGATGGCCTTCTCGCTAGCAGTCCTCAACGGAATGTTGATGACCACATCTTACACAGATAACTTCCTTATGGCAGTAATTTTTTGTGTGGTTTAAAGATTGGCACCTATGGCATTGCACGACGTCATCCTTTTTGTGTGGAAGTGCGACGCGAATCCGTTGGCGACAGAGCGTCTTAAGCTCGTGTATTTCCCTGTTGTTTGCAGCTCTAGTTAAACAAAGACAAGGTTGACGAGGTTGACGAGGTTTTGTCGAAACGGCTTCTGGGTCTAATAACAGACCGCACTATATGGCCAAGTGAGGTAAGGCTTTTCTTAATGTCCTCACCTGGTATGGAGTGATGAACACCTCGGACGACAATGAGGAAGGATCTTTCCTCTTTGAGCTGCCAGGTATGGAAAGGTACCTTTTTTTAAGTTGTGACGCGCAGACGCGCACAAGTATAGTTTTATGATATCTAGGTTTAATAATATGAAAGATAGAAAGAAATAGAGGAATAAGGAATGGAATCGATATAGATCTGAATTTAAATAAGTTGCGCGCGCGCGCCAACGACGAGCGAAGGGTCACACTAAACCGGGGGAGCTGGTCCCACCAGTTTCGGGCAGATCGTAGAACGGGCGACGGGCACACTAGGCCTAGTCGGGGGCTGGTCTCATATCTTCACTCAGCAGCCGACAGCGATCTGTCGAGGTAAGCCCTCCAGTTGTCAGCAGCGAAGTCATTTTGGTAAGCCGGATCAGTAGGTCTGGTTGATACATTGTAGTAAGAAGTAGTTTGTAGTTAGTAGTTGTCTCGTTTGTGGCAGACCTAGCGGTCCCCGACTTAAGTCTTTCTCTCTCTCGTGCGGCCGACCTAGCGGTCCCCAATTGTTTTCTCTCTCTCGGCTGACCTAACGGTCCCAAGTTTGGGTTCTCTCGCTCTTGCGGCCGACCTAGCGGTCTCTTACTCGTGGATGACCGCGGACATCGACGACCCGTATGAGAAGGACATCCCGGCCCCGAATCACGGCGTTCCAGAACGGCGAAATCCGGCAGGACATGAACACATGCTGAATTTGTAAATTTTAAGATAATAAAGATTAAGATTTTTTACGGCATAAACTCCAGTCTTCTACTCTGGGCCTGGGTCGAAATCTCTTTCAGCAACCACAACTGAACCAAATAAATGTCTGCGACGAACCTGGGCCACCCAGGCGAAACCCCGACTAAACGTCACAGTGGCGCCCGAGCAGTTGTAGTGGTTGCAAAGAAAGAACGACACCAGCGGAGTGACATCTGGAAAAGAGAGAGCAACTCAAGGAACAAGTTGCTCGGCGTAGGCAAGGAAGGGCGGAACCATCGAGGGCATACGCGCTGCAGTTAAAGAAGATGATGAGATTCACGAATTATACGGAAAAGGATAAAGTGAACCAGATTTATTATAACTCCAGAAGCGAGATAAAGCTAAATATACGGATAACGGGATTTAAAACACTCTCCGAGTTCCTAAAATTAGCAGAAATAGTCCAGATTATCGAAACAGAAAGTCTCGAACACACACAGTACAGACTCAGCCCAGAGATCGGAGTGGGATCCGACGGGTACGGTGCAGCGTAATATAGCCACCAAAACCATCGATTACTGTGAAACGGCGGCGAACCAACCGGAGCAGACAGGCCAGGTAGTTTGAGACCCATGGATCACACTGGAAGGTAAAGATACCGAGGTACGTGAAGTCGGCCGTTGGGATAGACGATGTAGAACAACTGGAGGAGGTCAACGTGGAGCATGAAGAAGAGGGCATTACAATGCAAACATACGAGGTGGATAGGGGAACGGATTAATGTAAAGAAGTGCAGCGTGAGCGGAACGAGTTTGGAGCTGAATCTGGAGAGCAAAAGGATGGAAGCGGATAAAGACAGGACAGAAGGAGGACCCAGATCAAGCAGAGAAAGTCGGAAAAGGTTGTTGCATTTCCAGTCGGAATGGGCTAGAGGGGCATCGATGTATCGATAGGATTCGGGAGCGATAGGGTTAGGGATGAGGGGGTTCAAGAGCAAACCGGGAAAAAGGGAACGGTGGCGCCCCCTAGATCTCGGCCAGCTCTTTTTAAGAGAAAGGGATTTTGCCCTTTAACTCGATCGTTGCCCTGAGCGCCAAAACAAACGGTTTCTTGAAGGCGGACATATAGGGAGGCGTAGACAGCAAGGGAAGAGGGATTAGGAAAAAGGAAAAGAACACGGGCGACCGCAGTGATCAAAAAGTTCTGAAAAGAAAAGATTGAAAAAGAAACGTGAGGGGAGAAAGTGGCCGAAAGGTTAGGGCGAAACTTTAAATAAAGTGATTTTATTTTCAGCGTGGCAGTGGGGAGAACACTGACCACGGCACTTTTATTTTGTTTATTGCACCTATCTGTGGAGTGACTCCGGACCCGTCGCAGGCATCCAGGCGTAGCCGAGCACCAGTTAGCCGCCGCAGTCAGACAGCCGATCCAACAGGCCTGAGCCTTTCCGAGATTGGAGCCGGTGAGTCCGTTCCGAGCGCGGCTGTAGCCGCCCGACAAAGGAATATTTTTGTTGTGGGTGCCGGAGCAACGCTAGACGGCGGGGGCCCTATTTCTGGCCTTCCGCTGCAACCGCCACAGAGGGTCAAATCCAGGCCACGCGCAATCTGGCGCAGCCTTTCCCTCCTTTCGTCCACCGCACCTGGGTCCCGATTGGTTTCTGTCGCCGCTTCTCCAAGTCCGCCAGAGATGGGTGATGCCCGAAGATGATCAGGAGGCATCACTAGGCAGGGTGGGTGCGTCGTTGCAGGTCCGCAATGCCAATTCCGTCCCAACAGTGTCTATGTTGCGTTTTCTTGTTTGTTTAGCTTTTTTTGTAGTGATGGGAGTTTTTGTTTAGTTTTGAGACGTCCGATATATCGGTACCTGAGCTAGCCCGGCATTGCCCAAATCAGCAGTTCCGTAACAATATGGCGGCCAAACAAAAACAAATTAAACGGAATAGCGAGATGACGACGTCTGCATAACCACGTCCTGGAGCAGCCAGCCCCCAAGAAACGGTGGCTTGCGAGGCCTATTGTACGGCCTGCAATCAGTGTTGCCATTTTAGCTATTTTGTAGTTAGATTTAGCTATTTTGAAATTGCAAAAGCTATAACATTTGGTAAAATGCTATTAGCTAGAAATCTAGCTATTTTAAAAAGTAAGTTGGCAACTTTTGGCAGTTTTTCAATAGTTCCGATTTTTTCCGACCTTTTTTAAGAATTGATGGTGAATATGAAACTATGTGGCAACTACTGTTGTAAAATAATCGATACAGATCATTAAAACATCGATATTGGTACTGACAAAGATCGAACATCACTAGTGACAAAAGTTAAAAAGCAACAGCGTTAAAAATGCCAAAAATTTCTTATAAACAGCATTTTTGCGATACGTGGCTGCAGAATTCAAAGACTGGATTCGAAAAGATTTAACCGACTCGACCAAGGCGTATTGCAGCTACTGCAAATGCAGTATTGCAGCAAAGCTGCATGATATAAAGTCACATGGTAATACTAAGAAACATAAGACAGTAGCAGGCAATTTCCAACAAACCAACGAGATACAGTTCGCTCAGAAGGTTACAAAAACATCGAAACATTATGCCTGTATGTGGCGGAGCACCTCATCGAAATTGACAATACTCGTTCCTTATTGTAATAAAAAAAGATTTAAAATAGAGTTTGTTTTATTTTCAGATCAATATACTCTTTAATTCTTAATTTAACATCTATAAACAATTTAGCTATATTTTTACAATTTTTTTTTTTTTTTTTTTAGCAATTTTAAGCAATTTTTTTTTCCATTTAGCTATTTTGGCCAACAAAATTCTGGCAACACTGCTTGCAATTGCACCGAGGGCCTGGGGAGTGGTAGTCAAGGCGTAGGTTCCTTAGTGCAATTCCTATTTGTTTCCCGTTAGGACCTAGGAGGCTTGATCCGCAGAATTACGGACAATTGCTCCTGGGCAAAGTTCACTTTTGTTTATCTGTGGCCAGGTGGTGGCATTCGTCCGTAACGACGGATCTGCACCCCTCGGCTTTCAGATCCGTGCGAGAGCACGAGAGGACATTGTGATAAAATCTGTGATATACATGTTATTTATTTAATTTAACATAATGTGTTTTGTTTGTCAGTTATTAATGTATTTTGTGGGTAGATCCTTGGGTTTTCCTGGGGGCGTTAACTGGCGACTTTCAGCTAAGCTGAAAGTTAGTCCAGTTGACGAGCGGTCGGAGTAGGGACGACACTGGGCGAATTGAAAACGCAGGAACCTGGCACGGAGTCGACCGGGGGTTGATCGGCTCCATCTCCCCTAAATGATAAAAATAAAGGTGTTCGGAGGGGGATGGCTAAAACCTGCACACTCGATAAATAAAACACGGAAGAAATTTCGGGGTATTACGCGATGTGCGTCTTTATTTGTGTAATCGGAAATTGGTACTAAATACGAGTACTTGGGGAGAGCGGACTAGGAGCTCGATGCACAAAAGTGCAGTGGGAGAGGGAGAGAGAAAGCGAGTGTACGGGATCACACTGCCTCCGGAAAATAAACGCCCTTCCGGCGTGAACATTCTCCCCCCCTTTGCGAGGATACGCAGCAAAATATAAGAAGACCTTCGAGGCCTTTGCTCGGGAAAGCGTTGGATACGCTGAGCGCTCGTGGACATGAAGAAGTGTGTAGTGATCCTGGCCACACGACTGGCATCGGTCGTCACTGCGGCAAGATCCCGTGGAATGATGGTGGGCCAGGCAATTGACGCAGTACTTCTTTTGAATGACTGCCTGGAGCCGTTTCTCAGCGCTAAGCCTAAGAAACCGGTGGCACTTCCGAAGAGGATGGTTCCCTTGGCAGACTCGGCATGGATAGGATAAAATACCTCGGGAACGTCTGCATTTCACATCGTCGTATGGAACCCAGTAATTGGAGGAATCGGGAGCGGTAGTCACTCGTGTGGAGAACGAGGAAATCCTTTGGATCGGATCAGAAGCAGTATCAGGAGCAGGCGGTTCACTGGAGGAGCAGTTGCTTGGATGCAACAAAGTGTGATGCCGACCGTGACACGTGACGCACTTGTGGACGCTTGTGCAATTACGAATTTGATGATTGCTTGCAAAGCAATTTAAGCACAACCGCTTTTTCTGGATGTAAGGGGTGCGATCCTCTGTTGTCATCTGAAGTTAGCGTGGACATAAACGCACTGGATGGTTTTCTTTGGAACATACATCGCATCTTTTGGATATCGGAACGATCCTCGTACTGAAGGATTTCAGTATTCGTGGCGACACGTCGCAGGGTGTCGGTTCGGACGGATGGAGGCGCAACGTAGTAGGATGTAGAAACTCTATGGCCTCCAGAGTTCTATGGCGCTCAGTCAGGAAAGAGTCAAGTGCTAGCCACGTAGGAATGTCGGTCTTGTTCGGGATAGATTGCTCCCATAGGGAGAGCGTCAGTTTTGAAAGCTTCGTGGAACACACATACACCAGGAGACAATCCCGAACACATTTAGGGATGTGAGGCAGTTTTGGATCGTATTTTGCAGCTCCTTCAAGGCTGCCGAAAATTCATGTGCAACTGACTGCATGTTTAACAACTTTTTCAGTTGGCTGTTCACCAGCGCTCGTTTGTTTTCGAAACCCTCAGATAGGTTTTTCCAGGCTGAGCGGAAACCATCGTTGGTGAGTGGCGACTTTGAAACTATGGAATGAGCTTCACCACTAGTCTTGGCATTTAGATAGAACAACTTCTCAACAGGGGTCAGCGCAGATTTGTCTATATAGACCGATGTGAAAAGGTCTCGGAAAGTCGGCCAGCGAATATAATCGCCCGAGAAAATTTCGGTATCGCACGGAGGAAGCCGACAGCCAGACGAAAAGAATTTTGGGGCGCAGGGGATTGGACTGGAGCTGCGTTAGTAGAGATCGTATCGATCTCTTCCATGAGCTGGGCGGCACACCTTCCGTAAATAAAATAGGCATACTCGTATTTTGCCTTCAGAGTGAGTAAGGTGTCCGCCTCGCCTTCTAAGCCACCTGAAATTAGCTCTGAACAAGCCTCATATTCTTCTTTGAACTTATTCCATAGCTCTCTGACTTGGTCGAGATGGATTTGGCAAGTGTATTTGGATGGACTGGGTGCTGCCGGATTGCAGACTGTGGAATCGAAGTGACTTAGACGGTCACAGATCGAAATGAATTTATTTAAAATGCAGGAAGTCATTCTGGATATATTTTAGTTTAATTAGTTATACGTGTCGACGCAGGTATTGGAATTTAGGAACCAATCGGAATATAGAAGGAATGAATTTATGAATTTTATTTTTTTTAATGCGGAAAGGTTCGACTTTAAAAGAATAATATTCATTCAGCAGAAAACAGATTCGGTCACACTAATGCGGATATGGAAGTTTAAATAAATTTCTAACTGAATTGTTTTGAAAAATAATTTAAAAATTATTTTTATGTATATGGACATATTTAGTTGACCGCTGCTGTATTTGTCGCGGTACTGTTTTCGGAGATAATGCGTGCGTGTGAATATGTTTGTGCATTCGCCGTTTGCCAATGCAGAATAGCGGAGACAACGAGAGGCGGAAAAATTGCCAAAAAACGGAGCGCCGACTTGCAGTCGCCTCAGCTCAGGGTAGAGCAAAGAAAAGAACAATAAATATATGTTTCTTTCCATTTAGCCCTGTACAGGATAGACCAGGGGAGTATATAAATGAATGCACAAATTAAGTCGGCGTTTCTGTGCCGTGACTTTGGGGATATATTTATATTTATTCTTTAGAGCAGTGGACTGTATTTGTAGTTTAAAGTTTAGAAATTAATATAAGTATATTTATAAATATAGGTATATAAAGACTAGGTATAGGGCCTCATCTCGTTTGAAAAAGCTCGAGTGTTTCTCATGCTTACGGGGTCTGTTCTCACTCTGATTTTGACAGGTGACAGGTTGGGCGCATGAATTTTTAATTTATTTGTTAACCCTTGGGCGTGCGTATAAATTTTGTCAATTTTGTTGTGCGGTCGTAAAAACTAAAGGAGTCAAATTCATCCGTGTTCCCAAAGAAGATCGGAAAAGAAAATTGTGGAAAGAATCCTTAGGATGCAGTTTGGCTCATAATGCCAGGATTTGCGACACATTTCAAAGGATCGGATTTTTATGGAGAAACAAAGAGCAAAGTGGAACGAAAGAGAAGGCGTTTGATGCCAAACGCCTTGCAAAGACAGCCTACCCTTGGCCATAAAAAATCAAAAGCAGCGCATTGTGGCGAATTCAAAATTACGTATTAAAAAAAACTTTGACAAGGGTTAAAACAAAAACTACAATTCAACTGTTTTTATTTTGCATATTTTTCTTATTTATAATTTTTTCCTGGTTTTTGCGGTCTTCCTGAACATTCAAAATTTGTTTTTGCCGACTTAAGGTCAAAAATTATTAAAAATCAAAATAGAATTCCAAAATTATTACATTTTTTACCAACATATTTCGGAGACACATCTGTAGCTGCCTTCAGAGCTATTTGCTTGCCTATTAATAAAAATGTTGTAGTTTTTTATTATTATGTATAGCATCTTAGCTTATGTTTCAGCAGTGGGTTGTAAATATACACACAGCCAGACTAAGGGTTAAACTCATCATGACTCAAAACAAACTGACAGCAAAAGCTCGTTTGAGTGTTTTTGAAAAGCTTTTTTCCCGTAAGCTAGAGCTTTTCCTAACGAGATCACCTTGTAGTTATTACATCATGAACCGGACTAGGATTTAGACAAAAATCATAAAAATGAACGGCAGTACAGCAAAGTAAAATGTTTACTTATCTTGTGCGCTGTTAAAGCCACCTGCTGGACATAGAATTATCCGGCTCGAAGGACCAAATGTTCGGAGGGGGATGGCTAAAACCTGCACACTCGATAAATAAAACACGGAAGAACTTTCGGGGTATTACGCGACGTGCGTCTTTATTTTGGTAATCTTAAATTAATACTAACAAAGAAGAAGGCTTAAAACTAGCTTGGGGAGAGCGGATTAGCAGCTATATGCACGAAAGTGCAGTGGAAGAGGGAGAGAGAGAGCGAGTGTCCGGGATCACACTGCCTCCGGAAAATACACGCTCTTCTGGCGTGAACAAAAGGAAAATAGTTAACGGTCGGAATATTTATTTATGTTGCGACGTCCCGCGGCGCATTTAGTACTTATTACTATTATACTTTTACTATACTATTATTATTATTAGTCGCTTATTATGACTATTATTATTTACGGCCACCGTTATTATTATGAATTGTGATTATTATGAATTGTTATTATTAGTAGTAATAAATAAAGGGGCGCGAGTACGCCATCTGGCAACACCCCACCGATAAGGGCACCAGCCCTGAACAGCTGTTGGATATCGGCCATGCTCAACGATATGGCAACCTTGGTGCCTATCGATAAGAATCGAATATCGAACAGCTGATCGCGGCCTATAAAAGGCGATGCACAACTCAGGGCAAGGTCACTTCTTGCGAGCAGCCGAACTGACAACACCTGGGTAAGTTAACAAGTAGATAATAGTAGTGGAGAAAGGCTCTTGTAGCCGAACTCCCAACAGTACCATAGATGTGGGGCCAAGGTTCAGCTCCTACTAGCGGATCTTGAAGTGGACCAGGAAGCGGAGTGAGGTTCTTGTAGTGTAACGGCGCCTGAAGCATTTTGACCCATATATATATTTTGGCCTGAAAGTATGCACTTTAATTATATAGGTAAATAGTGCGTTGCCAATTATTGCACTCCGGCTGCAACTGCATCGGAGCAACCGATAGTGAGCAGCTGTAACAGAGTTGCAGTCTAAAAAGCTTAGCTTTGGAACCACGGCCAACTTCACCGGCCTGAGTCCAAATTCCGGTCTCGTTCTTTTAAATTAAAAGTTTTAATGGAAAATTCCGAAGCGACCACACGCGTTATAATCGAGTGCGGGTTCAATATAACCAAACATAACCAAGTCATCGACCTAGTGCTTCTTTCCCACGAGGGAATATTTTCTCAATTTTTATTAAGTTGGCGGAAGGCAAGGTAAGCCACCAAAATGCCCATAGTTTTCTGTCGTGATTTTGACAAAATCTTTGTTTCGCGACCATGTGAAATAGGGAGTGTCCAGAGGAGCACCCCTTTCTGAAGCAGCGAACAAGACGGCGGAGCGCCCCCTCGGCCATTGGCATACGAGGAAACTAACGGAGTGCGTGTTCCAGCAGCCGCAGCGCAGGCGCCGCTCGCCGATTGTGATTTTTTCTTGAGCGTCCAGCGGAGCACCCCCTCTCGGGGCAGCGGACTCCGCACCGGCATCATCGCCTAGGAAGGCGCATCTTTAGCACCAGCCGCATCATCGCCTAGAAAGGCGCAGCATCTAGCTCGGCGGCCAAGGAGGCCGCGTCAAGCCTCCGTCCAGAGGAGCACCTCCGTCCAGCGGAGCACCTCCGTCCAGCGGAGCACCGAGGGAATTTAACCTCACAAGTGTAGCAGCCCTAGCCAGAGCATTAAATGAATAAATAGTGCGGATGTAGTCCCCTAGTGTCTTCAGTGTAGTCGGCCATGGCCGTGAAGGTGGCCAAAAGGCAGATTTAAGTCCCTTACTCGTGTCCGAACCCAGTCCGTTAAACAGGTTAGGGTGAAAATTGTGGTTAATGCCGACTTGGAAAATGTTGGCTTTTTGGCCCCATACAGTGATCCCTCGATAAGAGAACCGAATATTTATTGGAAGTGAACCACACATTATTTTATAATCGGTCACGAGTTCCCTAATTTTTGGCGAGTTCCAGGCGGTCAACGTTTGTTTACATTACCTACACTGAGAGAAAGAATTTTGATATTAATTAATTTAAATTAATATTTAATTATTATTAACTAGAAAAGCGCAGAATTATTGAAATGAAATGATGTGGACTGAAATTGAACGAAACTAAAATTCGTAAATTAAATTAATTTTTGTAAATTTAAAAGTTTTCAAAGAGAAATTATATGAGGAAATGATTTAGCCGATCCATAAATAATTGTACAAATATAAATAATTAAGCAGTCTTGAACTAATACGGTTTTGAGGTTAAAATAAATTTTAAAAGATTTAGCTGGCTACAAGTTGTGAACACTATTTGTTTAAATTAACCCATGGCGATCTTAAGTCGTATTCTTTTACAGCCATCGCTCGGGAGATCGATCTTTCGTCGCTGGAAAATTTATTTCACTGTGTGTTACAACAAACAAATTGGCCAGTATTTTGCCAAATATTTAATTTAAATAAAAGTCGCTACACAACTCCTATAATTGCCAATTAAACGCTAGCATAAATGAATAATTAAAAATCATTATGAATTTACTTAAAACTATATACTTAAAACCGAAACAAACAAAACCGACTTATCTTCGTTAAAAGAATAAATACTTTGGAATATAAAATTTAAGCTAAATCTAGTAGAAAACAAGTACACGATGAACACTGAAAGAAAAGTTTATGAAATTTAAAAGAAATAAAATTAGGAAAACTTAATCATGCTGAACAATATTTAAAATATTAATGATTAAACTATTAAATAAACTAAGAAACCCCCAATGAAATAATACTTATACGCTATCTTAATAGTGCTTTATTTAGCCTACCTTATCTAATTAATTATTATTTTCTATCTTTTACCTCATATTTTGTTTATTATTATGGATCTATATCCTACTCTTAGGCACTGCCTAATTAAACCCCTTTTGTAGTAGGAAGGAAACTCCACTATGCTGTTAGACTTAATTTATCTTATTAAAATGTATATTATCGAAATCGTGGACTAATTATTTAGCTGAACTCTGCGGGTGATTCTGCAGTCGTAAAGGGTATCAAAGGGATCACTCGAGCAAGACTCGAAGATTGTGATCATAGGTTGGGCGGGTCTCCGATGACGTAACAACACCTACGTCTCATCACCGAATTTCTCTGCTCTTCTTTTCTTCTTTTCTAACCTCATTCAACTGTCTCTCTTGGAATTTGTTTACGTTTCTCTACCCGATTTCCGATATCTTTTCGTATGCCGTCGCAGCACGCTCAATTCTTGATTAATAAATAATAAGCCAATGCCAGATCAGACGGAGCAAGACCACCACCCCCAAAGCCGACGAGCTAGAGCCGGACCCTTTAGCGTGCCCCCGCAAAGTCAGATCTTGGTCAACACTGTGCTTTAAAACGTTGCACGTTTCAGTTATGATTATTATTATTTTATTAATAAAGTGGCGCCCCAACGTGTTGGCCTTAGTGAGTACTGTCTTCACTCATTAAGACTCATTTGTAAATAAATTCCAAAAGTTGGAAAAGGGAGATATTACTTTCTATACTCAATATTCAGAAATATTATATTTTACCGCGTAAACCGTCAAGGTTCTGGAACTCATATGGAATCATATTGACCAGACCAAAACATACAACGTGTAAATTCGTTTTCTTTCTGAATTAATTGTTGGGTTAATTGTTTGCGGAAAACAGACGCGAAAGTAACCTCGGTTGTTCCTCTGGCCCAAGCAAAAGTACCGTACTCTTAGTTCAAACAACTTCTAAATCGAATTCGAAAACAAAGATTTGGAATATATAGACATATCTTACGAGTAGGTCATATCCAATCGAAGTTGAGAATGTTACTATTTTCTGAAAGAATCATTCTTGGAAAACAGTTGAGTTGTTTTCGAACGACACTCTGTCCGGAACGATTCGGTAGATAACTTTCACTCTATATTACTATTCTTCTTTAACCTATTACTTTTAAATTCCATAAAGGAAATTTCGGTGAACAATATTAATACCCTTCGACTTGCTAGACATCTAGCATAGAGTTCAATCAGTATCTTTTGAGTATTTTGAGTTTATCTTTTTCGCTTAGCTTAGTGCTACCGAATATCTTTATCGCATTCAGTTTATCGTTATCTTATTTTTCTTTTTCGAGATGATTCGATCTCCTGTCGGTACCTCGGCGCCGTTTTGCCCGGTGTACGAAACCGAAATAAGAGTTGGTGCAGACGTGTACGTGACGTCATGCCAACATGAGTTTCACAAGAAGTGTATTGAGAGTCATTTTAAGGGGAATGATAAATGTCCCGTTTGCTTAGTGCCTTGCAGGCCTATTGGTCCGCAAACGCGTTCTAAGGGTTTGATTTTGGAGGATGTTTCGATAGAACCATCAGGATCGGATAAGAGCCGACGTAGTAAAAGTACTACCTATGAAGATACGGATGCAAACCAACCAAACCGTGATGACCCGCGTAGTTGGCTGCATATGGAGCAGAGATTGCTAACGTCTCTGTCAGAGAGATTGGTAGGGTTAGTTCAGAGTTCAGTTGAGGAATGTCTACAACGATTGGTCGTTACTCCACACAATACGAATTGGAATGGAGAAATAAGACCTAATTCGCCTTCGCATACAGCAGAAGGTCAAGCCAGGCTCCACGAGAGAGATAGAAGCAACCGAAACGGAAACGTAGGTTTAAATCAGGCGGGGTCACCTAATTCTCAAAGAAGTGTTGTGTCCGATTTAAATAACCGGCCGGATAAGGTCGTGCAGATCCTGAATGGGTGGAAAGTGAAGTACTCAGGAGTCGGAGTGTCGGTGGACAACTTCATATACAGAGTGGAGGCCCTCACACACCAGACCTTAGAAGGGAACTTTACTGTACTGTGCAGACATGCCAGTGTCCTTTTTGAAGGCAAAGCTTATGAGTTTTATTGTAGGTACCACAAGTCCGTAAGGAGAATCCAATGGGATTTGTTGTGTTCCGCCTTGCGAGTACAATTCCGCGAGGAAAGAGACGATGTAGACATCGAAGATCTCATCAGAAATAGGAAGCAGAAGACCAGCGAATCTTTCGAAGTTCAAAGCGCATAAAAAGCTTTTGGCAAAGCGTAAAACGTTGTAAATTTGGCCTAGATTACATTTGTGCCAATCCTCATATAGCCAGGGATCCTCGACCTTTCATACCAGTTCGTCTAATGGATCGCACCGTTTATGGCTTGCTCGGTTCAGGAGCATCTATAAGTTGTATAGGAGGCGGTTTAGCATCCGGGCTGGAGAGAGACAACTCGACATTCAAATCTTTGGATAGGAAGGTTGTCACAGCCGACGGAAGTCCTCAGCGAATAGCAGGACGAATCAAGGTCGAGGTAGAGTACGCAAATGTTAAGAAATGTTTACCTTTTTATATAGTGCCATCTCTGAAGCACGACTTGTACCTGGGAATAGATTTCTGGAGGCAGTATGACCTTCTTCCCAAAAGCTTATCGATAGAAGAGATAGCAGTTTCTGAAGAGAAGTCGAGTGACATTAGTGTGGATGATTCTTATTTGTTATCTAACGATCAGAGAGCAAAACTATCGAACGTGATCAATTGTTTTCCGTCATTCACACAAGAAGGTCTGGGTAAAACTAGCTTAATCACTCATTCTATTGACGTGGGCAATGCAAAACCCATAAAACAACGTCATTTCCCGGTATCACCAGCCGTGGAAAAAGCCATGTATACGGAAATTGACAGAATGTTGCAATTAGGTGTGATAGAAGAGTCACAAAGTGCTTGGTCTTCACCTATAGTAATGGTAACGAAGCCGGGCAAAGTTCGAATTTGTCTTGACTGTCGGAAGGTAAATAGTTTTACCGAGAAAGACGCATATCCCTTGCCTCAGATTAGTGGGATTTTAAGCAGACTTCCTAAGGCAGAATTTATAACCAGTTTAGATTTGAAGGATGCCTATTGGCAAGTGCCTTTAGATGTCAATTCTCGTGATAAGACGGCCTTTACGGTCCCAGGTAGACCGCTCTACCAATTCAAAGTGATGCCATTTGGCCTTTGTAATGCGACAAGTACTATGTCTAGACTAATGGACAAAGTCGTACCGCCGCATTACCGAAACGAAGTTTTCGTTTATCTAGACGACTTGTTGATTGTTTCTTCAAGCTTTGAGACGCATTTAGAGGTCCTCAGAGAGCAGGCTTTACACATAAGGAGAGCAGGACTGACAATTAACGTCGGTAAGAGCCATTTTTGTATGAAGCGAGTTCGATATTTGGGACATATCATTGGTGACGGCGGGATACGCACAGATCCTGAAAAGGTAGCAGCGATCACTAACTTTCCGATTCCTAAAACCTTGCGAGGACTTAGAAGCTTCATGAGCCTTTGCGGTTGGTACAGGAAGTTTGTTCCAAATTTCGCTGCTTTGTCTGCTCCGTTGACCGATTTAATGACTACAAAGCGAAAATTCAGTTTAACCCCAGAAGCAATCAAGGCTTTTCATGAGCTAAAGAAATGTCTCACGGAAGCACCGGTGTTGTGTAATCCAGATTTTTCGAAGCCCTTCTCGATACACTGTGATGCAAGCAAGACAGGAGTAGGAGCCGTTTTGGTTCAGGTTTCTGAGGAAGGTGACGAACGACCGATTGCTTTCGTGTCAAAGAAGCTGAACAAAGCTCAACGCAACTATACGGTCACGGAACAAGAGTGTTTGGCGGCCATAGTTGCTCTTAAACATTTCCGAGCGTACGTCGAAGGTCACAAGTTTCAAATAATCACAGATCACGCAACGCTCAAGTGGCTTATGGCCAATCGTGACTCCCGTTGGGACGATGGGCGATCGCTCTACAACCCTTTAAGTTTCGAATCGATCACCGCAAGGGGTCTTTGAACGTAGTTCCCGATTCATTGTCTCGGGTCAACGAAGACGAACTTGCTGCTGTAGATTTGCAAGATGGTCTACTTGTTGATTTGAATTCGATTCATTTTAAATCAACCGAATATTAGGAATTAATCCAAAGTGTCAGTGCTAACGAAGCGAATTTTCCTGACCTAAAAGTTGATGATGGGTACTTATATAGGAAGGCAGAACATCTGACGGGAGAAACTCTTCATGATGAATATGCATGGAAGCTATGGTTACCCAGGGAAATGGTTCCAGAAGTCCTCGCGCATGCTCATGACAGTCCGTTATGCTCGCACGGCGGGATACATAAAACCATTAAGAGAATTAGGCGATATTATTATTGGCCAGGACTCGTAAAAGACGTAAAGGCTAGAGGTGCAGAAACATCGATGGAAACATCGATGTTTTTTTTTGACCATCGATGTTTCTGTGTCGTCACTATCTAATGCTAAAATAAACGTAAATTTCATGAATTTAAAAAATAAAAAAAAAATTTTTAAAACTTCGATGTTTCATCGATGTTTCATCGATGTTTCTGCACTTTTACCCACATCGATGTTACATCGATGTTTTTTGTGAAAAACATCGAAACATCGATGTCTCCAAACATCGATGTTTCTGCACCTCTAGTAAAGGCTTATGTCAACGTTTGCGAGGTGTGCAAATCCACCAAGGTGCCGAATTCCTCTCTTAGACCTCCGTTAGGAAAAGCTCCAGAGACCCAGCGGTTTTTCCAACGACTTTTTATCGATTTTCTCGGTCCATATCCGCGATCCCGAAGTGGAAATTTCGGTATCTTTATAGTGCTCGATCATTTCTCTAAATATGTCTTTTTGAAGCCGGTTAAGAAGATTAACACGGATGTAGTAGTTAATTACCTCGAGAATGAACTTTTTATGTCATTTGGGGTGCCTGAAACTATCGTTTCGTATAATGGCTCCCAGTTTCGTGCAGACGGTTTTAAGAAATTGATGCGCCAGTACGGAGTAACGCACGTATTTACAGCAGTGCATGCCCCTCAAGCTAACGCTTCAGAACGTGTCAATCGTTCTGTCATCTCAGGAATTAAGGCTTACGTACGTTCTGACCAGAAGGACTGGGATGAATATTTGAGCAGGATTTGCTGTGCGTTGCGTTCATCGGTGCATTCTAGTATTGGAACTTCACCCTACTATATGGTCTATGGTCAGCATATGGTTACCTCGGGTTCAACTTATTCTCTCCTCAGGAAGCTTAATTTGCTCGACGATAGGTCCATCATGTTCAACCGTCCGGACTCTTTTGAGATTATACATTCAGAGGCTAAGAAACGTATGCAGAAGATGCATGACGATAATGAAAGACGATTTAATCTTCGATCTAAAACCGTAAATTTCAGGGATGGTCAAGAGGTATTTCGTCGTAACTTTCGTCAGAGTTGTTTTCAAACGGGTTATATTGCCAAGTTTGGACCTTCATTTGTTAAAGCCCGAGTTAGGTAATTGCTATTACGAATTGGAAGACCTACAGGGTCGATTGATAGGAACGTATCATGCTAAGGACATTCGTCAATGACTTAGCTTCAGGCGGTATCCATCTAGGGTATCTGCTACAAATACCCAAGTTGGATTTTAGTGGGGGGGTTTTGTAACGGCGCCTGAAGCATTTTGACCCATATATATATTTTGGCCTGAAAGTATGCACTTTAATTATATAGTTAAATAGTGCGTTGCCAATTATTGCACTCCGGCTGCAACTGCATCGGAGCAACCGATAGTGAGCAGCTGTAACAGAGTTGCAGTCTAAAAAGCTTAGCTTTGGAACCACGGCCAACTTCACCGGCCTGAGTCCAAATTCCGGTCTCGTTCTTTTAAATTAAAAGTTTTAATGGAAAATTCCGAAGCGACCACACGCGTTATAATCGAGTGCGGGTTCAATATAACCAAACATAACCAAGTCATCGACCTAGTGCTTCTTTCCCACGAGGGAATATTTTCTCAATTTTTATTAAGTTGGCGGAAGGCAAGGTAAGCCACCAAAATGCCCATAGTTTTCTGTCGTGATTTTGACAAAATCTTTGTTTCGCGACCATGTGAAATAGGGAGTGTCCAGAGGAGCACCCCTTTCTGAAGCAGCGAACAAGACGGCGGAGCGCCCCCTCGGCCATTGGCATACGAGGAAACTAACGGAGTGCGTGTTCCAGCAGCCGCAGCGCAGGCGCCGCTCGTCGATTGTGATTTTTTCTTGAGCGTCCAGCGGAGCACCCCCTCTCGGGGCAGCGGAATCCGCACCGGCATCATCGCCTAGGAAGGCGCATCTTTAGCACCAGCCGCATCATCGCCTAGAAAGGCGCAGCATCTAGCTCGGCGGCCAAGGAGGCCGCGTCAAGCCTCCGTCCAGAGGAGCACCTCCGTCCAGCGGAGCACCGAGGGAATTTAACCTCACAAGTGTAGCAGCCCTAGCCAGAGCATTAAATGAATAAATAGTGCGGATGTAGTCCCCTAGTGTCTTCAGTGCAATCGGCCATGGCCGTGAAGGTGGCCAAAAGGCAGATTTAAGTCCCTTACTCGTGTCCGAACCCAGTCCGTTAAACAGGTTAGGGTGAAAATTGTGGTTAATGCCGACTTGGAAAATGTTGGCTTTTTGGCCCCATACAGTGATCCCTCGATAAGAGAACCGAATATTTATTGGAAGTGAACCACACATTATTTTATAATCGGTCACGAGTTCCCTAATTTTTGGCGAGTGCCAGGCGGTCAACGTTTGTTTACATTACCTACACTGAGAGAAAGAATTTTGATATTAATTAATTTAAATTAATATTTAATTATTATTAACTAGAAAAGCGCAGAATTATTGAAATGAAATGATGTGGACTGAAATTGAACGAAACTAAAATTCGTAAATTAAATTAATTTTTGTAAATTTAAAAGTTTTCAAAGAGAAATTATATGAGGAAATGATTTAGCCGTTCCATAAATAATTGTAAAAATATAAATAATTAAGCAGTCTTGAACTAATACGGTTTTGAGCTTAAAAGAAATTTTAAAAGATTTAGCTGGCTACATGTTGTGAACACTATTTGTTTAAATTAACCCATGGCGATCTTAAGTCGCATTCTTTTACAGCCATCGCTCGGGAGATCGATCTTTCGTCGCTCGAAAATTTATTTCACTGTGAGTTACAACAAACAAATTGGCCAGTATTTTGCCAAATATTTAATTTAAATAAAAGTCGCTACACAACTCCTATAATTGCCAATTAAACGCTATCATAAATGAATAATTAAAAATCATTATGAATTTACTTAAAACTATATACTTAAAACCGAAACAAACAAAACCGACTTATCTTCGTTAAAAGAATAAATACTTTGGAATATAAAATTTAAGCTAAATCTAGTAGAAAACAAGTACACGATGAACACTGAAAGAAAAGTTTATGAAATTTAAAAGAAATAAAATTAGGAAAACTTAATCATGCTGAACAATATTTAAAATATTAATGATTAAACTATTAAATAAACTAAGAAACCCCCAATGAAATAATACTTATACGCTATCTTAATAGTGCTTTATTTAGCCTACCTTATCTAATTAATTATTATTTTCTATCTTTTACCTCATATTTTGTTTATTATTATGGATCTATATCCTACTCTTAGGCACTGCCTAATTAAACCCCTTTTGTAGTAGGAAGGAAACTCCACTATGCTGTTAGACTTAATTTATCTTATTAAAATGTATATTATCGAAATCGTGGACTAATTATTTAGCTGAACTCTGCGGGTGATTCTGCAGTCGTAAAGGGTATCAAAAGGGATCACTCGAGCAAGACTCGAAGATTGTGATCATAGGTTGGGCGGGTCTCCGATGACGTAACAACACCTACGTCTCATCGCCGAATTTCTCTGCTCTTCTTTTCTTCTTTTCTAACCTCATTCAACTGTCTCTCTTGGAATTTGTTTACGTTTCTCTACCCGATTTCCGATATCTTTTCGTATGCCGTCGCAGCACGCTCAATTCTTGATTAATAAATAATAAGCCAATGCCAGATCAGACGGAGCAAGACCACCACCCCCAAAGCCGACGAGCTAGAGCCGGACCCTATAGCGTGCCCCCGCAAAGTCAGATCTTGGTCAACACTGTGCTTTAAAACGTTGCACGTTACAGTAGCCGAGCTCGTGCACAGTAGCATAGACGTGGGGCCAAGGTTCTGCTGCTGCTAGCGGATCTTGCGGTGGAACAGGGTAGCGGAGTAAGGTTCCTGTAACTGAGCTCATGCCATAGAACAGGAAGGGGCCAAGGCTTAGCTCTTGCTAGCAGATCTTGATAAGAACAGGGTAGCGGAGTAAGGTTCCGGTAACCGAACTCAAGCACAACGGTATAGACATGGGGCCAAGGTTTAGCTCTTGCTAGCAGATCTTGATGAGGGAGGGAAATCAAGGGTATCAGGAGGATAGGACTAACGGTGCGAGCATAGGCCCGACGATCGTCAGTACGACATAACGTCACCCGGACTCGACCGTCGCGACCCTAACCGCGGCCAGCGCGCTTGGATGACACGCCTCCCTCCAACGACACTACATTCCAGGGTACTCACAAGCCGACTACATCACGCCAGCACCGCGAAGTCGCACGCCCTACATTCCAGGGTATTCACCAGCCGACTACATCGCGCCAGCATCGCGAAGTCGCACGGCCCTACATTACAGGGTATCCACAAGCCGACTACATCGCGCCAGCATCGCGAAGTCGCACGACCCTACCGTACAGAGTGTCCACACGCCGACTACATCGCGCCAGCATCGCGAAGTCACAGTCTCTTTCCCAAGAAAATCACGATATCAATAAATAACCGAATTAAACCGAACCTCTAACTCTTTTTACTGGGTATTTGTGGGACTCAAGGAAACGGCACGCACAAATTTTGTGTAACTCACGACCCCGGCGAGCTAAGTCAAGCTGCCCGAAAGAGGGTCGTTACAATGTGTTGGAAATTATTTATTTATTTCGTGCTTATTTCATTATTACATATTTATTTATTTATTATTTATTTATTTATTTATTTATTATTTCGTGCTTATTTCATTATTACATATTTATTTATTTATTACATATTTATTTACTTATTACATATTTGTTTAAGGCATATTATGATATCCATTTACTTATTTACTATATTTACTAATTATCCATATTTATTGGATGGTAGCACGGTAATTTATTTAATTTCTTAATATATATATTTATTTCTTCATCGTTGGTTATTTGTAAATTTATTGGTTAGGTGTTTAATTCTTCGTATCTGTTAGTTATAGTTGTCATATATGTCGGGTTGTTCATGCCAGGGGCCTCGTCGTCCGTCCGTCCGTCCATATCGGCGTCGCTCATAATGTCCTTCACCACTCAATTTGTAAGCTGCGCGCGTTCAACGAGTCCACTTGCGTCTGCTTCGGCTTCTCAATGCTTAATGTGTCGTTTCGTACAGACTGCTTTCTTTCTTCCTTGACATTCCTATTTTGACATTCCCTTTTCATTATGTCTCTTTCTCACTCTAACCAAGCAGCGCAAGTGGCCACGTTCAGCAACAGCTATATTGGTCTCATTCTAGCAGAGTCCCGTTTGTAGATAATTCATCTATTCATACTCACACATTGACAATGAATAGGAACATGCATAACAGCAGAAGGAACATGGAGAATAAGTAAATAGCGATTAAGCGAATACACATTATTTTCGCCCCGACATATATATATATTCGTTAGGTGTGTAGGTTTAGGGTTAATAAAATGGCCGAAGAAAAAGAGCTAGGGCATCAGTACGAGCTTAGGTCGAGGGTTCCTTCAGCCCAGGAAGAGGAAAAGTGGGCCACGGACGCGGAGGGTGCCATTGGGTTCGCGCCGCGAATTTCAACGGGCTTGCCGAGGACTCCACCGTTCCAACTGACGGCACACCAGGCGGAGGAGCAGAGGACTCCGGACTCCCTGGATTTCGAGGGTATAGGGGATGCAGCGGACAACCTGCTGGGATTGGATCCAGCTTCAAAGACGGTCCGCTTCCACGATCCACCCGTGGATTCCACGGTCCAGTCGGCGGTGAACCTCGCCCTGGCCCAGGCAGCGGAGACGTACCGGAAGTCCCAGAATGATAAGATCGCGCAGAGCTTGCGGGACGAGATGCGGGCTGGCTTCCTAGAAATGATGCAGCTGATGAACCAGGTGCTAAGACCGGCCAACCAGCAGCAACAATGGTCAGCAGGACAACGGCAGGAGCCTTTACCGGCAAGGCGTCATCAGCACCCACTTCCAGAAGGACATCCCATGGAGACGGCCCAGAACTCCCACGGAGCGGTACCATGACATTCCCGGACCAAGCAGCAAGTGGACCACCACGGGTCCCGCCGAAGCCGCCCAGGAGGGAACAGGATCACGTGGGGAGCGACAGCAGCAGTCCAGGCTGGCCCACAGAGGCCGAGGAGCGGCATCGAGACGTCGGCGGAGGTCAGCACTGGCGCGTGGAGGACCGGAGAGCTGGCGAGTTCCGTGAGTAGCTGCCGTACGTCAACTGGAACCGCTGGAACATCTCCTTCAACGGCGAAGACGAGCGGAACCACGTCGAGCGCTTCCTGTTCTGGTTGGAGTTTCTGCAGAGGCAAACGCGCTGCCCGTGGTCCGAAGTCCTCAGGAACTTCCACACTCTGCTGTCGGGAAGGGCTTTGCAGTGGTATTGTATCCACGTGCAGCAGAACCAGAATGGGGCACGGGTTCCGGGACTGTGAGCAGACGGCTGGGCGATCCGAGAGCGGGAGGATCTCGCCCAGAGAGGAACACCGCGAAGTTAAAGGCCTAGAAATAGAGGATATAGGTGGTAAGTTTTTTAATAATAAGTCGAAATTAAGAGACTTACCCACGAAGAGCGCATGCGACGGTACCTAGAGGTTCGGATCCAGATTTTCGAGCAACACCAGTGGTATGCGCAAAGTCTCCCGAACAGTGCGAAAAGCTCGAGAACGTTTTAGTCAGCGGCGCGAAAAGCGTAGAGAAGTCGTTGCGGCGGTCAAGCGGGGCGGCATCCGCGATCCCTGACCCTTTGCCGATATAATGATCCTGAGCCAGCACCTGACAGGATTATTGGACACGGGAGCAAGCATCAGTCTGCTGGGCAAAGACTGCAGGGAGATGGTAGAGGCGTTAGGGGTGCCTGGGCAGCGCTACTTCTCGATGGTGCGTACTGCCGCTGGCGAGGATCGGTCGATCATCGGGCGAGTAAAGGTACCTGTAGAGTATAAGGGTCGGGTAGAAAACGTCCTTTTTTATCTCTGGCCGTACCTGGAGCAGCCGGCATATCTAGGCGTTGATTTCTGGCGGATGTTTGGGCTGGCTCCAGCGGTGGTAGGCCAAATCCCTGGCCGAGGCGTAACCCAGGCTGAAGAAATCCAAGCCAGGAAAGGATCGATCAGACGCACTACATCTCCAGCGTGGATTTGAAGTTTGCGTTATGGCAGATCCAACTGGACGAGAAAAGCAAGGAGTTGACGGCGTTCACAGTTCCTGGCCGTAGGTGGAGGTCGTCTGCAAATAGATCCCGGTAGAGTGCCGGCAATCAGGAGGATGCCAGAGCCGAGAACGATGAAGGAGGTGCGGGCGTTTCTAGGCACAGCTGGCTGGTATCGGCGCTTCGTGAGGAACTTCGCGACGCTAGCAGCACCTCTCACGGAAGCGCTCAAGAAAACTGGGAACGCAAAGTTTTCTTTGAGTCCGGAGGCGCCGCTGGCAGTTGAGGCGTTGAAAATGGCACTCACCACCGCACCAGTCCTAGCTCACGCCGACTTCAAGCGGCACTTTTACATCCAGTGTGACGCGTCGCATATCGGTGTTGGTGCGGTTCTGTTCCAGAAGGATGAGGACAACCAGGAGCAGCCGATAGCCTTCTTTTCGGCGAAGATGAATAAGCACCAGGTGAATTACACCGTCACCGAGAAAGAGTGCTTGGCAGCTCTCCTGGCGATCCGGAAGTTCCGTCCGTATGTGGAAGGCATGCCATCAGCTGCAGGGTTTCAATTTCAGCATCGAGCACCGGAAAGGCAGCGAAAACGTGGTGGCAGACATGCTTTCACGATGCGTGGAGGAGATCTCCGTGGATCCGACGGCGTTGCTGGGTTTCGAGACCACCGAGTTTGCTGGGGATGAGTACCAGGAGTTTAACTCCTGGAAAACAATCGATGGCACCATCGATATTATCGATGTTTTTGCAAGTATGGCAACCATCGATGATTTTCTAAAAACCATCGATGTTTTCGATGTTTTACCATGAGCGTTATTGATATAATTAAAAATAGACTACCCACACGATTCTCGCATTATGAGACCAGAACAGTGACCAGAATCGCAACCGCTTTGGACCCCAGGTTCAAAAAGGATGGATTTTTCTATGCCTCTAATGCAGAGCAAGCGGCTAAGGCCTTAGAACAAGAAATAATATCAGTATTATCCAAAAACAACGCCCTGCCACCAGCTCCACCAACGCCACCAGCAACACCAATCGAAGAATCTGAGCCAAAAATAAGATTTACTTTCTTACAAAATAAATTGTCACAGAAAGTGCATACGATATTTTGAGAAAGAAAACGAACCGGAGGATCGTGATCCACTTCTTTATTGGATGGTAACATTTTTAAATCATTTTGTATATAAGCTAAAATATATTACTCTACAATTTTCTTTTTTTTTTAGATCAATAGCGACGGATTGTAACCATTAAGACAACTGGCAGCAAAATATTTTTGCATTCCAGCACCATCCACGGAATCAGAAAGAAAATTTTGCAAGGCGGGTCAGATTATATCGAATGTAGTGGACAAATTATTATTCTTAAACAAGAACTATGAGTTCTGATCTCACTATCATATAATGAAATGGAGGAAAAATATATATTTTGTTGAAACGTTCAAAATGTATCTTTTTACTGAAAAAACATCGATAGTATCGATGTTTTGCTCCAAAACAATCGAAAACATCGATGGTGACAGACATCGATGTTTTTCCAGCTCTAAGGAGTTAGTCCAAGAAGTGCAGGAGAACATGGATAACTTACCGGATCTCAGGATAGAGGAAGGTCTCATCTTCAAGCGAGTCTCTCCGGCAACGTTAGACGACGAAGTGAAAGGATCTGCGTGGAAGCTGTGGAAACCGCAGAGTCTGACCCACAGCCTGGTTGAGCGAGCCCACATGGATCCAACGGCAGCTCACGGCGGAATGGCGAAGACGCTGGAGGTCTTGCGGCGGCTGTTTTATTGACCTGGGATGGTGATACAGGTGCGCGAGTTTGTCTGCGGGTGCCAGGTGAGCAAGGAGTCGAAAGCCCCAAACCATAGGATGATGGTCGGGATCGGCGAGCGTGTACAGACGGAGCGACCCTTCCAGAAGCTGTACGTCGATTTCCTTGGCAAGTATCCCAGGTTCAAGAAGGGGCATGCATGGATCTTCATAGAGGTGGACCATTTCTCCAAGTATACATTCTTGAAGGCCATGAGGGATGCAACCGCCTCGAACGTTGTGGACTTCCTCATCAGTGAGGTGTTTTATAAGTTTGGAGTGCGGACGACAGTTAACGTCGAAGATCTTCGAAGAAGCGATGGAGAGCTGTGGAGTCCGGCATCTAAAGACACCGATTTATTCTCCGCAGGCCAAGAGGTATATCGCCGGAACTTCGTCCTCAGCGACTTTGGTAAACAATTTAACGCAAAGTTCGCCAAGAAGTTCTTGAAGGCCAGAGTGGTGAAGGGGGTGGGCAGCAATGCGTACGAGTTGGAGGATATGTAGGGCCGAAGTTTGGGTGTCTACCACGCCAAAGATACCCGCATCTGACCTGGAATAGAAAGGAACACAAAGTATACAAGGACGAAACATCTGTATAAGCTGTAATACTTCCCGTAAAGCGTGGGCCCCGCGTTGGGCACCGTCCAGAACTGCGCTGAAGGGCAATGCCAGTGAACTCATCAGTCCGATGTTCCAATGCTCCCAATGATTTCGTCGAGCCGCAACCCAGTAGCACCTATTTAAATCCTTGGGTGGTGTTGCATTTCTAGTCTAGGAATGGGCTAGAGGGGCATCGATGTATTTATAGGATTAGGGAGCGATAGGGTTAGTGATGAGGGGGTTCAAGAGCGAACCGGGAAAAAGGGAACGCTGGCGCCCCCTAGATCTCGGCCAGCTCTTTTTAAGAGAAAGGGATGTTGCCCTTTAACTCGATCGTTGCCCTGAGGGCCAAAACAAACGGTTTCTTGAAGGCGGAGGTCAGGCATCGGAACGAGCCTATATAGGGAGGCGTAGACAGCAAGGGAAGAGGGATTAGGAAAAAGAAAATGAACACGGGCGGCCGCAGTGATCAAAGTTCTGAAAAGAAAAGATTGAAAAAATTAAAAGAAAGTGATTTTATTTTCAGCGTGGCAGTGGGGAGAACACTGACCACGGCATTTTGTTTTTTGCAACTATCTGTGGAGTGACTCCGGACCCGCCGCAGGCATCCAGGCGTAGCCGAGCACCAGTTAGCCGTCGCAGTCAGACAGCCGAGCCAACAGGCCTGAGCCTTTCCGAGATTGGAGCCGGTGAGTCCGTTCCGAGCGCGCCTGTAGCCGCCCGACAAAGGAATATTTTTGTTGTGGGTGCCGGAGCAACGCTAGACCTCGGGGGCCCTATTTCTTGGTTTCTGTCGCCGCTTCTCCAAGACTAAGTCCGTCGTGGCCATTGTGAGCCACCCGGCAAAATTCACTTTGAAACCTCCTGAATTTAGAAATTAAGCCTTTATTTATATGTAATTTTTGTGTGTTCAACTTACCGTAGTTTTTCCGTCCCTTGTCCTCCACGTTCCCTAAACGCATGTCAGGGATTTGTGCAACACAAGCCCTGCAAAAAGTGAATCGGTTAGAAGAAGCAGTGAGTAAATATTAAACCAAAAACAACCCACCGTCAATTTCTCTTGGAGCTCCAGCAGGGATTGTAGGTTGAAATTTGGGGAGTAGATCCGGACCCACTTGTGGCCAAATATCTTTGCGGAGCGCAGCTTCTCCTCCGCCGAATCGCCACAAAGCCGCAGCCTTGGCGCGAGCGCATCCCTGGTGTGGGTAAGGGGTTCACCGGGGTCAAGATCGGGAAATATTTAGGATAATCCAGCTTCTTTTTATACCATGTACCGTAGGTACAAAGGTTTATTAATTTTGTGCAAATGTATGTAACAGGCAGAAGGAAGCATTTCCGACCCCATAAAGTATATATATTCTTGATCAGCATCAACAGCCAAGTCGATATAACCATGTCTGTCTGTCAGTCTGTATGAACGCCTAGATCTCAGCAACTATAAGAGCTAGAGCCACCAAAATCGGTATGTAGGTCAGAATGTTTTGCACGCAGATCAAGTTTGTTTTTGATTTAAAAATTTCCCTCCCACTCCCCCGCAAATCAATAAAAACGTTTTGCAGCCACAAATATTACCATAGATCTTTCTTTTTGTGCATAGGCATGCATATGTAGAAAATGTATCAAATGGTAAAGATCGGGTGAAAAACACAAAAGTTATTTACTTATCAGTGTGCTATCTATTTGGCAGCTAGCAACACGAGCATCCCAAAAAACAACAACAAAACTGATGAGCGCAAGAAACTAACTCCCGTGCGCAAAAAAGAGAGAGGGGTTATCTCTTTCACTGTCTTGCACACGCAAGTGCATGAGATGGTGGTGGTTTGTTTAGGCAAAAGTCGCAAAAGTTCCCTGGTTACCGATTTTATTTATAATCGGGAGCTAATTCGAGCGGCGATATATTTTGGTACAGGGTATATAACAGTCGTTCACGAACGACTGTAGCTTTCTTACTTGTTTATTATTAATGTCTTTAATTTTATATTTGTTTGCAATTGCGTTTCATATTTCCCACTGCTTCAACCATTCTAATTGGTAACTCGCGCCTTTTAATATCTTCACCTCCATTTTAAACACGCACACTCTACTCACTTTTATTCCTTACATTGCTATTATTATTATTATCTGTCACGAATCCTGTTGACTCGTCCTTAGGCCTGGAACTACCGACTGCGCCAGTTAACTCCCTTGTAGGTTCGGGGAGTTGGTGGTTGAAGAGAAGAGCTGGATTTGATTTCCAAATAAGACAACTAATACGTCCGATTGAGTTGAGCTTCAAAATCTGAATAATTCTTATATTTCTTCTCTTGTACTTTACAACTTGGTTTGGTACATATTGCTTATTTTAAAGTGCTGATCGACCAAAAAGTAGAAGTGGAGCGGATGCGATTCTGCGTCGTCAAGAGGTTTTGGGTGGCCCCGATGGTTGTATCGATTCAGTATCTCAAGTGCTAACCGATACGAAGACTCAGCGTTCAAGTGGTTGCCGATGCAGCGTTTCGGATGTTTATTTGATACTACGTCTCAGCGTTTGAGTGGGTCGCAACAAAGTATTTCTTGGGCCCTCTAGATCTTTGGTTGTCGTTGCGGCTTTGGCGGGGGACCGCCAAGGGTGAATGCTGAGGCGCGCGACAACGACGAGCGAAGGGTCACACTAGACCAGGGGAGCTGGTCACACCAGTTTTGGGCAGATCGTAGAACGGGCGACGGGCACACTAGGCCTAGCCGGGGCCTATATAAAGCGGGCGGCTGGCCTCATATCTTCACTCAGCAGCCGACAGCGATCCGTCGAGGTAAGCCCTCCAGTAGTCAGCAGCGAAGTTATTTTGGTAAGCCGGATCAGTAGGTCTGGTTGATACATTGTAGTAAGAAGTAGTTTGTAGTTAGTAGTTGTCTCGCTCGTGGCAGACCTAGCGGTCCCCGACTTAAGTCTTTCTCTCTCTCTTGCGGCCGACCTAGACGTCCCCGAGTGTGTTCTCTCTCTCGGCTGACCTAGCGGTCCCAAGTTAGGGTTCTCTCGATCTTGCGGCCGACCTAGCGGTCCCCAAGTGCTCTCTCTCTCTCTCTCGGCTGACCTAGCGGTCCCAGGTTAGGGTTCTCTCGCGATTGCGGCCGACCTAGCGGTCTCTTACTCGTGGATGACCGAAGGGGCCCCCCGAGCATATTAATCTTTCCCGCGGACATCGACGACCCGGACGAGAAGGACATCCCGGCCCAGAATCACGGCGTTCCAGAGCGGCGAGATCCGGCAGGACATGAACTAATGCTGAATTTGAAAATTTTAAGATAATAAAGATTAAGATATTTTACGGCATAAGCTCCAGTCTATTACTCTGGGCCTGGGTCGGAATCTCTTTCAGCAACCACAACTGAACCAAATAAATATCGGCGACGACCCTGGGCCACCCCTGAGCCACCCCTGAGCTGCCCGAAACCCTGACTAACCGTCACAAAGTAAGCGATTTCGTGACTGCTCTGTACGCATCTGAGTCTGAAGCCAGAATCGAAACGGAATTATCTGGGTGGCATTTGATGGAATCCTTTGTTGGGTGAACGATCTTATCAATGAATCTTATAAGTCCGTTTAGAGATTCACAAATTTTGACCACAATTGGAGGTGGTTTGTGAGACGGTGGAGTTACGTTGTTGCCTGAGGGCTGATTTAGGTTGGAGCTGTTGCTGGTGGTACAGTTTTGGTTGACTTGGATGGTGTTGCTGCCACTGTCTTGATCAGAATTGTTGTGGCTGACTTGGTTGTTGTTGATGTTCCTTTTGGTGTTGCTGAAGCTGTTACTGGAGTGATTGGTTGTGGTTGTGGTGCTTGTGGTGGTTGTTGTGGTTGACAGTTTGAGGAACGATAGTGGCTTCGTCGTCTGTGTCCATATCCGAAAGTACAGAGAACTGATTGGCGGATACAGTTGGTTTTGGGCTATTTGAGTTCTTTGTGATTTTGGTGGTCGAACTGGGTGAGCTTGATTCTAAGCGACGCTTGTTATTCTTGGGACGTGGGGTCCAAAAACCATTGTCTTCAGTATGTAGTCTTGAGATGAAATGGGTTGAGCAGCGTTGGAGGTCGCCGCATATAGGGCGCTAAATTCATTTAATGAGCGATTAAGAGCATCTCTCATTTTCTTTTGGGTCGCAGCTACATTCGCTTCTATATCAAAGTCAGATTCAGACATAGTGAAGGGTTTCTACTGCTTGACACTGCTTTACCGACTTAAAGATGACACTGCCCCTTTGGATATGCTCCAATAAGGCGGCCGTGGCCGAAATGTGTTTGTTATCTTTTGCAACCACTGCAGTTTGCAATTGTTTCTTATTTGTCTTTATTTACTTGTAATCGCGTAAAGCACAACTAGCGGGAAACGGGATCACTGACGCCGCGACTTTAGTTGCCGGGCTCACAAAAACAAGAACTTTTGGCACACAGGTGGACTTGTCCATAGACTCAGCACAAACGCGACTGCACTTCACGTAGCATGATTGAGACCCCGCGACTGTAGTTAGAAAAACTTTTCCAGAAAAAAAATGCAGTTTTTTTTCCGATTTAATGGAGCACACAAAACGAACACCTCCGGCCCATGTGACAGTAAAGTCAAGACTGAAGAATGGTGTATCCGATATAGAAAGATTCCATAAGACCGTACATGAAAAATTACGAATCATTGGTATGAGCAAAATCTAGAGGATAGATGTACAAGATTTGAAACAATCTTATATATCTACAATCACAAGACAAAACACAATACTACCAAGAGATCACCGGCAGATATCTTTATATATGCAGGAAGCCCAGATTTCAATGTCCAGCAAAACAAAACTCACAAGATTGACAAACTTAACGAAAAAAGACATGACTTTGAAATTGACACGAAGTATAGGCAGGCCCCACTTGTGAAAAGTAAGGTTACCAATCCATTTCAGAAAACTGGAAGGATTGAACAAGTGGAGACTAATCGTGGCAGGAAAATTCTGCACTATAAATCTAAATTCAAAAAGCAAAAGAAGATTAATAAGAGCAAATACGAAAATTCCAGACCAGCCGAAGAAATGTAAAAGACGCAACATACTTCTGATAACGCTAATTTGTATGACTTCCCTTATCACCATTGTCCAGAGAAGTAATATCGAAATGAATTTCGATATGATAATAGACGTAATCAACAGTAGAATTGATGTTATTAATAAGCTCGAGGTGAAGAAAGAGAGGGTTTGAATATTTTACTCTGAAAATAAACCACAGATGAGAAAGACGTTTTCCGCACACCAACACCATATATGTACATCTGTTACTCTGGGAATTTTGGAATCGGCAACTGTTCAGGCCCCAACGACAACAATTTTGATTACATTACATTTTTGTAAATATCTTTAAAATGAATAAATGCCTAAAATCGATCTTAGCGTCAATTAAATTGCCAAACAAGGGCTATATTTTTTTTTTTAGCTTGAATGGGTAAACATGTCGGATTCGACATTAAACAATTGCCCATATGCCCATAAGTATATATTTTCCATTCCATGTGATGGCATAGAGTCAAAAAATTAATGTAATTAAAATGCAACGCTTTTGTAGAAGCAATATGATAATATTGACCGATACGATTTTAACCGACTTACTTATGAGATTTTAATTAGTTTTCTATAAGGGATTTACATACTTTTAATTGTAGTATTAAAATTTCTTAATAAATTATGAGTATTTTATTTTTTAAATTTGGTAACTTTTCCAACTTATTTGCACCACTATTAATGTAGAGGTGGTGGAGAACATTTTAGTTGGCACAAAATACTACCACTTGCTCTTCAATTATGTTAATCACCAAAATGTGCATCCGTAATTAACGTTGCCGAGCCCATGTTTTTTCAATTTATATTTAAATAAACCAATTTTTTTTGTTATTGTCATTTTTGACGAAGATATGTATATACATATGTATATGGAAGTAACTTTGTATCTGATAGTCAAGCCTCTATATTACTATTAAAATGTTTTTTATTTATAATTTTATTTTCTGCATCAGTTTTCTTCTTAAAAAAAAATTATTATAACCCTTATAAAATTTAATGTAAACACCATTGAATATTTTAATACAATCAAAAACCACCCCAAAAGAGACTACTAGAAATGGTCGCTTAATACAAGCGAAGAGAAAGTTCTCTTAAAACCCCATGGCTTGAAAGAGAGAGTTCAGTTATTAACTGAATAAAAATGTTATAAATGTTAAATATACTAAACAGTGCTAGTTATACTGAGACCAGCCTGACTAGTTTCTAAGCTAAATGAGCTTCTATAAAAATTTATATAAATGTGACCAAACACTTGTAATCAAGAAAAAGCTGGCTTTAGTCATAAATTGACTGTTGTTGGTAAAAGTCATAAATCTGATTCAAAGTAAAAATAATAGATAATTGTGTTCATTGTATATCAACGTATTTAAAGCATAATGACTTTAAGTAAAATTAATTGAAGTAGTGAAAAAGCGAATTATCAAATTAAATGAACAGAAGGGTTAGTTCTGTGCATATATTGAATGTGTGCAAATATATGTATGTACATACAAAATCATATTAAACAGTGCAAAAAAAAAAAACGAACAAAAAGAGAAAAAAACAAAAATTGTTTTAAAATTTAATAAGGGTTTGCCGAATTTATCGGTAAACATTTAAACATTACATTTATACATATACATACATATTTCTATGAAAGACGAGAGCATTTGCCCTATGAGCAATCAATACAATTGAATTGAAATATAAAGAGAAATAACTAATAGATACATTCCATGTAGATGAGCGGCACATTCAAAATATGAATGACATGTAAGTAAATTAATATCAAATGAAAAAAATCAGAACCTTATTATTTATTCCCGGTACCCAAAAGTTGACAACGGTAAGTAGTACTAAGATACATATGTACATACATACGTACGTACTAATACATGCAATGGCATCGGAGAAGCATGTACATATGTATATTTGATTCAGTAAAATGTATACTGAGGTTATAAAAAGTTAATGAACAGTTATTTATACATCCTAATAAGCCAATTCCCCAAAAATTGGTATGATTCCATACCATGATTTGTGCAGAAGCAAACCGATAATAAGTGCTAAAGAAAGTGGTAAATAGGTAAATACTAAAACGGACGACAAAACTAAAAACAAACAAACAAGAAAATATTTCATTATTCATGGAAAAGTTTTTAAAAAGACCCTTGCAGGGTATTCAGTTTTAGTTAGAAGTTTGTAACGCAATGAAGAAGACATTTCCGACCTTATAAAGTATGTATATATGTATATTCTTGATCAGCATCAACAGTCGAGTCGATCTAGCCATGTCTGTCTGTCTGTCCGTCCGTTTGTACGCAAACTAGTCCCTCAGTTTTGAAGCTATCTGAATGAAACTTTGCAGATAGTCTTCTATATGGTCTCACTACTATATATGTCGGAAGGGGCCGGATCGGACGACTATATCATATAGCTGCCATAGGAACAATCGGACAATTTGTAGGAAAAAAATTATAAAATGATATCGATATGATATAAAATGATATGAAAGCGACAATGCCTTACTAGCTGTAATTTGGAGAAAATAATGATTATTTATTGTAATCAAAATTATTTTAAGTAAATTTCAATTTGTTTACCATCTGAAAAATCGCTTTTAATATGTATTTTGAGATGAGTTTATCATAGGCATATATTTTGCATATATTTTGCATATATTTTGAATATTTTGCATATATTTAGCATATTTTGCATATCTTATGCATATTTTGCATATCTTATGCATATGCGTTTTATGCAAATATGCATTTAAAAAAAAAATATGCATTTCTTCTTTACGGTTTTTTTCATCGAAAAAAATGTTGGTGTTATCGGAATCGAAATATCTTAATCCCTTAAAAATATGCAAATTCCGAGGTCTATTGATCAGCATTAAGTTTTTCCGAAAACTAGTTACTCAGTTTTGACGCATGAAATGAAACTTTTCAGATTACTATCTGATTATTTTCACTAGTATATATGTAAGGAGAAACGGGCTGGATCGTATGTATGCCCCCCACGTATCTTTCAGATTAAAAAAGTAAGGATGCTAACTTCGGCAAGCTGAAGTTTAAATACCCTTGCAGTAAGTATTTAAATTTTTGTATATTTAAGTATTGCGGTTCTTTTCGCTTTCGCGTGTTCTTAGATTCTATAAATGTTGAGCGAAACATGTTGTCAGTGAGTAATGTTGTGCAACAACTAAATGTTGCTAGCAAGAAAGATTTAAAAAAAAATTAATTGATATATGTCGGAGATTCATCTTCAGTTTCTATGTTCATGTTCACTTAATATTTTCTTCACTGTCGCGCAGCGAGTCGCAATGGTTAGAACTTCTTTTCTTGCTTCTCGTCTCTCGGAGGGCTGACACGAACTAACTCACTCTTTCTACTTCTTCTTCCTCCTCACCTCACATTGCGCCACGCTCAGTAGGGATATTTGCTCTCTTATACCCGCGCTCTCTCATTAAAGCACAATCGCTCTTCTTATTCCTTTTTATCCTCATTTATTTCCATAGCGAATACACAGAGAGACTTACGATTACTATTAAATCTAATAAACCAAGTAAATTCCCGACATTTTCATATTCCTATAGCAGCTATATGATGTAGTAGTCCGATAAAATTAAAACCGATATTCTAGAATAATATAAAATTGCCATATCTCAAATTATAAAAAATATGTTACAAATTGGCAAAATTATAATTTTTTGTCACTACAAATTTCTGATCGTTCTTATGGCAGCTACAGTAGAATCCGGTAATAGCGACTTTCAAGGGACCGACGATTTTACGTCGTTATAGCTGGCTGACGCACAAACCGGTAGTACTTTGCATACAATACCTTTGTATGCGAACCAATAGGCCATCAAATTTTCGTCGCAATAACCGGAAAAACGTTATAGCCGGAGTCGTTATAACCGGATTCTACTGTATATGATATAGTCGTCCGATCCGGCCCGTTCCGACATATATAGTAGTAAGAGCATATAGAAGACTATCTGCAACGTTTCATTCAGATAGCTTTAAAACTGAGGGACTAGTTTGCGTAGAAACCAACGGACAGACAGACGGACAGGAGGACATGGCTAGATCGACTCGGCTGTTGATGCTGATCAAGAATATGTATACTTTATAGGGTCGGAACATATAGGGCACAATACACCCTAGTGGTCGCCTTCCACATACCTCTTTTTTTAATATTATATTATTAATTATTAGCGTCGGAAATGTCTTCTTCATTGCGTTGCAAACTTCTGACTAAAATTAAAATACCCTGCAAGGGTATAAAAATATAAATTTAGCGAATTATAAGCAGCAGATTGTTATTTACTCACCTACGTATAATAACAATTTATGCACCATTCAAAGGTGAAATTTCCGTCCACCAACAAAATATTTATTTTCGGCAAACAAATATTTTCTTGTGCCAACCAAATAAAAATAACAAAAAAATTTGCTATAGTGAACCATAACTTTCTTCAGAGCTATAGCTACCAAAAAATTTGGTACGCTGTACCAAACGGAACTTTCAGTGTTTGATAACTAGTGGGGAATTATCAACAAAAAATACTCATCATTAATTGACCTCGTAATTCTTTATCGACGGTAACGTTAATTGTTAAATCAATATTCGCAATAGTTAAATCAGTAGCTCCACCTTCCGCACAAAAAGCGGCCGGGCTAGATAAATCAGCTCCGAGTACAATTGAACTTGTTGTTGTGAAATTAAAAGACATTTAAATCAAATGAGAGATCAAGATTGTTCAGAAATAGCAACTGAAAAACAGGATAATCAATTCGAAGGTGATCGTTCAAGTGACACTGGAAATAAAAATGAAGAAATGTCTTCCGAATTAATATCTAATTGGACGTTGATGCACTACGATCAGTACATTCAAGTGGCCCATCTGACACCAAGCACGTGCCTGTTCGTGTTAGGTGTTAGTAGGCGCGACAAATGAAAGTATAGAAAAGGAATACGAGGAAGTGGCTACTGGCATGCTGCCAGATTGTTTGCCTGCATGCGTACTAAGTGGGTTAGTATTAAGGTTTTTAGTTTGGGAAGGCTTTCTACGTTTGATGTTATCATGTACAAATCGTTATAATTTGCACAAAAGACTCTAAAGGGTTCATGCAATTCAAAAGACGTTCTACAGTGGCGCAAAACTAAAGGAATATAGGATCTAGTATGTCTACCTGGTACGTCTACCAGTTCAAACTGCGTAAAGCGAAAAGCAAAAAGTTCTTCTGAACTGACTCAATGCGTTTTACTGTGAACCCCATACTGAGGGCTTCAGACCCAAGATCCATATTCTAAGATAGGACGAACTAAAGAAATATATAGGAATTTTGTAACATAAGGGTCATTGAATTCTTTTGACCACCGTTTAATGAAACCAAGCACACCTCTGACTTTATTCACCATGCACGAAATATGATCGATAAAGTCAAGTTTAGGGTCCAGTCGGACACCCAAATCATCGACTATATTAATTCTTTCCAAAAAGCAGCAGTTTAGCGTGTAAGTCGCGGACTTGGGAGCGACACGAGAGAAAATCATTAGCTTGCATTTAGAGCCGTTTAGGTTCAATAAGTTTATGCGGCACCATGTTTGGAAGTTATTGAGATCTGTTTGTAAATCAGACTGGAAGGAAGCGTCCTTATATTGAACGCAGAGTTTGACGTCGTCCGCGTACATAAGTACCCTGGAGTTTGTCAGAACTTTGGGCAGGTCGTTGATAAATAATGTAAACAACATGGGACTCAAATGGCTCCCTTGCGGGACGCCAGAAGAAACCCTGAGAACATTAGATAAAGCATTTTTAAAGAGATCCCATTAGATCGAGTTTCCGAACATGAAGAGAATGGTTAACAAAGTCAAATGCTTTACTGAAATCAGAATAGATTACGTCTGTCTAAAAGCCCTTATGGAAGCCCTTAACTAAGAAGGGAGTGAACTCTAAAAGATTGGTTGTCGTTGATCTTTGCTTTAAAAATCCATGCTGACATGGAGAAATAATTAATTTGCACAGGTTCTGCAAATGTGGAGTAATGATTTTCTCGAAAAGTTTTGGAATGGCCGACAACTTAGAGATACCTCTATAGTTGCTGGCATCCGATTTTCTACCTTTTTTGTGGAGAGGAATAACAAATGATTCCTTCCAAATAAGGAAAACGTGGAGGTTTCTAGGGACAAGGTAAACAATTTTAGAAGGGGATTGCACACAGCCAGGTATACCGTCGGGACCTGGCGAATAGACGGGCTTAACGCGATGAAGATCTGAAAGAATAGAGCTTTCGTCTAAAGTAGGACTGAAAATAAAGTTCGATTTGGGCATGATGTAGGAATAAGTCTGATTAGAGTCAGTGGAAGTTGAGTAAGTGGTTTGAAACACCTGCGCAAACAGATTGGCCATAGCCCGCTCGTTATTTAGCGTTGTATTTTCAAACGTAAGCGGGAAAGGATGCGTAATTGGCTTACGTTTAGTGTTAACAAAATTATAATACTGTTTTGGGTCCTGAGAGATCTTCCGTACATGGTTGACATGAGACAGCGAGATGTTGAGCAAGCCAGCAATAAAAAGGTGAAAAGTATATTAGTAGAATTATTTGAGGACCAAATAGCCCCTGGGATATTAAAATCACCAAGAACTACTAAATGATCCTTATTCGAAAGTCGGTTGGAAACCGTTTGGATAGGGGAAAAATGGTTCCAATGAATAGGAAGTTCGGACAAAGGAGGAATGTAGGAACAGGTAATAAAAATGGAGCTACCATTGACTGTTAGCTTCACACGGAGGAATTCAACATCGCACTCCTCGAAAGTTATTAATTCCGACGCGAGAGTGGAGTCAACCGCTATAAGCACACCACCCCCACGTCTGATAGGCCGATCCAGCCGATATATTGTGAACACAGCTGGGAAAACTTCGGAGCTCAGAATCTCCGGCTTTAACCAGGTTTCTGTGAACACAATAACCTGGGATGCAAACGAGAGACTATCAGAATACAATTTGGGAAGCTTACTACGTAGGCCTCTTGCATTCTGATAGGAGATAGAGAGGGAGTTGATTAGTTTTTTGAAGCGGAAATCGTAGAGGGCGCAGTTGTCTGGTCGGGCCTGTCTGTGTCTTTGACGACAACATATTCTGGCCAGAATTTGGTAGAACATATAGTGTCAAAAAGTTTGTTTGGAACATTTATTTTGAAAGATGAAATGTCCCTGTCATAGGAACATTTGAATTTTTCCACCTTAATTTTTATTTTATCGGCTCTTGTTTTGCCTTGGATAAAGGCGATGACCTCTTCCGATGTCTGACCAGGGGAGAGCCGAGAAACAAATATGTGATTCGTAGGTGGAATTACTACAAGGGCTTTCGGCGATGCAGACTGATTGATACCCTGAGCAGGTAAATTAATGGGGCTTTGACCCCCCAGGCGACAAAACTGAAATCATCGGGGGAACGGTCACTCCCGCAACACATTCGGATGCCGAATCTTTCTTGCCACTCGATCTCATAACTCTTTCACTTAATTCTGAGGTCGAGGGCTGTGTCGAGAGAGGCTGCTGTTGGGAGTCCGCCGCTGGTTGTTGAGATCCGCCTATATGCTGCAGTTTCGGTTTTTTTTGCGCCTAGGAGACTCATTCAATAGCTTAAGGCTATTGAGTGTCCAGCGCCAAGAGCATATCATGAGTTTTACGAAAACTCGATAATATGTCTGTAAAACCGCCCTTGGTCTGCCGCATAAAAGACATCATTTCTTTTTCAACCCGCGACAGGCCTCGCAGCAGTAACGCAGACCGATGTTTCTTCTTACATCGTCCACCGTCCGAGCAACAACACCAATGCACTTGGCATGCACAATGTTCTCGCACAGCCAGCAGCCGACTGTAAGATCGTTTGCAGCAATTACCTTTTTACAGGTCTTAGCGAAACAGACAATAGCAGACATTATTAAGACTTACCACTGTACCTTTATGTAGGAAGAGATAAGATTGCAGCTGCACCGAGAGAGCGGGAGAACGAGAGAGCGGGTAAACGGGTGAGCGTGGGAGCGGGTAAACGGGTGAGCGTGGGAGCGAGTTTAACGTTTAGCTGTCGCGACGGCGCAAACTAAACGGATAAGGCACAAAGAGGAATGCAAAAAAATGCAAAGCAAACACCGGCAGCACAACTAAATTGTGACAATAATAACAATTAAATACACAAAACAGAACAGCTGCATGCACACGAAGTGAACGGGAACTTTATTTATCACGAAGTAGAAGATTTAAATAAAACCCCGGTTGTTTTAATGCAAAAATTAACACAAAACGAGAGCGCAAGAAAAAAACACGTCCGTTCACTTTGAAGAGAGAAAGAGAAAATTATAGACAGTTAAGACCTTGTGTAGAGGGAATAGTTGTAAGACCAGTAAAATGAAAATGAATAAATTGAGAAGATTGAATCAAATTGTGAACGCCAATAAAACTCTGATGCGTCGCTTAACTTTATTATTTTGCTTTATTCGACTTGTCTATCCAGGAAATCGCAACAGAATGCCGCGCTTTGCTTATTCGCTTTTTCTTATTCTCTCCCATATGTGTATGTATGCGTGAGAGCTAGGTGTACATTTGTATCTCTTAATGCTAGCTTATGAGTAAGAGCGAGATGACAATATTCTTCTTAGTCCCAACGGGGACTTAATCATGTGCTTCACTTTGCCACTATGGGCTTCATACCTCTAACTATGCTAATACATGGTACTGTGAGCCCTATGAGTATTTATCCTACCACAACGGACGTCCTGACTAGCTAATCCCCTGACCATGGTTAACAATGCTTGTTTGTAGTATCTATATATATTTCTTATTATTATCAGTGTTTAATTGTGTTTCTTTTTCTTGTAGCCTATCCAATGTTTAATATTTTGAATGCTCCAGACACCTTGGTACGGGTTACGGGATACCTGAAAACTTTTTACGTCCCTTAAAAAGAATCTGTCGTTTCTTAACACTTTTGAACCTTTACATGGAATCAATTTTCTACAGATGCCTGCTGTGCTGTCGAAATTCTTTACCATTACATAATCTCCTCTTTTGTATTCAGAAGGCTTTCTGGCGGCCTTATTATATTGCGTATTGTTATACGCTTGAGCTTTCTCTTGATTCTTTTCTGCTTCGCTTCAAATTTTTTCTAAATCCCTATCTTCTGGAGTACTTTATAATTCTTCTAGTTTTTCTTTTAGATTATATTAGATTTATTTATTTATTATCCTGGCGGTACAAGTATACAACTTTTAAATTAATGCGCCAGTCACAAAATGTAACATTACTAACTTAGTACTAACCTGATTTATTTCTTAAATTTCTAGTGATTGTTACAAATATGTTTTATGTGTATGTGGAAAGATTAGTTTTGAGTTTGTTTTTGAATTGTGATGTGCCTCTGATTGACTTTATTTGGTTCGGTAATTGGTAATTGGCATAAATTAGAAACTGTCTATTAGAGCTTGCAAGTCTTGTGCGTATACTTATAATATTATTAGTCCGTTGTAAGGAAGAAAACCTAATTAGCTGAAATAAATAATCAGGTTGCTTTGTTTGTGCAGAAATAATAAAATTCTGAAATCTATCCATTTTCGAACATTTAAATTAAAAATTTTGTTCGCGCTCACTGTTACTTGGTCCATTCTTCTCAGATTGTAAACATATCGTGCAACATTGTTAAAAGTTACTTTAATCTTTTGCTGGCTTATGGCATCACAGTTACCAAATACTTCAATCCCGTAAAATAGTGTTGGTATGACTAGAGTTTTGGCAATTAAAAGTCGAATATTTATCGGAATCACAGACTGTGTAATGTAAGATTAGGTTAGGTTAGGTTAGGGCGGTGATAGCCGGCTCAGAGAGCCGGGCCATCCACTTGAGCCTGAGAAAGGCTCTTTGTGATACCGCATAGGCTTAGGTCCCCGTCCGATGCAGGTACTCATGAGCCGATGACCAGTACTACGTAAGAGAGGACCAACCCGATCCTTGGATGAATCGGGCTATCTGCCTCGGTGATGTCTCGCATAGCTCTGCGAGATCCACAAGGGTGGGGAAGCCCAGATACTGCAGTCTTCGTCTGCTTAGGGCCGGACAGTGGCAGAGGAGGTGGAGGACGCTCTCCTCTTCCTCCTCATCCCTACAGCTTCTACAGAAGTCATTATGGTGCACTGACAACCTGGATGCATGTGTTCCAAGTAGCCAGTGACCAGTAAGAGCCCTAACGGCAAGGGCGCAGCTTTCCTTGCTTAATGACACCTTTGAGCGTTTCGCTGAACGGCTTGGCCAGATCATCTTAGCGTGGCGGCAGGTGATGAGGTTTTCCCATTTCCTGTCCGCGAGGAGGTGGAAGTACTCCCTACAGAGTAGTCTGCGTGTGGCCAAGGGCATGTCAACTGACTCCCTCTCCGGCTGAAGAGGGGAGGTTGTACCCTGCCGGGCCAGCTCATCGGCAGCGCAGTTGCGCTCGATGTCCCTCTGTCCTGGGACCCAGATGAGGTGGAGGTCGTACTGCTCCGCCATCTCGTGAAGAGATCTGCGGCAGTCGTTGATGGTCTTCGAGTTGGAAGAAATAGATTCCAGTGACTTCAGGGCAGCCTGACTGTCAGAGAATATACATATGGGAGCTCTGACCCTGGTGGGGGGGAGCCGATCAATAGCTTCTTTGATGGCGTAAACCTCCGCCTGAAAGACGCTGCAGTGCTCGGGTAGCCTAAAAGAGACGTTTAATCCCAGGTGTTCAGAGTATATGCCTCCTCCCACCCGGCCGTCCAGTTTTGAGCCGTCCATGTAGATGTGAAGGGACCCTAGGGGTCCAGGGGGTCCTAGGTTCCATTCCGTTCTGTCGGGGATGTAAACCTGGAAGGGTGTGATGGGGTGTTCAGTGGGGACACAGTAGTCAGTGTTTCCCTCAGTAAGGTGTGGAGCAGAGCCGAGGTTCGTATGTCCGAAACTCAATCTTCTCCACAGACCCGCGCCCTTGAGCCTTAATGCCGAGAGGGACGCGGTCATCTCTGCAATTAGTTCAATTGGGAGGATGTCGAGGAGAACGTCCAGGGCGTCTCCCGGAGTTGTGCGCAGGCTGCCTGTCATACAGATCTCAGCCATGCGTTGGATTTTTCTTATCTTGCCCAGGCAGGTAGACCGCTTTAAAGCTGGCAAAATGATTGCCACTCCGTAGAGGAGTATCGGGCGAATGATGGCCGTGTATTTTTGGGGTCATTCCCCACTTTAGCCCGATAGCCTTGCGGCAGGTGTATAGCGCGATAGTGGCCTTCTTGGCCCTTTCGTCCGTTTTGAGGCCCCAGTCTAGTTTTTTGTCCAAGATCAGACCTAGATATTTGGCCTGATTTTTAATGGGTAGAGGTATCCCGCAAAGCTTAGGGGGTATCACTTTGGGGATCTTGTCTTTCCTTGTAAAGAGGACCAGTTCGGTCTTTGCTGGGTTTACTCCCAGTCCGCACCTGGCAGTCCAATCCACCAGGAATCTAAGACTGTCGCTTATCCTGTCATAGAGGGTTTGCGGGAATTTTCAGGTAAACGCCAAGGCAATATCATCGGCGTAGGCCACAACACGACAGCCGTCCTTTTCTATGCCTTGTAGCAGTTCGTTGACCGCCACATTCCATAGGAGAGGGGAGAGGACTCCACCCTGAGGTGTGCCTCTGTTGACTTGTCTGGAGATGGTTGACCCCCCCAGTGTTGCCTCCACCGTTCTGCTGCGCAAGATCCGGTCAATGAGACCCACCGAGTGTTGATCAATCCCCAGCTTAGTCAGTGCCGCCGTAATTGAGCCTGGGAGGATGTTATTGAAGGCGCCCTCTATATCCAGGAAGGCGACGAGTGTGAACTCCTTTTCGTGGAGCGATTTTTCTATGATGGTGGTAAGCGAATGGAGTGCTGTCTCTGTCGATCTGCTCCTCCTATACGCGTGTTGTGATCCTGATAGGGATGATTGTGGAATATTAGTTCTGAGATGTAGACTGATGAGTCTCTCCAGCGTCTTGAGTAGAAACGAGGAGAGGCTTACCTGGCTTGCCTGCCTTGGGGATGAATACAACTTTTGAGTGGAGCCAACCATTCGGAATGACTCCTGTGTCTAGGATGATCGAAAAGATCAGTCGAAGCCAGGGGGTGGATAGCTCAGCTGCGTAGCTAAGCTGTGCAGGTATGATGCCGTCCACTCCTGGGGATTTATATGGGCTGAAGCTGTTGATTGCCCATCTAATGTTCCTATCAGTAAGAAGGTATGCCATTTCGGACGGACCCCGCCGTGTCGGGGGGTTAGGTGGGCTGCTCTGGAGAGAGCTAGCGGGGAAATGGACATCCAGGAGAACCCCGAGGATTTCCTCACTGGAGGTCGCCCAGCTGTCGTCGGGACGCTTGACGAAGCCCGGGTTGGAGGGCGTCGTCGAGATGACCTTCCGCAGCCTAGACGCCTCAGAGTAGTCCTGGATTCCTGAGCAAAAGTCGGACCAGGCCCTTCTTTTGGCCTTTCTTAATTCCCTGTTATACAGGGACAGGTTAGATTTATAGAGACGCCACGATGCGTCCGTGTTGGCGCCCTTGGCTTGATTAAAGGACTGCTTCGTGGTCTTCTTGAGGCGGTCTAGCTCCTTACACCACCATTGTGGCTTCTTCCCAGTCTTCCCGTGCTACAAGCGTCGGTGAAAGTCTCAACGAGACGCTCCAGCCCCTCCGGACAGAAGTCCGAGTGGGTTGGGGCTGGAGGGGGCTTAAGGATCTTACTCAGCTGGGATCTATATTTCTCCCAGTCGGTCCTCCGGGGGTTCCGGAAAGTGACTGGGTTAAACCTATTGAAACCTAGGGTGAATTGGATGTACCTGTGGTCGGAGAATGAGTGCTTCTCCAGCACTCTCCACGACTTAAGAAAGTCCTTCAGGGATTCAGAGTGAAGGGTGATATCAAGTACCTCCCTTCGGTTTTTGATAATAAAGGTGGGTTCGTTTCCCGAGTTACCCAACAGTAGGTTAGATGAAAGGAGTGGTACTCCAATCAGGATCTTGCCCTTGGTCACCTCGGCGAAGGAACGCTGGGCCTGCACTCTGAAACGCTTTGGCTGCGGAGGTTGAACCTCCGTAGACCGCTGACGTTTAGTGGTGCTCCTGCCCGCGTTTGCGTTGGCTTGCTGGGCGTTGGGGGCAACCGCCTTTCCCGCCTTAGGCTGGAAATCTGGCAGAACGCCTTTCGCCCATTTAATGAGACCCGCCTGTTCCGGGTCCGCCTCCATGGCTGGGTTTGCTCGCGCAAGGATGAAGGCCGCTCGTCTCCGCTCATTATACAGCGTCTTCTTCATCCTTTGCTGCTGCTGGGCCGTGCCTCCTGGGTTGGGTTTACCTCTGGAGCCCCCTGCGGTCACGTCGAGGGAATTGCCCCCGATCACGCCGCTCGGTGGGCCCATTGGCTCGGCCTTCCCAGTGACACTGGCCTCCAGGTTAAGGCGCCCCGAGGAGCTCTCCTCTTCCTTTTTAAGCACTCGGCCGCTTAGCGTCTCCGAGTTGGTGCTAGTGAGGGGGGTTTCCCCAGCCGCCTTTGAGGTCTGGCGGTCACCTTTTTTGTTTTTATATTTATTTGCTTGGTTCATTTGATTCCCACGAGTATGCTGGGATGGGGATGGTCCGCCACGGTAGAGCCCGCATACCGTGGTAAGCCTAGTTTAAACTGATGGGTCGGCCGGTCCACCAGAGTCCGCATACTAGTGTCCAAGCACCCCCCGGACACGCATCCCTCGGCATATGCTGTTCCACCCTGGATTGGGGTAATTTTTTGGGCAGGAGTTTTCTTCTCCCCGCCCGACTACCATTAGTCAGCATCCTCAGCAGAGACATGACCGTACTGGGACCTGCTTCCAGCCGCCCTCACGTGGAGAGTATAGTCGCACTTCCAACGGTGCGAACAGTTACGGCAGGTGATTTCTCACCCGTTATTCCCCCTGTCCGCCCGCTGGCTGACGGCTCTGTGTAATGTAAAGTTGCCACAAATTTCCATATGTTTTTCCTGTTGTCCACGCCAGAAGGGCGCGAATTTCTGAGCGGCAGTGTGAGCGGCCAATCTTTCGCACCAGCTCATCTGCACCGCTACTCTCCGCGCCTTTTCTCGCTCTCCCTCCTTCCAGTGGGCAATTTCACCACTCCGCGGTCCCGCGGCTTTTCTATTGTTAGTTATAAGTTAGTATTAATTACCCAGTGTATGAAGCTAGAAGTGGCGAAAATAAAGTAAAGTGAAACTACCCCCGCCGACGCCGTCTTCTTCTTCTGGAGGGAATATTTCTACCAGCGCTTCAATTCTACTCCTACTCCATGCCAGCGGCAACCTAAGGACCTACGAGGGAAACCGGACTCCTACTTGGCCATTTCCCGCCCACTCCATTTCATGATCCTTCGACTCCGGATCTATCCTGATACACCAGCGCCCCCTGCGGAAAAATCCAAGTAAAGTACGGTTTTCTATTTCTATTCCGTCCGTGGTCGCCATATTCTTTTTTAAAAGGCGTTTAATTCTTTCCGTCCATCCGATACAGATTTCTAAGTGAAAAGTGAAAGTGATAATATATATATGCATATATATTAACTTATGTACATTCGCCCAGCCGCAGTGAATTTTATTTATATTTTTTAAAGTGCATAAGTGCTTTGCCAATATCGGCCCCCTAATTCGGTTCACTGCGGTCCGCTGGTGTCCAAGCGAGTATATATGTATGTACATATAATATATATTTATTACATACACACATGTGCAAGCGGAGCGCCAAACTCCAGCTTACCTTCTACTTTCATACATATGTATATATTTGCCAGCTTCCCGCTATTCTGCGCGGAACGGCAACTACAGCTTCATACATCCGTATATACATACCTACACACATATTTGCAGCGCTAGACTCCAGCTTGCCCTCCACCTTCACACATATATATTTCCATATACTAACCGAGCTAATCCGCGGTGAGCGGCGATTCCATACATACAAGTTCTCTCGTCTCCTCTTTGTTCAGACAGCAGGTGCACGCATATCGGCACAAACACATACTGCACTGACAAAAAACGGCGAAACAGTGTTGACGAGAAAATACCCTCCAATCAAGCTACTCCAGAGAATTTTGGCGGGTTTTTCCCACAGAATTTGTGACGTTCGGTCGTGCCTCGGGTAGTCAGGGCTGGCCAGGGTCATCCAGGACATTTATTTGGTTCAGGACAGTGGTGCTAGAAAGGAATCCCCGACCCGAGTCCCAGTCACCTTAACTAGGCTTATATACAAGGTTTATTGGTTCGTTCTACAGAGAATAATATGGTAGGGTGTGGCGGCGGGTGGCTCGACCGGTAGTTCCGCGTAGGGCTTCCCTCGTCTAATGTCCGGGTTCCGTGGGCGGGGCTTCTCGCGTCTGGTGTCCGCGTCGGTGGGCGTGGCCTCTCGCGTCTGGCCGGAACGGTCTCCGTCGTATACCTGGGAAATATAGGAGAGGACTTGTGCGGACCCTGAAGTCAGCAGAGAGAAATATTATGGGACCCTGAAGTCGGCAGAGAGAATTATTGTGGGACCCTGAAGTCGGCAGAGAGAAGTATTGTGGGACCCTGAAGTCGGCAGAGAGAAATGTTGTGGGCCCCTGAAGTCGGCAGAGAGAATTATTGTGGGACCCTGAAGTCGGCAGAGAGAAATATTGTGGGACCCTGAAGTAGACAGAGAGAAAAGTATTGTGGGACCCTGAAGTCGGCAGAGAGACGTAAGTTGTTGTTGTTTATTGGACCCTGAAGTCGGCAAGGATACGTAAGAGGTTAGTGTTATTGGACCCTGAAGTCGGCAATAATACGTAAGGTGTTATTGTTATTGGACCCTGAAGTCGGCAAGAATACGTGAGGTGTTGTTGTTATTGGACCCTGAAGTCGGCAAGAATACGTAAGGTGTTGTTGTTATTGGACCCTGAAGTCGGCAAGAATACGTAAGGTGTTATGGTTATTGGACCCTGAAGTCGGCAAGAATACATAAGGTAGTTAGGGATAAGCACTTACTATCCTGGCTGCCGATATTTACCGCTGAGAGATCCTGCTCCTGCTGTCTAGTCGCTGATCGCTGGTGAGTTCCACCTTGGTCGACTCCGACCACCGAATGATGGTTCTGAGGCCAGCCGCCCGCTTTATAAAGCGCTTGGCTGGGTTTGGTGTGCCCGCCCGGGCCGTGGATTTGCCCGACTTAGTGTGGCCGGAGCTCGGGCTTAGAGTGCCCCTTCGCTTGTTTGGGCGCGCGAGCGCCTTGCTCGAATTTGAACTTCTTTATCATTGATTGGTTGTTTATGGTGTTTTATTTATTTTTTATTATTTATGGTTTATTATTATTTATTATTTATTCTGTATTATTAATTATTATTTATTATTTGTGCGCGGCCCGCGTCACACTCTCCCCTCCTTTGGGAAGTGACGTCATAACGTCACATAATTGCCCAGGTTGGACACAATGCGCCACCACATGTCCCCATCTCTTTTCAGCCAGCGCCGTTGGGTCTCCTTTTGCTTATGGGCCAGTTTCGCCCTTATCTTTGCCATTACCTCGTCGGATATTCTGGCTCCGGCTGGCACCATCCACCCAAATTCGTTTATGGTGTCGTTTATGGTGTTTGTGTGGAGTTCAAGGAGGTCTCTGTCCGGTGATGTGTCTCGTGGCGTGGTATCCATGGCTTGTTCTTCGGGCGCCGCATTCAGGCTTGGCGGAATGATCGCTGCTGTCCTAAAATTTCGGGATGTGGATGGTATCCCCGCTGCTGTATTATTAATTATAATTTATTATTTGTGCGCGGCCCGCGTCACAAATTTTTTAGCAATTTTTTGGGTTTCCGAAATACTAAACCGACAGTTGCAAATAATTATTTATTAATTACCGCAAAATTTCCTGTATTTTTATACCCTTGCAGGGTATTATAATTTTAATCAGAAGTTTGCAACGCAGTGAAGGAGACATTTCCGACCCTATAAAGTATATATATTCTTGATCAGCATCAACAGCCGAGTCGATCTAGCCATGTCCGTCTGTCTGTCCGTCCGTTTGTACGCAAACTAGTCCCTCAGTTTTTAAGCTATCTGAATGAAACTTTACACATATGCTTCTATATGATCTCACTACTATATATGTCGGAACAGGCCGGACCGAAAGACTATATAATATAGCTGCCATAGGAACAATCGGACAATTTGTAGGAAAAAAATTATAACTTAGGCAATTTTCAACATATTTTCATAAAATTTCAGACATGGTCATTTTGTAATATTTAAGAATTTCGGTTTTAATTTGAAATCGGACCACTATATCATATAGCTGCAATAGGATTATATATATAAATTCGTTTAGTTTGTTCGCAACATTTTCGTTCGCAACATTTTCGTTTGCAACATTTTCGTTTGCAACATTTTCGATCGCAACATTTTCGCTGACATAATTGTCAGTACCTGAGAAAACGAAAAAGTCTTACTTACATACTGCAAGGGTATTTAAACTTCGCCATGCCGAAGTTAGCTTTCTTTCTTGTTCCTATCTATTTTTAGCTTTTTTTTTTAATTTTTGGCGGGTTTTTCCCACAGAAATTAAAAAATATATTTTTGGGGTTCCTAATTACTAAACCGACAGTTTCAAATAATTTAATTAATTATTATTAATTTTATTAATTACCGCCAAATTTCCTTTATTTTTCCTAGCTATTTTTTGTCAATTTTAGCGGGTTTTCAACCGAATTGTTTTTAAAATTTTTGTCGGGTTCCAAAATACACCATTCAAACAACCTAAATAATTTTAAATAATTATTTAATAATTCGGCTGGCGAAAATCCTCATCTGAACCCTCCAAGAGGGCATCCTGGCGGTTAGGCATAAAACGCAAGTGGGTGGTTCCCCGGAAAATCAACCAGTGTATTCTGAAATGGACACAAAAACGGTGTCAACTCGGGCTAGGATATCGGCCCAAACTTCGAGAGTCAACTCGGGCTAGGATATCAGCCCAAACGTCGGTGGAAGGCGTGACTGCTACCACCGGCGGGCACGGAGGGGAGCAATCCTCTCTGCGTGTCGCCAGCGGTCATACCTCTGATTTGACGGGAGCTGGTCATGTCAGTTGTAATGCTACTGCCTCAACGATACAAGGAAAGCTTTGCCGCTCAGGTGCCATAGTCGATACAGACTCAGACCTGCAGAGCGTGCAGCTCTCTAAAGAAGAGCAGTGAAGCCTTCTCCGCTCGCTGAAACCAGCCACCAGCTCCCCGTGCAGGGACGGGCCGAAGCGTTCAAGCGAGGGTATGAAGGCTAAGGCACAATATAAAGCCGCCCTTCGCATCCAGAGCCGGCTCCAGAAAAGAGCCACCCTATCCCCACAGGAGAAGACAAAGCTTACCTGGTCCGAGCAAAGAGTCGCAGAGGGCAGGCTGCACTTCGCCAACCTCCCGAACATGGCATACACAGGCGGATTCGCCTACAAGGTGGATGAGTCGCTTGCCAATAAGAGGCAACGCTCAGCCGAGAGCGCCAATAAAGACGCACCGCGGAGAAAGCAGCGACGCGGGCCGAAAGAGGCAGGCCCTCTCTCCCAAACGACACTTGATCATGGCACTCATTGACAGAAGCGATGAAGCCGACAAGATGACCGAGCCACGGTGGAAGTTGGTGCATGTGCGACTCGTTGAGTCATTGTTTGCACGGATGGAGGAAGACCACGAGGCCCCCATGCCCACATTTGATGGTGCCGGGTGGCTGAACGGGGTAAAAATCCTGAAATCCAACGATGACCCGACGAGAAAGTGGCTGACGCAAACGGTCTGCCAATTGGAGGCGTTGTGGGAGGGGGCCCAGCTGGAGGTGGTGGATAGGGTGCTAATCCCGCCCATTTCTAAGGCGAAGGGACTCTTCCCCATCGCAATCCAAGGGGACCGGGCGCTGAAGCTGCTGCAGCGGCAGAATCCGGACATTCCAACTGCGGACAAGAAGGTTCTGCACCTTGCGACCCCATTACCCAAGGAGGGGGGCCAAAGTGCAGTCCTGCAGATTAACAAGGAGGCAGAAGACATCCTTTATCCAAGGTACGGTAAGATGGCGTTTGGCATGGGGAGCGTGTACCTGCGCCTCATAAAGCGCCATCCCGGGGATAAGGATGATCACACCCTAAAGGCAGGCGAGGTGGAGAAGGACTTAGGTCTGGAAACCATCGTAGACGCCGCCCAGGGACTGTCGCTGGACGAGGTTGACGCGGAGGACGGTGACCTGACGTTGACAGTCAACCCGTCGAATGGAGATGAGCCCAGTACCCATGCCAGTCAGGATGCTGCAGCTCAATCTTCATAAAAGTAAGTTAGCGTCGGCGAAACTCCTCATCGCCCTGAAGCAAGGGTCCGCCGATATAGCTTTGGTCCAGGAGCCATGGATTGCCTCGGGCAATGCCGTCGCCGGACTAAAGTCCTCTAACTACAACTTATTCTACTCACCATCGGTAAGCAGAAATAGAACCGCCGTACTTGTACGGAAGGGTCTGCATGCTAACTTTATGTCTCATTACAGCACGGATGACCTAACTGTTGTGATGCTGGAGAGCGACAAGAAGCGCCTTATGCTAGCTTCCTGCTACATGGCACACGACAGAACGGCCCCATCGGAGGAACTCAGGAGCATGGTGGAAGCCAGCCCGAACGACCAGCAACTGCTCGTGGGTGCAGACGCCAACGCACATCACTGCGTGTGGGGAAGCTCCGACATAAACGACAGAGGTGAGTCACTCTTAGACTTTTTATTATCCACCAACTTATGCATAGCAAACGTAGGCGAAGAGCATACCTTCGTAGGTCCCACCTCCTCGAACGTGCTAGACATAACACTGGTAAGGGGACAATGTACAATAGTATCAGAATGGAGAGTCCTTGAGAGACCATCCTTCTCAGATCATAAGTACATACAATTCCAATACGATAACGACCATTCTCCCAAACCAACCGTTTTTAGGAACCCCCGGAACACTAACTGGGGAAAGTTTAGGAAGACAATCTCTCTAGTAAAATCCGCTGAAGACATAGAAAAGTCCCTAGAGACCTTCTCCGAGGAATTACTAGATGCGCAATGCAAAGCATGCCCGACATCTAGAGCTAGAAAGAGGACCAACCCACCCTGGTGGAACAGTAATGTTTCGCTCCTACGCAGTAACCTCAGAGAATTCTTCAAAATCGCCAAAGAGGCGAAAGAGGATGTGATCGATGAGGAATACAAGACCCTACGCAGGGATTACAAGAAGGAAATACGCAGGGCACGAAGAAGCTCGTGGAGAAACTTCTGCTCCAATATCGAGACGGCCCCAGAAACGGCTAGACTTCGAAAGTTGCTATCGAAGCAACCCACCATACAGAGTCAGCTCAAACGCGACGACGGACAGTAGACTGAGGGCAGCGAGGAGGTCCTAACAGCACTAATGCATGCTCACTTCCCAGGATGCACTGAGATACCCGATGCCAAACAAGCACCAGGATCTCGCACTTGGAGAAGAGAGTCTCCCAACAAGTCTAATATCCTCTAGAAAAATCCAATGGGCTATAGATTCCTTCGCGGGAATAAAAGCACCGGGACTAGATGGAATATTCCCAGCCATGTTACAGGTGACCAAAGAAGTGATCACCACATGGCTACACGCTATATTCACAGCCTGCCTAAGAACGGGCTATATCCCTATCCCAGGGAGGACCTCCAGAATTGTCTTTCTGCCAAAAGCAGGCAAGTGTAGCCATGTGAGTCTCAAGGATTACAGGCCGATCAGCCTCACCTCATTCTTACTTAAGACGCTAGAAAAGCTGCTGTATGTCCCAACAGAAACGATGTGGGAAGACTGCTGTCATCCAACCAGCACGCTTACACGAAAGGGAAATCAGTGGAGACGGAACTACACTCGTTAGTAGCCACCATTGAGGGAGCCCTGCATAACCAAGAATATGCTCTAGGAGTGTTTGTGGATATATCCGGAGCATTTAACTGCGTGACCACTGACGCTATAATAGACCGCCTAGAAGCGGCCAATACGCACCCCGCCATCAGCTTGTGGATAAGAAATCTTCTAAGCTACAATATGATTAGGGCTCACAGGGGCACGCCCCAAGGCGGAGTCCTGTCGCCTCTCCTGTGCAATCTGGTGGTAGACGACCTGATCAAGAGATTCGAGAGGGAGGGAGGGAGGGAGGGAGCTCGATTATGGAATCAACACTCAGGAAAATATGTGAGTGGGCGAAGAAGGTAGGACTCCGTATCAACGCGGACAAGACGGACCTCATTCTCTTCACCAAGAGATACAAGGTGCCGCTATGGGTCCCCCCGAAAATTAACTCAACCAGGCTAACCCCGAACACACAAGTCAAGAATTGTATTAGACAGCAAGCTGGCATAGAAGCCCAATGTATTAGAGAGAGTAAAAAAGGCCACCATAGCGCTATTTGCATCCAAGAAGATGCTTAGCAGCACATGGCGCCTCTCACCCGCTCTAATGCACTGGATTTACATATCGGTGGTGCGTCCAACTCTGATGTATGGAGTCTTAGTGTGGTGGCAGGACATGGAAAAGAAGACTTATAACAAGCTCATGGAGAGAACTCAGTGGCAGGCACTGCTCTGCATAACACGGGCGTTGAGATCAACCCCCACAAAAGCAATCGAAACTATAATAGGAGTTGATACCCTAGACATCCACGCGCAACTAATTGCAGGAAAGGCGACACAACGCCTAGTTGCATCAGGGAAGGGTTCGGGCATAGTTCAATTGGTCGAGACATGAGCAGTATATCTGACTACATGGTTACCAGAACGTGCTCGAATGTAAAAACAACTACATTCATGGGACCAGACGACTGGAAAACAGGTCAGGACCATGCTCAACACCTCAATATATACACCGACGGCTCCAAGATGGAAGGAGGAGTTGGAGCGGGCATATACTGCACAGACCCTGAAATGAGGCTGTCGTATAAGCTACCAATGCAGCATATTCCAGGCGGAAGTATTTGCCATAGGGAAAGCGGCAGAGCCTGCGCAGAGCATAGACCGCCTATATGAAGCGGTCAACTTGTTCGTAGACAGTCAAGCGGCGATAAGATCCATGCAATCGTCAGCGGTCAGTTCCAAAAATGTACTGGGTTCCCAGCCATTAGGGAATCGATGGTAACGAGACGGCCGACGAACGAAGGAAGGCGTAGGACTGCCGAATGAAAGAATAGAAAACGTTCTTGTCTCCCTAAGAACGCTCCAAAGCGAGCTATAGAGACGGGCCGAGACACGAGCTAACAGCAGGTGGAGGAGAAATTCCACAACCTGCAAAACATCAAAAATCATGTGCAAAGAGCGCAACGCAAAACTTAGTCACTACGTGCTGCATCTTCCAAGGAAGGATTGAAGACTGTTAGTGGAAATTCTCACAGGTAACTGCCTAGCTGCGGCACATGCAGTCAAGCTGGGCATTACCGAAAACGCCAAATGCCGGAAATGGGATGAATCCGAGGCAACTGAAACCTTGGAACATCTCATTTGCAAATGTCCGGCCCTAGCAAGGGCACGAATAAAATACCTAGGCGCTCCGGTTCTGGCTAGAAGATGCCTCCAGGAAGAAGCCAGGGGAACTACTTGCCTTCGCGAAAAACACCTCGATCCTTAAAGATTTCGAAAACTGCGAAAACACCCTCTAGGTCCACTCAGAAACTTTTGGACAGCTAAGGGCCATATTGGCCTATGCGTGGCCCCGTGAGGGCCTTCCGACATAACCTAACCTAACCTATTTAATAATTCCCTCCGAATTTATTAGCTATTCCAGATAGGTTTTTGGCGTGTTTATTTTTTATGTTTCGCATTTCTCCATTTGTCGGTGAGTTCCTAAATTCGAATTGAAATATTTACGCCCGCGAGTTACCGCCTCAGCATTCACCCTCGGTGGTCCCCCGCCAAAGCCGCCTCGACAACCAAAGATCTAGAGGCCCCAAGAAATACTTTGTTGCGACCCACTCAAACGCTGAGACGTAGTATCAAATAAACATCCGAACCGCTGCATCGGCAACCACTTGAACTCTGAGTCTTCGTATCGATTAGTACTTGAGATGCTGAATCGATACAACAATCGGGGCCACCCAGAACCTCTTGACGACACAGTATCGCATCCGCTCCACTTCTACTTGTCGGTCGATCAGCACTTTAGAATAAGCACTATGTACCAAACCAAGTTGTAAAGTACAAGAAAAGAAATATAAGAATTAATTAGATTTTGAAGCTCAACTCAAGCGGACGTCTTATTTGTCTTATCTGGGAATCAACTCCAGCTCTCCCTTTCAACCACCAACTCCCCGAACCTACAAAGGAGTTAACTGGCGCAGTCGGTAGTTCCAGACCTAAGGACGAGTCATCAGGATTCGTGACGACCAGGATATGCAGATAATAATAATAATAGCAATGTAAGGAATAAAAGTGAGTAGAGTGTGAGTGTTTAAAATGGAGATGAAGATAATAAAAGCCGCGAGTTACCAATTAGAATGGTTGAAGCAGTGGGAAATATGAAACGCAAATATAAAATCAAAGAAAATAATAAAAAAGAAGCTGGATTAAACCAAGCTGAAATAATATAAAGTGAAATGCTACATAATTGAGGCCATAAACTATGGAAGCCAAAGAGCTAACTTAATAAGAAGGTGCATGGCTAAGGTGGTGTTAAAATAAAAATTAAATTAATTCAAGCAAGTGACTAAAGAAGTGCAAGAAAAATTAGGTCGAAAAAGCAAACGATCGGTGGTGGATGTCGTGGCTCGACGTCGCAGAGAACGGCTCGACCAAACGAACGACCGTCAGGGAACGGTTGCGGTTGGCGGAAGTTCGATGTGACTAAGAGGCTCGCCGATCGAACGATCGTCGAACGATGTCGTGCCGTCGGTCGGTGGCATTAGGACTTTGCGAGCAGGGGAAGTGCCAACAAGTTCGAGAGATTGATAAAGAGGAAATGGGCGAGCAAAACGGCTCGATAGCGGAATAGAAGGTTAACAAATTCGGCTCGTTCGCATGTATTAGGCAGGGCACTGTAACGTACGGGGCGGCCGCTTAGCATGAGGACGAGTTCGGTTGATAAGAAGGATAGATGGAAACCATTCACATGCATTAGGCGGCGCACTGTAACGTACAGGGCGGCCGCTTAGCGTAGGGATGGTTCGGAGTATGCTATGCTCAGTACTACCAAGCAAGGGGGAACACCGGGGTGCAGGACTGTCCTCATTTGGTTCCGAGGCTGTATCGCACAGCCAAGGAGCTAGCTTCAGCATAAATAAAAGAAATAAAATAAATAAAGAAAAAAAAAAAAATATAAATAAAATATACATAAAATATAAATAAAATAAATGAAATAAATAAAATAAATAAAATAAATCAAATAAATCAAATAATTAAAATAATTAAAAAATAAATAAAATAAATAAAATAAATAAAATAAATAAAATAAATAAAATAAATAAAATAAATAAAATAAATAAAATAAATAAAATAAATAAAATAAATAAAATAAATCAAATAAATAAAAATAAATAAAATAAATAAAATAAATAAAATAAATAAAATAAATAAAATAAATAAAATAAATAAAATAAATAAAATAAATAAAATAAATAAAATAAATAAAATAAATAAAATAAATAAAATAAATAAAATAAATAAAATAAATAAAATAAATAAAATAAATAAAATAAATAAAATAAATAAAATAAATAAAATAAATAAAATAAATAAAATAAATAAAATAAATAAAATAAATAAAATAAATAAAATAAATAAAATAAATAAAATAAATAAAATAAATAAAATAAATAAAATAAATAAAATAAATAAAATAAATAAAATAATAGGAGTTGATACCCTAGACATCCACGCGCAACTAATTGCAGGAAAGGCGACACAACGCCTAGTTGCATCAGGGAAGGGTTCGGGCATAGTTCAATTGGTCGAGCCATGAGCAGTATATCTGACTACATGGTTACCAGAACGTGCTCGAATGTAAAAACAACTACATTCATGGGACCAGACGACTGGAAAACAGGTCAGGACCATGCTCAACACCTCAATATATACACCGACGGCTCCAAGATGGAAGGAGGAGTTGGAGCGGGCATATACTGCACAGACCCTGAAATGAGGCTGTCGTATAAGCTACCAATGCAGCATATTCCAGGCGGAAGTATTTGCCATAGGGAAAGCGGCAGAGCCTGCGCAGAGCATAGACCGCCTATATGAAGCGGTCAACTTGTTCGTAGACAGTCAAGCGGCGATAAGATCCATGCAATCGTCAGCGGTCAGTTCCAAAAATGTACTGGGTTCCCAGCCATTAGGGAATCGATGGTAACGAGACGGCCGACGAACGAAGGAAGGCGTAGGACTGCCGAATGAAAGAATAGAAAACGTTCTTGTCTCCCTAAGAACGCTCCAAAGCGAGCTATAGAGACGGGCCGAGACACGAGCTAACAGGAGGTGGAGGAGAAATTCCACAACCTGCAAAACATCAAAAATCATGTGCAAAGAGCGCAACGCAAAACTTAGTCACTACGTGCTGCATCTTCCAAGGAAGGATTGAAGACTGTTAGTGGAAATTCTCACAGGTAACTGCCTAGCTGCGGCACATGCAGTCAAGCTGGGCATTACCGAAAACGCCAAATGCCGGAAATGGGATGAATCCGAGGCAACGGAAACCTTGGAACATCTCATTTGCAAATGTCCGGCCCTAGCAAGGGCACGAATAAAATACCTAGGCGCTCCGGTTCTGGCTAGAAGATGCCTCCAGGAAGAAGCCAGGGGAACTACTTGCCTTCGCGAAAAACACCTCGATCCTTAAAGATTTCGAAAACTGCGAAAACACCCTCTAGGTCCACTCAGAAACTTTTGGACAGCTAAGGGCCATATTGGCCTATGCGTGGCCCCGTGAGGGCCTTCCGACATAACCTAACCTAACCTATTTAATAATTCCCTCCGAATTTATTAGCTATTCCAGATAGGTTTTTGGCGTGTTTATTTTTTATGTTTCGCATTTCTCCATTTGTCGGTGAGTTCCTAAATTCGAATTGAAATATTTACGCCCGCGAGTTACCGCCTCAGCATTCACCCTCGGTGGTCCCCCGCCAAAGCCGCCTCGACAACCAAAGATCTAGAGGCCCCAAGAAATACTTTGTTGCGACCCACTCAAACGCTGAGACGTAGTATCAAATAAACATCCGAACCGCTGCATCGGCAACCACTTGAACTCTGAGTCTTCGTATCGATTAGTACTTGAGATGCTGAATCGATACAACAATCGGGGCCACCCAGAACCTCTTGACGACACAGTATCGCATCCGCTCCACTTCTACTTGTCGGTCGATCAGCACTTTAGAATAAGCACTATGTACCAAACCAAGTTGTAAAGTACAAGAAAAGAAATATAAGAATTAATTAGATTTTGAAGCTCAACTCAAGCGGACGTCTTATTTGTCTTATCTGGGAATCAACTCCAGCTCTCCCTTTCAACCACCAACTCCCCGAACCTACAAAGGAGTTAACTGGCGCAGTCGGTAGTTCCAGACCTAAGGACGAGTCATCAGGATTCGTGACGACCAGGATATGCAGATAATAATAATAATAGCAATGTAAGGAATAAAAGTGAGTAGAGTGTGAGTGTTTAAAATGGAGATGAAGATAATAAAAGCCGCGAGTTACCAATTAGAATGGTTGAAGCAGTGGGAAATATGAAACGCAAATATAAAATCAAAGAAAATAATAAAAAAGAAGCTGGATTAAACCAAGCTGAAATAATATAAAGTGAAATGCTACATAATTGAGGCCATAAACTATGGAAGCCAAAGAGCTAACTTAATAAGAAGGTGCATGGCTAAGGTGGTGTTAAAATAAAAATTAAATTAATTCAAGCAAGTGACTAAAGAAGTGCAAGAAAAATTAGGTCGAAAAAGCAAACGATCGGTGGTGGATGTCGTGGCTCGACGTCGCAGAGAACGGCTCGACCAAACGAACGACCGTCAGGGAACGGTTGCGGTTGGCGGAAGTTCGATGTGACTAAGAGGCTCGCCGATCGAACGATCGTCGAACGATGTCGTGCCGTCGGTCGGTGGCATTAGGACTTTGCGAGCAGGGGAAGTGCCAACAAGTTCGAGAGATTGATAAAGAGGAAATGGGCGAGCAAAACGGCTCGATAGCGGAATAGAAGGTTAACAAATTCGGCTCGTTCGCATGTATTAGGCAGGGCACTGTAACGTACGGGGCGGCCGCTTAGCATGAGGACGAGTTCGGTTGATAAGAAGGATAGATGGAAACCATTCACATGCATTAGGCGGCGCACTGTAACGTACAGGGCGGCCGCTTAGCGTAGGGATGGTTCGGAGTATGCTATGCTCAGTACTACCAAGCAAGGGGGAACACCGGGGTGCAGGACTGTCCTCATTTGGTTCCGAGGCTGTATCGCACAGCCAAGGAGCTAGCTTCAGCATAAATAAAAGAAATAAAATAAATAAAGAAAAAAAAAAAATATAAATAAAATATACATAAAATATAAATAAAATAAATGAAATAAATAAAATAAATAAAATAAATCAAATAAATCAAATAAATAAAATAATATAAAATAAATAAAATAAATAAAATAAATAAAATAAATAAAATAAATAAAATAAATAAAATAAATAAAATAAATAAAATAAATAAAATAAATCAAATAAATCAAATAATTAAAATAATTAAAATAAATAAAATAAATAAAATAAATAAAATAAATAAAATAAATAAAATAAATAAAATAAATAAAATAAATAAAATAAATAAAATAAATAAAATAAATAAAATAAATAAAATAAATAAAATAAATAAAATAAATAAAATAAATAAAATAAATAAAATAAATAAAATAAATCAAATAAATCAAATAAATCAAATAATTAAAATAATTAAAATAAATAAAATAAATAAAATAAATAAAAATAAATCAAAATAAATCAAATAAATCAAATAAAAAATAAATCAAATAAACAAAAAATAAATAAAAAATAAATCAAATAAATCAAATAAATCAAATAAATAAATAAATCAAATAAATCAAATAAATCAAATAAATCAAATAAATCAAATAAATCAAATAAATCAAATAAATCAAATAAATCAAATAAATCAAATAAATCAAATAAATCAAATAAATCAAATAAATCAAATAAATCAAATAAAATCAAATAAATCAAATAAATCAAATAAATCAAATAAATCAAATAAATCAAATAAATCAAATAAATCAAATAAATCAAAAAAAAATAAATCAAATAAATCAAATAAATCAAATAAATCAAATAAATCAAATAAATCAAATAAATCAAATAAATCAAATAAATCAAATAAATCAAATAAATCAAATAAATCAAATAAATCAAATAAATCAAATAAATCAAATAAATCAAATAAATCAAATAAATCAAATAAATCAAATAAATCAAATAAATCAAATAAATCAAATAAATCAAATAAATCAAATAAATCAAATAAATCAAATAAATCAAATAAATCAAATAAATCAAATAAATCAAATAAATCAAATAAATCAAATAAATCAAATAAATCAAATAAATCAAATAAATCAAATAAATCAAATAAATCAAATAAATCAAATAAATCAAATAAATCAAATAAATCAAATAAATCAAATAAATAAAATAAATAAAATAAATAAAATAAATAAAATAAATAAAATAAATAAAATAAAATAAATAAAATGTTGATAAAATAAATAAGGTGTTGACTTAGTTAGAGTTCCTCCATTGACGCTACCTGAAGATCCTTACCATCCAACTTTCGAAGTGACTATCGATACGGAGACGGTTGTAAAGAATGAATCTGATTGTTTAGCCAATAAGGTTCGCTGTTTTCGTAAAGCTAACTTTCATGCGCTAAATAATCTTATATCTGAATTTGATTGGTCAAATCTGTACATGTGTACTGACATGGCAGCCGCCGTGGACATTTTTTACAGTGCCATGAACTCGTTCTTTTTATCCTGTGTTCCGTTAACCTAACCGTCTGTCTCTAGTAAACCACCTTGGTTTAATAAGGAGCTGACACGTCTAAAAAATGTTAAGTCTAGGCTTTATAATAAATATAAACTTACTCGTTCTAAAACTGTCCTTTCTAACTATCTCAGTGCTCGGTCGAAATTTACCGTGCATAACGCTCGGTCTTATAAAAATTATTTGAATCGTTGTAGGGTTCAGTTCACACAGGACCCGAAACAGTTTTATAATTTTGTTAACACCAAGCGTAAACCAAACCTATACCCTTCCTCGCTTTAATTTTAAAATTCTTCAGCAAAATCGGATCAGGCAATCGCCGATCTCTTTGCTGAGTTTTTTAAAACTACTTATTCTTCCTCAAACCAGATAAACCAGACGTATTCTTTCCCTATGCCCAAATCGAACTTAATTTTCAGTCCTATTTTAGACGAAAGCTCTCTTCGGCTGGATATGCAACGTGTAAAGCCAGTTTATGCACCGGGTCCCGATGGAATACCGGGCTGTGTTCTCAGGTATTGCGAGGCTCTGTGTAACCCCCTTGTCAAACTATTTACCATATCTTTGGAAACATCAGAATTTCCCCTTATTTGGAAGGAATCATTTATTATTCCTCTCCATAAAAAAGGTAGCAAGTCGGATGCTGGTAACTACAGAGGAATCTCTAAGTTGTCGGCAATTCCAAAACTCTTTGAAAATATAATTACTCCTCACCTGCAGCACTTGTGCAGATCTGTAATTTCTCCATGTCAGCATGGATTTATGAGACTAATCTTTTGAAACTTACCTCATTTGTTATTAGGGGCTTCCAACGTAAATCTCAGACCGATGTGATCTATACGGACTTTAGTAAAGCCTTTGACTCGGTTAATCATTTTCTTCTTATAAGAAAGCTCGATTTAATAGGGTTTCCTACCGATCTCCTTAATTGGCTTCAGAGTTATTTGAGTCACCGGACTCAAAAGGTTCTGTTCAAGAACTCCCTCCCTGTTCCAACTCCCTCAATGTCACTTCTGGCGTCCCACAAGGCAGCCATCTTGGCCCGCTGCTATTTACCTTATTCATCAATGACCTTCCTCTAGTGCTACCCAACTCTAGGGTACTTATGTACGCAGACGATGTCAAACTGTGCGTGCAGTATAAGGACAGCTCATGCCAGTCAGACTTACAATCCGATCTTGACAACTTCCAGGCATGGTGTAGTGTTAACTTATTAAATCTCAACAGCTCAAAATGCAAACTGATGACATTTTCACGTGTCACTCCCCAGTATGCAACATATACGCTTAATGAATGTGCATTGGAAAGAATAACTTTTGTTGACGATTTAGGTGTCCGTCTAGATCCTAAGCTTTCGTTTTCAGAACATATTTCTTGCATGGTTAACAAGGCCAAAGGCATGCTTGGATTTATTAAGAGGTGGTCGAAAGAATTCGATTCCCCTTACGTAACTAAGACTCTTTTCACTTCATTAGTTCGTCCTATTTTGGACTACGGTTCTTGCGTTTGGAGTCCTCAATTTGGAATTCATATTACCCGCATTGAATCTGTTCAAAAAAATTTTCTGCTTTTCGCCCTACGTGGCTTACCCTGGGATGCCGACCTAAGATTACCATCTTATTCTAGTAGACTTCTATTAATTAACCTACCTTCCCTAGCTAACCGTAGAACTATGCTTGGTGTCGTCTTTCTACACAAGCTAATTCACGGTGACGTAGAGAGCCCCTACCTGCTAGGACAACTTAACTTTCACGTTCCTCGACTAACATCTAGAACCTTTGATAAATCACTGTAGGAGGGAGTTTGAGGCACATGAACCTTTTAGGGTCTTATGTGCCGATTACAACCGACTTTTTAACTTTATAGAGGGACCTGAGAGCCTCCCTCGCCTTAAAACTGTATTGCTAGTAGAATTAGCTCGTAATGTTGCATGAACCTAAACCTAACTTTCCTCGTTCTTTCCTATATTTTCTTTCTCACGCGTCTATCTAGAACGCGATCGTGCCGTACGTCACACGGCTGCGCCCCTCGGTCGGTTGGGCGGGAGGTGTGCGTGGGACTCGCGCGTTAAAAAAAAAAATAAAATTAAAATTATTAAAATTATAAAAATAAATAAAAATATTAAAATTATTAAAATAAATAAAATTATTAAAATTATTAAAATAAATAAAATAAATAACACAAATAAATTAAATGGAAAAAGAAGAAAAAAATGAATAAAAGAAGGCAATCGACAAGTATTATTAAACCCCATTTTTATAATTAATTTCGAATATCAGAAGGGAAGAAGTACTCATGATAATTAATTACAGAACTCCATTTCAAACACGGATACTTGAGGATCCACTACACACCCTATATACAAGCAATTCGGCAATTCAACACGTATCTTTCTAAGTTAACTAAGCTGAATTAATAAGCTATATTACTAGATTAAGCACACAGCGATTCACCGATTAACACGGAACACATCCTCTATTAATTGATAGGTCAGAATATTAAGAGTAGGTACACCAGACGTTCCACTATGGTTCAGACGACCACTTTTGTTGGCCAAAATTAATAACTTAATATTAAAGATATCAACTTGAAACTTTACTAATCGTATTTTTGTAATTATAGGATGATACTGAATAAAAATTAACAGGATCAGAAAACTATATCCTATAGCTTTCATAGGAACGATTGAATAAACTTTGAGATAAATTCACAAAACTTCGGTTACTTGAAGATTATGTAATTTTAACTCAACTTTAAAAATTTCATCGAAATCGGATGAAGAATTATAAAGTTTTCATAAGAAGAATCGGAAAATAGTATTATTTTGCTTTTAATTGTACAAAAAATTGATTATAAAAACTCTACACGGTTCTACATTTTATGTTGAGGTTGTATCTTACCCAAATGACCATATTTAATTAATTTTATTTGATATTTATCAGTTAGCATGAGTATACAGACAATATTATAGCTTTTCAGTAGGTATTTTCATACAAAATGTGGTGAATCTTTAATTCAAATATTGCGAAATGTGGTCAAATGTGGCATTACTCACTATATGACATCGAACAAGAATTAATTGATCTACTACACACAATAGGTATCACTTTAAAATCAAACTACAAAGACATCACAAAGAGTACGGACATTTCACAACACAAAACACATAGTACAAACCTCTCTGATTCGAACTCATTGCAAATTTTGACCAGTTCTTTTGTATTTATTGCGTTTTTTTAATTTTAGAATTGTGATAATTTCCGAATATTTTCTCTGTCCGATTGCTCGAGTAGAAACATCTGACTTTGAAAGCTTCTAGTGCGAGAGTGGCGCCATCTATGAAGATTTGGAGTATGGTACGTTGATGGTCACTCTATTCTTTATCGATTGCGGCCAAAATCACATTATTTGGTTAACCTTTAAAAAATGGGTTTTGGCCAACAAAACTGGTCGTCTGAACCATAGTGCGTTCGTACAAACACAAATCAATACATATACACGAGGGATAAGTATGTCGAAGCCAACGGACGGACAGGAGGTTAGAATGTCAACAGCTCCAAGCGTACTAGAGGCCATCAAGGTAGTAGACCTGGTAGAAATTATTCCGAAGTATGACGGTGAAGGAGGAAACCTAGATTGTTTTGTAGCAGCAGTTGAGCAGGTATTAGGCCTGATTAGGGGGGAAGAAAGATCAAATATAGGAGTTATAGCGCTCCGAGCAGTTCGGAGAAAGATAGTAGAGGCAGCCGATAAAGTCTTGGATTTGGACGAGTCGGAGTTAAATTGGGACCAGATTAAGAGAATATTGATCTTCCACTTTAAGGACAAAAGGTCAGAGCAGGACTTGATAATGGAGTTGACCCATATCAAGGAGAAGAAATTGGATGTAGAAGCCCTGTATACTAAGGTTATGACGATGAAGAAGGCTTTGATGAGTCTGACCAAGACTAGTGAGATCAGCATACTGGTGAGGGGCGAGAAAACTAAATGGTATGAGGAGATGGTGCTAAACGCCTTTATTTCGGCCTGAAAGGGACCAATAGGGGTAACCATAAGGAACATGGGGGTCCCGAACATACCCAAGGCTTATGAGATAGCTTGTAGGGAGGAAAAGTTAATTGCCTTGGAAAGGGTCGACTCAGAACCCAAAACTCAAGGGTCGGTGGAGTCGCGAGACAAGATCGATAAGGAAACTCAGAAACAGGATCAGGAGAAGGAGTAGCCCCAGGTGTTGGAGGCCCACAGGGAGACAGGCATTTGGTCGCAGTACCAGTGGGGTGGAAACAATCCTTCTCCGTTTCCAATGCCGTTTGCCATGTAAAGTATGAATGGATGGTCCGGTTTTGGAATTCCATACCCAATGATGGGTTCAGGGCTGGTAATTTCAATCAGGGGGATTCTGCAAGCTATCAAAGACCATATCGCACTCCATATGGAATCAGAACCAAGCGAACCGAGATAGCCAGTGCTCAGTGGTTCGGCTTGTATGGAAGTAAGCGACAAAAATAGTTAGACGTGTACTCTAAGTCTTTAATTTAAGATGAAAGCTTAAAACAATAATATGTATTATATATACAAGACTGTTTATTAAAAAAATGGGCGTGGTTATAAGCCCATTCGTCTATACCACCCAATTATGTAGGCAATATAAATTTATTAAAAAAATACGAGTATATGAAATTTTAAATTAAACATTTTATATCAAAAAAGAAAATTAACCTACATATATATGTATATATATATAACAAAATAATACCTTAATTCTCAATCAATGGCAAGACAGATTCTTTTAATACCGTTTTTTTTTTGCACGGCAATTTTCTCATCCACTTATGAGAGGGTCTTAGCTTAGTAACAGTCTATGTATTAGGTCTGTATTAGTTGCGGATCGCGAGATTTTTCTGGTATGCTGAGATCCGTATTTTTTAATGTCTTTATTTTTAGCCTCTCCAGCTTCCTCATAAAGCTCTCCAATTGATACTAATGCTTTATTAATGACTTCAGGAATTAATATTTTATGAACTGAAGCTGGCATTTTATACCATTTATATCCGTATACTCCTTAAATTTTTTAATATTTATTCTAAAGCCAGAATTTAATGCCTGTAAAATGGTGGCGCATCTGTCGATCAGGTTTACATTGAGTCCTGTAATTTTTCCAACTAGTTCAGGATATTTAAAAATTTTGGGCGCTGTGTTTTCATCATTAGATTGTGACGCGTACCGCGCACAATTAAAGAATATTCAAATTCAAACGAAGCGCGCGCGCACGCCCAACCAAGCAAAGGGGCACTCTAAACCCGAGCTCCGGCCACACTAAGTAGGGCAAATCCCGAGCATCGGCCACATTAATTCGGGCAAACCCACAGCCCGAGCGGGCACACCAAAACCAGCCAAGCGCTATATAAAGCGGGCCGCTGGCCTCAGATTAGTCATTCAGTGGTCGGCGTCGACCAAGGTGGAAGTCACCAGCGAGCAGCAACCAGGCAGCAAACCAGGAATAGGAGCCAGCGGTAACAAGGAGTAAGATTTTAACCACACTAAGTATCTTTGCTGACGGCTTCGTCCTATTTAACCACATTACGTATCTTTGCTGACGGCTTCGTCCTATTGAACCATACTACGTATCTTTGCTGACGGCTTCGTCCTATTTAACCACATTACGTATCGTTGCTGACGGCTTCGTCCTATTTAACCACATTACGTATCTTCGCTGACGGCTTCGTCCTACTTAACCATATTACGTATCTTCGCTGACGGCTTCGTCCTATTTAACCATATTACGTATCTTCGCTGACGGCTTCGTCCTATTTCACCACACTACGCCGACGGCTTCGTCCTATTTCATCACACTACGTATCTTCGCTGACGGCTTCGTCCTGCTTTATTCACACTACGTATCTTTGCTGACGGCTTCGTCCTATTTAACCACCTTACGTATCTTCGCTGACGGCTTCGTCCTATTTAACCATATTACGTATCCTGCTGACGGCTTCGTCCGAATTAACCATATTACGTCTCCCGCTGACGGCGTCGTCCTGCGATATCAGCCTTTATCCCAGACAGACGCAAGGGACCCCATAAACGGAACTCGGACGCGAGGAGCTCGGCCCGGACCAGGACACTCGTCGCCAATCGCCGCGGACACTAGCCGCCGTCATATCCTGTAGCATTATAAACTGTTAAGAAACTAATAAACTTCGAATCTATCTATATAAGCCTAGTAAGGTTAAACTCTGCGCGTGATCACTGGGACTCGGGTCGGGGATTCCTTTCTAGCACCACTATCCTGAACCAAATAAATGTCCTGGATGACTCTGGCCCACACTGACTACCCGAGGCAAGGCTGAGCGTCACAAGATGTTGCACAACCGCCAATCTTTGTTCTGTCTACGATAAGTCCCATTTTTCTCCTAAACTCTATTTGAAGCATTCTTGACTCATTCCCCAGGAAATATTATGACGCTACAGCGCGCTTGGCAGATCTTGGCAGCTGATTCTTTTTGTATAAAATGTATTGTTATTAAGCTATTAGAAAAAAAATATGACCATCGGAATCGATCGACTTCAACACTAAAAGCTTATTGGAAAGTAAAAAACGAAAAAAAACACTCTCACAATTGGACATATTGATTTTCTTACTACTGGACGATATACCACATAATACAAACTGATATAAAGTGAATATCATAGTTAATACCTGATCGAATAATAATAATAATAATAATAATAATAATAATGATTTCGTTTTTTTTTACTTTTGTCGTATGGGACGAACCACTGTCCAGTGGCCAGTCCAGGATGTCCAAGAATTTAAAGAATTCAGGACAGTCCAGGCAGTCGTACAATTCAAACAATTCTAAGAGGTCGTTTAACTCGAGTGGCACCGCAGATAGGAGCGGCTGTAAGGCCTCGGTCAGTGGCCAGTTGCATAATATTCAAGAGGATGACGCTAATTTTCCACAGTCAGCCTCGAACAATCCACAGGATATTTAGGAACAGGGAAACGTCATTCGACGTTGCCCTATTTGTTGATAAAGATTACGCGGGGAAGATCAATAAAATTATTAATCGATACAGGATCCACTTTTTCATTTATTCTACCGGAGTTAGTGCACCCACAGTATGTAAGAAAATTAAATGACCCAATAGCCATTAAAACCATGTAGTAGCCAAGAGGTGTTCGTGCATTTCTTGCTGTGCTCGGTACAAAGCTTGTCGGATATGGCGTGGGTCTTCCTCACCGCCTATATGATACACTTCTCTACTACAAAATAAGGTTTAAGTGTACTTCCTCTATATTAAATGATTTGTCAAAAGGTTGAAAGGTTCAGACATTCGGACGGACCCTAAAGAGATATTTATAAAAGAGACACACAAGCGTTGTGGGTGGCGATGATGTTATTTGCCCCCACGACTTTACCCTCCCTACCGTGGTAACTTATGAGATTTTATAGTTACCCCTTTGCAAAGCCTTCGCCTCTATTTCACACTATTCCGAAGTCATTCGACATTCGCTTCACCGTACTAACACAAGACCGATAACAACAAGTTAGTGCTTCATTTTCATTTCATTATAATTCCAAGTCATTTCATTTCAGTGAGTTTCGTATACATTCTTTTTAAACTAAGATTATACTTTTACTTTTACTATTCTTCTTTCGTTCGATACCTTCATCAAAAAGCGCGTATTCGCGGATCGCTATCCCTATTAAATACTTTCGATAGGATGTAAATATGCCCTCAGGCCATGATTGCTTTTATGCAAAAACTTACAAACGCTGGGCCCATCAAAGATGCAGGTGCAGGTGCTGAAAATTGTAGAAATGTTATTTAACATGGATGGCACACGCCGCTCTCGTAAATTTATACCCTATATGACAGAAATATCGAAACCAGAATTAGAATTTATCTAAGGCAAAAACTAAATCTAATTTAATTCATTTTACAACTTCTCTAAACTCCTCTCATCGATGCTGGATTCCTCCAGGGGGTGGGCGCCGCCTTCGGCTGCTCGCACCGGTAACGTCTCCGTCTGCTCACACGCTGAAGTGCGACCGGGTTCTATGTGCCCGCCACTCCGATCCTCGGCCTGGTTATGGCTTCACCAAGGCCACTGCTCCTTTACTGCTATTCCTTTCCTCTCGTTCGTGCCGCTGCACGCCTTCCGCACTAACCTAGTGCTGCACGTGGCCGGTCACACCGCTGCCATATCTTAGGCGCAGGCCGCCTCTAGCCTAGCTAATATGCGGCTGCAGCCTCCGTCGCAACAAATAGGGGTTCCCAGGTTATGTGCAGGGCATCCAAAAAGTGAGGTTATGTGCACGTGCTGCGCCGACCAGGCCGCAGCCGTCGTCGCCGTTTTCTCGAGGCTTCCAGAAAGTGAGGTTATGTTCCCTCGCAGGGGGCTGCTGGGGGCACACACTAGGTCGCGCACGCACGCTGACTTCGTGGCTGCCAGACAGACACCTGCGCCTCCTCCGCCGCGCTGCGTCGAGCTGCCTGCTGCATTAATTAAATGCATTAACTTGGCTAATGTACAACGCCGTTTATCACAGATATTTACCCGATCTCACAAATGCACAAAACTGATTATTTTCTTGGCTCGGCCAAGTTGTTAGCACTCTGCCTTTATTGGTTGATAATGGTTAAACACACAAATCCACGTGTGGAAAAAACCCAGAATAAAACTCCTCGATGCGTGCGTTCGCCTTCAGTTTTCAAGATGAAGTGAGCTTCACCGAGCTTTTGGTACAGCAGCGTGTTTCTTGAAAAGCACGCGAGCCAAAGCAACGGGACTTTTCCCAAATCCTCTCTTAGCGCTCTCGCTAGTTGTGAGCGAAGAAGTAGAGGAAGAGGATGTAAAAAATAGTAATGCGTGACTTGCAAGCGTTGCCATTGCAGGCAAAAAAATGCCGATACTCAAAAAAAAACCGATACTCATGGTTCGCTAGATAAGGTGGTCTTATCGATATTAGATTATTTATATTCATTTCAAATTTTATATTTACATTTCTATATTGAAATTTTTTCCTATATATATATATATATGCTAGTCTTTCAATCTGGCCCCTACAACCATCACGCAATCGCATGAGGTTTGGAGGGAAGCATTTTTACCAATGTTCGCAGAGTTGGGAGGAGTTGGTAAAATAAGAATGTTTCTCTTTTAAATTTCAGCACTTTTTCGAGGGGTTAATCGGAATGGATATGCTGCAGCAGTTGAAGGCGGTTATTGACATGCAGAACGGTTGGTTTCAGGTAGCAAATGTGAAACGGAGGATTCAGTTTGAGGCCTACAGACCATCGGAATTGTATACAATAGAAGCCGAATCGAAAAGGGTTATATCTGTTCCGGTGAAACTAAAGGATGGGGATTTCTTATTAAACAGAACCAAATTAAAAGAGGACTTGGAGATTTCAGAAGGTATCTATAGGGCAGTGTCAGGGCAAGGCTTGATTGCGGTGACGAATTATGCGGAGTCGGACCAAAAGTTATTTTTGGAGGAACCGATAAATGTTGTGGAATTTAAGACCACACAACATAGAAGGGGAAAGAAACGGTAATAGTAGCGTTCCGTTTTAAAAGATCAGAACAGACCATTTGAACAGGGAGGAGCTCGGAGAGCTTCGCAGAATTTGTTTAAAGTACCCAGGTATATTCCACAAAGAAGGGGATAACTTGTCTTTTATAAACGCGGTCAAACATCAAAGAAGAACAAACGATGATATTCCCATTTATGCCAGGCCGTATAGATATGCGTTTAAGGAAAGGCAAGAGGTGAGAAGACAGAAGATCAGAAGATAATTAGACATAGCCATTCGCCGTCGAGTGCTCCAGTCTGGCTTGTGCCTAAAAAGAAGGATGCCTCGGGGGTAAGGAAATGGCGAATAGTGGTGGATTATAGGAAGTTGAATAAAAAGGTGATAAAGGATAGGTATCCACTACCTATAATAAATGACGTATTGGATAATCTAGGTAGAGCTAAGTACTTCTCGACGCTGGACTAGTTTACTAGATTAAGCACACAGCGATTCACCGATTAACACGGAACACATCCTCTATTAATTGATAAGTCAGAATATTAAGAGTAGGTACACCAGACGTTCCACTATGGTTCAGACGACCACTTTTGTTGGCCAAAATTATAACTTAATATTAAAGATATCAACTTGAAACTTTACCAATCGTATTTTTGTAATTATAGGATGATACTGAATAAAAATTATCCGGATCAGAAAACTATATCCTATAGCTTTCATAGGAACGATTGAGATTGAGATAAATTCACAAAACTTCGGTTACTTGAAGATTATGTAATTTTAACTCAACTTTAAAAATTTCATCGAAATCGGATGAAGAATTATATAGTTTTCATAAGAAGAATCGGAAAATAGTATTATTTTGCTTTTAATTGTACAAAAAATTGATTATAAAAACTCTACACGGTTGTGACGCGGGGCGCACAAAATAATAAATAAACTGTATATAAATAATAATAATAAACAAACTAAATAAATAAATAATACAAAACTGTACATAAATAATAATAACAACTAAACTAAATAAATCATAATACAAAACTGTACATAAATAATAAGAACAACTGAACTAAATAAATAATAATACAACTCGGACTGTAAATAAATAATAAATAAAATAAGTAACTAAATAATAACTGTAAATAGCGAACCCACGCCCATAAACACCCGCCCAACGATAAAGACATTCAAATTCAAACACGGTGCGCGCGCCCGCCCCAACGAACAAAACCACTGGCCACACTAAGTCGGGCAAATGCCCAGGTAGCTGCCACACTATTCGGGCAAATCCACGGCCCGTGCAGGCACACTAAAACCCGCCAAGCGCTATATAAAGCCGGCCGCTAGCCTCAGAGCTATCATTCGGTGGTCGGAGTCGACCAAGGTGGAAGTCACCTAGCGCGCAGCAGCAAGCAGCAAGCAGCAACCAAGGAACTGGAACAGCGGTAACAAAGGAGTAAGACTTAACTAACCTAGGTATTAGTTGACGGCTTCGTCCTATTCCTCCATACTAAGTCTATCTATTTGCCATATTAAGTCTTGTGTAGACGGCTCCGTCCTATTGCCTTATATCTCGCTGACGGCTTCGTCCTGCAGACGGCTTCGTCCTATTTCTCGCCTATATCGCTGACGGCTTCGTCCCGCAGACGGCTTCGTCCTATTTCTCGCCTATATCGCTGACGGCTTCGTCCCGCAGACGGCTTCGTCCTATTTCTCGCCTATATCGCTGACGGCTTCGTCCCGCAGACGGCTTCGTTCTATTTCTCGCCTATATCGCTGACGGCTTCGTCCCGCAGACGGCTTCGTCCTATTTCTCCTACATTGCTGACGGCTTCGTCCTGCAGACGGCTTCGTCCTATTTCTCATACATTGCTGACGGCTTCGTCCTGCAGACGGCTTCGTCCTACTTCTCATATATCGTTGACGGCTCCGTCCTAATTCGCATACATCGCTGACGGCTTCTGTCCCGCAGACGGCTTCGTCCTATTTCTCACACCTCGCTGATTTGCTTCGTCCTGCAGACGGCTTCGTCCTATTTCTCATACATTGCTGACGGCTTCGTCCTGCAGACGGCTTCGTCCTACTTCTCACTCATCGCTGACGGCTTCGTCCCGCAGACGGCTCCGTCCTACTTCTCACACATCGCTGACGGCTTCCCCTGCAGACGGCTCCGTCCTACTTCTCGAAGATCGTTGACGGCTTCGTCCCACTCGTCATATCTCGCTGACGGCTTCGTCCTGCAGACGGCTCCGTCCTACTTCTTGAATATCGTTGACGGCCGTCCCACCTCGCATATCTCGCTGACGGCATCGTCCTGCAGACGGCTTCGTCCTATTCGCGCACACACCGTTGACGGCCTCGTCCAAATTGTCGCAAACCGCTGACGGCTTCGTCCTGCTGACGGCTCCGTCCCATTAACACTACGTATCCTTATTGACGGTCTCGTCTCAATTGATCCACGTCTTCCCGAAGGCCAGGGACGCATCACGGGACCCCGATCGTCCCACTCGAACGACAGGAAGCCACCTACGCGGACCCCCGGACCCGCGACCCTCCCGCAGGACACGGACGCTCGCTGGTCGGAACCCCGACTCCGGAAATATTTACTCTGTCATTAATTTCAATAAACCATATATATCTATTTTTGCCTAATCCAGGTTCAAACCAGCGTTATTACTGGGGCTCGGGTCGGAATTTTCCCATTCTAGCACCACTTTCCTGAATCAAATAAATGTCCTGGATGATCCTGGCCAGCCCTGACCTACCCGAGGCTTGACTGAACGTCACAGGTGGCGCCCGAGCAGATTAAGTGGTGTTTAGAAGGAGCCGACGCCGAGAAAGTAATGTCCAGTTGGGTATATATGGTAACAAAACCAGAATTGATAGAGTACGCAAGTGAATTTGGATTGGATTCATCAGGAAAGAACGAGGAATTACGGAAAACATTGGCCGCTTTCTCGAAAAGGACGGACCACGCAGAAACAGTAAGAAAGAAGCTGACACTGCTGGCAGAAAATACCGGAGGGAGAAAAGCCCTGCGAGAATACCAGAGATCATCGTAACGGAGGAAAAAACAAGAATGGACAACGAGATCGAAACAAAATGGAGGGCAAGAAGGAGACAGGGATTATCGACAGGGTACGAAACTGGGACATAAGGTACCAAGGAACATCCAACCCACTAGAATTCCTAGAAAAAATGGAACAATGGGCAAATGGATACGGACTCCACCTCGACCAGCTAGTCCAGACAATGCCATTCATACTGGAAGGGATCGCAATAGATTGGTGGAACACGACGCCAACAAGGATCACATCATGGGCACAAGTCCGAACAGAACTGCTGGAGTATTTCCTGCCGCCCCGGTATGGAGAGCAGTTAGAAACCCAGATAGCACAGCTAAGACAAAGAGAAAACGAGCCAGTAAGGGAATACGCGATGAACCTAAGAAAGCTCATGAGATTCACGAAGCTATCGGAATCAGAAAAACTAGACTGGGTATACAAAAATTGCAGAAGCAAACTGAAGCTATATGCAAGAAGAACCGGATTTACAACGCTGACGGAATTTCTCAAGCTCGCGGAAGAGGTAGAAGAGATCGAGCAAATGGAAGCACAAACCGGACAAACAGCACCACAGCCGGTGAGGTCAGAAATATGCATGCGATGCGGCGGAACCGGACATACGGCACGCACATGCGGAAACCCACCAAGACTGTTCTGTTGGGTGTGCGGGAGAAACGGAGTCAGGACAACAGAATGCTGTCGAACCAGGTCGGGAAACGCCGGAGGCCTGAGCGGATAGAGCTGGCAGCTCAGGCACGAAGAATGGGTCCAGCAGCGGGTGGTATAATGTGCGACGGCTACCAGATAGTAGCAACGTTTAGAGTAGGGTGTAGGGATTGCCAAGGGCATAATAGACACCGGTGCAACCAAGAGCGCAATAAGCAGGAACATGTTCCAAGACCTAAGAGAGGAAGGAAGGTGGAACAAACTGCAGGCGGAGATATCACTAGCGGATGGATCGCGACAGAAGGCGATGGGAGGCTTCAAGGCAAACGTAGAGTTCGGAGGACGAAGGTTCGAGATAACATTCATGATCCTACCGAATGTGGAGGGAGGAATCCTCTTGGGAATGGACTTTCTGGCTGGTGCAGAAAGCGTACTCAGATGCGGCGGACTCGAACTGAAAATCAGGGATTCGACAACGGAGGGAAGAGATGACGAACAAGGCATGCAGGAGCCAACGGCGCCGGGGAATCTGTCCGAACAGGATATCGAAGCATTTCTGGAAGAAAACAAACGAATATTCGAGAACATGAAGGGAGTCAGCAACGCAGCCGTACACAAAATCTACCTAAAGGACGACAAACCAATCAAGCAGAGGTATTACCCGCGAAACCCCAAACAGCAGGCAATAATCAACGAACAGGTAGACGAATTGCTAAGCCTGGGCTTGATAGAGCGATCACGAAGTCCATATAGTGCACCCGTAGTGCTAGTGAGGAAAAAAATAACGAGTGGAGAATGTGCATCGACTACAGGTTGCTGAACGACCGGACTGAGAAAGATGCATACCCCGTACCTCGTATGAACTTCATCCTCGACCAGCTACGGGAAGCCAAATACATAAGCATGATAGACTTGAAATCGGGCTATTGGCAAATCCCAGTCGAGGAGAAGAGCAGGCAATACACGGCATTTACGGTACCGGGTCGAGGGCTGTTCCAGTGGACGGTAATGCCATTCGACTGACCACAGCACCAGCAACCTTCCAGCGAGCACTTGACAACGTTATCGGACCGGAAATGGAGCCATTTGCCTTCGCGTACCTAGATGACATCATCGTAATAGGACGCACAAAGGAAGAGCACCTGGAAAAGCTGACAGAGGTATTCAGGAGATTGCAGCAAGCAAACTTGCGCATCAACCCAGAAAAATGCAAGTTTTTTCAAAAGGAGCTGAAATACCTGGGACACGTGGTGAGCGATCAGGGTATCCGAACGGACCCCGAAAAGGTAGCGGCGATCAAAGACCTACCAGCGCCGAAAACACCAAAGAAGTACACAGCTTTCTAGGGATGGCCTCTTGGTATAGAAGGTTCATACCAAAGTTCACCGAACAAGCGGGACCGCTACATGAATTAATCTGTAAAGGAAAAAATTCGAATGGGGCGAGCGTCACCAACAATCCTTTGACAGCCTCAAGGAAAGTCTCACAGAAGCACCGGTACTGGTATGTCCCGACTTTACAAAGCAGTTCAAACTGCAGACGGATGCCAGCGATGTGGGCATTGGAGCCGTACTCACCCAGGAAACGGAGGACGGAGAACACGTAATATCATTTGCAAGCCGGAAGCTAAGTAAGGCGGAGCAAAATTACAGCGCAACAGAAAAGGAATGTCTAGCAATCCATTGGGGCATCGGGAAGTTTAAGATGTACCTGGAAGGATACCAATTTATAGTGGTGACAGACCATATGGCGCTTAAGTGGCTGAACTCCATCAAAAGTCCAGCAGGGAGAATAGCACGGTGGGCACTGGGGCTTCAACCATACCAATTTGAGGTGCAATATCGTAAAGGGAAGCTGAACGTGGTGGCAGACACACTGTCAAGAGCCCCACCAGTGGAACTAAAGGCGATCAAGAACACCGGAAGTTGGATAAGCCGGAAGATCAGTGAAATACAAGAGAACCCACAGGACACAGAGTTCCGAGTAGAAGGAAAAAGGCTATACAAACTGAGTGGGGACAGAAGGGACCAACACCCATGGAAACTGTGCGTGCCAGAAGAAGAAGTACAACAGATTCTAACAGAGAATCATTGCCAAGCCGAAACAGGACACATGGGAATGTTCAAAACGGCAAGAAGAATAAGAACAAAGTACTTCTGGCCGCAACTGACAAAGGATGTACGGAACTTTGTAAGAAGCTGCGAGAGCTGTCAAAGATACAAAGTGGCACAGCAGAAGGCAGCAGGGAAGATGCTGACTAAGGTCGCGGAAGCCCCGTGGGAAACGGTATGCGTCGATTTTGTAGGACCACTGCCACGATCTAAACACGGAAACACGGCACTACTCGTAATGGTGGACAAGTTTTCCAAATGGGTGGAGTTGGCGGCAATACGACAAGCCACGGCCGATTCGTTCTTGCGGGCGTTCCGGGAAAGGATTGTGACAAGGTTTGGTGCACCGAAGATATTAATATCGGATAACGGAGTCCAATTCACCGGCCGCAAAACGAAGCAAGAAATGGAGAGATGGGGAATCAAACAACAGTTCACGGCCCCATATACTCCGCAAGAAAACCCAACGGAAAGAACAAATCGGACCATCAAAACAATGATCGCCCAGATAACGGGTGAGGACCAGACGAACTGGGATGACAAACTCCCAAAACTAATGCTGGCGTTTAACAGCAGCACGTCGGAGTCCACGAAGTACAGCCCTGCACAGATAGTACTGGGAAAGGAGCTGAGAATTCCGAACACCGTATTCGACAGGGAAACGGAAGGATCAGGAATAAAAGAGGAGAGCGTGGAAAAACGATGGAAGCGCATAGAAGGCATACGAAAAGAAGCCGCAGGACACATGGGGAGAGCAGCGGAACAACAAAAACGACAGTACGACATGCGGAAAAGGGAATGGGAAGCCGGCAAGGGGTGATCTCGTATGGTGTAAGACACACCATTTATCTAACGCGGCAGATAAATTTAATGCGAAATTGGCCCCGAAATACGACGGTCCATGGAAAGTAACAGGGTTCGTGTCTCCGGTAATACTGACAGTTAGAAATCAAACGACGCGGAAAACAAAACGAATATATATCGGAGACACAAAACCACATGTGAGCGAGGAATCAAACCAAAATGAACTCGATAAATTGACTATCGGACAAGGGCATATCGATATATCGACAACAGCGGAAAATGAGGGATTAAACCTAGCAGAGACAACGGGCACACTAAGGAGGGAAAACAAGATCGAAGGCAAACACCAAAAGGCGGAATAGGCCTATATAAGAAGAGCCAAAACCAGTCCGGGCCACAGAAGGCGAGCGACAGCAACTATGAATAAGTTCAAAGTGAGCGCCGAACAAGTCAGGAGAAGTTATGCCAAGGCAAAGGCAGGGCAAACCCGGTCACAATTGATCGAACCCCAGGCACAGGGTACAACCCGAAAACGGACGGCACCACCAAAAATGGTACCGCCGAACCGCCCGGGGACGCAGGGTGCAAGCACTTCCCAGTCGACGGAGACCGTCCAGGGAAACAGTAGCAACCCAAGCGCCCAACCAAACGCCGAGGGACCGACAACAAGCCGCGAGGCGAGGATCCAACCGCCGGAGACATTGCGGAAGATCCAGGCTGGAGTGTCCCAACCGCCATGCCAGAGGGGAACAAGCTACCCCGCCCCGGTCCGACAGTCGACGGAATTCGTCCAACAGGGCCGAGACGGGGAGGCCGGAACCCCACCAGGGAATGCTGGCAGGATTAACCCAAGGGAAGTGAGCGACGACGGAAGGGCCCGACCGGTGACGGAGACCGTCCAACGGGGCCGGACCAGAGTCGCACATCTCCCAAGGGAGAATCCAAGACACCAGCAAAGCAGCGGAGAAAGGCAGACAATTAGATCGATGACGACCCAGGCACAAACAACAGGACAAGAGAACGGAAACCGACCAATGGAGACGGCACCAGCGCCAGTCAACTTTCGAACAGCCGGAATAACCAGCACAGCGGCAAGGACAACAACACCGCGAGACAACTCTCCGGACCAGGACATCCTGGAACTAGATTCCGATAATGCGGGAAAAGTCTCAGGATGGACCATGCCAGAAGGAGCCCGGATTTCCAAATCAACAATGGAAAAAATAAAGGCAAAGCTGGCGGAGAAAAAGAAGCGGACGCAGAAACGCTGGCTGGAGAGGGACGGCGGAAATTGGTGGCGAATTACCTCCAATAGAGGTAATTTTGTGACCATAAAGCGTCACTTCCCTAAAAAGGGGGGAGTGTGACGCGGGGCGCACAAAATAATAAATGAACTGTATATAAATAATAATAATAAACAAACTAAATAAATAAATAATACAAAACTGTACATAAATAATAATAACAACTAAACTAAATAAATCATAATACAAAACTGTACATAAATAATAAGAACAACTGAACTAAATAAATAATAATACAACTCGGACTGTAAATAAATAATAAATAAAATAAGTAACTAAATAATAACTGTAAATAGCGAACCCACGCCCATAAACACCCGCCCAACGATAAAGACATTCAAATTCAAACACGGTGCGCGCGCCCGCCCCAACGAACAAAACCACTGGCCACACTAAGTCGGGCAAATGCCCAGGTAGCTGCCACACTATTCGGGCAAATCCACGGCCCGTGCAGGCACACTAAAACCCGCCAAGCGCTATATAAAGCCGGCCGCTAGCCTCAGAGCTATCATTCGGTGGTCGGAGTCGACCAAGGTGGAAGTCACCTAGCGCGCAGCAGCAAGCAGCAAGCAGCAACCAAGGAACTGGAACAGCGGTAACAAAGGAGTAAGACTTAACTAACCTAGGTATTAGTTGACGGCTTCGTCCTATTCCTCCATACTAAGTCTATCTATTTGCCATATTAAGTCTTGTGTAGACGGCTCCGTCCTATTGCCTTATATCTCGCTGACGGCTTCGTCCCGCAGACGGCTTCGTCCTATTTCTCGCCTATATCGCTGACGGCTTCGTCCCGCAGACGGCTTCGTCCTATTTCTCGCCTATATCGCTGACGGCTTCGTCCCGCAGACGGCTTCGTCCTATTTCTCGCCTATATCGCTGACGGCTTCGTCCCGCAGACGGCTTCGTCCTATTTCTCGCCTATATCGCTGACGGCTTCGTCCCGCAGACGGCTTCGTCCTATTTCTCCTACATTGCTGACGGCTTCGTCCTGCAGACGGCTTCGTCCTATTTCTCATACATTGCTGACGGCTTCGTCCTGCAGACGGCTTCGTCCTACTTCTCATATATCGTTGACGGCTCCGTCCTAATTCGCATACATCGCTGACGGCTTCGTCCCGCAGACGGCTTCGTCCTATTTCTCACACCTCGCTGACGGTTTCGTCCTGCAGACGGCTTCGTCCTATTTCTCATACATTGCTGACGGCTTCGTCCTGCAGACGGCTTCGTCCTACTTCTCACTCATCGCTGACGGCTTCGTCCCGCAGACGGCTCCGTCCTACTTCTCACACATCGCTGACGGCTTCGTCCTGCAGACGGCTCCGTCCTACTTCTCGAAGATCGTTGACGGCTTCGTCCCAATTCTCGCATATCTCGCTGACGGCTTCGTCCTGCAGACGGCTCCGTCCTACTTCTCGAATATCGTTGACGGCTTCGTCCCAATTCTCGCATATCTCGCTGACGGCATCGTCCTGCAGACGGCTTCGTCCTATTCGCGCACACACCGTTGACGGCCTCGTCCAAATTGTCGCAAACCGCTGACGGCTTCGTCCTGCTGACGGCTCCGTCCCATTAACACTACGTATCCTTATTGACGGTCTCGTCTCAATTGATCCACGTCTTCCCGAAGGCCAGGGACGCATCACGGGACCCCGATCGTCCCACTCGAACGACAGGAAGCCACCTACGCGGACCCCGGACCCGCGACCCCTCCCGCAGGACACGGACGCTCGCTGGTCGGAACCCCGACTCCGGAAATATTTACTCTGTCATTAATTTCAATAAACCATATATATCTATTTTTTAAGCCTAATCCAGGTTCAAACCAGCGTTATTACTGGGGCTCGGGTCGGAATTTTCCCCTTCTAGCACCACTTTCCTGAATCAAATAAATGTCCTGGATGATCCTGGCCAGCCCTGACCTACCCGAGGCTTGACTGAACGTCACACGGTTCTAAATTTTATGTTGAGATTGTATCTTACCCAAATGACTATATTTAATTAATTTTATTTGATATTTAGCATGAGTATACAGACAATATTATAGCTTTTCAGTAGGTATTTTCATACAAAATGTGGTGAATCTTTAATTCAAATATTGCGAAATGTGGTCAAATGTGGCATTACTCCCTATATGACATCGAACAAGAATTAATTGATCTACTACACACAATAGGTATCAAGGTGGGACTAGGTGGGACTCACTACTTATACTTTTTTAAAAATTGCATTTAAAAAAAAAATTTTTTTTTTTACGACTCACTTTAAAATCAAACTACAAAGACATCACAAAGAGTACGGACATTTCACAGGACAAAACACATAGTACAAACCTCTCTGATTCGAACTCATTGCAAATTTTGACCAGTTCTTTTGTATTTATTGCGTTTTTTAAATTTTAGAATTGTGATAATTTCCGAATATTTTCTCTGTCCGATTGCTCGAGTAGAAACATCTGACTTTGAAAGCTTCTAGTGCGAGAGTGGCGCCACCTATGAAGATTTGGAGAATGGTACGTTGATGGTCACTCTATTCTTTATCGATTGCGGCCAAAATCACATTATTTGGTTAACCTTTAAAAAATGGGTTTTGGCCAACAAAACTGGTCGTCTGAACCATAGTGCGTTCGTACAAACACAAATCAATACATATACACGAGGGATAAGTATGTCGAAGCCAACGGACGGACAGGAGGTTAGAATGTCAACAGCTCCAAGCGTACTAGAGGCCATCAAGGTAGTAGACCTGGTGGAAATTATTCCGAAGTATGACGGTGAAGGAGGAAACCTAGATTGTTTTGTAGCAGCAGTTGAGCAGGTATTAGGCCTGATTAGGGGGGAAGAAAGATCAAATATAGGAGTTATAGCGCTCCGAGCAGTTCGGAGCAAGATAGTAAAGGCAGCCGTTAATGTCTTGGATTTGGACGAGTCGGAGTTAAATTGGGACCAGATTAAGAGAATATTGATCTTCCACTTTAAGGACAAAAGGTCAGAGCAGGACTTGATAATGGAGTTGACCCATATCAAGGAGAAGAAATTTGATGTAGAAGCCCTGTATACTAAGGTTATGACGATGAAGAAGGCTTTGGTGAGTCTGACCAAGACTAGTGAGATCAGCATACTGGTGAGGGGCGAGAAAACTAAATGGTATGAGGAGATGGTGCTAAACGCCTTTATTTCGGCCTGAAAGGGACCAATAGGGGTAACCATAAGGAACATGGGGGTCCCGAACATACCCAAGGCTTATGAGATAGCTTGTAGGGAGGAAAAGTTAATTGCCTTGGAAAGGGTCGACTCAGAACCCAAAACTCAAGGGTCGGTGGAGTCGCGAGACAAGATCGATAAGGAAACTCAGAAACAGGATCAGGAGAAGGAGTAGCCCCAGGTGTTGGAGGCCCACAGGGAGACAGGCATTTGGTCGCAGTACCAGTGGGGTGGAAACAATCCTTCTCCGTTTCCAATGCCGTTTGCCATGTAAAGTATGAATGGATGGTCCGGTTTTGGAATTCCATACCCAATGATGGGTAACCCATTCAGGGCTGGTAATTTCAATCAGGGGGATTCTGCAGGCTATCAAAGACCATATCGCACTCCGTATGGAATCAGAACCAAGCGAACCGAGATAGACAGTGCTCAGTGGTTCGGCTTGTATGGAAGTAAGCGACAAAAATAGTTAGACGTGTCCTCCAAGTCTGTAATTTAAGATGAAAGCTTAAAACAATAATATATATTATATATACAAGACTGTTTATTAAAAAAATGGGCGTGGTTATAAGCCCATTCGTCTATACCACCCAATTATGTAGGCAATATAAATTTATTAAAAAAATACGAGTATATGAAATTTTAAATTAAACATTTTATATCAAAAAAGAAAATTAACCTACATATATATGTATATATATATAACAAAATAATACCTTAATTCTCAATCAATGGCAAGACAGATTCTTTTAATACCGTTTTTTTTTGCAACAGTCTATGTATTAGGTCTGTATTAGTTGCGGATCGCGAGATTTTTCTGGTAATGTCTTTTTTAATGTCTTTATTTTTAGCCTCTCCAGCTTCCTCATAAAGCTCTCCAATTGATACTAATGCTTTATTAATGACTTCAGGAATTAATATTTTATGAACTGAAGCTGGCATTTTATACCATTTATATCCGTATACTCCTTAAATTTTTTAATATTTATTCTATAGCCAGAATTTAATGCCTGTAAAATGGTGGCGCATCTGTCGATCAGGTTTACATTGAGTCCTGTAATTTTTCCAACTAGTTCAGGATATTTAAAAATTTTGGGCGCTGTGTTTTCATCATTAGATTGTGACGCGTACCGCGCACAATTAAAGAATATTCAAATTCAAACGAAGCGCGCGCGCACGCCCAACCAAGCAAAGGGGCACTCTAAACCCGAGCTCCGGCCACACTAAGTAGGGCAAATCCCGAGCATCGGCCACATTAATTCGGGCAAACCCACAGCCCGAGCGGGCACACCAAAACCAGCCAAGCGCTATATAAAGCGGGCCGCTGGCCTCAGATTAGTCATTCAGTGGTCGGCGTCGACCAAGGTGGAAGTCACCAGCGAGCAGCAACCAGGCAGCAAACCAGGAATAGGAGCCAGCGGTAACAAGGAGTAAGATTTTAACCACACTAAGTATCTTTGCTGACGGCTTCGTCCTATTTAACCACATTACGTATCTTTGCTGACGGCTTCGTCCTATTGAACCATACTACGTATCTTTGCTGACGGCTTCGTCCTATTTAACCACATTACGTATCGTTGCTGACGGCTTCGTCCTATTTAACCACATTACGTATCTTCGCTGACGGCTTCGTCCTACTTAACCATATTACGTATCTTCGCTGACGGCTTCGTCCTATTTAACCATATTACGTATCTTCGCTGACGGCTTCGTCCTATTTCACCACACTACGCTGACGGCTTCGTCCTATTTCATCACACTACGTATCTTCGCTGACGGCTTCGTCCTGCTTTATTCACACTACGTATCTTTGCTGACGGCTTCGTCCTATTTAACCACCTTACGTATCTTCGCTGACGGCTTCGTCCTATTTAACCATATTACGTATCCTGCTGACGGCTTCGTCCGAATTAACCATATTACGTCTCCCGCTGACGGCGTCGTCCTGCGATATCAGCCTTTATCCCAGACAGACGCAAGGGACCCCATAAACGGAACTCGGACGCGAGGAGCTCGGCCCGGACCAGGACACTCGTCGCCAATCGCCGCGGACACTAGCCGCCGTCATATCCTGTAGCATTATAAACTGTTAAGAAACTAATAAACTTCGAATCTATCTATATAAGCCTAGTAAGGTTAAACTCTGCGCGTGATCACTGGGACTCGGGTCGGGGATTCCTTTCTAGCACCACTATCCTGAACCAAATAAATGTCCTGGATGACTCTGGCCCACACTGACTACCCGAGGCAAGGCTGAGCGTCACAAGATGTTGCACAACCGCCAATCTTTGTTCTGTCTACGATAAGTCCCATTTTTCTCCTAAACTCTATTTGAAGCATTCTTGACTCATTCCCCAGGAAATATTATGACGCTACAGCGCGCTTGGCAGATCTTGGCAGCTGATTCTTTTTGTATAAAATGTATTGTTATTAAGCTATTAGAAAAAAAATATGACCATCGGAATCGATCGACTTCAACACTAAAAGCTTATTGGAAAGTAAAAAACGAAAAAAAACACTCTCACAATTGGACATATTGATTTTCTTACTACTGGACGATATACCACATAATACAAACTGTTATAAAGTGAATATCATAGTTAATACCTGATCGAATTATAATAATAATAATGATTTCGTTTTTTTTTACTTTTGTCGTATGGGACGAACCACTGTCCAGTGGCCAGTCCAGGATGTCCAAGAATTTAAAGAATTCAGGACAGTCCAGGCAGTCGTACAATTCAAACAATTCTAAGAGGTCGTTTAACTCGAGTGGCACCGCAGATAGGAGCGGCTGTAAGGCCTCGGTCAGTGGCCAGTTGCATAATATTCAAGAGGATGACGCTAATTTTCCACAGTCAGCCTCGAACAATCCACAGGATATTTAGGAACAGGGAAACGTCATTCGACGTTGCCCTATTTGTTGATAAAGATTACGCGGGGAAGATCAATAAAATTATTAATCGATACAGGATCCACTTTTTCATTTATTCTACCGGAGTTAGTGCACCCACAGTATGTAAGAAAATTAAATGACCCAATAGCCATTAAAACCATGTAGTAGCCAAGAGGTGTTCGTGCATTTCTTGCTGTGCTCGGTACAAAGCTTGTCGGATATGGCGTGGGTCTTCCTCACCGCCTATATGATACACTTCTCTACTACAAAATAAGGTTTAAGTGTACTTCCTCTATATTAAATGATTTGTCAAAAGGTTGAAAGGTTCAGACATTCGGACGGACCCTAAAGAGATATTTATAAAAGAGACACACAAGCGTTGTGGGTGGCGATGATGTTATTTGCCCCCACGTCTTTACCCTCCCTACCGTGGTAACTTATGAGATTTTATAGTTACCCCTTTGCAAAGCCTTCGCCTCTATTTCACACTATTCCGAAGTCATTCGACATTCGCTTCACCGTACTAACACAAGACCGATAACAACAAGTTAGTGCTTCATTTTCATTTCATTATAATTCCAAGTCATTTCATTTCAGTGAGTTCCGTATACATTCTTTTTAAACTAAGATTATACTTTTACTTTTACTATTCTTCTTTCGTTCGATACCTTCATCAAAAAGCGCGTATTCGCGGATCGCTATCCCTATTAAATACTTTTGATAGGATGTAAATATGCCCTCAGGCCATGATTGCTTTTATGCAAAAACTTACAAACGCTGGGCCCATCAAAGATGCAGGTGCAGGTGCTGAAAATTGTAGAAATGTTATTTAACATGGATGGCACACGCCGCTCTCGTAAATTTATACCCTATATGACAGAAATATCGAAACCAGAATTAGAATTTATCTAAGGCAAAAACTAAATCTAATTTAATTCATTTTACAACTTCTCTAAACTCCTCTCATCGATGCTGGATTCCTCCAGGGGTGGGCGCCGCCTTCGGCTGCTCGCACCGGTAACGTCTCCGTCTGCTCACGCTGAAGTGCGACCGGGTTCTATGTGCCCGCCACTCCGATCCTCGGCCTGGTTATGGCTTCACCAAGGCCACTGCTCCTTTACTGCTATTCCTTTCCTCTCGTTCGTGCCGCTGCACGCCTTCCGCACTAACCTAGTGCTGCACGTGGCCGGTCACACCGCTGCCATATCTTAGGCGCAGGCCGCCTCTAGCCTAGCTAATATGCGGCTGCAGCCTCCGTCGCAACAAATAGGGGTTCCCAGGTTATGTGCAGGGCATCCAAAAAGTGAGGTTATGTGCACGTGCTGCGCCGACCAGGCCGCAGCCGTCGTCGCCGTTTTCTCGAGGCTTCCAGAAAGTGAGGTTATGTTCCCTCGCAGGGGCTGCTGGGGGCACACACTAGGTCGCGCACGCACGCTGACTTCGTGGCTGCCAGACAGACACCTGCGCCTCCTCCGCCGCGCTGCGTCGAGCTGCCTGCTGCATTAATTAAATGCATTAACTTGGCTAATGTACAACGCCGTTTATCACAGATATTTACCCGATCTCACAAATGCACAAAACTGATTATTTTCTTGGCTCGGCCAAGTTGTAAGCACTCTGCCTTTATTGGTTGATAATGGTTAAACACACAAATCCACGTGTGGAAAAAACCCAGAATAAAACTCCTCGATGCGTGCGTTCGCCTTCAGTTTTCAAGCAGCGTGTTTCTTGAAAAGCACGCGAGCCAAAGCAACGGAAGAAGAAGGGGGAGCTCTTAAGGGACAGAAAATATTTCGTTGACTTTGCTGTTATCTTTTCCCTCTCTCCTTCGCACTGCCACTTCTCACTTGCTTACATCTAAACTTATTCCACTAAACAAAAACTAGCCCACTATTTCCCGGCCTTCTGCATCTCGTTCACTGCTTCCTCTCTTTTCTTCTCGCACCGTCGATCAGAGGTTTTCACTCGATTTGGATTTTCCCGTACGATACACGCCAACCGCGCGACAAAATGCAGTTCGTCCGCCGAACAATACTCCGTAAATGGAACTGCGAGCTGGGACTTGGGTTCTCTCCTTCTCTTTGCGTTTCCTCCTCTTCTTGTTTCCTTCTTCAAGTGTGCAAAGGGAACATGTAGATCAAATGGAACATGGAGATTCCTACGTCACGATGGCTTTTCGGAGAGAACTGTATAAGCAAACGGTCTCCTAATTGGAAGTAAAATTGGCACCGGCACAATTCCTAATTAGGACGCTTCTATATTCGTTCGCGGCCCTTTTCAATCTTTCAGAATTTCCCTAACTAAGTATCGCTAAGGGTTATGATCTGATTAATTAAATAAATGTTTCCCCTCGCTGCGGAAGTTTTGCTGGTCGACGATTCGTCTCTCTCTGGGTTGAAAAATCCGTTTTTCCCGACGTGAGAGCGGGCTCGATTTGCTCGCCTTCTGCTTGCTGCTCCGTCTGCCACTCAGCTCGATGTTCAGCCTTATAATCGGCTCGAAATAGCACTATATTTTCATCGCCAACTCTGGATAAAGATATATTTCTAGCACAAATGCAAACTCTACACTTTTATAAAGTACTAGCTGTACCCTGCCACGCTTCGCTGTGGAATAAGGCTATTAGATGAAAGGCTCTTGTAGAAGCCCGAAGTTCCCGAGAAGAATAAGAGGAATTCAAAAAAAAAAAAAAACATGCTCGGACCTAATTGCCCGAGAAGGATCCCTTAGCACATTTCCTCTGCTGCAGTCCAAATATGACTACTGCTACTCCGTATATGAGTCATGCGCAGCAAAGATTGGCGAAATTATCTAGAGAGCTCCCGTCGTTCAAACGCTCTCCCAACCTCTAACTTCATCCGGGTGCCGCTTACCTCCTTGCGACACTGAAATCTTCGATGGCGACTACCTTCGATGGCCCACATTCCGAGACCTATTCACGACCAAGCTGACACCGGTCGAGAAGTTGTTTCATCTGCGCACTAAAACAAGCGGCGAGGCAGAAGCCATCGTATCCAAATCCCCTCTTACGAATGACAGGTTCGCTTCGGCGTGGGAAGCGCTTCACGACCGGTTCCAAAATAAACGACTTTTAGTCAACAGCCAACTCAAGCTCTTTTTCAACTTGAGTTCCATATCCCCATTCATGCTCTCAAGGAGTTGCAGTCCACGATGGGTGTTAAACAGCGCTATCCCATTCGCAGATATCCACTGACAACTGGAATTGTCTGCTAGTCTTCCTTTGCGCGAGCAAACTGCCATCCGATAAGAACAAACTACCGAGCACGAGCTTTGATCGACTCGGGATCGGAGGCGACGTTTATTTCTGAACGTCTGTTTAACCTCATGAAGTTGCCATTCCGTAACATCCAGACCAAGTCTCCGGGTTAAATCATTCCGTCTCTGCGAAGTCCTCGAAGCTGTGTAATTTCGGAATTCGCTCTCCGCATAAGCCTGGTCTACAATTAGACACCACGCGCTCCGCTGGGCAGATCTTACCTTTTTTGAGAGCTCTCAAATTGACGTGTTGATCGGGGCTGACATTTTACCGTCCATAATGATGGGTGGTACCCGTCAAAATATTTGCGGCTCGCTCCTGGGCCAAGAAACGATTTTCGGGTGGGTGCTAACGGGGCCGATTTCCAACGGTAATCCGAAACGGGTCGCATCCTTCACGACTCAGGTGCACCAAATAGGCTACCCTGATTCGCTTGACTCGCTTCTCAACAAATTCTGGGAGGTGGAGGATCTACCAGTTAAAGTGGTAAAAGAGTCCGATTCCTATTGCGAAAGGAACTTCCTCCAGACCACGAAGAAAGACGAAAGCGGGAGATGGTGACGCTCCCGTTCTGTGACCCCGAGAATTCCGGATCCAATTTAGGATATTCAGGGTCCATTGCGTTCAGTTTTTTAGAAACGAGAATCGTTTAAAAAGAGACTTTCCCCTAAAAGAGCAATATGACAGCGTGATCCAAAAATATCTGGATCTGGGTCATTTGAAAGAAGTTCCGTCGACTCATGATTCTCCGACTTACCATCTTCGACATCATGCGGTAGTTAAGCCCAAAAGCACCAATACAAAAACTTCGCGTTGTATTTAACGCTTCAAGTCCGCCGGCAAATGGAACCAGCTTAAATGATATCCTTCATGCTGGTCCAGTCTTACAACCCGATCTTACGATCCAGATCCTAAAGTGGCGGTATTTCCAGTACGTCTTCAGTGCGGACATTACAAAAATGTACCGTCAGATCTGGGTCGATCCAAGGCATACACCCTTTCAAAGAATTCTGTTCCGAAATAAGGAAGGAGATTTCCGCGACTTTGAGTTGCAAACAGTTACCTTTGGTGTCAACTGTGCCCCTTTCCTCGCCATTCGAGTACTGCAGAGGATGTCCAAGTGTCATATCCAAAAGCCATCCGCATCATTAAACAGCACATGTACGTCGACGACGTTCTGGCAGGGGCAAATTCCGTGAACGACCCCCAAAGCTCCATTCAAGAGTTGCAAGCAGCCCTAAGTTACTCCGGGTTTCCGTTGAGAAAGTGGACTTCCAACCATTAGGGCGTACAGAAAGACGTCCCGACCGTGCACCTCCTCCATAGATAGTTCCTTGACATCGATGCCGAAAGCACGGCCAAGACGCTCGGTATTCGGTGGAGGGCAAACTTCGACGAATTCTATTTCGTCCCTCCTGAAATAGCGTTGGAACCCTCCTATACTAAGCGAGAAGTTTTGTCCCAAATCGCGAGGTTGTTCGATCCTGCCGGGTGGCTCGCTCCGTTCATTATCCGTTCCAAAGCAGGAGACATGGTTGCAGGACTTGGGCTGGGGCGATAAGCTTCCCACCGAAATGAGTCAGAGGTGGCAATCGTTCTTAGATTCTTATTCCGACCTTAACCAGATCCGCGTTCCGTGATGGGTCTTGTATCAGCCTGAGGTAACCATAGAGCATCACGGATTCTGTGATGCGTCTCAAAAAGCCTATGGAGCGGCTATCTACGTCCGCGTCGAGATAGGGCAAGAAGTCTTGACTCGTCTGCTTACAGCCAAGACACAAGGGTATCCATTTGGAACCCACTTCCGACCTGACAACCGAAAAATTCCTAGCGGCCTTTGCTCGTTTCGTAGCGAGGCGCGGTTGTCCTCAGCGGGTCCATTCCGATAATGGCAAGATCTTCGTGGGGGCAGCAACTTTAATTTCCAGGGACTTTCTCCAAGCCATCAAAGAGTCCGTGACTGATGCATATAGCCATCAGGCGGTTCATCCCACCAGGGGCTCCATATATGGGGGGTCTATGGGAAGCGGAGGTAAAAAGTTTCAAAACCCTTTTCTATAAATCGACGTCCGCCCGCAAGTATACGTTTGAGGAGCTGGCGACGCTTCTCGCTAAGATCGAGGCCTGCCTCAATTCCAGACCCCTCTCCCCTATGTCCGAAGATCCCTAAGATTTGCTGGCCCTCACACCAGGTCATTTCCTTATTGAAAGGGCCGTTGCTTTCCACGGCTGAGCCCGAGATAAAGGGCGAAGCCAAGTCTATATTAAATCGATGGTAACATCTCAAGGCTCAACATCAGCAGTTTAGTGCACGGTGGAAAGAGGAGTATCTCAAAGAACTTCACAAACGTAATAAATGGAATTTTCCGACCAGGAATATCCAAGTCGACGATATGGTTGTCGTCAAGGAGGACAATCTACCATCAAACTAATGGCGGCTCGGCAGAATAGTTTCTGCCTTTCCTGGAGCCGATGACCGCATTCGTGTCGTCGAGATCCGTACGTCCCGCGGCACAATAAAGAGCCCTGTCCACAAGGTCATTTTCCTGCATGCGGAAGACAAAGAGTCCTCCGTTCCGAGGGATTAGGGCTCCTCCCCCATTCCGGGGTCCAAAGTGTAGTCTGCCCATTCTAAACCCCGTTTCTTTTTGTTTTATTCATTGACAGACAGCATCCTCCTCGTCGCCATGGCTCCTCGTCCTCGTGCCACCGAATCCGCGGAGCGCAGACGTACCCGAGGTATTCAATCCTACCGCTGCCGAGTCTGCCCGGGAATCCATCCTCTTCGGAAGTGCAAGAGGTTCCATAAACTGAGCGCTGAAAAGCGCCTTCGAGCAGCGTCTATTAATAAGTACTGCTCGATCTGCCTCGCCCATGAGCACTCAGGAGAAGACTGCCGCAGCCAAGAGAAATGCAAAAAGTGTGGTCGGAACCACCACACCCTACTCGACATGCACGAGGAACCCCGCTCTGCTCCGACTGCGTCATCGCGGCTACCTCCAACACGCAGAGAGCTCCAGCCCGCTGCACCTCGTCCCGCAACGATGTCCATATCCAGGTCTCCGTCGCCAGCCCCAGTCCCGAACGTTCGCCCGCGTCCAGGAGGCTGTCTACATTTTGCCGACAGTCATCGTCCCGCTGGACACGGGCTCGAGGACCTTCGAGGCCGGCGCCATGACCGACACCATGTGCCGGTGAGCAGCATCGATCGGTCGTTGCAGTCTGCGTTACGTCTGCCCATCGCCCAACGAGGGGACGACGAGGTTTGCTCGGTGACTATACGGTGGGAGAATGTTCACACCAGAAGGGCGCGAATTTCTGAGCGGCAGTGTGAGCGGCCAAGCTTTCGCACCGGCTCATCTGCACCGCTACTCTCCTCGCCTTTTCTCGCCCTCCGTCCTTTCAGTTGGCAATTACACCACTCCGCGGCCCCCCGGCTTTTCTATTGTTAGTTATAAGTTAGTATTAATTACCCAGTGTATGAAGCTAGAAGTGGCGAAAATAAAGTGAAGTGAAACTACCCCCGCTTTATTATTAAATAAAGAGCCTAAGTTACTAGCGCTATCAACGTATTCTAAATTCATGTCTCCCAATCGAAGCTTCTGTAAATTGTCCGTTTGGATGCTTTTCTAGTATAACAAGACACTTCGACTTCGAAGGGTTAAGGCTCAGACCATTCTTCTTAGCCCAATTGTTAACATTTAACAGGTCAATATTACACACATTTATACATTCATTAACTTGACTTAACGGACCACTGACATACATCAGAACATCAACCGCATACAAAAGAAATCGTAGCAACCAGCTGCGAAAGCTTGCACGCGCATCCGGCCATGCACCTGCAATAACCAAGAAATGCAAAGCTCAGCGTCTGGAGCGCTTCCCGTGGGAACGCTGGCGGGAGCCAACGGCACCGACGCAGGCAGAGGCAGCAACAGAGTTAGCACCGACGCAGGCAGAAGCAGCAACGGAGCTGAGGGTATAAATATCACCAAACTTGTAATTTAATTTTAGTTCCAATTTTTATACTAATAAATACGGACCTTTGGACCAAATAAAAAACCCTTTTTGTAACTAAATAAAATATCTTTATTTAACTGGCGCCCAACGTTAAAAGGATCCTGCCGCGAAAAAAATCCTTCGTCGTTGTTCGGAGCAGACCGCCAGCACCTAGGCATGCGCGCATGGGTGTTCCGCTGCACCTGCAGCGCTCTCCTTTTATCTCTTTTCGCCTTCCTCTTCTTTCGTCAAATCTGTGGCGCTTTGTTTTTCCTAAGCTACACATTGTCCACTGCTGATATATATATTGGAAGCCGAGCTTCACTCCACAACCACACATCGATCGATCCACAAATAAACAACATAGATATATTATTAATAGAACCTATCGTGCGTTTTAATTATTAATATAAACTAAAGGGTGGCAAATTGGTTGTCTTCCCCACAAACAGTCGTAACAAAAAACCTTTAAGTGCACCCCATAGGCTGTCCCGGCTACGCTACACGAAATCGCAAAAGAAAAAACACCTGTAAGAGCACCCCATAGGCTGCCCCGGTTCGCGAACTTGAAAAAATAAAAACAACAAATCTGTAAGAGCACCCAATTGGCTGCCAAGATCACCGCGAACGGATCCTGCAAAAAAAAAAGGACTCACTTACATCGGAGGCTATCGCCGCAGACAACTGAACGGGAGTGTTACGAAGGTACCCCAGTAGCCCCATGAGCAAAAAGGAAGAATATCAAATAACCGGTCCAGGATGTATTTTATACTGTAAGCTGATTAAGTGAAGAAATTAAAAGAAAAAACCCATATGAAATATACTGTGAAAATACAAAATTTCTAACAAAAATTACTAAGAAAAAAATATTTGAGAAACATTCAAAATCTATACGGAAAAAACTGTATAAGAAGTGATAAGTCGCTTTAAGTTTTGGTTTTAAAAATTGGTTTTATTTAACTGGAGGTGGAGCAGGGAAGGTCCCGCTCCACTCCGATGTTCGATCGTCAATGCTCTTGACTTTTATATACAAATTGTTCTTAGCTTAATTCGGAGGAGCAGCGCTGCCGGCGTAGGCTGCAGCGCTGCGACGCTTATATGCATAACTTATACGACGGCCAAGGAGGAGTTGGAGTGCAGTGGGCACACATAGCAGCGTTTGGCCAGCGTGAGAATGCTGACTATGCATTTATGTATGTTGGCCTTCAACTGGACGCTCGTATTACACTTGCACTTGGACTGTTTATGATAACAGTGGTGCATCGCTATATGTGCATACTACATCTCCCTCCTTTTGAAAAATTACGTAACTTAGTGTAGTTATTTTATTTTATTAAGTATACATACACTGACGAGCAAAACTGTAACATGAGTTTCATATTCTAACTTCAACGGTCAGTATCTTCTCTCCTATTTTATGTACGATAATAATCTTAGTCTTGTTTTGTTGCTACTATATTTGACTATCACTTGTGAAAATACGAAGCGATTTGATCATCTGGAATAAATATGCCGAAGCAAAATGTACAAAAAGTCAAATGTTACAGTTTTGCACTGGTGTTATATATTAAACGAAATTTTTTTAATTTTTTTAATAAGAAGTCCGCAGCCCTTTTGATTTTTTTAGCTCCCCTATGCGATTTGGCATACTTTGGGTATAGCGTAGCACCATTTCAGGAGGAATAGCGTACCAGACGTCCTTTGTGCTTTCCCACAGCTCCATCATTCCACTTGGTGGGACTGCATATTTTGCCAGTTGGGATTTTACATGGCTCCACAAATTTTCTAGAGGAATTCATATCAGGAGATTGAGGTGGCCACTTCAGCGACTGAAAATTTTGCTTTTCCATCCAATTTTTTACCAAAATCGACGTGTTTTTGGGATCACCGTCTTGCTGAAATATGCATTTTTTAGCAAAAATACCCATATTTTTAATTACTTTTGGAAGATTTTGTTTCAAAATGGTTAAATACTGTTCCTTACACATTATTCCTTCAATTAAGACCAAAGGACCAACTCAGTTTTTGCGTATACAGCCGAAACTTTGCTGCAACTCACGAAAATTGGACGGTAGCTGATTGGAATGCTGTACGTCATAAATAATAAGTTAAAACATTAAAAAAAAATTGGTTTTTCAGGTTATATGGTCAGATGAAACCAAAATTAATCGTTTCGAGTCAGATGGACGCTCTTGGTATTGGACTAGAGATCCCACAATCCAGTCACCATGTAACGTGAAGCACGGTGGCGGATCAGTAATGGTTTGGGGCTGTATACGCAAAAACTGAGTTGGTCCTTTGGTCTTAATTGAAGGAATAATGTGTAAGGAACAGTATTTAACCATTTTGAAACAAAATCTTCCAAAAGTAATTAAAAATATGGGTATTTTTGCTAAAAAATGCATATTTCAGCAAGACGGTGATCCCAAAAACACGTCGATTTTGGTAAAAAATTGGATGGAAAAGCAAAATTTTCAGTCGCTGAAGTGGCCACCTCAATCTCCTGATATGAATTCCTCTAGAAAATTTGTGGAGCCATGTAAAATCCCAACTGGCAAAATATGCAGTCCCACCAAGTGGAATGATGGAGCTGTGGGAAAGCACAAAGGACGTCTGGTACGCTATTCCTCCTGAAATGGTGCTACGCTATACCCAAAGTATGCCAAATCGCATAGGGGAGCTAAAAAAATCAAAAGGGCTGCGGACTTCTTATTAAAAAAATTTAAAAAAAAAATTTCGTTTAATATATAACACCAGTGCAAAACTGTAACATTTGACTTTTTGTACATTTTGCTTCGGCATATTTATCCCAGATGATCAAATCGCTTCATATTTTCACAAGTGATAGTCAAATATAGTAGCAACAAAACAAGACTAAGATTATTATCGTACATAAAATAGGAGAGAAGATACTGACCGTTGAAGTTAGAATATGAAACTCGTGTTACAGTTTTGCTCGTCAGTGTATATATGTATTTTTTTTTTGTATATATGTATATATGGTTTTTTTTTTTTTTTTTTGTATTACTTATATATATTTTTTTGTATATAGGTATGTATATATATTTTTTGTTGGTTTTTTTTTTTTTTTAATATATTTTTTGGTATATATATATCATATATATATATATATAGGGATATATTATTATTATTATTATTAATATATATATATATATATTTTTTTGTTTTGTTTTACTAATTTACTATATTTATTTTTATGTATTGGTTTTTTTTTTTTTTTTTAAAGTTACTAAGTCAAGGGCTGTCGAAAATCCTCCGTCTGAACCCTCCAAGAGGGCGCCGGCTGGGCAATGGTCACTGTATTATCCCGGACGGATAATGCACTGCTGCTTGCTCCGTCCGCGGTAATACAGTGTCTAGCTAAGGCAACGGTTCAATTCCTTCTGCTGGAAAAGCCGGAGGAAATGAATCATCTGCCATGGGTGGAGGTGCCTGGCGGTTAGGCATAAAACGCAAGTGGGTGGTTCCCCGGAAAACTAACCAGTTTCTTCTGGAATATGGACAAACGAAACATTTCAACTCGGGCTGGGATATCAGTCCAAACGTCGGTGGAAGGCGTGACTGCTAGCACCGGTGGGCACGGAGGGGCGCAATCCTCTCTGCGTGTCGCCAGCGGTCACACCTTTAGCATGACGGGAGCAGGTCGTGCCAGTTGTACTGCTACTGCCAAGAAACAAACGCAGAGCAAACTATGCCGCTCAGGTGCCGCCGTCGATACAGACACGGGCCTGGAGAGCGCGCAGCTCACACTGGAGGAGGAGGAGATCCTACTCCGCTCGCCAGAACCAGGCACCAGCTCCCCGCGCAGGGACGGGCCGAAACGGTCTAGCGAGGGGAGGAAGGCGAAGGCGCAGTATAAGGCTGCCCTCGGAATCGGAAGCCGGCTTCGGGCCAAAGCTGACCTCTCCCAAGAGGAGAAGGCAAAGCTAGCCTGGGCCGAGCAGAAGATTGAAGAGGGCAGGTTATACTACGCCAAAATCCCCCACATGTCCTCTACGGGCGGATTCGCCAACAAAGTGAAGGAGATGCTTGCCAGCAAAAGGCAACGCTCTGCCGAGAGCGCCACTAAGGACGCTCCGGCGAGCAAGCGGCAACGCGGGCCCAAGCAGGTAGGCCCTCCACCTAAGGCGAAGAAGCCTCAGAGGGCACAGAGAGTCAGTGAGGTGACCAAACGACATCTGATCGTGGCACTCATCGACCGAAATGACGAAAACGGAAAGATGTCCGAAGAACGGTGGAAGACGGTACACACGAGGCTCGTCGAAGCGCTGTTTGCACGGTTGGAGGATGACTCCCTTGGTCCCATGCCCACTTTCGATGGTGCGGGGTGGCTAAATGGGGTCAAAATCCTGAAGTGCATGGACGACCCGACTCGGAAGTGGCTGACGCAAACGGTTAGCCAGATGGAGGCGTTTAGGGAGGGGGCCAAACTGGAGGTGGTGGACAGGGAGCTAATCCCATCCATAACGAAGGCGAAGGTACTCTTCCCCATCGTCATCCAAGGTGACCGGGCGCTGAAGCTACTACAGCGTCAAAACCCCGATATTCCAACCGCAGATTGGAAGGTGCTGCACATTGCGACCCCGACACCCAAAGAGGCCCCCCTCGTGCGCAGACCTTCAAATCAACAAAGCGGCGGAGGACATCCTGTACCCCAGATACGGGAAGATGGCGTGGGGCATGGGTAGCGTTTACCTGCGCCTCAAAAAGCGCCACCCGGGGGACAAGGATGCGCACACCCTGCAGGCAGGCGAGGTGGAAAAAGACCTTGGTCTGGACTCCATCGTCGACGCCGCCCAGGAAATGACGCTCGACGTCTCGGATGAGGAGGAGGACGATGGTGACCTGACAGTCATAGTCAACCCGTCCCGAGCTGACCCAGGTACCCATGACACTAAGGGTACTGCAGCTCAACCTCCATAATAGCAAAATCGCGTCGGCGGAACTCCTGATTGCCATGGAGCAAGGGTCCGTCGACATCGCTTTGGTCCAGGAGCCGTGGGTTGCCTCGGGCAATTCCATTGCCGGACTGAAGTCCTCAGCACACCATGTGTTCTACGCACCAACGGTAAGCAGGAACAGAACCGCCGTACTCGTACGGAAGGGTCTCCACGCTAACCTTATGTCTCGTTACAGCACGGATGACCTGACTGTGGTGATGCTTGAAAGCAAGAAGAAGCGCCTCCTGGCAGCTTCCTGCTACATGGCCCACGATAGATCAGCCCCACCCGAGGAACTCAGGAGCCTGGTGGAAGCCAGCCTGAATGACCAGCAACTGCTCGTGGGTGCAGACGCCAACGCACATCACTGCGTGTGGGGAAGCCCTGACATAAACGACAGAGGTGAGTCACTCCTAGACTTATTACTATCCACTAACATATGTATAGCGAACGTGGGGGAGGAGCATACTTTCGTAGGTCCCACCTCCTCGAACGTGCAAGACTTAACACTCACAAAGGGACAATGTACAATGGTATCAGAATGGAGAGTCCTCGAGAGACCATCCTTCTCAGATCATAAGTACAATACAATACAATTCCAATACGATTTCGACCATTCTCCCAAACCAACCGTCTTTAGGAACCCCCGGAACACTAACTGGGGAAAGTTTAGGAAGACAATCTCAACACGACTCGCGACTGGCCCGGGCCTAGTAAAATCCGCTGAAGACATAGAAAAGTCCCTAGAGACCCTCTCCAAGGAACTACTTGATGCGCAACGCGCAGCATGCCCAATTTCCAGAGCTAGAAAGAGGACCAGGCCACCCTGGTGGAACAGTAATCTTTCGCTCCTACGCAATAACCTCAAAATCGCCAAAGAGGCGAAAGAGGATGTGATTGATGAGGAATACAAAATCCTACTTAGGGATTACAAGAAGGAAATACGCAGGGCACAAAGAAGCTCGTGGAGAAACTTCTGCTCCAACATCGAGACGGCCCCAGAAACGGCTAGACTCCGGAAGTTGCTATCGAAGCAACCCACCATACAGAGTCAGCTCAAACGCGACGACGGACAGTGGACTGGAGCAGCGCGGAGGCCCTAACAGCACTAATGCATGCTCACTTCCCAGGATGCACTGAGATATCCGATGCCAACAACCACCAGGATCTCGCACTTGGGGAAGAGAGTCTAATATCCTCTAGAAGAATCCAATGGGATTCCTTCGCGGGAATAAAAGCACCAGGACTAGATGGAATATTCCCAGCCATGTTACAGGTGACCAAAGAAGTGATCACCCCATGGCTACACGCTATATTCACAGCTTGCCTAAGCACGGGCTATATCACTATCCAATGGAGGACCTCTAGGATTGTCTTCCTGCCAAAAGCAGGCAAGTGCAGCCATGTGAGCCCCAAGGATTACAGGCCGATTAGCCTCACCTCATTCCTACTTAAGACGCTAGAAAAGCTGTTGGACATATACATCAGAAACGATGTGGGACGACTGCTGTCATCCAACCAGCACGCTTACACGAAAGGGAAATCAGTGGAGACGGCACTACACTCGTTAGTAGCCACCATTGAGAGAGCCCTGCATAACAGTGAATTTGCTCTAGGAGTGTTTGTGGATATATCCGGAGCATTTAACAACGTGACCACAGACGCTATAATGGACCGCCTAGAAGCGGCCAACACGCCCCCCGCCATCAGCTTGTGGATAAGAAATCTACTAAGCTGTAGGCGGGTACAATCCGATTGGGGCACCGCCTACACGGTGAAAGGAGCACACACGGGCACGCCGCAAGGCGGGTACCTCGGAATTGTATTAGACAGCAAGCTGACATGGAAGACTAATGTATTAGAGAGGGTGAAAAAGGCCACCATACCGCTATATGCATCCAAGAAGATGCTTAGCAGCGCATGGGGCCTCTTACCCGCTCTAATGCACTGGATTTACATCTTGGCGGTTCGTCCAACACTGATGTATGGAGTCTTAGTGGCAGGCCATGGAAAAGAAGACTTATAACAAGCTCATGGAGAGAACTCAGCGGCAGGCACTGCTCTGCATAACAGGGGCGCTGAGGTCAACCCCCACAAAAGCGCTGGAAACTATAATAGGAGTTGATCCCCTAGACATCCACGCGCAACTGATTGCAGGAAAGGCGGCACAACGCCTAGTTGCATCAGGGAATATGTCCCTACTGGGATACGGGCATAGTTCAATTGGTCGAAACATGAGCAGTATATCTGACTACATGGTTACCAGAACGTGCCCGGATGTAAAAACAACTACATTCATGGGACCAGATGACTGGAAAACAGGTCATACAGACCATGCTCAACACCTCAATATATAAACCTAGATATCCTCAGCACGACTACGTCAGTGCGGATCTACTGGGTTTCCAGCCACCAGGGCATAGATGGTAACGAGACGGACGACGAACTTGCAAAGGAAGGCGTAAGACTGCCGAATGAAAGAATAGAAAACGTTCCTGTCTCCCTAAGGACGCTCCAAAGCGAGCTAGAGAGACGAGCCGACATACGAGCCAACAGCAGGTGGAGGGGTAATTCCACAACCTGCAAAATATCAAAAATCATGTGCAAAGAGCGCAACGCAAAACTTAGACACTACGTGCTGCATCTTCCTAGGAAAGATTGCAGACTGCTAGTGGGAATTCTCACAGGTCACTGCCTAGCTGCGGCACATGCAGTCATCACCGAAAACGCCAAATGCCGGAAATGTGATAAATCCGAGGCAACTAAAACCTTGGAGCATCTCATTTGCAAATGTCCGGCCCTAGCAAGGGCAATAATAAAATACCTAGGCGCTCCGGTTCTGGCATCGCTAGAAGATGCCTCCAGGAAGAAGCCAGGCGAACCACTTGCCTTCGCGAAAAACACCTCGATTGTTAATGATTTCGAAAACCGCGTAAACACACTCTAGGTCCATTCAGAACAATCTTTCGGACAGCTAAGGGCCATGTTGGCCTATGCGTGGCCCCGTGAGGGCCCTCCGACCTAACCAAACCTAACCTACTAAGTCAAGGTCAGGGGTTTTTTTCTATTTCCTTGCCCGAAATGAACGTCTTCATTGGACTGTACTTTAGAATAAAATTTTCAAAAATTGCTTTAGTGACAATTTTTTTTTTTATTGCCACCAAATATTTGTTAAGTCACAAATCAGAGTGACTGGTTATTCGTTGCCATTTACTGACTGGGGTAGAGGACCTAATGTGTCCACTATCACTCTATCAAAGGCATTTTTGGTTGTTATGTATGTCCGTTAGGGTCATAGGTGTTTATGGTGCGTCGTTGTTTTCGACGTCAGGCATTTAGGACATCTACATTTATACTTTTGTTACAATAGTAGTGTCTTTTTATTTTGGCCAAAGTTTTGTTTATGCCATTATGACCTCTTTTAATGTGTTTTATTTTTAAGTGTAGACAGTAAGCTTCTTTTTGGGTCACCGGGTCGAGTAGCTACTCTCAATAAATTTAATATTTTATTGCCCATTATATTGAAATTATCTATTGCAACATGTACAAAGATATTTCCCCGCGGTGCCATTTGAGTTTGCAGATTGTATATACCGGCTTGCCTTCCAAGCCTTTGGAAAAATTGACCTAAGTCAAGGACTCCATTAGTCTATAAATCGCTAACTTCTTATCTTGCAATAATTTTCTTATCATGTTTAAAGAAACATAACATAGGTTTTTATATGCAAGGTCACTACTTTTCATAATCCGTCATTTTTTATGACGTTGGGCTTTGAAGCTTTTAGTAGTTATTGCCTAGGCAATCCTACTTTTTCTATTCCTTGTTTCCCTGCGCAGGGTTTCTGTCTACTTTGTTGCCTGGTAGTGACTTTCAGGTCTTTATTTTGTAAGTCTTTAAAATTTTTTTTTTTTTTTTCGTGACATTCATCTGTTACACAACATTATATGTATGTATTATGTATAATTATTTCAAATGGAAGAGTCATTATTCTTTAGAGGGAATTAGGGGCTATTTTTAACCCGAATGGTAATCGCGTGTAGCGATATGCTCCATTGCTCGTTGAAAACGACGTTATCAGCCATGCTCCGGTAATCGTAATTTTTTCCCGAATTCGATTTGGCCAAAATCTTACGATTTCAATTTTAGGTGCTTCGGTTTTCGGTAAATTTTTGTTATCGGAATGTTTCATTTTCTCATTGTTTCTCGCTGCCCCTAAAAAAATAGATCTGTGTTTAATTGAAAATAAGCAATCAATACTTTTCTACTTACATTTTCAAATATTTATTCGCCGGCTGTGAACAGCTGTTTAAGCTGACACAAACGTGTTGCCACATTTTTCACAGTTTTAATTCCGATGTTTTCAACTTTTTTACTGTAGTTTTTTTATTGTATTCTCACCATAAAAGTCATTAAAATAAATAGCAATATTTATAAAAAACATTTATGGCCCTGATTTAAATTTATTAATGAATTCATTTTAATTTTATAAGTATTTTTATCTGGCTGTTTCATTCCACCAAAAGTACGGCAACCCTGGCGATAACTTTCGACCAAGTACTTGTCAACATTTGGCCAAATCGAAATTGTTTGTTGCTCACGGCAAAATTTGGTTTGTCAAATTTGAGGTGGGGTCAGAAATAAATTTTTTATAAAATAACTACGTGCCAGAATGATCTTGTGGTGGTGTGGAATAAACATCAATAGACCACTGAGTAAACTATATTTTTCCCTTAGTAAATTAGATATGATTTGATATAAAAAAAGGCATTTACTTTTCATTTCGGGCAGACAAAGGTGCCCGTTTTCCAATTCGGTAAAATTTTACGATTTCCGAAAACCGGAGCACCGAATTTACGATTTCAATTCGAAATCGTAAAAATTTACCGAATTCGATTACCGGAGCATGGCTGTATATCTCTTGAATTTTCATCAAGTTCAATTTGATGAAATCCTGACATTAAATCAAGACACGAAAAATATTTTGCTCGGCCAAGTTGATCTAGAATATCTTCGATTCTTGGCAGAGGAAACTTATCGGCCAAAAGTTTTTTATTAATTTGACGATAGTCGATTACTAATCGCCATTTTTTATCTATTGAGCCCGGAAGGGCTTTTTTCGGAACTAATAAGAGTGGACTATTATATTCTGATACGGATGGTTCGACTATACGATCCGTAATCAGTTTCCCTACTTGCTTCTGGATCTCTTCCAGATGGCTATGTGGACTTCTATAGTTTTTAATATAAACCGGTTCTGTATCTTTCAGTCTCAATTTTTGTTTATAAAATTTGTTGGTTGTGATCGCCTCTGTTTCAAGACCAAACACATCACTATACATGGTGCATAATTCCACCAGTTTCGTTTTGAACTGGGGTGGAAAATTCTTAGTTAGTTGAGCTAGGACAGTTTTTTCTCTATTGCTTGGAGGAGTTTGAACTATTTCATAGTTCGAAAGTGATTCGTATTGCAAGTTGTTGATGTTAATTAACTGGTCGGTACTGGTTGTATTTAGTAAACGGACAAATGCATTTCATGCTGTGGCAATTGTGTTTGCAACATAAATGCCTGTTTGAATTTCCTGATTTGGGATCAATATGCTATCCTCGCTGGTTCTCGCTGGTAAATATATTGAATTATTACCAGAGTTAAACTGTATGGGAACATTGATTGGAAACTGTAAGTTAGATGGTCTCAATGTAAACCAATCCTCTAACTCTTGAAAATCTAAAACGCAATTAAATCGTTTTATAAAATATATATATGCTGCTGTTGCCGGGCTGGCATGCTGTTTGGCTGCAACTTTTCCTTACGTCAGCTGGGCGTCGCCGGGCAGGCACGCTGACGTTCCCTCGAAGGTGCAGGCGGCGGGTTGCCTCCCGCACTCGGTTTCTGCTGCTGCTGACCAGGGCCTATGGGCTCAGGCGGCGCCGGTGCTGGCCCTCGCACAGGCTATTTATCTTCTGCTGCATATACGGATGTTCTCGGCCAGTGATGCCGGGATGTGGTTGTCCTGATTGGGTTTCAGTTAGACGTTGGTGAGTTTAGCCTGAGGCGATGGTCAGAGCGGCGACGATGAGGAATTGGTCAATGAAGCATGCTATGGCGGATGTTTCCTTAGCTGTCTCTGCTTGCTGCTGAAGTGGCTAACGATGGCGAACTGCTTGCAAGTCGAGCATTACACGCTACACCCTGTTTGAGTGCTTGCGCTGGATTTTGTGACTTTTGGATTAGATAAGTTTTTTGTTTTTCATTATCTTAATATTTGTTAACTTGTTCACTCGATGTTGCTCCAACTTTTTTTTTTACTCTCGATCAACTCTGGCTGTGTCTCAGATAAACTTGTTCACTCGATGTTGCTCCAACTTTTAGCTTCCGCTCAATTATGGCTGTGTCTCAGATAAACTTTTCCTTTGATATGCGTTTTCCTTGATCATCTTTGCTCAATGTTTTGTTTTTTTTTTCACATAATCATTACAACTTTTTGTTTGCTGGTTTCGATGTCACGGTCGCCATATAAGAAGTGATAAGACGCTTTAGGTTTTGGTTTTAAAAATTGTTTTTATTTAACTGGAGGTGGAGCAGGGAAGGTCCCGCTCCACTCCGATGTTCGATCGTCAATGCTCTTGACTTTTATACACAAATGGTTCTTAGCTTAATTCGGGGGAGCAGCGCTGCCGGCGTAGGCTGCAGCGCTGCGACGCTTATATGCATAACTTATATGTAGATATATAAAGATTGTCGTCGAGCGACGGCCAAGGAGGAGTTGGAGTGCAGTGGGCACACATAGCAGCGTTTGGCCAGCGTGAGAATGCTCACTATGCATTTATGTATGTTGGCCTTCGACTGTTTATGACAACAGTGGTGCATCGCTATATGTGCATACTACCTCATCTGTCTCCTGCTCGAAATCTGGGGTTTCTGCATAGTATTTACTAAGTGCTGCTTCGTCAGTTCCTGGTGGTTCGTTGTTGTATTCTGTAACTTGTTGTTGCTCGCCAGTGCTATCTAGATGGAAATTTCTCTGTTTTTTGTCTGGCAGTCCGTTTAGTTCTTGTGGTGGTGATATTTTTTCCTGTTGTCCAAATTTGGGTCTGTTCATGTAGTTTATTGGTTTTGTCTGCATACTTTTAGCTATGTCCATAGGCTCTGGCCTAGGTTGTGGCTTTGGGGCCGATGGTCTTGGTGGCTGTTTTGGCAGGTAACAACATACATAAATGCATAGCCAGCGTTATCACGCTGGCCAAACGCTGCTATGTGTGCCCACTGCACTCTACCTCCTCCTTTGCCGTCGCTCGGCGACAATCTATATATATCTACATATAAGTTATGCATATAAGCGTCGCAGCGCTTCCCCGAATTAAGCTAAGAAACGATTATATATAAAAGTCAAGAGTATTGACGAATTGACTTCGGAGTGGAGCGGGACCTTCCCTGCTCCACCACCAATAAAATACAACTCAAACTAAACTACATTGGTCTTTTTAATTAAATCAATACCATAGTGACATTTAAATAAATAAAATACTATATGGCGACCGTGACATCAAGTCATAAGTGTATGAAAAAAAAAAAAAACAATTCAATTCAATTTTCTAAGTGTGGACGGACGATGCAAAAATCCAGCAACCAGCGAAAAAAAAATAAGGAACTAAGGAAACTAAAACGTAAGGAAATAACGAGACAACGAGTGCGGGAGGCAGCCCGCCGCCTGCACCTGCGAGGGAACGTCAGCGTGCCAGCCCGGCAAAGAGCCCGGACCAGCCGAATATAAATATTTTTTTTGTTGCCCTGCGTGGCACACCAAAAATCGATGCACTGCGCTGCATATTAATTTTAAACAAAACATTGTAACATTCAGCGGAACTTTTTCTGCCCGATGAACTGTGTGGCCCGTAAAGCCTCACAAAATACTAGGTAGGATTTTTTTTTTGTACATTCACCCAGGAGTGAATTAATGTTAATTTTCTTATTGGTTTATATCTGATTTCTCTTATTGGTTTATATATGATTTCCTTTTCTATTTTGTTGACATAATGGCCAATTTTTATTGGTTTAATTAGATTTTCTTCGCATAGCTTGTTATCGGTTACAGGGATTTTTACAATCCTTTTAATTTGAAGTAATGCTAAATTTCTCTTATTGGTTTATATACGATTTTGTTTTTGTTGTGTAGAAATGTAGTAAATAACTGCTTAAAAATAATTGTATTAATTAGAGAAGAACGATCTGTTCATTCTCGGTTCAATTTATTGAATTGTTTATTAATTTAATTTAAACACTGAATTTAGCAAGAGCACAAGCCAATGGCGGGCTTATGAAGGGAAGCTTAAGAGCTTAATTTGTTAATTTTCTTATCAATTATAAATAAAAATCAAGTAATATTTTATCAATAAATATCTTATCAATAAATACAGAAAATATTTGGTTTTTTTTAATATAGGTGAAGTAAAAGTTCGTTCGTTCGTTTTTTATTGATTTTTCAAAAGATGATAATTTTGGATACATTCGTCCGATTTATGCCGTTTTGTTCGTAAACGTGTTGCCAACGAGATGCCAACATCATTATACCCGTCTCGTAAAAGGCTGCGTCCCAATTGGCAAAAAACTCGGCGAGACAATTCTCGCAGACCTCTCTTGAAACCAACATTTCACCATTAAGCGCGTTCGCCATGGACAGGAAAAGGTGGTAATCACTTGGTGCCAGGTCCGATCTATAAGATGGGTGCATTAGGACCTCCCATCCGAACTCCCTCAGCTTCTGACGCGTCACCAAAGTTGTGTGTGGCCTGGCGTTGTCCTGATGAAACACAATTCGGCCTCTGTTTATCAAATATGGCCACTTCTGGATGAGTGCTACCTTCAAGCGGTTCAGTGTTTGGCAGTAGAGGGCCGGATTGAACAGATGATTCCTTGCCAATTCGACCAAAACAATCCAGGCTTGGTCATAGTCTGGGCCACTTCCCCGAGTTTTGACCACTATCATTTGCACTCCATGTTGTTGCTTGATGTTGATTTTTCATCGCCAGTCACAATCGGCTTCAGAAACGGGTCGATTTTGTTGCGATTCAGTATCGAATATCAGATGGAAATTCGGGCTAACATGTTTTTGGGGTTAGTTCGAGTGTCACCCAAACATCGAGATTTTTTTTAAATCCAAGGTTATGCAAATAGCCCAAACGGGTTTCTGGCTTATCTTGGGTTCCTCAGCAATTGAATAGGTGCTTACGTGCCGATCTGTTTGTACCATTTCCATGATTTTATCGCAATTTTAGACGACAGGTCTCCCGACGCATGGTGCATCTTTGACATCGAAATTCCCGGAACGGAACCTAGCAAGCCACTTTTGTGCTACACATTCAATTACAGTATCGGGCACATAAACTAAATTAATTTTTTCAGCCGCTTTGGCTGTTTTTGCTTTGATCGAAGAAAAATTGTAAAATATAGTACATTTTCTATTTTCTGGTGTCCATCTTTGATGAGCGCTCACAACGTACTGAGTCAATCAATCTGTCAAAGACAAACTTGAAGCGCGAATAAACACCTTTTTAACGTCGTAACGTATGACATGATGCGACACGTAACACTGGTACTATGGACAATAAAGTCATCTCTTAGATAAAAAACGAACGAACTTTTTACTTCACCTTATAAAATCATAATAATAAAATCATATATGCTGGCTCGATTTGGGCGAAATGGAAATTTTTTTCTTCAGCGTCAGTTCATCTGGTGTTTTTAGCTCCCGGAGCGGAGTCAAATCCCTCCCTTCAAGATATCTTTTCTGATTCTGACAAAGCCGCGGACCTTTGATTTTATTCTTTGCTTTATTTTGGGAGCAACGATGGTGCCGCTTCCCATGTCAAAATGGATCTCAATTTAAGCATTTTCGTTCAATTAATGAATATAAGTACCAATGCAATGGTAACTCTTTTAATAGATACAGGTGCAGAAATTTCTCTACTTAAATGCAAAAATAATAATTTAAATTATTTAAATTCACTGAATACAACTAGTATATCAGGCATAGGGCAAGGGACAATTCAGTCTTTAGGTACTATAGATTTGGAATTGTGTGTTGCAGCAATACCATATGAATTCCATATCGTACCTGACAACTTTCATATACCAGGGGATGGTATAATTGGTTTGGATTTCATTAAGAAATACAATTGTTTTTTAGAATTCCACGACCAAAAGGATTGGTTCACTTTGAGGCCCGAAAATTTCATATAACACATTCACTAGATAAGAAGTTATTTGAAAGATTCAACTAATGTCTACTGACACATATGCTCTCATCCCCAACCAGGAATTGCAACTTGGCATTATAATAGTAAGTGCACTTGTAAACACCCAGAAAGTATTGATTCGCATTATAAATATGACCGATAAAGACGCTATTGTTAACAGCGCAAAAATAAAAAGCGAATCATTAGATGATTATGATTTTTACAATGCAAATACAGAACATAGTGCACAAAGAAGTTCAGAAGTATTAAAACTTCTTGAATTGCCATCGGTATTTAAAAACGATGTAACAAAACTATGCACCGAATATAGCGATATTTTTGGTCTCGAAACAGAACCCATATCAGCTAATAACTTTTATACGCAAAAATTGAGATTAAATGACAAAACTCCAGTCTACATAAAAAAAAAAATAAAACTATAGAATGCCAGAAAATCAAAAGCCAGAAATGCTAAGGCAAGTTGACAAATTAATAAGAGACGGCATTGTCGCTCCGTCTATCTCAGAATATAATAGCCCACTTTCCTTGGTACCCAAGAAATCACTGCCTAATTTGGCGGAAAAGAGATGGCGATTAGTAGTTGACTATCGTCAAATCAACAAGAAACTGTTAGCAGACAAATTCCCACTTCCAAGAGTAGAAGATATTCTTGATCAATTAGGACGAGCAAAATATTTCTCGTGCCTAGATCTGATGTCAGGGTTTCATCAAATCGAACTAGATGAAAAGTCAAGATATATGACATCATTCTCTACTTCAACAGGAGCGTATCGCTACGCGCGCTTACCATTTGGGTTAAAAATAGCCCCTAATTCTTTCCAAAGAATGATGACTCTTGCATTTGAATTAATTATATATAATACATACATATAATGTTGTGTAACAGATGAATGTCACGACAAAAAAAAAAAAATTTTAAAGACTTACAAAATAAAGACCTGAAAGTCACTACCAGGCAACAAAGTAGACAGAAACCCTGCGCAGGGAAACAAGGAATAGAAAAAGTAGGATTGCCTAGGCAATAACTACTAAAAGCTTCAAAGCCCAACGTCATAAAAAATGACGGATTATGAAAAGTAGTGACCTTGCATATAAAAACCTATGTTATGTTTCTTTAAACATGATAAGAAAATTATTGCAAGATAAGAAGTTAGCGATTTATAGACTAATGGAGTCCTTGACTTAGGTCAATTTTTCCAAAGGCTTGGAAGGCAAGCCGGTATATACAATCTGCAAACTCAAATGGCACCGCGGGGAAATATCTTTGTACATGTTGTAATAGATAATTTCAATATAATGGGCAATAAAATATTAAATTTATTGAGAGTAGCTACTCAACCCGATGACCTAAAAAGAAGCTTACTGTCTACACTTAAAGATAAAACACATTAAAAGAGGTCATCATAGAATAAACTAAACTTTGGCCAAAGTAAAAAGATTTTACTATTGTAACAAAAGTATATTTGTACACTGATAAAAAAAAAAAAACTTCTTTTAAGATTTTGTGCATTCTTAAAATTAAAATCTTAATATCAGACCAAAATTCTATAAGTGAGATTTTTCAGGGTTCATTCAAGCATAAAAACATCTAGATTTAAGATTTTCCACATTCTTAAAACAAAAATCTTAATTTAATACCAAATATTCTAATAACAATAACAATTCAGGGTTCATTCAAGCACAAAAACATCTAGATTTAAGATTTTCCACATTCTTAAATAAAAAAGATTAATTTAAGACCAAATATTCTAATAACAATACGAAATAATCCTAAACCAACACCAAAAAAGATTAATTTCAAGAATAAAAACTTACATTAAGATTTTTGTTATTCTTATAATTCCTAGAGAGTGAGTATACTACTGTTGTCTCATTTTTTCTTACATGTAAAACAAATGTCCTCTCTCTCTTCCCACTCGGCTCTCTTCCCTCGGCACGCGGCTCAAGCTTTAGTCGCACGTTGTTACTTGAACAGAACAGTGAAAAGTGAATAAAAAGTGAACTAAGAATTCATGGAATTTTAAAGTGTTTGTTTTCTATTGCATTTTAATTAATAAATTCCCAAAAAAAAAAAAAAAAGAGAAAAAATCATTAGTCAAACCGGTATTCGAACCCATGCACTTTGGATTGGCAGTCTGATGCCTTAACCACTAGGCCAAACGGCAAGCAGACGACCGGGCGTCCAGATTCCAAAACCATTTTTATACAAATGTTTAATAAATTAATTACTTTTTAAATATTTATTAAAACAAGCATTAATTTAAAAAATATAAATTTTTATTTTAAAAATACTAAAACAATAACAGAAAAAAAAAATTTGTCGAGATCGGGATTCGAACACGCTGCCGCCTTAGGAGTTCCAACCTATTGTCCCTTACAGTCGCTGAATGCATGTATTGTTATATCGGCGGCGCAAACTAAAACGCGTGCGTGGTCCTATGTGTAAGCTGTCGGTATGTTAAACACTAAGACGCGGGTTCAATCCCAGGGTGATCCTCCTTTGCATTCAAAAACAATTGTGAGTATGGTTTTTCAATATAAATTATAAATGATATTTACTACAATTAACATAATAGGTTAGGTTAGGTTAGGGGGTGACTAGCCCGGCATAGAGCCGGGCCGTCCACTTGAGCCTAAGGAGGCTCCTTGTGATGCCGCATAGGCTAGATCCCCCGTCCGCTGCAGGAGCACATGGGCCAATGACCTACGTGAGAGAGGACCAACCCGATCCTTGGATGAACCGGGTTATCTGCCTCGGTGATGGTTCCGCTTAGATCGGCGAGATCTAAAAGGGTGAAGAAGCCCAGGTACTGCAGTCTTCGTCTGCTTAGTGCCGGGCAGTAACAGAGGAGGTGGAGAACGCTCTCCTCTTCCTCCTCATCCCTACAGCTTCTACAGAAGTCATTATGGTGCACTGACAACCTGGATGCATGTGTTCCAAGTAGCCAGTGACCAGTAAGAGCCCTAACGGCAAGGGCGCAGCTTTCCTTGCTTAATGACAATAGCTCCTTTGAGCGTTTCGCTGAACGGCTTGGCCAGATCATCTTAGCGTGGCGGCAGGTGATGAGGTTTTCCCATTTCCTGTCCGCGAGGAGGTGGAAGTACTCCCTACAGAGTAGTCTGCGAGTGGACAAGGGCATGTCAACTGACTCCCTCTCCGGCTGAAGAGGGGAGGTTGTACCCTGCCGGGCCAGCTCATCGGCAGCGCAGTTATCCTCGATGTCCCTATGTCCTGGGACCCAGATGAGGTGGAGGTCGTACTGCTCCGCCATCTCGTGAAGAGATTTGCGGCAGTCGTTGATGGTCTTCGAGTTTGAAGAGATAGCTTCAAGTGACTTCAGGGCAGCCTGACTGTCCGAGAATATGCAAATAGAGGCGCCAGCCCCGATTGAGGGGAGCTGATGAAGGGCCTCTTTGATGGCGTAAACTTCCACCTGAAAGACGCTACAGTGGTCGGGTAGCCTAAAAGAGACGCTTAATCCCAGGTGTTCAGAGAATATACCTCCTCCCACCCGGCCGTCCAATTTAGAGCCATCCGTACCCTAGGGACCCTAGTGGTCCAGGTGGTCCTTGATTCCATTCCGTTCTATCGGGAATGGAAACTTGGAAGGGTGTGATTGGGTGTTCCGCGGGGACACAGTAGTCAGTGTTCCCCTCAATAAGGTGTGAAGCAGTGTGTGTCCGCAGTGTGTGTCCGAAACTCGTCCTTCTCCACAAACCCGCGCCATTCAGCCTTAGTGCTGAGAGTGCCGCGGTCATCTCTCCCATTATTTCAATTGGGAGGATGTCCAGGAGAACGTCCAAGGCGTCTCCAGGAGTCGTGCGCAGGCCGCCTGTCATACAGATCTCAGCCATGCGTTGGATTTTCCTAAGCTTGCCCAGGCAGAGGTGGACCGCTTTAGAGCTGGCCACCAGATTGCCACTCCATAAAGGAGTATCGGGCGGATAATGGCCGTGTACAGCCAACGGACTATTTTTGGGGTCATTCCCCATTTTAGCCCGATAGCCTTACGGCAGGTATAGAGCGCGATTGTGGCCTTTTTGGCCCTTTCGTCCGTGTTAAGGGACCAATCGAGTTTCCTGTCTAAGATGAGACCAAGATACTTGGCCTGATATTTAAGGGGTAGGGGCACCCCGAAGAGCTGTGGGGGTACCATATTGGGGATTTTGTATTTCCTGGTAAAAAGGACTAGTTCAGTCTTCGCTGGGTTTACACCCAGTCCGCATCTGGCAGTCCAATCCGCCAGAAACCGAAGGCTGTTGCTCATCCTATCGCAAAGGGTTTGCGGGAATTTTCCCGTGAACGCCTAGGCAACATCGTCCGCATAGGCCACAACTCGACAGCCACCCTCCTCTATGCCCTGTAGCAGCTCGTTGACCGCCACATTCCACTATGGGGAAAATGACTACTTTATCTGGCATTTGCATGTTTTTTAAAATTTTTTAAATTAACACAAATTTGCTGTTTATGCATTAAGAAAACATCAGTCTGTTATGGCCCAAACTCAAAATGTTAAATTTGACACCGCCATGTGAGAATAACAGCTGCTAAGTCGGCTGTTGCAATTGAAAGCAGGTTCGGCTATGTTTTGTAAATTTTTTTACTGAGTTTTGTTTTAATATTTTGGCGACTTCAAGACGATTATAAGAAAATCAAGTCATGAACACTAATCTCGCAGGTTTTCACTATGTGTTTAATATAAAAAATTTATCAAATTGTGCGTGTGTATACTAATATTTTGTCGTTTTATAATCGCTTCTAAAGCTGAATTTTTATAAACAAATTTCAACTTTGGGAAGGATTATCTAAAAGAGTTTAGAATTAGTTAGCTGTTCGTCCAAGTGTTTGTTGTAGCGTTGTCAATTCTGAGTTAACTGGTATTTGTGTTAATGTCCTCTTTTTCCCTCTTTTGGCGCAATTCGCATTTCTATTAGGTAACCTCACTAAATTTGTTTGCTGTGTGGAACAGCGAGAGGGGCCGGCACGAACGAGAGAAGGCAATTCAATGATATTTTGAACAGCTTGAGAGCAATAATGAGGATGAAAATATTTTAAAAGTAAAAAACCACCAATTTTGCAACAATTTGCAGTATAATTGGCTTAAATGTAATAGTACTTATAAATACTTTGAAAGAAAACCTTCACAATGGATTTGGATACTACAACTTTGCCTTTAAACAAGAAGTAATAGACCAGTTGAACGGCCACTTCTTCCATTTGAGTCGAAAGGTGAAAGGGCTCAACGACTGCAGGCAGCGGAACTATGCAAACTCCAAAATATTGATGTTTTCTCGCTTGTTCATGCAGCGATCAGGGAAGGATTCACAAAGCCCATTGATCAGCCTATAGGTGCGTCCAAAGATAAAGCATTGGCATTCATTTTGGATCAAGGATTGACCAAGGAACAGTATTGTGCTATCCGAGATGCCATTTGTAAGAGAAATGTGGATATTTAGAAATTAATAAAAAACTGGTTTTTCATCATTTTGGGGCGGAAGGGGGCGTGGCAAAACTCCTATCTGCAACGTAAACACTTTTAGGTGACTGAATTTTGAAAGTTTATATCAAAAAATTGCACGAAAATTTTTTTTTTCGAATTCTTTGGCGGAAGGGGCGTGGACACGCCCATTTTTCTAAAATAGCTTTTAATGGTCTATAGCAACATAATAAAAAAAACCGCAGTGAAATACCTCGTTTGGTTAACTTACAATAATAAATGCCAGATAAAGTAGTCATTTTCCCCATAGTGCATTCCATAGGAGAGGGGAGAGGACTCCGCCTTGGGGTGTGCCTCTGTTGACTTGGCTGGAGATGGTTGACCCCCCCAGTGTTGCCTCAACCGTTCTGCTGCGCAGTATCCGGTCAATGAGACCCACTGTGTGTTGATCAATCGCCAGCTTAGTCAGTGCCGTCGTGATTGAGCCTGGAAGGATGTTGTTGAAAGCGCCCTCAATATCTAGGAAGGCGACAAGTGTGAACTCCTTTTCGTGGAGCTATTTTTCTATTAAGGTGGTAAGCGAATGGAGTGCTGTCTCTGTCGATCTGCCTCTCCTATACGCATGTTGGCATCCAAATAGGGATGATTGGGGAATGTTAGTTCTGAGATGCAGACCAATGAGTCTCTCCAACGTCTTGAGTAGAAACGAGGAGAGACTAATCGGTCTGTAGTCCTTCGGCGTGCAATGCGATGGCTTGCCTGCCTTGGGGATGAAGACGACTTTTGAGCGGAGCCATTCACTTGGAATGACCCCTGTGTCGAGAATGATCGAGAAGATCAGTCGAAGCCAGAAAGTGGATAGATCGGCTGCGTAGCTAAGCTGTGCATATGGGCTAAAACTGTTTATTGCCCATTTGATGTTCCTATCACTAAGAAGGTAGTCCATTTCGGACGGACCCCGCCGTGTCGGGGGGTTAGGCGGACTGCTCTGAAACGAGCTAGCAGGAAAGTGAGCATCCAGGAGAACTCCGAGAGTTTCCTCACTAGAGGTCGTCCAGCTGTCATCAGGACGCTTAACAAAGCCCGGGTTGGTGGGCGTCGTCGATAGGACCTTCCGCAGCCTAGACGCCTCTGAGTAGTCCTGGATTCCTGAGCAAAAGTCGGACCAGGCCCTTCTTTTGGCCTTTCTTAATTCCCTGTTATATAGGGCCAAATTTGTTTTGTATAAGCGCCACGATGCGTCCGTATTGTCGTTCTTGGCTTGGTTGAAGGACTGCCTCGTGGTCTTCTTGAGGCTACCTAATTCTTTGCACCACCACGGTGGCTTCTTCCCAGTCTTCCCCCCATTCCTACTACGGGGACAGGACCTATCCAGAGCCGTGCTACAAGCATCGGTAAAGGTTTTAACAAGGCACTCCAACCCCTCTGGACTGTAGTCCAGTTTGGTTGGGGTTGGAGGGGGTTTTAGGATCTTATTCAACTGGGATCTATATTTCGCCCAGTCAGTCCTTCGGGGGTTCCGAAAGGTGACCGGGTTGAATCTATCGAAGCCCAGCGTGAATTGGATGTACCTGTGGTCGGAGAAGGAGTGTTTCTCCAGCACCCTCCACGACTTTAGAGTATCCCTAAGAGATTCAGAGAGAAGGGTGATATCTAGTACCTCCCTGCGGTTTTTGATGATGAAGGTGGGTTCGTTCCCCGAGTTTCCCACCAGTAAATTGGATGCAAGGATAAAATCAAAAAGAGACTCACCCCTGTCGTTGGTGTCAGTGCTGCCCCACTGATGGTGAATATTACATAGGCGCATACTACATCTCCCTCCTTTTGAAAAATAACGTAACCTAGTGAAGTTATTTTAATTAATTAATGCAAATAAAAATTTTTTTTTTTTTGTTTCGTTATTATTTTTTGTATAAATGTTTAAGAAAAATATAAATGTAAAATCGATTATGAATGAAATTTCTTTAATCTATCTTTATGAACTATTTGTTTCTTGTTTTTATTAGTAAGCAACGTAATATTATCATTATCTCCTATGCTTTCTATCTTATAGGGCCCTGTGTATTTAAAGTCTAATTTATGACCTACCTCATTTCTTAATAAAACTTTATCTCCTACTTCTAACTCTATGTTATTTACTTTTAAGTCGTAATTTCCCTTATTTTTCTCTTTATGTGCTTCAAGCAGTTTTCTTGCACGAGCATATGCTACTTCTAACCTATATTTACTTTCCTTGGCGTAATCATCTATATTATATATTGGTTCTATGCTATGTAACTTATTAAAATATTTTGGTAGATTACTTGTTCTACCGAAAACTAATTCATACGGACAATAATTATGTACCGTAGATGGGGTCGTGTTGAAGCAGTATACGAAATATTGAAGCCATACGTCCCAATCGGTTTTGTCAGTCGATATGTAGGATCGTATATACTCGTTTAAAGTTCTATGACTCCTTTCGACCACTCCAACTGTCTGATGATGATGTGCAGTTGATGTTATGTTTTTTATTTTCATAAATTTGCACAGATCAGTAATTATTGAATTCTTATACTCTGTACCCATGTCCGTAATGAACGTCTTCATTGGACCGTACGTCAGAATAAAAGACTCAAATATCGCTTTTGCTACTGTGTTTGCACTTTTGTTAGGTACAGGTATGGCAACTAAATATTTGGTTAAATCACAGATGAGAGTGACTGCATATTCATTGCCATTGTCTGACTTTGGTAGTGGACCAACCGTGTCCACTATCACTCTATCAAAAGCGTGTTCAGGTGTCTCAGTTATTGTCATTAGGGTCTTTGTGTGCTTTGTTGTTTTTGCTTTTTGGCATTTTTGACATTTTCTTACGTACTCTTTTATGTATTTACTCATATTTTTCCAGTAGTAATGTCTTTTGACCTTGGCCAAGGTTTTTGTAATGCCTGTATGACCTCCTTGTATTGGATCATCATGTAGTGTAGACAAAATAGCTTCTTTTTCTTTTTCATTATTTATTTGGGTCACCGGGGTAAGTAGCGCTACTTTTAAATTCTTTAATATTTTATTGCCCATTTCTTTAAATTCATCTATTGAAACGTGGTCAAAGATTTTTTCCCACGGTGCCATTTTGAGTTGGTTGATATCGTATATACCGGCTTGCGATTCAAGCCTTTGGAAAAATTGATCTAGATCAAGAACTCCATTAGTATAAAGATCACCAACATCATATCTTGCAATGATTTTCTTTCCATGTTTAAATAAACATATCTTATCATTCAATTGCAATGTCACTACTTTTCGTACTTCGTCATTTGTTATGACTGCATATACGTTGGGCTCTGAAGCTTTTTCTTTGGTTTGCTCATGCAAATCCAATTGTTCTTTTCCTGCGCAGGATTTTTGTCTACTTTGAAATCTTGTAGTGACTTTTAATATATTGCCTGTAATTTCCTTTAGCTCCTTGATGGTTATTCTTGATAACGCATCAGCTACATGATTGTCTTTGCCTCTTAGGTACTCTACCGTAAAATTATATTCCTCTAATTCGAGCCTCATGCGTGTTAGTTTTGAGCTTGGGTTAGTCATTGAGAATAAAAATGTGATTGGTCTATGATCTGTTTTGACTGTGAAATGCTCACCATAAATGTAGGGTCTAAAGTGTGTTATTGCCCAGTGAATTGCTGTTAATTCCTGTTCTGTAGTACTTTTATTGCTCTCACCCTTTGTAAATGATTTGGATGCAAATGCAACTGGAAGTTGGTGGCCATTGTGGTTTTGAGATAAAACTGCACCACACGCTTGCTTACTTGCATCTGTAGTTATGCAAAATTCTTTGCTAAAGTCTGGGTACTGCAAGAGTGTTGGGTTTATTAGCTGCGATTTTAAATATGTGAATGCATTTTGGCATTCATCTGTCCACTCGATTGGAACATTCTTTTTACATAATCTTGTTATGTGCCGCGAATAGTCGGCGAAATTTTTGATAAAACGTCTGTAGTAATTGCAAAATGCTACAAACCGTCTAGCGCTGTCCGCATCATGAGGAACTGGATAGTTCTGAATGACATCATATTTTTTGTCATCCGGCAAAATTCCTTTGTCTGTGCATTTATGTCCTAAAAATGTGACTTCATGCATGAAAAATGAACATTTTTCAGGATGTAACTTTAGGTTGTATTCCCTGCATTTATCAAAAACTTCAGTGAGGTTTTTAAGCATATGCTTTTCGGAACAACCGATGACTATTAAGTCATCCATATAAAGGAATGCCTGAGACGGTTCTATTCCAGAGAATGCTATAGTCATCATTCTTTGAAATGAATTAGGCGCTATTTTTAAACCAAATGGCAATCGCGTGAAACGATATGAGCCATTTTTGGTTGAGAAAGATGTTATATCTCTTGAGCCTTCATCTAGCTCGATTTGATGAAAACCTGACATTAAGTCAAGGCAAGAAAAATATTTTGCTCGACCAAGTTGGTCCAAAATATCATCTATTCTCGGTAGTGGAAATTTGTCAGCTAAAAGTTTCTTATTAATTTGGCGATAGTCTATTACTAATCTCCATTTCTTTTTATCTGAGTCTGGGCTTGACTTTTTAGGTACTAATAGCAAAGGACTATTGTACTCTGAAACTGATGGTTCGACTATTTTATCTTTGATTAATTTCTGTACCTGGGCTTGTATTTCTTCTATTTGACTATGAGGGCTTCTATAATTTTTTATGTATACGGGCTCATCATCTTTTAATCTCAACTGTTGTTTATAAAAATTATTAACCGATATTGGTTCTGATTCTAATGCAAATATATCTGTATATTTGCTGCATAAAGTTTCTAATTGTAATTTAAACAATTTTGGAAATTTTTTCTTCAATTGAGATAAGACAGTTTTATTTCTATTTTCGTTATTTGCATGAACTACATTGTAGTTTGAAAGTGGCTCATATTTTAAAGTGTCTATATTTACCAATTGGTCATAATCTGTTGTGTTCAAAATTCGGACAAATGTATTACTAGATGTTGCAATTGTATTTGCAACATAAATACCAGTTTGAATTTCCTGGTTCGGAATTAAAATGTTATCATCTTTTGATGATACTATTAATCTTCGGACAACTTGAGATCTTGCTGGTAATAGAGTTGTGTTATTACCAGAGCTGTATGTTATAGGAACATAAATTGGAAATTTTAAATTGTTGGGTCTAATTATAAACCAATCTTCTGCTGGTTTGAAATCAATTTGGCAATTATATTTTTTAATGAAATCTATTCCTATTATTCCATCACACGGTATGGGAAAATTTTTATCTACTAAATGAAAATCGTGTGGGATAATGTATTTACCTGTCTGTATCTCAATAAAAGTCTGTCCTTGAGACTGAATTTTCTGTTGGCTTATGCCTTGAATATTTATTTTGTTAGTTATTTGAATATTAGAAAAATTGTCAGAATTCTCTTTGAGAATAGAGATATCTGCACCTGTATCAAGAAGGAAAACAAGTTTTACACCTGTTTCGACATGAATGAATGTAGTAAATATGTTGAGACTATAATTGATAGCGTATACTCTATGATCTTCTTCTACTGGGTACCTAAGGGCTGTTGCGAGTTTCCCTGATCTTGGGTTACTCGTACATTGGCATTATTTCCGTTACTGTTGTTCTGATTGTAGTTACGGCCTCTGTTTCCATTATTGCGGCCTCTATTGTTGTCATTATAGCGGTTTTGATAACCGTTATTATAGAATAGTTGCGTCTATAACCATTGTTATTGAAGCCTCTACCTCGGTTACCACCTCTATTGGCATTGCCGTATCCTCTGTTGGATCTGTTACCTCTAAAGTACATTACTTTATTGATGTCACCGGTAACTCTTGCACTCGTTCTTATGTATGCGCTTATCGCTGCATCCATAGTGGTGCAAGTCCCTGCTTCCAGTACTGTTTTGACACTTTCGTGTTCAGCGCGTTTTATCATGGTGTCAATTGCCTCTTTAGTACTTAGACTAGTGGCATGTTCTAGAGGTATACCCTCATCGATAAAGGAAGCTTCTAATAGCTTTCTCAGTCTATCAACTTCAGCGGTAAATTGCGTTGCAGTTTTACCTCTTTGCTGAACTGTTGATAGCTTTGCCTTGACATTACCGGATGTCTCACCGACAACTACTTCCTGCAATTTGTTTATAATTGCTGGAATTGTATTTTCATTGTCAACTGCGTTTAAAATTGTGCCAACTATTTTTGACTTAATGACCTCAACTGCAATGTTTTCAAATGTTCCCTTCGCTAAGTCTACCAATTTGATAGCCTTAATAAATCGTTGTAAATGGATCTTTTGTCCATTAAATTCTGGCACGGTGCAAGCGACTTCCTTAATGTAGGACCTAATGGCTGCAGCTTCTTCTGCCATGGTTAAGGTATTTTCTGAGTCAGCTGCGTTGTTTGTTGTATTTTCGTCTTTCAGCACTAGTGTTGCTGGTATAGTTAGATCGTGAAGATCTTCCTCTTTAATGTCTTCCTCAACTACTGTTGTATTTTCTTCGTCTGAATCAGTGCTCTCTTCATTAACATTTATTGTTAATGGAGTGTTTACTATAGTCGGAATTTCTATCTGGAGGCTGAATTTATTTTTTATTAATATTAATTTTTCCCTTAATGCCACCAATAGTTCCGAAACCTTAGCACACTGCTTACTGTCTAGATTCTTTCTATTCTGTTGTATCAGTTCTCTGATTTTATTGTAACTGTTTACCAATGTTTGGGCATTTTTATTTATAGTTGCAGCTTGTATTTGTCTATTTCGCGTTAAGCTTTTATATGATTTTCTGAAATTTTCCTTTGACTCATTTATCTGATCAATAAGCTTTTCCCAGTCCATGCTATGCTATTAGTTGCTAGGATGCAAAGATTTATAAACCTTATCTATAGTTCGCTGTGCTTGAGCTACACTCATTGTTGGCAATTGCTATATGTGTATTTCTAGATAAAGTTAATATTACGTTTATTTTTTTTTAATTTTTCAACTTTAGTTTTTATTCATAATTGAGTTCTTTTATATATTATCTAAACCGTTAGCAGTGCTACGGTATCGTTTTTTAAGACACTTGTTATGTAGTTTGTATACTTTCATCAATACATTGGAAACCATAATTAGAGCAATTACAATTAATAATATAATTATCCAGAATAAGTCTGCATTTTGGACTTCGACTTTATTAATTACATTTGCTGTGGAGTCCACAGATTTAGTTTCTACTAAAGCCATTCTGGGTAAATGTATTTTTAACTTGTATATATGGTTATCATTTGTATGATTTCTAGAAAACTTTTCTATTGCATTACTATGCATTTACTTATTACAAATTTTCCTGCCTATCGGTTTGTATAGCTTTACGGGCTATACTGCTCATCGGGCGGAAAAGGTTCCGCTCGATGTTACAAAGGGTCGTTTAAGATTAACATGCAGCGCAGTGCATCGATTCGTGGGGTGCCACGCAGGGCACAAAAAAAAGATTTATATTCGGCTGGCTGCAACTCTTCCTTACGTCAGCTGGGCGTCGCCGGGCTGGCACGCTGACGTTCCCTCGAAGGTGCAGGCGGCGGTTTTGCCCCCCACACTTGGTTTCTGCTGCTGCTGACCTGGGCCTATGGGCTCAGGCGGCGCCGGTGCTGGTCCTCGCACAGGCTATTTTATCATCTGCCTCACAGATGTCCTCGGCCAGTGATGCCGGTATCAGGATATTTTTTTTTGATTATAGTTGGATGGTTCAGATTAAAGTTTCCTCCTCCGTGGAGCCGTGGAGAATTAGCATGTCCAATTCCACGTCCAGGCTCATCAGTTGATCCCACTCGTTGTCCGTAAAAATTTATAATATTTCGTCGAAGATTTGTTCAATTGTTTTTTCTGGTGTAGTAGGTAGTGGTGTCGTCAATGTGTCCATCGTTGGAGTCCTCTTCACACAGTATGTATTGGGTTATAGGAAATCGGCCGATTGCATTTTCCTCTGACTTTTCAGCTCTGCACGCACTTAAATCCAATCTAATGCACTTATCCGAAGATTGCAGCAAGTCACGGTCGCCATGTAAATAGGTTGAGGGCTCCAAGTGAAATTAACGAACACAATTAGTTTGGTTATGCAGCCATCAGGCTGACTTTGGTTTACTTTATTTTATAATTCTTTAAATCGGGCAGAAATGGTTCCGCTCGTTTAACTCTTCACAAGTATCTGTCTTTATAATTATTTCATATGTTCCTTAAATATATTTCGCCTAAGGCTAAACCGCGAAGCTGCGCTGCCGGATACGCCAGCAGCGGAGCGGCTCTCTTATGTATGTCAAATGTTATATATATTCTTATTGAGAGGGCGAGTTATGCACTTATGTATTTGCACTTGGTAAGCGTGGGAATGCTGACCATGCACTTATATTTTGGAGCCTTCAGGTGGACGATCATATTACATCCGCCTTGGGCTTTATTGATTGCCTAAACATAATAATTAAAAGTGCTGCTATGTGTTTGTATGTATGTTCTGAAAATTACATAGGCGCATACTACATCGTACTGCTCCGCCATCTCGTGAAGAGATTTGCGGCAGTCGTTGATGGTCTTCGAGTTTGAAGAGATAGCTTCAAGTGACTTCAGGGCAGCCTGACTGTCCGAGAATATGCAAATAGAGGCGCCAGCCCCGATTGAGGGGAGCTGATGAAGGGCCTCTTTGATGGCGTAAACTTCCACCTGAAAGACGCTACAGTGGTCGGGTAGCCTAAAAGAGACGCTTAATCCCAGGTGTTCAGAGAATATACCTCCTCCCACCCGGCCGTCCAATTTAGAGCCATCCGTATAAATGTGAAGGGACCCTAGTGGTCCAGGTGGTCCTTGATTCCATTCCGTTCTATCGGGAATGGAAACTTGGAAGGGTGTGATTGGGTGTTCCGCGGGGACACAGTAGTCAGTGTTCCCCTCAATAAGGTGTGAAGCAGAGTCGAGATTCGTGTGTCCGAAACTCGTCCTTCTCCACAAACCCGCGCCATTCAGCCTTAGTGCTGAGAGTGCCGCGGTCATCTCTCCCATTATTTCAATTGGGAGGATGTCCAGGAGAACGTCCAAGGCGTCTCCAGGAGTCGTGCGCAGGCCGCCTGTCATACAGATCTCAGCCATGCGTTGGATTTTCCTAAGCTTGCCCAGGCAGGTGGACCTCTTTAGAGCTGGCCACCAGATTGGCACTCCATAAAGGAGTATCGGGCGGATAATGGCCGTGTACAGCCAACGGACTATTTTTGGGGTCATTCCCCATTTTAGCCCGATAGCCTTACGGCAGGTATAGAGCGCGATTGTGGCCTCTTTGGCCCTTTCGTCCGTGTTAAGGGACCAATCGAGTTTCCTGTCTAAGATGAGACCAAGATACTTGGCCTGATATTTAAGGGGTAGAGGCACCCCGCACAGCTTGGGGGGTACCATATTGGGGATTTGGTATTTCCTGGTAAAAAGGACTAGTTCAGTCTTCGCTGGGTTTACACCCAGTCCGCATCTGGCAGTCCAATCCGCCAGAAACCGAAGGCTGTTGCTCATCCTATCGCAAAGGGTTTGCGGGAATTTTCCCGTGAACGCCTAGGCAACATCGTCCGCATAGGCCACAACTCGACAGCCACCCTCCTCTATGCCCTGTAGCAGCTCGTTGACCGCCACATTCCATAGGAGAGGGGAGAGGACTCCGCCTTGGGGTGTGCCTCTGTTGACTTGTCTGGAGATGGTTGACCCCCCCAGTGTTGCCTCAACCGTTCTGCTGCGCAGTATCCGGTCAATGAGACCCACTGTGTGTTGATCAATCCCCAGCTTAGTCAGTGCCGTCGTGATTGAGCCTGGAAGGATGTTGTTGAAAGCGCCCTCAATATCTAGGAAGGCGACAAGTGTGAACTCCTTTTCGTGGAGCGATTTTTCTATTAAGGTGGTAAGCGAATGGAGTGCTGTCTCTGTCGATCTGCCTCTCCTATACGCATGTTGGCATCCAAATAGGGATGATTGGGGAATGTTAGTTCTGAGATGCAGACCAATGAGTCTCTCCAACGTCTTGAGTAGAAACGAGGAGAGACTAATCGGTCTGTAGTCCTTCGGCGTGCAATGCGATGGCTTGCCTGCCTTGGGGATGAAGACGACTTTTGAGCGGAGCCATTCACTTGGAATGACCCCTGTGTCGAGAATGATCGAGAAGATCAGTCGAAGCCAGAAAGTGGATAGATCGGCTGCGTAGCTAAGCTGTGCATATGGGCTAAAACTGTTTATTGCCCATTTGATGTTCCTATCACTAAGAAGGTAGTCCATTTCGGACGGACCCCGCCGTGTCGGGGGGTTAGGCGGACTGCTCTGAAACGAGCTAGCAGGAAAGTGAGCATCCAGGAGAACTCCGAGAGTTTCCTCACTAGAGGTCGTCCAGCTGTCATCAGGACGCTTAACAAAGCCCGGGTTGGTGGGCGTCGTCGATAGGACCTTCCGCAGCCTAGACGCCTCTGAGTAGTCCTGGATTCCTGAGCAAAAGTCGGACCAGGCCCTTCTTTTGGCCTTTCTTAATTCCCTGTTATATAGGGCCAAATTTGTTTTGTATAAGCGCCACGATGCGTCCGTATTGTCGTTCTTGGCTTGGTTGAAGGACTGCCTCGTGGTCTTCTTGAGGCTACCTAATTCTTTGCACCACCACGGTGGCTTCTTCCCAGTCTTCCCCCCATTCCTACTACGGGGACAGGACCTATCCAGAGCCGTGCTACAAGCATCGGTAAAGGTTTTAACAAGGCACTCCAACCCCTCTGGACTGTAGTCCAGTTTGGTTGGGGTTGGAGGGGGTTTTAGGATCTTATTCAACTGGGATCTATATTTCGCCCAGTCAGTCCTTCGGGGGTTCCGAAAGGTGACCGGGTTGAATCTATCGAAGCCCAGCGTGAATTGGATGTACCTGTGGTCGGAGAAGGAGTGTTTCTCCAGCACCCTCCACGACTTTAGAGTATCCCTAAGAGATTCAGAGAGAAGGGTGATATCTAGTACCTCCCTGCGGTTTTTGATGATGAAGGTGGGTTCGTTCCCCGAGTTTCCCACCAGTAAATTGGATGCAAGGATAAAATCAAAAAGAGACTCACCCCTGTCGTTGGTGTCAGTGCTGCCCCACTGATGGTGATGGGCATTGGCGTCGCACCCGATGATCAAGTCCACGCCCAGCTTTTTGCTGTCCTCGGTGACTTGCCTTAGGGTTGGGGGGATGGGCTCCTGATCGTGCCCCAGGTATGCGGAGCATATCCGGAGGGATCCATTTGGTCCCTCTAGACATGCTGTTAGGAAGTCTTCATTGCTGAAAATAGGAAGCATAAAAAGGGTTAAGTCCTTCTTAGCGAGTATGCAGGCTCGCGTTTTACCTGTTGTAGTGGCCGCGTACAGCCTATAGCCAGCTGCCCTCAGCCCCAGGATTCTGTCGCCACAGATCCAGGGCTCCTGTATGAGGACAGCGTCGGTGCCACCTTCCGCCAGGTGGTCGAGTAGAGCAGCGGAAGCTGCCTTACTGTGCACTATGGGGAAAATGACTACTTTATCTGGCATTTGCATGTTTTTTAAAAGTTTTTAAATTAACACAAATTTGCTGTTAATGCATTAAGAAAACATCAGACTGTAATGGCCCAAACTCAAAATGTTAAATTTGACACCGCCATGTGAGAATAACAGCTGCTAAGTCGGCTGTTGCAATCGAAAGCAGGTTCGGCTATGTTTTGTAAATTTTTTTACTGAGTTTTGTTTTAATATTTTGGCTACTTCAAGACAATTATAAGAAAATCAAGTCATGAACAATAATCTCGCAGGTTTTCACTATGTGTTTAATATAAAAAATTGTTTAAATTGTGCGTGTGTATACTAATATTTTGTCGTTTTATAATCGCTTCAAAAACTGGATTTTTATAAACAAATTTCAACTTTGGAAAGGATTATCTAAATAGTTTAGCATTATTTAGCTGTTGGTGCAAGTGTTTCTTGTAGAGTTGTCAATTCTGAGTTAACTGGTATTTGTGTTAATGTCCTATTTTTCCCTCTTTTGCCGCAATTCGCATTTCTATTAGGTAACCTCACTAAATTTGTTTTCTGTGTGGAACAGCGAGAGGGGCCGGCACGAACGAGAGAAGGCAATTCAATGATATTTTGAACTGCTTGAGAGCAATAATGAGGATGAAAATATTTTAAAAGTAAAAAACCACCAATTTTGCAACAATTTGCAGTATAATTGGCTTAAATGTAATAGTACTTATAAATACTTTGAAAGAAAACCTTCACAATGGATTTGGATACTACAACTTTGTCTTTAACTAAAAGTAATAGACCAGTTGAACGGCCACTTATTCCATTTGAATCGAAAAGTGAAAGGGCTCAAAGACTGCAGGCAGCGGAACTATGCAAACTCCGAAATATTGATGTTTTCTTGTTTGTTCATGCAGCGATCAAGGAAGGATTCACAAAGCCCATTGATCAGCCTATAGGTGCGTCCAAAGATAAAGCATTGGCATTCATTTTGGATCAAGGATTGACCAAGGAGCAGTATTGTGCTGGTTTTTCATTATTTTGGGACGGAAGGGGGCGTGGCGAAACACCTATCTGCAACGTAAACACCTAAAAAGGTGACTGAATTTTGAAAGTTTATATCAAAAAATTGCACGAAACATTTTTTTTTCGATTTCTTGGGCGGAAGGGGCGTGGACACGCCCATTTTTCTAAAATAGCTTTTAATGGTCTATAGCAACATAATAAAAAAAACCGCAGTGAAATACCTCGTTTGGTTAACTTACAATAATAAATGCCAGATAAAGTAGTCATTTTCCCCATAGTGCTGTGGTGGAGGTTGATCTGCAGGAACGTCAACGACATTCTGCTGCTTGACCTTCACCACAGTGACGTCGGCGTCCGAGGTCGGCTCGTCCAACCCGTCCTCCTCCTCGGACATCCCGACTCCGCTCAAGCCCCTCGCGAGCTCGCTCTCCTCGGAGACGTACCCCTCCAGGATGTCCTCCTCGTCGGACAATCCTTGGGGCGCCTCCTCTATGAGAGGTCCCTCTATATCGGGATCCTCCTCTTTAAGGCCCGGCTTTGCGTCTGCTTTATAAATGCGGACGGCTACGCTCTCGAAGCCGTATCTGAGTGCTCCCCCGTTTCTCTTCAGCGCCTCGACTGTCCCCTCATTGAGAGTCAGGACAACCTGGCGCCTCGGACCAACGGCCTCCTCAACCTTGGCGACTCGCCAATCAGAGGAGGGGAGGTCGGGATTGCTCAGCTGCAGAAGCTTGAGAATCTTCTCAGGCTCTGCTGGCTTGTGCGTAAGCCACGCCCTGGCTCTAGGCTTGCTGGGGATCTTGTCCCAGTCGACAGCCGCGAGCTTCGCGCCTGGGAACACTTCTCCCAATCCCGCGATCGCTCTCTTATAGAAGGTGACCGACGCTGCGTCTTCGCACGCGATCACCTTCACGCCTCCTTGATGCGGCTTCTTCCTCTGTTGCGTTTGGGCCGTGCTTCCTGGGGAGGGGTTGCCTTTGGAGCCGCCTGCAGTCACGTCGAGGGACTTGCCCCCGATCACGCTGCTCGGCGGGCCCATCGGTTCGCCCTTACCAGTAGCGCTGGTCCCCGGATGAAGGCGCTCTGAAGAGCTCTCCTCCTCCTTCTTGCACACTCGACCGCAAAGCGTCTTCGAGTTGGGGTTTGAGGGGGGTACACCCCCTGCCGACTTTAAGGTCTGACGGCCACCTACGGTTTTGTTTTTGTTGTTTCGATTCATAATTTTGGTCCCACGAGTATGCTGGGATGGGGATGGTCCGCCACGGTAGAGCCCGCATACCGTGGTAAGCCTAGTTAAAACTGATGGGTCGGCCGGTCCACCAGAGTCCGCATATTAATGTCCAAGCACCCCCCGGACACGCATCCCTCGGCATATGCTGTTCCACCTTGGATTGGGGTAATTTTTTGGCCAGGAGTTTTCTTCTCCCCCGCCCGACTACCATTTGTCAGCATCCTCAGCAGAGACATGACCGTACTGGGACCTGCTTCCAGCCGCCCTCACGGGGAGAGTATAGTCGCACTTCCAGTGGTGCAGACAGTTACGGCAGGTGATTGCTCACCCGTTGTTCCCCCTGTCTGCCCATTGGCTGACGGCCATTAACATAATATGAAAAAAAAAAATAAAAATTATAAACTAATGGACAATGAATAATGGACTAATGAAATAATACCGTTCGATCATATTTTTTTCTTAACTTACATTTTTCGGTCTACATTAAAGACGCTTTTCGTTCTTATTTCAAGCTCGTTTATGGGTTGAAACAAGATTTAAAAAATCTTAAACTTAGAATGTAAAAATTCTTGAATGAATCCAAAAATCTTAAAAGAAGACTAAAATATGCTTGCGCTACTTTTGTAAACAAATGTAGATGTGTAAAATGTAGATGTCCTAAATGCCTTATGTCAAAAATAACGACGTTTATAAAACACCTATGACCCTAACGGACATAACAACCAAAAATGCCTTTGATAGAAAGATAGTGGACACATTAGTTCCTCTACCCCAATCAGTAAATGGCAATGAATAACCAGTCACTCTGAACAAATATTTGGTGGCAATAAAAAAAAAAAAATGTCACTAAAGCAATTTTCGAATCTTTTATTCTAAAGTACGGTCCAATGAAGACGTTGATTTCGGAAAAAGAAATAGAAAAAAAAATTCAATAAACAATGACTTGTGCAGTTATATGAAAATCAACAACACAACATATACTGCAGAAAACCCAGACTTTGACTTTAATAATTTTGAATTAAAAACGAAAAACAAAACAAAACATATTTAAACCAAATCAAATTAAATAAAAAAAAAAATATATATATATTTGTAATAAAAACAAGTAAGAAAGCTACAGTCGTTCGTGAACGACTGTTATATACCATGTACCAAAATATATCGCCGCTCGAATTAGCTCTTTGACAACGATAAACAAAAGTCAGCTGATCGCGACTTTTGCCTATTAGAGAAATGTAAACAAAAACTCGCTCTTTGCAAAACCACCACCATCTCATGCACTTGCGTGTGCAAGACAGAAAAAGAGATAACCCCTCTCTCTTTTTTGCGCACGGGAGTTAGTTTCTTGCGCTCATCAGTTTTGTTGTTGTTTTTTGGGATGCACCTGTTGCTAGCTGCAAAACAGATAGCACACTGATAAGTAAATAACTTTTGTGTTTTTCACCCGATCTTCACCAGATTTTCGGTATTGGTACATGTTCCACATATGCATGCCTATGCAAAAAAAGAAAGATCTATGGTAATATTTGTGGCAGCAAAACGTTTTTATTGATTTGCGGGGGAGTGGGGGGGAAATTTTTAAATCTGAAACAAACTTGATCTGCGTGCAAAACATTCCGACCTACATACCGAATTTGGTGGCTCTAGCTCTTATAGTTGCTGAGATCTAGGCGTTCATACAGACGGACAGACGGACAGACGGACAGACAGACATGGCTATATCGACTTGGCTGTTGATGCTGATCAAGAATATATATACTTTATGGGGTCGGAAATGCTTCCTTCTGCCTGTTACATACATTTGCACGAAATTAATATACCTTTGTACCTACGGTACATGGTATAAAAAATAATAATAATAATAATAATATATACCTATATATAACATATGTATCAAAAAAAAAAATATATATATATATTAGTAATAAAAAACAAAAAAAAAAATATACCTATATATATATATGCAACAAAAAATATATATCAGTAAAAAAAAACAATATATTAGTAATAAAAAGAAAAAAAAAATGTATACCTAATAAAATAAAATAACTACACTAAGTTACGATATTTTTCAAAAGGAGGGAGATGTAGTATGCACATATAGCGATGCACCACTGTTATCATAAACAGTCCAAATGCAAGTGTAATACGAGCGTCCAGTTGAAGGCCAACATACATAAATGCATAGCCAGCGTTATCACGCTGGCCAAACGCTGCTATGTGTGCCCACTGCACTCCACCTCCTCCTTTGCCGTCGCTCGGCGACAATCTATATATATCTACATATAAGTTATGCATATAAGCGTCGCAGCGCTGCAGCCTACGCCGGCAGCGCTGCTCCCCCGAATTAAGCTAAGAAACGATTATATATAAAAGTCAAGAGCATTGACGAATTGACTTCGGAGTGGAGCGGGACCTTCCCTGCTCCACCACCAATAAAATACAACTCAAACTAAACTACATTGGTCTTTTTAATTAAATCAATACCATGGTGACATTTAAATAAATAAAATACTATAATATACTGGATTAAATTTTTTAGAGTAGAACCCTCTTTGTTACCCTACTTTCAATTTAAAGCTTTGAAAGGACACTTAATGATTTGAAATGAATGTATGTTTTATGATTAATTATTCTTCAAAATATTAAATTATGTAAAATTGAATGATTATTTTGAACAAAAAGTGCATAAAATATTGAAAATTGGTAAAAAAATTTAATAAAAAAAAAAAAATTTAATTTAAAATACATTTAAAATGTATTCTTTTTTGTTTTAAAAAAAATTAAATTTGCACCATATTAGTATTTTCAGAGAAAACACACGAAAAGTATATGTCGAAATTGGATAAAAATTGAGAAAACTGCCTCGAAAAACATGAATTTTCGAGTATAAAATCCACTATTTATAACACCATATAGTATGACCACTTAATCGAAAGGTACTAATTACCTTTCATATAAAAAAAAAATTATGAAAATATCTTAACTGGTTTAAGAGTTATGATTTTTGTAAAGCAAAAGTATCTCAACTGCAAGTGTGCGTCGTTGCCGATGCATTAAGTAGACCTCCCTTGCAAACGCATGGAGAACTAAACGCAATGACAGAAACCGTGCACAGTAGTTTCAGTTCTCCCGAAAACCTAATACCTATGGCAGAAGAACCAATAAATGTCTTCAAAAGTCAAATACTGCTATCTTTGGGAAAAAAATCCAACAAATTCGAAATTGTTTTTCCAACATATCACAGACACACTATTACAGAACCAATATTCAATTCAGAAAATTTGCAAGAATTTCTAAAAGAAAGGCTAAATCCTTCCGTCATAATTGGAATCTATACCGACGAGAAAACCTTAGGGAAGCTTCAAGAAATTTATCCACTTTTTAACAATTACAAAACTAGATTCTCCAATAAAATAGTTACAGACCTGACAGACGAAATTGACCAAGAAAACGCAATCATATCGGAACATAGGAGAGCACACCGCGATAGCAGCGAAAATAGACAGCAGCTGTTAGAATAAGTATATTTCTCACAAATGAGGGCTAAAATAATAAAAGTAACGAAGGAATGTCAGACATGCAAAGAACAGAAATACGAAAGACACCCAAACAAGCCAGAGCTACAGAGCACACCAATACCACAATACCCAGGGCAAATTATTCACGTCGACAGCAATAGATAAATTTTCTAAATTTGCGCAGGCTAAAATAGTCAATTCTCGAGCAACCCAAGACATTAAACAACCCCTGAAAGAAACATTAATAAACTTCGGTATTCCAGAAATAGTGATAATAGATAACGAAAAATCCCTTGGATCAGGTCCCATAATGCGGATGCTGCAAGACTAGTTCAATATAAAGGTCTATAAAGCACCACCCTACAATAGTTCAGCCAACGGTCAGATCGAACGCTTTCATTCAACTCTTTCAGAAATCATTAGATGCCAAAGGCCGAGAAATTACAAAGTTCATTAAACGACCTTATAGAGAGATCAGTTGTCAAATATAATTATTCAATACACTCAACCAAAAACCGGAAACCGGTCGATTTATTCTTGGCAGAAAGGTGTCACTTGACCCTAAACTACTCCAGACAGAAAGACAGAAAATTACGGACAAAATTAAGCTCACGCAAGAAAAAAAAAAAAGCTTAGGTACCATAATAAAAGTAAAGATCACATATAAAAATATTATCCCGGACAAGAGATATTCGTACAAAACAATAAAAGATTAGGCACTAAGTTATCAGCCAGATACAAAAAAGAAATTGTCAAGGAAAACAGAAACACTACAGTACTAACAGAAAAACTCATTCGAAATTAAACATAGCAAGTAACGGACTAATGTTAATCTATAAAAAGCTATGCGAAGAAATTATAATTAAACCAATAAAAATTGGCCGATATGTCAACAAAATAGAAAACGAAAATGTAATCAGATGTAAAGAAAAAATATTCGCAAAAACTACAAAATGTTATAACTATAATGAAAAACCTATTTGTAAACATAAAAATATGCCTACGAAATCTCCTGAAAAGTCGCCCGCTACCTGCACCAAAATAAACCATCTCCCACACAGCCGATATTCGGATGGGCTGCATCATAATCACCGGAATCGTCGTAATAACGATCCGCATTTGTATTAGGAAGGTCACAAAATTCGATAACAACCAAACCACCGATGACAAACAGATCAACGACCGCAACGAGTGGGGACACTCGATTTAAAGGTGGAGGAGTTAACACCAAAAGAATTCGTAGCTACAAGTTGTGAAAGCTTGCACGCGCATCCTGCCATGCACCTGCAATAACCAAGAAATGCAAAGCTCAGCGTCTGGAGCGCTTCCCGTGGGAACGCTGACGGAAGCCAAAGGCACCGACGCAGGCAGAGGCAGCAACAGAGTTAGCACCGACGCAGGCAGAAGCAGCGATGGAGCTGGGGGTATAAATATCACCAAACTTGTAATTTAATTTTAGTTCCAATTTTTGTACTAATAAATACGGACCTTTGGTCCAAATTGTAGTGGCCAGTGTACCAGAAAATAGGCAGAGAAAAAAATTAAACCAAAATTATTATCATCGGTACAAATCTAGACGAGACCACTTTTCGGCATACTAGGGTTAATTGAAAGCTCACAACAACTCTCAAAGACAGAAGCTGTAAGTTCTAGTTGTCCCTTTCGCACCTTAGTCGTCGCTCTCATAGCCTGGAAAGGTCCCGTTAAAGCTCGCTAGGCTCGCGCCTTTGACAAAAGGTACAGCGAACACGCGATCATTCTGAGTTTCTACTCCGAGACGACAGACGTAACTTGTGAAAAGTACAGACAATAAAAGTGAAGTAAAAACCCACATGCAGTCTTAAAATTATCAAGTGGCCAACTAAGTGTATTAAAAGTTATAAAAACTTATACGAACACGGCTAAGAATAGGACAGTGGAACCAAGTTTCGAGTGCGTACAGAAGTGCGTAAAGAGCACGGAAATCGCAGCTCTTTGATTGCTGATTTTTACGGAGTGCATAGTGTAGTTTCCAGGCAGGTAAATAATAACCCTGAGAAAAGTGTTATTTGGTGTAGAAACTGACCAAAAGTTTCTTTACAGAATAAAGGTATTGTCGACCAGTACTTTTCCGCGCCTACATACATACAGTCAGCACAACATTTATTCGGACACCCGTGTCATTCAACTTTATTGATTAATAACTCAAAAATAACGTAACGTAAACAAAAATATAATGTTTCATAGTAAAGATTAACATTCGTAGCATATATTTCAACCAAAAAAATAACAACTTTCTACTTCATTATAACATTAATTCTTAAAATTAAAAAAAAAGTCATTTTTTCTCGCACATAAATTATTCGTACACTTCATGATAACGTCTTATAATACACTATTTTATAAAGTTTTAAATTGTTTAATATTTAGTAGGTCCTCCCTTAGCTTTGATGACAGCTTGTAAACGGCGACGCATGCTTTTTATTAGTTTGCTTGTCTCATTTGCGGTAATATTTGCCCATTCAGCTTGCAATGACGTTTTCAACAAGTCCTTGGAAGAAATGTGATGTTTTCTTATCCGTTTTTCGAGAATATCCCACACATGCTCAATAGGATTAAGATCCGGTGATTGTGGAGGTGTTTTAAGCTGCTTGCAGTTATATATCAGCCACTCTTGCACTAAATACGAGGAGTGCTTTGGATCGTTGTCTTGTTGAAACAAGAAAGTCTTCGGATCTAGGCCAAGTTTTAGGACACTGGGAATCAAATTTTCGACCAAAATCTTCTTATAAGATGTCTTATCCATTTTATCCTCAATGAAGACCATTTTGCCAACTCCACCTGCAGCTATACACCCCCAAACCATAACGTTTCCGCCACCATGCTTCACGGTCGGGATCAAGTTTTTCTCCTTCATGGCTTCATTTACTTTTCTCCATACTTTAGGGGGGCCATCATGTCCAAATATGTTAAATTTTGATTCATCGCTAAACACAACGGTCTCCCAAAACGAATCCGGCTTGTTAACGTGCAGTTTAGCGAACTTTAAACGCTTTGTTTTGTTGATCTTAGAAATAAAAGGTTTTCGGCGAGCCACTCTACCATGTAAACCGGCCTGATGGAGGTAGTTTCGGATAGTTTGAGCGCAAACTTTCTTTCGTGTCGCATCCTCTACTTTCTTCTGAATTTCTGTAGACGATGTCCTTGGATTTTTGAGGACTGTAGACACTACTTTCCGTTCCTCACGTGGTGTTAGAATTTTAGGCCTTCCTGCATTTTCGTGATTTGCAGCTAATTCCCCTGTGTTTAGGTACTTTTTTATCACACTATGTATAGTGGAAGGTGATTTGCCTAAAATACGACCGATTTCGCGATAACTACGGTTTTCTAAGTGTAATTTTAGAATGGATTTTCGCAAATCTAGCGACAAATCTTGACCGCGTCCCATTTTGTCAAATCGTATCAACAGACTAACAAAAAAACCAAGAAAAAGCACACCGAAGCCAACTCCAGACTATTTCCTAGTAAAGTACAAAAAAGAATTCCCGAAAACCGTTGCGTTCAGAAGAAGAAGACAAAAAATTAGAAATGTACGAATAATTTTTGTGCGTCAGTTTGGGCAGTTTTTTTGCTTTTATTTAAATATTTTCTATACTAATAAGAAATATTAAAATTTTTTTTGTAAAATGTCTTTAGGAAATAAATGTTTCACCTACCTACCATGTACAAAAAAAGTTACCAAAATTATGAAAGTTTCGACAAATAAGCTGTTAAAGTTAAAAATATAGTGCGTCCGAATAAATGTTGTGCTGACTGTATGTGCAGCTAAGCCACGCGGTGTACACACATACCGGCGCGGTTGCGTCGGTATAAGTGCATTCGCCACCCATATAGGCATACATAAATATATGCATAGGCGCTGCCTACAGGGACTGCAAGCTGCCCAGAATTCTTTTCTGTTCGAAAACACGTAAACGGCGCGAAGGCCTGATCTGCGAAGTAGAGACGAAAGAGAGACAAGGAAGATGAAGCCAGAACACGTGGAGTAAGCAGTCAAAGAAGACAGAGATATAGAGAAGAGAAAATCGCCGTGAGTACGAATATGTCGCTGATATAGGGTGCCCCATGCACTGACCAAGGAACCAGAGAGAGAGAAAAGAATAAAGTGAAATAAAACGAAGTGAAGTTGCTGCTGCCTACGGCCGGAGCCGTATAAATTAATAAGAATTTGAATTAATCTTTTATTTGATAAATATTAGTTTAGACTTAATACTAGACATGCGTTAGAAATATTAATTAACATATATACATATTAAAATTAGGTTAAGCAGAAGTTATTAGAAGTAGGAACTGAAATTGAAAATGAAAGTGAAATAGAAAATGAAACTGAAATTGAAATAGAACCTGAAATTGAAATAGAAATTTAAACAAAGAATGGATGATAAAATTGAACAGTAATTGAAGCTGAAGACTGAAAGAAATTGAAGAAGAATAATTGAACAACGATGGAGATTGAAACCGATTGAAGAAAACTATTGAAATGAAGTTTAATTTTGATTGATGATGATTAATTACAATTGATTAAAAATATGATTCTTACTCTAGCAATTAAATAATAAGTTACTCTTTTCTACATACATACACCTACCCATATATACATTCACACCTACCCATACTTGATTAACCCTTAATTTACAGCCATGTAGCAGTTCATTGGGCCCAACGATCTTCTTGGCGACAACAATGTGGTAATAAACAAATAAATAAATTTAGGTGATTAAAAACTAAAATAGTATGGTAACTTGGTAAAATTTCTAGAGTAAAGGTCAGAATTTTTAGGAAGAATAAAATGATACATATTTAAAACACTCTTTTGAACAAAAGGCATCTAAAAATAAAACCTAAAACAATAAACTAAGAAATATAAATAAATCATGTAAATACTAAGAGACAAATACAATCAATAGATTTAGAACTATGCTTAGTGAACGAATTAAGATTAATATAAATATCTTTGGTTATGTTTGAGCTATATTGGATTTGATAAAAATGATTTTGTAAATAATTAATAATTTGTCCTACTACATAATGCCAATGAAATATCAAGATTAATGCGATGAATTAATTTAATCTAGGGGAAATGTACACCAGGTTCCACACATTTCCAAAGGTAGGGAGGGTATAGAGGAACGAGTGATCACTAACATCTCGATCACTCCCAACACAACGCGGTCACCTAGCTCTCTGCTATTGCTTACTCCGTTTTATGGGGAATTCGCTAAATTCACATTTTTTTTTGTTGTTGTTGTTTCTTTGCTATTTGAATTAGAGTAGTTTCTGTCAAGTGCACTTATCTTTTTGTACGGATGGAGGGCACAGGAGATTATAGGGATAGGAAAACCCCGACCGGCGAGCTGAGCGCAGAGCGCAGCATAGTACACGAACCCCGATTCCCTCTCCAGCCGAGGCTTTATACTATATCCCAAGCCAGTTCACCAATATCCATTACAAAATTTAAAAGTCTTTTTACAACTAAATAAAATATCTTTATTTAACGTACATAGAGACATTACACATAGACATAACATTTGGTAGGTCATTAACATAGATTGTAAACAATAAAGGCCCTAAAGCTGATCCTTGTGGTACTCCACGAGTGGTGACCCGAAGTCCTGATATTTTGTTCCCAACAACAACAGCTTGCCTTTGTCTGAGATAAATGCTTTTATAAGTTTAATAGCAGTTATGTAAAAATTAGACATTCGCTGAAGTTTCGTTAACAATATGTCATGATTGACGGTATCAAATGTCTTGCTAAAATCTGGAAGGGTTAATAATGTAACCCTATTTTTATTCATTTCTTGGTAAATGTCCTCTACTATACTATTACAACTGCGGACGTGCAGCTTCGTTTTCGGCGGAAGCCAGATTGGTTATTGTTTAACAGATTGTTATTGACTAAGAAATTATTTATTTGTTCAGCCAATAGCTTTTCAAAAGTTTTTGCCAAATATGGGAGTATTGAAATCGGTCTAAATTCGTCGTTGGCTTTTGGAATTGGCATAATTTTTCTAATTTTCCAAGATTCAGGAAAAGTCGACGTGGTTATTGCCGTGTTAAAGATATGAGTGATATATTTTTATACATTTTGGATCCAGCTTAGCAAGCCCAATTGCATTCGATTTAATATACAAAAGAAGCTTCCAACACATCACATTGACTTACACAAGCAAATTCAAAACGATTAGCACTACATAATGGGGACTTAGCGAATAGATACGAATTATAACTACATTCAGGTAAATTAGTTTGCAAAAACTTGTCATTAAGATCGTCTATATTTACGTCAGTATTTATCACAGATTTTGTATTGCCAACTCCCAGGTTTTTTATTTCTTTCCAGACCTGCCTAGTAAGTAGTACCAGTAAGCTTAGCGCTGATATAAGCACTTTTAGCGTCCTGGATCAATTTATTTACACGCGCCCTTTCAGTTTTGAACAGGCCAAAGTCTTATATCGTCTCTTTTGTTTTTAGCCCTCTTAATTTCATTATTGAACCATGAATTTGTAGAGTTCTTAACCCGTTTTCCCTTGTAGGTACATGTATGTTATATAGATAGTCAATGTAAGCGGTTAGATGAATCAATTGAGTTTCCGTCGATGGTAGCATGAATGTGATATTCCAATCACAGTGGCAGACGTCATATTTAAACATATCCCAGTCAATATTTCGAAATTCTTTATATTTACCATTAAGGTTTGCTCAGTGCGGTCAATTTGAACATTGTAAGTCAAGAAAATAAGGTAGTGTTTTGAAAAATTCGGCACAGCGACTTGGTCATAAAGGAGAATTTTGTCATTATCGTCAACAAGCAATACATCAAGGTATTCACCGTACTTGTGTAATGTGTTTGTATCACAGAATTTACAATTTGTACCCCTAAAGATTCAATATCGTCTCGTAAGTGGCTCTCGTCCAAAATGTTACTATTTAGGTCGTCGGCCAAAATGATGTCAGTATATCTAAAGGAAAGGCTTGCAAACGAATTGATAATAGTCGAGTAATTAGTCAATTTGTTGGGTCTATACATGCAACTAATTAATGTCCTTGATCTGCTACATCTTAAACTAATTACTTCCAGGAAAATATATTCAATGGGATCATCGGACGGTTGTTTACTAACTAATAACATTGGTCGTAATATTTCGCCTTCCGTGAAAGGGACCCCGTGCATTCTTATAGTACACGCCTCGCTTTCGGCACGCTGTTCGTCGAGCCTACCTTGCACCGATCCAATTTGTGATTTCAGGGAGCCAGCTCCTCAACTTCTCTCTCCAGCTACGACATTCGACCGGCCATCTGCTTCATCTCCATGGTAACACCTAGAAGCCGTTCCTGCAGTACTCCAAGCATCCTCTCCTCGACCTCGCGAATGGTTGATTTAATGAGCTGGGCTTGCTCATCGAACCGGTTATTCATAGCCGCGATCAGCATCGGTGGGGCAGCATTCGATGTGGCATCAGAGGGACGCCCTCGCTTGACACCAGAAGTTTCCTCCATGCGCTTTCCCACCGGTAAAACCATTTTTCTTCTTTCTTTTTGAGTGATTGCGAGTGCTCTATGAAATTTGCTTTGTGCTTTGTATTCTTCCTTCTTCCTTATTGCTTGAGTGTTTTTGGTGATGCGCGTTGAGTTGGTTTCGGTTTCAGATTGTTCGTTTGTAACTTCGCGCGTTTTAATTAGTTTATTAAAAATAAAACCGGGGACTTTTGTGGCAAGAAATAATTAATTTTAATTTTGCGAACGACGATAACGAAAAAGATGCGTGTGCTTGAGTTGAAATCAATTTTCGACATAATCTTCTATTCAACATGGCTTAGCTTAACAGAGGTTGGCGAAGGCGGGGCGAATTCGCAAAGAGCGAGGGAGAGCATTATTATGCTCCCGCCTTCGCCCTAAACTAACTTTCATTAGACTTTAAGTTTTTTCCTTCTTCATACATGTCAACAATAAACAAGAAACGACGATCTGGATTCAGCCAACACCGGCTCCGTTGAACACCTCCACGGCTTCAACAAATTGGCAGCGGTGCCAGCTTGTGGATCGCCCTCCGGAAGATAGCTCGCTCTGACGAAGTTATTCGCGTTGTCGCAATGTACCGTCTGCGGACATCCTCGTCGACCAATGAATCTTTGAAAAGCCAATAAAAAAGAATCAGTGCTTAAATCTGACACGATTTCTAAGTGAACCGCCTTGGACGTAAAACAAACATATAAGGCAACGTAGTACTTATACGGAGGCCTTCCTTGAATTTTAATGTCGTAAAGACAGGCCCACAAAAATCCATGCCACATATCGCAAATGGACGGAGTCTATCTGTGGGTAGATTTCCCATAATTTGTGTCATCAGTCGAAGCTTGTATTTAAAGCAGCGCACATATGATCGATCTGCCTGACTGCAGAGTTCCTGAGTGTTTTCTGTCCAAATATGCTGTCGTAGGATGCTCACAAGTGCTCAAGGGCCAAGGGCCCCCCAACTCGCAACAACGAAAAGTTGCACCAAGTGCCCGTATCCTCATGGATAAATGGGTTCAATCGCTGAAGACTTGGGCCGACCTTGGAGTCTTTACGAACTTTTTCAATTTCTACTTGATACTCGTGCTTTTGTACTCTTTCGATAATCATTCATTATATTCAGTCGGTGACAGAGTTTCAGTCGGTGACAGAGTTTCTTCTTGTCTTTGCATTTTCTTATAAAGCGAAACATATAAACGAACACTCTAAGCAGTTTGAGGTGTGACGAGAATCCCCCGACGACATCCACCAAATCGGAAGGCGGACCGACCGTAAGTTCCTCCGGGTCCGCAGGGACCGCCGATTGGAAAGCCTTCCAGACGGTTCTGAGGCTTTTCCTCTCTTTAGGTCCCACTCCGCTTGGCCCCAAAAATAGCTATCTCTTCGGCCCCTTTTGTCCTGGCTGTCTCAGCAATTATTAAATTTCTGTGAGGACCTTTGGATCCGCTGAGGTTTACCCCGGCCAGAGACACAGCCTTACAAAATAGGAAAAAACAATAAAGAATGCTAAGTCTGTAACCCTACCAGATTGCAGTTGAATCAATAGGAATCTATCAGAACTACTAGGCGATATAAAAAAGATAATTTAATGATTAAAATAATAATTTGGTTTGAATAAAATTTCGAACAGTATTTTTAAAATTTATAAAACAACTTTATTTTAGTTTGAAATATCTATTCCATATCTATAAAATTAAATAGAAATATGTGTTGGAGATCGAGGGACAGAATTGTCCGCCATTATTTTTTTTTTTTCACTGTCGCGCAGCTAGTTTTCTACGGAGGGTCAACTCGAACTGCGCTCGAATTGCGGCACGCTCAGCAGGGATTTCGTACTCGTTGCCCACCGCGCTATCATTCAGAATCTGTCTTATTTTCATACTCATACCATACAACTTAATATTCCGCAATCAATTTCCTTACACTTTTTGTGTCTTTAAATGATAGTTTGGCTGGATAAAGCTTCTCAGACTTCTCTAGAGTACACGCTCTCTTTCGCACAAACCCAACAATTTTGCCATCGATCATAAATTTCATCAGTCATTAGCTTAGTAGGCCGTCAGCCAGTCATGTATCTCCTGAGTATGCTGACAAATGGTAGTCGGGCGGGGAAAAGGAAACTCCTGTCCAAAAAATTACCCCAATCCAAGGTGGAACAGCATATGTCGATGAATGCGTGTCCGGAGGGTGCTTGGACGCACCATCAGTTTAAACTAGGCTTATCACGGCATGTGGGATCTGCCGTGGCGGACCATCCCCATCCTAGCATACTCGTCGGAACAAAAATGAACAAATCTAACACACAAATCTATCACAAACAAACAAACCGTAGGTGGCCGTCACCCCTTATCATATGTTAATTTCAGTGTTAATTTTTAATGCTAACAGTGGTTGTCTAGTTCTTGTCTAGATCCTCCAATTATAGCTGAGCTACATTTTGGTCCACAATCCTGAGTCACTGAGAAAGCCTAGAATTGCTCAGACCATCAGCTTTCCTATGCATTCACATTATTCATGTGGTAGGAACCGAAGTGACGTAGTCAGTGTTGCCAAAAGCAAAAACGGATTCCCCGCTAGAGGCGCTATGAAATTCCGCTAGATTCCGCTAATTTAATTTTCATCTTACGATTTCTAAAAAAAAAGGGTCTTCAAACTCTGGCATTTGATTTCCGCCTTCATCGGTACCGAAATCCGCTACCCGCTAGGGACATATTTTTTGCCGCTAGCATACCCTTAAATCCGCCAGAGCTAGCGGCATTCCGCTAGTAATGGCAACACTGGACGTAGTCTGGTGTGGTTTAGGGCTGGACAGAGACAGAGCAAGTGCTCTGGTGTCTCTTTTTTTGTGATTTCCATGCAGCTTCTAAAGCTTGCGTTATATGGCAGTCCTATCTTGGAGCCGTTCCGATCGTCCTATGACCTCTTGCGACCGCCGTAAATCTGCTGATATCACGTTTACTGTTGGATAGCAGTTCTCTGGTTCGGTTGTTTTCGAAGTTTGGCCTACATTTCTTTGATTTCTTATGTTCACTCTTATTCCTTGTTGGTTGTCAGTTTGAAATGGTTATGGATCTTAGTCTGGACCATGATGTAGTTATTACATCATGGCTGAGTCTGAGAGTCATGTAGTCTATTTTTGAGTTTTTCTGTATCTTGATGCCTTCCAGTATCTTGCCGTGCTCTGCGTCGTATTCCCCCCAGCAGTTATTTGCTTTCACTGCGCTTTCTGCGGCAATGTCCTTTACGAACCATTCTACCGACATTGAGTCCAGGATAGCATTTAGTGCTGCTGCGGGGCATGACCGCATTGCCCCGCTGCTTCAGCCACGCAGGTTTCTGTAACCTTGTTAATTTATGTATATATGTTATAATCCCTAGTTGGTGCTGGCCACTAAAATAGGGCTCCGTATGTTAAAGCTTTATTATAATCTTTGGGTGTAGTTCCCATTTGAATCTAATCTTTTAAATAAATGTCCCTAATGAGCTCTTTGAAACAATATGCTCTACCAAATTCTGGCCTGAATATGTTGTAGTCAATGAGTTCGAGGCTAAAAAAAAGAAACGGCAGTCTGTAGAAATAAGTCTTCCCAGGACCGACCAGACCACTGCGCCCTCTATGACACCCGCTCTAAAAAACTAAAAAATTCCCTCTCTACCTCCCATCAGAATGCAAGAGGCTTACGTAGTAAGCTTCCCAGATTGTATTCTGATAAGTCTCTCGTTTGCATCACGATATATCGACTGGATCGGCCTATCAGAACGGTTCTCATGTTCTCATAACGGTTTACTCCAGTCTCGCGTCAGAATTAATAACCTTCGAGGAGTGCAACGATGTTGAATTTCTTCGTGTGAAGCTATCAGTCAATGGTAGCTCAATTTTCGTTACTTCTTTCTATATGTCTTCCTTATCGGAACTTCCTATTTATTGAAACCATTTTTCCGCTATCCAGATGGTTTCCAACCGACTTTCGGATAAAAATAATTTAGAAGTTCTTGGTGATTTTAATATCCCAGGGGGTATTTCGCTTGCTCGACATTTCGCTTTCTCAAGTCAATCATGTACGAAATTCCCTTGAGCGCTTGCTTGATCTCTGTTTTGTCTCTGATCCGGCCTTATCATCCTACTTTCGATGTGACTCTTGACATTGGGATTGACTTACAGGATAGTCTGACCGTCCAGCCAAAAAGGTCTTGTGTTTGCGCAAGACGGACTTCGAACAGCTGAATAATTTATATCAGATTTTAATTGGTCCGAGTTATACATGTGCACTGACATGGCTGCCATGTGCCATGAATTATTTTTTTACTGAATGTGTTGACGGGTAGTATGTCAACCTCGAATAAGCCTACTGGGTTTACTAAAGAGTTGAGTCGCCTTAAAAACAAAAAATCTAGGCTGTATACTAAATACAAAAGTAACGGTTTTGACTCTGCCTTAACAAATTACTTTTATCCGTCCGTTTTATCCAGCAACTCCAGTTACTTTTTCCAATTATGAAATATTTCGGTTGATCCAACTGGTTGCACGCTTATCCAGCGTCCCAAATATAAGTTGTTTTTCGATCTTTCAACTGGTTGTACGCTTGATCCAGCGTCCCGACAATATAAGGTAACTCGATAGTTCAATTGGTTGCACGCTTATCCAGCGTCCCAAATATATACGTTTTGTTTTTCCCCGATCCAATTGGTTGTACGCTTTATCCAGCGTCCCAAATATAAGTTGTTTTCGATCTTGCAACTCATTGAACGCTTTATCCAGCGTCCCAAATATAAGTTGTTTCTCGATCTTTCAACTGGTTGTACGCTTGATCCAGCGTCCCGACAATATAAGGTAACTCGATCGTTTATTTGGTTGCACGCTTATCCAGCGTCTTTTTTTCGATCCAGTTGGTGGCACGCTTTTCCAGCGTCCCAAATATATAAGCTGTTTCGATTCTTCTAACTGGTGGCACGCTTATCCAGCGTCCCAAACATATAAGATATTTCGAACGTTTAGGTGGTTGCACTCTTTATACAGCTTCCCCGTATTTGTCCAAGTGGACAGATAGTTTCGTCCCCTTACGGGTTTCGGCTCCTACGAGAGCTTAATATGCCAATTGGCCACGGTGAGGAGGGAAAACCCCGTTTGACTGTCTCTAAAGCGTCTCAGCGAGTTAGAGCCAAGAGCGAGTCCTTTGTGGCCCCCAAAAGCCCAAATCCCTCTCAAAGTAGAACCCCATTGACATCTCCACTAAAATCTACGAGCACGTCGCTCCAAGTTCCGCGGTCAGTACCGAACACAAAATCTGCGATTTCAGACTTCTCACCCCAAGTTACTAGATCAGCCGCAAAAATGGCGCAAGCTGAGGCAGACAAGGCCTTGACGAAATTCATGACCGTGACCGATAGGGTAGGTCAGTTCGAAGCCAGGGTCAACACCCCAGCAGACACCAGTCCGTCGATCCACACGAGTAGGGTGCGACTCGAGCAGATCAGATCCCTATGGGACAAGGTGGAGTAGGAATACGAGACTTGCTCCGAAGTTCTGTCCGGACTGAAATGCACAGACACAATAACAGTCATGCAGTCCAAGTATGACTATTATTATACAGTTTACGAGCGGTGCGTTGCGAGTCTCAGCGAGGTCATTGAAGGTTCACGCTCGCAACAGTCCGCTCAGGCCTCCATTCCGGCGCCTCCTCAGGTGGGGTGTCGCTTACCCCCGTCGAGTCCGACACTTTCTGTGGGATCTATGTTCACTGGCAGACGTTTCGGGACCTTTTCTCAGCCATCTACATTAATAACCCTCGGTTGTCAGAAGTTGAAAAATTGTTCCATCTCAATGCGAAAACTAGCGGTGAAGCCAAATCCATTGTGTCCTTATCACCTCTAACCAATGATGGGTTTGAATCAGCGTGGAGGAACTTGCAGAATCGGTTCGAAAATAAGAGGCTACTGGTCAACAGTCAGCTGAAGAGTTTGTTTAATTTATCTTCCGTACCCCTTGAATGCGGCAAATCCTTGAAACAGTTAGAGAGCACGGTCCAAGGTTGTTTAACGGCTCTGAAAATAGCAAAAATCGATACCACTAACTGGGATTGCCTGCTAGTTTTTCTGTGCTCCTCCAAGTTACCAAAGCTAAGGCTGTCTCTATGGGAACAGTCCCTTATTAGTATGACAGATATTCCACTCTGAGCTGAATTCACGGCCTTCTTACAAGATCGTCATCGAACGCTCGAGGCGGTTGAAGAGTTTAAGTCAAACGCGAGCGCTCAATCCAGAGCACCGCGGACAATCCAAACATTTGAGAATAGAGTTACTGTAAATCAACAATCCTGTAAACTTTGTTCTCAAGAGAACCATCCCATCCGAGTATGTCCGTTATTCTTACGAATGCCAGTCGGAGATCGGGAGAAATACATCAAACAGCAGAAGTTGTGTTTAAACTGTTTCGCCAGAACGCATCTTCTTAGGGACTGCACCTGTACGCATAATTGCTATACTTGTAAAGGACGCCATAACACTCTCCTGCACCGAAATAGCACTCCGGCAGTCCAATCCGCGGTCAATCCTGACCATCAGCCCCACTTATCCACATTTGAGCACCAGCAAAATATACAGTCCACTCCATCGACGAGTCAACCGAATGTGCAAACGTTCTTGGCTGTAAGCACTCAAGGGGTCCTCCTGAGTAGGGCTTTAATAGAGATTTGCCATTTGGGCATCAAATACTCAGCATGGGCACTTATTGACTCCGGTTCTGAGGCAACTTTTACATCAGAACGGTTATACAACTTGATTAAGTTACCTTATGAGTCCGTACAAGCTCAAGTTTCAGGGGTCAATCTCACTGTTGCGGCTCAGCCCCGTAAGCGCTGTCAACTCAACATAGGTTCTCCCGTCAAGCCCCACATCCAAATTGAAACGTCTGCATACGTACTACCACAATTGGCCGGAAATCTCCCATCCTGTACTGTACCAGAAAACTCTCTGAAGCATCTGCCGCCTTTGCAACTAGCGGATCCGAATTTCTATCGGAGTTCGCAGATCGACGTTCTTATTGGCGCCGATATCCTGCCATCGATCATTCTTAGTGGCTCCTGTGGCGACCGGCGTTGCCAACAACCAAGCATCGGGAGAGCAGCGACGGGAGAGACGCTACCGATCGCCTAGTGTCTGAGTGAGAGAATGTATTACTCCGGAGCGTACTGCCAAGCAGATCTGAATAAACGAACTGGATACATATTTAACTATAAATCATAACGCGTATTACTCTGAGTAAGCGGGTCATTACATTGGCGACGAGTGGAAAAATCGGTAAATGATAATAATAATAACTAAAACTTTGGTAAATTTGATGAATTAGGAAAAAGGCGCGAAATTACGGTAAACGAGTGGCGTGATATAGGCTGTGCGTGAGTGTGTGTGTGATGGAACGGGCCTACCGGCATATACATACATAAAAATGTGGAAAAGAGGAGAGAAGGAACAAGCTGCGTGAGTGCAGATTGCACGTTGCCAACATAAAATGACGTTAAGCACAAAGCGGAATGAGTAATTTTGTATGCACACAGCAGCGGTCCAACCACAGTCTTCCTAGCTTGCTGAAGCAGGACTTCCTCATCCAGTTCGAAATGCGCATTTTTGGGCCAGTTTTCTTCTTCGTCCTTCAGTATTGATGGGCCAGTGAACCAGATCGACTGCCCTATTTCGTCGACGTCACAACCTCCCGAAACGATATCTGCTGGGTTCTGCTTTGTGGAAACATGCCGCCATGTAGCTTCTCCTGACCATTCTTGAATCTCCGTTACCCTGTACAAAAGGAATGTCTACAACGAAGATGGATGAGATCGAATTCAGTGAAGAGTAACTTCAGAATCCGAGCAGTACACAATTCGTTCGATAGGGACTTTTAATAAGGGTTTGATTCTATGGCAGAGATCTGCGAGAAGGTGAGCGGCACATAACTCAAGCCATGGGAGCGTTTTGGTCTTGAGCGGCACTACTTTCGACTTTGACGTCAACAATGATATTTTAAAACCTTCGGCAGTTTTGCTACGAATATATACATATGCAAGCTCCATAAGCTCTCATGGATGCGTCGGCAAAGGCATGTAACTGTACCGGTGACATCGGGTCGGTATGCACGAACCTAGGAATACAGATCTCATCCAGTTGACACAGAGTGCTTTTTAGCATATTCCAGGATGTTTGAAAATGCATCGGAATCGACTCATCCCAATCTAACTTATTAAGCCAAAGTTCTTGGAATAGGATCTTTCCTTTAATCACAATGGGGGTCAAATTGCATCGATGTCACCGATAGTATGTTCCGTTTTGTCGCTCGAAGACCCATGACAGAAGTGTCAATTTTGAACTTGAAGGCATCTTCGCTAGGCAACCAGGATATTCCTAACGCCTTAGTTGACTCTGAATCCGAGATAGGTATCGTCTTAACTGTGCTTTCAGATGCAGTGACCTCAGGTGAGTTTGAAAACCACATTGTCAATTCAAAACCTGCTGTTTGAAGAACCTGAGACACTTCAGACTTAATTGTCTTTAGCTCCTCTACGCATGCAGCACCACTTAACATGTCATCGGATCCAATTACGTCGGCAGCTCTAGGGAATGCAATTTTAGCAGATTCACTCAACCTCTTTAAATACTGAATAGCCAGAAATGGGGCTGGTCGAGTACCATATGTGACGGTGTTCAGCTTGTATAATCTCAAGAATTCGAGGGGTCTCTCCTCCACACTATGAGTTGAAACATTCTATCCGCATCATAAACCATTACTTGACAATACATCTCTTTGACATCGGCAGTCAGGGCAATTTGCAACTTCAAAGGAGTTGCCTAACCAATTTGGATCAGATTTAAACGGCAGCCTAACTTCAAATCGACCTGATGGCAATACCTGAGTAGTCTTCCTATAATGGTCTTCACATAACCTTCTTCACATTTCCTCCAGTGACCAAAATTTCTGTAGTGTGCTGTCAATCGACACTAATGGTTCTTCACTACAACTGAAACTATTCACAACTTGTTTCGGGACTGCAGACTTTTATCTGCCCGAAACAACCAAGAAGGGTCCTTTGTATAGTTGGATAGTCAGGATCTCGTCTAATTTGACCAACAGCTAGCAATTCGAAAAATAAGTCGGCTCCTATCAACATATCAATTTTTTTTGGCTTTTAGAAATAAGGGTCGGCTAATAGTAGGTTCTTTGGGATCTTCCAATCACTGACGTTCACCGACTGATCAGGATGGTAACCGGAGATCGATTTTAAGATCCAGCAATCGATCGAGAACTTACTACCATTTATTCGCGACTTCACCACTGTGTGTACCTTTTTCTTGACTTGAGAATTGGACTCGCCAATACCAAATAAGTTGATAAGTTGATCGCCAGTTCTACCGTTATAAAATTGGTTTGAGACCCAGAGTCCAGCAGAGCTCGGGCTAAAACGTATTTTCCGTTTTTCGTAAGGACGCTTACGATTGACAATTAATACCTACATATAATATATGGGCATGCATGCAAATTAAATTGTTTGTTGTTAATTATTTAAAAAAAATAATTTTTTTAATTTTTAGTTTTTTATTTTTTTTTTATTGATGTAAAACTTTTTACTTAATACTAAATTACAAGACACTAACTTCTGGCTTGTTAAACCTTTTTCAATCTCGTCCCGAATCAGACTGATCTACGAATTATTAATCCTAATCCAATCAACCTCGGCCAGAAGCTTTGCTTTGGAAACTTCTTGAGCTTTCAATTATGTTTAGAATAAAAGCTATATTCTGAAATTAGTCCACTGCATTGTGAAATTTAATTATGCTGACCGATGCAGTTTAATTGAAGCGCAATACGTTGACCATGGTTTGGTCTCCGAGCGTTGTTTACTTTATTATTTTAGCGGGTAGCTAGGCGTTGGCAAAAGCAAAGGCAATGACAAAAACAAAGACAAAGGAAATGTCGCCGAGATTGGAATTTGATATTTGTTTATAAATTGGGGTGGAGTGCTATGTTTACGGGTTGGATAACTCTCCCCCTTCTAAAATGACGCTTATCGCTTCATTATGAATTTCGTTTAAACGATCTCTTAATTCTGTTATAAATTCTTCCCCTTTATTTGAGTTTTCTACATAGTTCTGGCCGTTTTTGTTTGGTTACAAATATAAAATGTCAGAATCTTATTATTAATGTAGTAATCAAATACAAAATGACTAAAATTAATAATATAAATGAAATTGAAAATTTCAATAAATGGGTTTAAAATATTAATGTTGTCAAGAGTAAGTTCTGAATTGTTGAATTTTAAATAATCCGATATTTACAGGTTCTTAAAGTGATTAGTGGTTATGTATTCAAGTTTTTTGTTATCTAAATTGGTGTATGAAATATTATTTATTGTAGTTGTGCCATTATATGTTATTAAATATGAGCCATCTAAATGAGAATTGTTTACAATATTATTTCCGTTGATTACAATGGCACCTTCTGGAATGATATCTATTTTCTTATCTTTTTCTCGAATTGATTTTTCTCCATTTAATAAGCGGGTAAATCAAGTTTTATCTTTACTTATAGTACAATAATTGATATTTCGTAAAAGGTATTTTCGCATTTTGCGACCTAATTACTAATTAGTAATTTTCCATCATTTTGTGAAATGGATCTGGCATAGTAAATTTCTCATCGGTTTGTTATTTGCCGCCCAACCGACCGAGGGGCGCAGCCGTGTGACGTACGGCACGATCGCGTTCTAGATAGACGCGTGAGAAGGAAAATATAGGAAAGAACGAGGAAAGTTAGGTTTAGGTTTATGCAACATTACGAGCTAATTCTACTAGCAATACAGTTTTAAGGCGAGGGATGCTCTCAGGTCCCTCTATAAAGTTAAAAAGTCGGTTGTAATCGGCACATAAGACCCTAAAAGGTTCATGTGCCTCAAACTCCCTCCTACAGTGCTTTATTGCTAAGGGGATAAAGGTTCTAGATGTTAGTCGAGGAACGTGAAAGTTAAGCTGTTCAAGCAGGTAGGGGCTTTCTACGTCACCGTGAATTAGCTTGTGTAGAAAGACGACACCAAGCATAATTCTACGGTTAGCTAGGGAAGGTAGGTTAATTAATAGAAGTCTACTAGAATAAGATGGTAATCTTAGGTCGGCATCCCAGGGTAAGCCACGTAGGGCGAAAAGCAGAAAATTTTTTTGAACAGATTCAATGCGGGTAATATGAATTCCAAATTGAGGACTCCAAACGCAAGAACCGTAGTCCAAAATAGGACGAACTAATGAAGTGAAAAGAGTCTTAGTTACGTAAGGGGAATCGAATTCTTTCGACCACCTTTTAATAAATCCAAGCATGCCTTTGGCCTTGTTAACCATGCAAGAAATATGTTCTGAAAATGAAAGCTTAGGATCTAGACGGACACCTAGATCGTCAACAAGAGTTATTCTTTCCAATGCACATTCATTAAGCGTATATGTTGCATACTGGGGAGTGACACGTGAAAATGTCATCAGTTTGCATTTTGAGCTGTTGAGATTTAATAAGTTAACACTACACCATGCCTGGAAGTTGTCAAGATCGGATTGTAAGTCTGACTGGCATGAGCTGTCCTTATACTGCACGCACAGTTTGACATCGTCTGCGTACATAAGTACCCTAGAGTTGGGTAGCACTAGAGGAAGGTCATTGATGAATAAGGTAAATAGCTGCGGGCCAAGATGGCTGCCTTGTGGGACGCCAGAAGTGACATTGAGGGAGTTGGAAAGAGATTTCTTGAACAGAACCTTTTGAGTCCGGTGACTCAAATAACTCTGAAGCCAATTAAGGAGATCGGTAGGAAACCCTATTAAGTCAAGCTTCCTTATAAGAAGAAAATGATTAACCGAGTCAAAGGCTTTACTAAAGTCCGTATAGATCACATCGGTCTGAGATTTACGTTGGAAGCCCCTAATAACAAATGAGGTAAGTTCCAAAAGATTAGTAGTGGTCGATCTTCGTCTCATAAATCCATGCTGACATGGAGAAATTACGGATCTGCACAAGTGCTGCAGGTGAGGAGTAATTATATTTTCAAAGAGTTTTGGAATTGCCGACAACTTAGAGATTCCTCTGTAGTTACCAGTATCCGACTTGCTACCTTTTTTATGGAGAGGAATAATAAATGATTTCTTCCAAATAAGGGGAAATTCTGATGTTTCCAAAGATATGGTAAATAGTTTGAGAAGGGGGTTACACAGAGCCTCGGCGCAATACCTGAGAACACAGCCCGGTATTCCATCGGGACCCGGTGCATAAACTGGCTTTACACGTTGAAGATCCAGCCGAAGAGAGCTTTCGTCTAAGATAGGACTGAAAATTAAGTTCGATTTGGGCATAGGGAAAGAATACGTCTGGTTTATCTGGTTTGAGGAAGAATAAGTAGTTTTAAAAAACTCAGCAAAGAGATCGGCGATTGCCTGATCCGATTTTGCTGAAGAATTTTTAAATGAAAGCGAGGAAGGGTATAGGTTTGGTTTACGCTTGGTGTTAACAAAATTATAAAACTGTTTCGGGTCCTGTGTGAACTGAACCCTACAACGATTCAAATAATTTTTATAAGACCGAGCGTTATGCACGGTAAATTTCGACCGAGCACTGAGATAGTTAGAAAGGACAGTTTTAGAACGAGTAAGTTTATATTTATTATAAAGCCTAGACTTAACATTTTTTAGACGTGTCAGCTCCTTATTGAACCAAGGTGGTTTACTAGAGACAGACGGATAGGTTAACGGAACACAGGATAAAAAGAACGAGTTCATGGCACTGTAAAAAATGTCCACGGCGGCTGCCATGTCAGTACACATGTACAGATTTGACCAATCAAATTCAGATATAAGATTATTTAGCGCATGAAAGTTAGCTTTACGAAAACAGCGAACCTTATTGGCTAAACAATCAGATTGATTCTTTACAACCGTCCCCGTATCGATAGTCACTTCGAAAGTTGGATGGTAAGGATCTTCAGGTAGCGTCAATTGAGGAACTCTAAATAAGTCAACACTTAGAGGATCAGAGACGAAACAGAAATCCAATAAGCGGTATAAGGAATTCAGGACATGGTTAACTTGAGACAAGGATATGTCAAGCAGGCCATCAATAAGGTCATGCTGTGCCATAGTCTGAAGGACATTTGACACACCATCAGATGACCAACGAGCTCCAGGTATATTGAAGTCCCCTAGGGCTACGAGTTGGTCTCGATCTGAAAGCCTGTTGGAAACGGCCTGAATTGCCGCAAGGTGTTTCCAATAAATGGGCTCCTCAGCCGATGGTGGAACATAGGAGCAAGTTATGTAAATAAAACTACCTGGAAATGAAAGTTTAACACAAATAAATTCGATATCGGTGATATCGTCAAGGGCAACAAGTTCTGAGATGAGGGAGGAGTCAACGGCAATTAGTACTCCACCTCCACGCTGGACTAGTCGGTCAACCCTGTAAGTTGTATATTTACCCGGAAAAATTTCAGAGCTAAGGATATCTGGCTTTAACCAGGTCTCTGTAAATACAATTACCTGGGATGCGAAGGAAAAACTGTCAGAATACAATTTTGAGAGCTTGCTGCGTAAGCCTCTAGTATTCTGATAGGAAAGTTGGAAGGAAGTGGTTAGTTTTTTGGGACTGAAGGTGTTGAGGTGGTCTTAGCGGTGGTCCTTGCGGTTTGTGGCGGTATAGGGAGGCGTACTCCCACTGGCCGCTTTTTCTTGGTTTTAGCCTCGAATTCTTTAACTACAACGTGCTCGGGCCAGAAGTCACCAGAGCAAATTGTGTCAAAGATATTCGGATAGACGCTAATCTTGAAAGACGCGATGTCTCTAACATACGAAAAATTAAACTTTTCCACTTTTACATTTTCGGCTTGGATTTTGCCTTGAATATAGGCAAGAACATCTTCCGATGCGAGGTCAGGGGCAAGCCGCGAAACAAATATTGTTTTCGACGGTGGAACAGCTGTAAGGGTCTTTGGTAACCCTAAGTTACCGACAGCCGGTAGTCCGGATGTTTTTTCACCCTGGGCAGTCTGCGGAGTCCGAGTTTGGGACACCGCAGCGGACACAACGGAAATTACTGGCGGACCTGTTGCCATTTCCACCCCTGTACATTCGGTTACCGAATCTAATACCGCTCCCGATCTCAAAACCATTGGGCTTGGTATCGGGGTCGGTGGCTGTGCCGAAGGGGTGATCCCGATGCTAGGTTGCTGGGATTCGCACAGTTGCTGACGACCAGCAACAGATTTTTTGCGCTTTGGCGACTCGTTTAATAGCTTCAGACTATTAAACTGAGCGTCTAACGCTGTGAACAGATCATTCGCTTTGCGAAAATTGACCGTGAGCTCACTAAATCCGTTTCTGGTCTGCCGCATGAAGGATTTCATTTCCTTCTCAACCTCTCGACAGGACTGGCAACAATAATGTAATCCCATTTTACTGGAAATTACATCCGCAATACGGCCCGACAATTCGACACACTTAGCGTGTACGACCGTATCACAAAGCCAGCAATATACTCTTGGTTGGTCAGCCAAAACGGTTTTTTGGCAGTTTTTAATTCCGCAGACAATATTAAAAGACATTTCCACAAACCTTAGACCACTGTGCAAAGAGGAGAACCGTCAACGCGGGTGAGCGGGAGAGTGAGAGCGATAAGGAAATAGCGAGGGCGAGAGAGCTTAGAACCGTTTAGCTGCAGCTAAACACCAACGGAACGTAAGCGGGGAGAAGAGGGATAGGCACAAAAGAGAATGCAGAAAACCGTCTTAGCACAAAACTAAAAGTGTAATTAAATACAAATTAAACACGAAAAAAGCTCATGCACACGCGGTAGCAAACGGCTGAAGTTAAGTGAGAAGTTTTGTGATGATTTTAATAAAACCCCGGTGGTTTAAAAATCAAAACAACACAATATTTGGAACGCAAAACATAAACACGACCGTTCACTATGAAGAGAATAGACGAATTTTGTTATTACAGGGTATTTTCTATAAATTATAAGAAGTTCTTTATGTAGTACAAATTTGAATACAGAAATATCCATAAAATCTGCAATAATTACAGGCTTTTGTTCGTGATTTAATATTTCTTTAATATCTTCATTATTTAAAATTTTTGTATTAAATACATCAATTTCTGCCAGTGTAATAGTATCAATTATTTTTTGCAAGTCGAATGTTAATAATCGTAAACGTAAATGTTTTCGTAACGGCAATTCTTGATCAATAAAAATGTTTTTAAAATGATCGGAAAGTGATTTTATCTCGTTAAACAATTTGGAATTGATAATAAATTGTTGCTTATTGTTTTCAATAAAGTCGTTTATTTTATTCTGTATTTTGATGAAATCATCGTGATCCGGAGTTCCAGCTAACCATTTCCAAACAGTGCCTAACTCATTTAGTCCCCTTTTTGATCTAGTTGATATCAGCTGTGACAAAATTAATTGTGAACTTTCATTTGTATCCTTTTTTATATGTTCACGCCAGAAGGGCGTTTATTTTCCGGAGGCAGTGTGATCCCGTACACTCGCTCTCTCTCTCCCTCTTCCACTGCACTTTCGTGCATAGAGCTGCTAATCCGCTCTCCCCAAGCTAGATTTAAGCCTTCTTCTTGTTAGTACCAATTTACCATTCTACAAATAAAGACATACGCCCGTCGCGTAATACCCCGAAGTTTCTTCCGTGTTTTCTTATCGAGTGCATTTCAGAATAAAGCCACCCCCCTCCGAACATTTGGTCCATCAGAGCCGGATAATTCCATTCCAGCAGCTCCGGTGGCTTTAACACCGCACAAGATAAGTGAACATTCTATTAATGCTGCCGGTCATTTCCATAATATTGTCTAAGTCCGAGTCCGATTGATCCGACACCACGGCAGCTTCCGATTCCGATTATTATAATCAAATTGTGCAATTAATTTCTGCCAGTTCCTAAATTAAAAAAGTGTGTATTTAAATAAATGCCATAAGCCACAGTGGAACTTCCAATTCGAATTTTCTCTTCGTTCACTGTGTTCCGCTTGCATTTATTTACACTCTCCTATATACATACAATACAGTCCACTCCACTGCTCGACGATCGCTACTAGCAATTTACATAAAATTAAATAAATATATACCTACACTTACAAATATTCCGGCACGGGAATTTTAATAATTTAAATAATTTACCCCACAACATAAAATAAATATATTTATTATAAATCCCCAACAATTAAGAAAAGGTATTTATTCCTATCCTGGATAATAATAATAAAATACAGTCCACTGCTTCTACAAAAATATACTCGTATATAAAATATATCCAAGAACCCACGGCACAGCAACGCCGACTTTATTTGTGCATTTATTTATTTACTCTCCCGTGCTCTATCCTGAGCTGAGCTAAAGTCAAATAAACATATACACATTGCAATTACATACGTAATCGTCTGCAAGTCGACGCTCCGATTTTTGGCAATTTTTTCCGCCTCCGTTGTCTCCGCTATTCTGCATGGGCAACGGCTAACGCACAAACAGATTCACACGCACGCATTATTTCCGAAAACAGTACCGCGACAAATACAGCAGCGGTCAACTAAATAAGTCCATATACATCAAAATAATTTTTAAATTATTTTTCAAAATAATTCCAACTAACTAATTCAGTTAGAAATTTATTTGCGCTTCCATATCCGCAATAGTGTGACCGTATCTGTTTTCTGCTGAGTGAATATTATTCTATTAAAGTCGAACCTTCCGTATTAAAAAAATAACATTCATAAATTAAATTCCAAATATTTTTCGATTGGTTCCTAAATTCCAATTCAGCTCCGACACATAAATATTTCGGAATATACACAGATATATATACGACAGTAAATTTTTCTAAAATATATCCAGAATGACTTCCTGCAGTTTAAATAAATTTACGATGACCTGTGACCGTCTGAGTCACTTCGAGTCCAGAGTCTGCCATCCAGCAGCACCAAGTCCATCCAAGTACACGTGCCAAATCCATCTCGACCAAGTCCGAGCGCTATGGGGTAAGGTCGAGAAAGAGTACGAAGCTTGTTCAGAGCAAATTTCAGTTGGCTTAGAGGGCACGGGGGACACCTTACCTACTCTAAAGGCAAAATACGAGTATGCCTATTTTATTTACGAAAGGTGTGCAGCAAAGCTCATGGAACAGATCGAGACGATCGTTTCTAAAACAGCTCAAATCCAACCCGTTCCGCCCCAAAATTCCTATCCGTCTGGCTGTCAGCTTCCTCCGTGCGATACGGAAGTTTTCTCGGGCGATTATATTCGCTGGCCGACTTTCCGAGACCTTTTCACAGCGGTCTATATAGACAATCCTGCGCTGACTCCTGTTGAAAAGTTGTTCTATCTCAATGCCAAGACTAGTGGTGAAGCTCATTCCGTAGTTTCCAATTCGCCACTCACCAACGATGGTTTCCGCTCAGCCTGGAAAAACCTATCTGAGCGTTTCGAAAATAAGCGAGCGCTGGTGAACAGCCAACTGAAAAAGTTACTAAACATGCAGTCCGTCGTCCAAGAATCTTCGGCAGCCTTGAAAGAGCTGCAAAACACAATCCAGAACTGCCTCACATCCCTAAATTTGTCCGGCCTTCCTACGGATAATTGGGATTGTCTCCTGGTTTATTTGTGTTCCACGAAGCTTCCAAAGCTGTCGCTCTCATTGTGGGAGCAGTCCTTAACAAATAAAACCGAAATTCCTACGTGGCAAGAACTTGATTCATTCCTGACCGAGCGCCATAGAACTCTAGAAACTATAGATTCTATTCAACCTCCTAAGTTGCGCCTCCATCCGTCAGAAACGACACCCTCCGACGTGTCGCCACGAATACTGAAATCCTTCAGTACGAGGATCGTTCCGATACCCAAAGGATGCGATTTATGTTCCAAAGAGAACCATCCAGTACGTTTATGCCCGCGCTTTCTCCAAATGTCAGTTGACGCGCGTTCCGGCTACATCAAAAGAAGCAGCTATGCCTAAATTGTTTCGCAAGAGGCCATCAACTGCGAGACTGCACAAGCACACACAAATGTTTCACGTGTCACGGTCGGCATCACACTTTGTTGCATCCAAGCAACTGTTCCTCCAGTGTACCGATTCCTCCTGATACTGTATCCGATCCGATCCAAAGAGTTTCCTCGTTCTCCACACGAGTGACTACTGCTCCAGATTCTTCCAATTACTGGGTTCCATACGCCGATATGAAATGCAGACGTTCCCGAGGTATTTTATCCTACCCATGCCGAGTCTGCCAAGGGAACCATCCTCTTCGGAAATGCCACCGTTTCCTTCGGCTTAGCGCTGAGAAACGGCTCCAGGCCGTCATACAAAAGAAGTACTGCGTCAATTGCCTGGCCCACCATCATTCCACGGGATCTTGCCGCAGTGACGACCGATGCCAGTCGTGTGGCCAGGATCACCACACACTTCTACATGTCCACGAGCGCTCAGCGTATCCAACGCTTTCCCGAGCAAAGGCCTCCTATATTCCTACAGCGTATCCTCGCTAGGGGGCCTCGAAGGCCTTCTTATATTTTTTGCTGCGTATCCTCGCAAGGGGGGGGAATGTTCACGCCAGAAGGGCGTTTATTTTCCGGAGGCAGTGTGATCCCGTACACTCGCTCTCTCTCTCCCTCTTCCACTGCACTTTCGTGCATAGAGCTGCTAATCCGCTCTCCCCAAGCTAGATTTAAGCCTTCTTCTTGTTAGTACCAATTTACCATTCTACAAATAAAGACATACGCCCGTCGCGTAATACCCCGAAGTTTCTTCCGTGTTTTCTTATCGAGTGCATTTCAGAATAAAGCCACCCCCCTCCGAACATTTGGTCCTTCGAGCCTGATTCTAGATTGATTATTTTTTAATAAAAACTTTAATTAGTTACGTGGAATAAGTCGGCATATGAATTATAAGTAAGAACATCCTTTTTGTCCTTGAACAGGAAAAATTCGTGATTTGAGTAATCAATTATTTCTGAAGTGGCTATCATTACGAATGGTATTAGAAGTAACAAGAAATGCATTTTCTGTAATGAAAAAAAAAATATAATATTTGTTAAAACTTTATTTGGTCTTTGTGAATAGTTCTGTTTCTATTATTGATTATTATTTGGTTAGGTAAGTTTTCTTTAACAATCTGTTTTTTATATCTTGTTTTTAGTTTATTTCTTTCTACATGTTTTATTTCATAAATAACTTGACCTACATGATATTCCTTTTCTTTACGACCTTCATTATGTGTTTCTAACATTTTTTCTTGACTGTTCTTTAGAATTTAAGAAATGTTTTCGTGTTTATTTTTATTATAGAGAATATCAAAAGGTTTTTTGGTTTGTTGTAGAATGAATGCTCTGATTGAATTCTTTTGCGGCTCTAATAAATATTTCAGAATAGTCAGTGAGATTAAATTCTTCCTTTATGCAACGAGCTAATTCTGTTAAGGTTGAATGTGCCCTTTTAACTTGTCCGTTTGAGGTACTGTGTCTGGGGTCAGCGAAATGTAGAGTTAAACCACATCTTTGTGCAAAGGATTTAAATTGAGCAGAGGTAAAGCTCGGTTCATTATCAGTCATAATTACTATGGCGTGGGGAAAATGTTGTGGAAATTTCATTACTTTATTTTCGATGTTTAGTTTATTTTGAGTTTCTTTTACTACTAGGAATTTTGAATACGCGTCAATAGACGTTAAGAAAATAAGACTTTGCGCGTAATAAGTATCGATGTGTAAGTTTTCTCCCTCTTTAGTTGGAATAGGAGCTTCCCCAATAGGAATTTTAATTGGATGCCGGTTATATTTATTTTTATTGCAAATTGTCCATTTATTAATATATTCCTTTAATTTGATAAATAAATTTGGCCAATAATACAATCTATTGATTTGTTTGTAATTTTCTTCTAGTGATTTTCTTCCTCTGTGAGCTCTATTATGTGTTTCTTCTATTATAATTGCTTTTTCTTCATTGTTTTCTAAGTCTTGTAGAAATATTTTAGTAAAAAGGAATTTGTTAGTAAAATTGTTTTTTAAGGGTAATTGAATATGATAAAGATTTTCTAAAGTGCAATGAATTCCTACCGTTATGTTTGGTGGTAGATACTCCCTTAATATTGGTTTTAAGTTTTCTGGCGTATCATATTCGATTATATGTCGTGTTTTGTCAAAAACTTTTAATGACTCATGTATTGTATACCTCCCCGTTGTGAATAGTAGTTGTTGTTGAAACTGATTTAACGGTTTACGGGTCTCTTGTCTGTATTACATTTTCAAAACTACTTTCAGCAGAATGCTGTGTATTTTGATCTGAGCTTGATTGTTCTAAGTCGCTGTTTGTAATATTATTTATTTTTATTCGAGATAGAGCGTCAGCTACGACATTTGTAGTTCCTGGTTCATATATTATTTTTGGAGTGAAACTTTCTATGAAAGAGTACCATCTTTTCATTTCTGTGTTCGGGTTTTTATCCGAGATTGTAAAGGTCTGTTTCTATACCTACCAATAACTACGACATTTAAATAATTTCTGAGATTTTTAAGAGCGCAAACTATGGCTAACAATTCTTTTTTGTTTGTGGCATAAAGTTGTTCAGTTTTTTTTTAAGTTTTGGATATAAATGTAATTGGTTTATTATCCTATGATTAAACCGCTCCGATAGCTACATCTGATGCGTCTGTTGCCAAAGTAAATTTTTTGTTATAATCTGGTTGAACTAATTCCACCTGTGCTATTAAATTATCTTTACCTTCATTGGTTCTGGTGTGGGTTACACCTTAGAATTGTTATTCGGATTCCAATTATTATTTTGTCCAAAGTTACCGTTTTGCGGCCAATTATAATTCTGATTATTATTCATTCTGTTAGAGGTATTCTTATTCTGTCTAGAATTTACTGGATTAAATCTTAGGTTGTTTCCTTGATTTTTTTTTTCATTCCTAAATCCATAATACCTATTTGCAAACTGGGCTCGAAAGTTGTTAAACTCTAATTCTTGACACTTTGCCAAAGCATTTGGGAAGTCCGGTGGGTTTAAAAAAAAAGAGTGTTGAACCGTTCAATCCAGAAATAAGATTCCACACCGGGTTTGGACAAAATTTTCACAATAAAAAATTTTTTCATATGATTTTTAAACGACTGGAAGTTGTAGACACTTAAATGTCGGGGGTTGTGGACACCCAATTTTTTGTTTGACAAATCTTAAAATATCGCCGTTGAATTATTAGTACAGCTATATATGTAAATATATTTTAATGGTGTTTAATTCTTTTCTTCGATGTTTGTTGCCAACAAAAATTGACAACCTCCAACTCCGTTCACTGCAATGATTGTGATCGGCCAGTGCACTTGAAGTGTGCTGACATTTGTGCCAGCTATTTCACATGCGCGAATTGTGATTCTGATTGGAAATGATGCCATGCGTAGTATTTTTTTTTTTGCTTTACAAATGAATAAACTTCCATTTTTTTTCATTTGATTACGTTTAACTTGATACTTTCCTAATTTTAGCACATTCTATAAAGGTGTCCACAACCCCCATTAAAATCTGAAATTGGCAAAAATTACTATTTTACAAAAACTTAAAATTTTTTCTTTCAGTGATAGATATTACTGTAATTATGCAAAAACTAGTTAGCTAAGGTCTCTAGCCTTCCATTGATATGCACATGCATAATATGCTCCAGTTAAAAAGATATCAGCGAAAAACATAACTATGTCCACAACTGCCACCTTTTCCCTACTATATATGGTGCTAATATCGATGTTGGGCAGAGGTTCGTTTTCAAAATATTCACAAAAATGTTAGGTATTCGCACGCGACACAGACAGAAGTCACTTTTTTGAAAACCGATTTCAGCAAAACGTGATGGACGATTTAAAGGCAAATAATTTTAAAGTGTTAAGCTAGGTACTAACATAAGATAAATTGGCCTTAAGAAAGGCCCTCGCTAAATTGCTTTATATTTCGCGCGTAAACCAGTGTGACCAACTATCTTAAGGAAAAGGCGGAAATGGGGTCATACTGACACGTAGGCAAAGCTGTTTTATGTAAACAAGCTTTATAAAATGAAATTGCAATGAACATAAAAACTGTAAAGTTAATTTATAATAAACATGAACGGATTCGATATTGGAATACTATTTACTGATGCATTCGCCATTAAATAGCTCAAGGCAAATAACAGGAGGCACCAACTCCGCCGCCGCCCACAGACAGTTTTTTCCTTATTTAAAATGTCTTTTGCGAATTAAATACCATATAATAACCCTTATCATTGCGGCTTTTATACAATAAACCTTGTGACGTTCAGCCTTGCCTCGGATAGTCAGCGCTGGCCAGGGTCATCCAGGACATTTATTTGGTTCAGGATAGTGGTGCTAGAAAGGAATACCCGACCCGAGTCCCAGTGATAACGCGCAGAGTTTAACCTTAACTAGGCTTATAGATATACGAAGTTTATTGGTTTTCTTGACAGAGTAAAGCAACTGGCTGCGAAGATGGTCTGGCCGATTGTCCTCGGCGGTTGCCGACGAGCGCCCGCGTCCTGGGGAAAGTTCAGCGTGTTCGGTATCCGTGTATGGGGGGTCCCTCGTTTCTGGCTGGGATAAATGTTGATACAGCAGGACGAAGCCGTCGGCAGGATACGTAGTGTTGATATAGCAGGACGAAACCGTCCGCTGGATACGTAAGGTTGATATAGCAGGACGAAACCGTCAGCAGAATACGTAAGGTGGATATAGCAGGACGAAACCGTCAGCGGAATACGTAAGGTTGATATAACAGAACGAAACCGTCAGCAAAATACGTAAGGTGGATATAGCAGGACGAAACCGTCAGGATACGTAATATGGTTAGAGTAGGACGAAGCCGTCAGCAGGATATAGATATCGCAGGACGAAACCGTCAGCAGGATACGTAGTGTGGATAAAGCAGGACGAAGCCGTCAGCAGGATATATATATAGCAGGACGAAACCGTCAGCAGGATACGTAGTGTTGATACAGTAGGACGAAACCGTCAGCAAAGATACGTAGTGTTGATAAAGCAGGACGTAACCGTCAGCACAGATACGTAGTATTGATAAAGCAGGACGAAACCGTCAGCACAGATACGTAGTGTTGATAAAGTAGGACGAAACCGTCAGCAAAGATACGTAGTATTGATAAAGCAGGACGAAACCGTCAGCACAGATACGTAGTGTTGATAAAGTAGGACGAAACCGTCAGCAAAGATACGTAGTATTGATAAAGCAGGACGAAACCGTCAGCACAGATACGTAGTGTTGGTAAAGTAGGACGAAACCGTCAGCAAAGATACGTAGTATTGATAAAGCAGGACGAAACTGTCAGCACAGATACGTAGTGTTGATAAAGTAGGACGAAACCGTCAGGACAGATACGTAGTATTGATAAAGCAGGACGAAACCGTCAACACAGATACGTAGTATTGATAAAGCAGGACGAAACCGTCAGCACAGATACGTAGTGTTGCTAAAGTAGGACGAAACCGTCAGCAAAGATACGTAAGTATTGATAAAGCAGGACGAAACCGTCAGCACAGATACGTAGTGTTGATAAAGTAGGACGAAACCGTCAGCAAAGATACGTAGTATTGATAAAGCAGGACGAAACCGTCAGCAGAATACTTAGTGTTGTTAGAGTGCTTACTCCTAGTTACCGCTGGCTCCTAATCCTGGTTTGGACCCGCCTTCTCGCTCTCTCTGGCAGACCTAGCGGTCCCAAGTTGGGGTTCTCGCTCACTCTTGCGGTCGACCTAGCGGTCCCCAAGTGTTCTCTCTCGCTGGCAGACCTAGCGGTCCCAAGTGTTCTATCTCTCTCTCTGGCAGACCTAGCGGTCCCAAGTTAGGGTTCTCGCTCGCTCTTGCGGTCGACCTAGCGGTCCCCAAGTGTTCTCTCTCTCTTTGGCAGACCTAGCGGTTCCAAGTTAGGGTTCTCGCTCGCTCTTGCGGTCCCGATCTTCTTTCTCTTTCAAGCGCACAGGCTACGCCCGCCGACGGACAACGGCACCGTCGCACCCCGACGCCATCCCGCGGAGCAGCGGTTCACCGGATGACGGCCATCACCCAGGGACGGCGCCACCCCGCCGGCCAACGCCCGCCGGACGACCCCGTTCACCCAGGAGACCGTTCCAGATCCACGGCGACGATCCTGGCCAGCTGTCTATTCGCTATCTTGTACATTTACGTCAATAAATAAGACCGATACATAATTACTAAGTAATTCCCACCGACTTCTACTCTGGGACCGGGTGACCTTCTGTTTCGGCAACCACCTCCGACCCAAATAAATATCTGCGACGACCCTGGGCCGCCCCTGAGCTACCCGAAACATCGACCGACCGTCACAAACTGTGGGCAGAGGAAATTCGGTGATGACCTTTACTTTTTCAGGCAAAGGTTTGATGCCATGAGAGTGGTGTCCTAGAAATTCGATTGAAGTTTTTCCAAAACAACATTTGCTGGGATTGATGGTGAGATGGAAGCGTTGGAGTAGTTTAAACACTTGACGTAGGTGGATTTCGTGTTGCTCCGAATTGCTTGATGCGACGGCGATATCGTCTACGTAGATGAAAACGAAATTCAGGTCTCTAAACGCTGCATCCATATAGCGTTGAAATGTCTGTGCTGCGTTGCACAATCCAAATGTCATATGCGTGAACTCAAATAACTCGAAAGGTGTGGTTATTGCTGTCTTCGGTATGTCACGTGGCTCAATCGGAATCTGGAAATAAGCACGATTAGGATCGATTTTGGTGAATACTTTCTTACCGTAGAATATGTGCGTGCAATCCTAAATGTGCGGCAAGGGATACCGATCAGGAACTGTCTGTGCGTTGAGAGCTCTGTAGTCACCACATGGCCGCCATTCGCCTGTGGCTTTTCGAACCATATGCAGGGGAGATGCGTATTGGCTTTTTGAAGGTCGGCATATCCCGGCATATCGGCATATCTGCTTTTGTTGCTTTTAATTTGTCAGGAGTGAGTCGACGTAGCTTTGCAAAAGTTGGTGCTCCTTTAGTATCTATGTTGTTGTTGGTTTAGGAGCTGAGACCCCTAGTTGAGTGATGCATTTAAATTCTTCAAGTAATTTTGAAAATTGGCATGATGTGTTAAACGTTTTAACAGTGACTGAAGATTGTAGCTGCAAATACCACTTCGTGCCAATGATGTTTGCTCGTTGATCAATTTGCGGCGTTTAATGTCGACAAGGAGATTGAAATTTTGTAGGAAATCTGATCCAATAATAGGAGTATTGACATCAGCGATTACAAAATTCCAAGTGAATGGGCGACGTAATCCGAGATCCAGAGTGATGCAAGTTGTGCCATATGATTTGATTGTTGTGCCATTCGCTGCGAAAAGTGGATTTTCATTTGATGAAGCAAGATCCATGTTTATTGTTGAAATTGGTAGTACAGATATAACGGCGCCTGTATCGATGAGGAATCTTTTTCCCGATTTGGCATCTGGAACGAAGAGGCGATTCGAGGTGGAAATGCTATGGACTTCTATGCGGAGTTTTGAAACAGGTAAGGCAGGTAAGGTTTTTCCGTCGGAGCTGCCTTTTAAAACTTCAACGGGGATGATTAGTTTCTTGCGTTGTTGTTTTTGTTGAAAGAACATTGGTAAGGTTGATATAGCAGGACGAAACCGTCAGCAGAATACGTAAGGTGGATATAGCAGGACGAAACCGTCAGGATACGTAATATGGTTAGAGTAGGACGAAGCCGTCAGCAGGATATAGATATCGCAGGACGAAACCGTCAGCAGGATACGTAGTGTGGATAAAGCAGGACGAAGCCGTCAGCAGGATATATATATAGCAGGACGAAACCGTCAGCAGGATACGTAGTGTTGATACAGTAGGACGAAACCGTCAGCAAAGATACGTAGTGTTCATAAAGCAGGACGTAACCGTCAGCACAGATACGTAGTATTGATAAAGCAGGACGAAACCGTCAGCACAGATACGTAGTGTTGATAAAGTAGGACGAAACCGTCAGCAAAGATACGTAGTATTGATAAAGCAGGACGAAACCGTCAGCAGAATACTTAGTGTTGTTAGAGTGCTTACTCCTAGTTACCGCTGGCTCCTAATCCTGGTTTGGTGGCCTGGTTGCTGCTCGCTGGACTTTTGTCTTGGTCGACGCCGACCAGTGAATTTTTAATCTGAGGCCAGCCGCCCGCTTTATATAGCGCTTGGCTGGGTTTAGTGTGCCCGCTTGGGCTTTCGATTTGCCCGACTTAGTGTGGCCGGAGCTTGGGTTTAGAGTGCCCCTTTGCTTGTTTGGGCGCGCTCTTCGTTTGAATTTGAATATTCTTTACTTGTGCGCGGCACGCGTCACAACCTTTTCCTTGGCACAATAAAAGCGCCCCATGCGATCAATGTTTTATGTTTTGAATTTCCCACTATATCAAGCGGAATCACAGCTGTTTAGTTTCTTGATCTGGCAACGCTTTTACACGTTTCGCTAGCTAGATTTATCTTATGTTAGTACCCGAGAAATCAAAAAGTCAGAAAGTTCTTCTTTTTTTCGCTATGGTTTTTTTATATGGAGTTTGGCCGATTTAAGCAAATTTATCTTATGTTAGTACCTAGCTAAATGCATGATTTCTATTAATAAAAATATTAGTTTTAGTTTAAAATATTAAGTAGTTTTTTTTAAACTGATCTCTAATCACTGTCGCATGCGACATTTTCTTCCATCATACTTTTCGTGATGTTTTTTACTATATGGGATGAAGATGTGCTGTGTACAGCGTGCGGAGGCCGATGATAAGGTGCGATCTTGATGTTAGGACATACAGCTTCCTTTTCCCATAAGTAACAAATCTTTTCCTTTGAGGTTTTGTGATTTTTATTTGGATTAGATTTTCTAATTGTGCAAGATAAACGAGTGTTGTAGCGTCAGTCAAGAAGAAGAGAGATCTAGGTATGGTAAAAAATGACGCTAAGAAAGAATAGATACAAACTTAAAAATATCGATGGATCGTGATATACTACATGAATATGAGTGTTTGATTAGCTGGTACATCTGGCTGGGGTTGTGATGTTGTTGGTGATGACAAGTCCTGTGACTCAATGAATGCTGGATTGGTACGGTCAATCGATACTTTGCTGTCACGACCTTTTATGATTACGTTGAAAAATTTAGGTTGTTTGGATTTGACTTCTAATGACCCACGTATTGTGTCGTTCTGTATAAAGACATGTGTTGCATCGTCTAGTTGTTTAAACACAAATGGCTTAGAAGTGTCGTGGTGAGCTGTTTGCGTTGGACGAATATCATTCATCATTTCAGCCAGATCCTTAGCGAACTCTGTTTGCGGTTGAAATTCGTTGCTGATATGAAGAAATTGTCCCGGAAGGCGTTGCGTCGATCCGTAGACAAGTTGGGCTGCTGTTGTTTGTTTGTCGGGTTTATATGCTGAACGTAATCCCAACATTATGATAGGTAATTTGTTAGGCCAACCAATCCTGTGTTGACACATTATAGCTGCTTTTAATGTGCGGTGCCAGCGCTCAATTATTCCATTAGCTTGAGGATGATAGGTTGTGGTGCGTAGGTGGTTAATTCCAAGAAGCAGTGAAAGTTCGTTGAAAAGTCTTTACTCGAATTGCATTCCTTGGTCTGTAGTGATGCGAGCAGGTACACCGAAACGGGAAATCCAAGTGTTTATTATGGCTGCTGCCACAGTCTCTGCTTGGATATCTTCAATTGCAACTGCTTCTGGCCACCGCGTGTATCGGTCGATGATCGTGAGGCAATATCTGAACAGGCCGGATTGGGGCAGTGGTCCAATAAGGTCCCAATTGATATGCTCGAGTCTTTGTGTGGTCAGTTGATAACGTTGCAGGGGTGAATTTGTGTGACGAGTGACCTTTGATTGTTGATATGGAATGCAGTGCTTCACGAAGTGGGCTATTTTCTTGTGCATTGAGGGCCATACGAAACGTTGCTTGATGATCTGCATGGTTGAGCGAATGCCTCCATGGGCGATGTTGTGAAGTTTGCTGATGATTTTCTTCCTAAGCTGCTGAGGTATGAATGGCCGAACTGTAGGAGTAGAAAAATCACATAAGATTGGAGTTTTCGAATGAGGTAAATTTACAGATTTCAATTTTAGAGTGGTGTTTGGGTCATCCGACAGTTTTTGAGTTCTGGACAATTTCCTTGTGATGAAGCTATTTGATCATAATCAATTATGTCAGCTTCAAGAGCTGCGATGCGAGACAAAGTATCTGCGGTTATATTATCCACACCTGCAATGTGTACGATCGTGGTTGTAAATTGGCCTATGAAATCCAATTGGCGCAACTGACGTGGTGAAGCTTTATCGGGCCTTTGGCAGAATGCGTAAGTCAACGGCTTATGGGCAGTGCGTACATGAAATGTCTTGCCTTCTAATAAATAACGGACATGTTTGATGCCTAGGTAGATGGGAAGAAATTCACGATCATAAGTGCTGTATTTTCGTTGTGCATCGGTGAGTTTTACGCTGAAGAATCCCATTGGTTGGTATTCCTTATCGATGAATTGGTGAAGGATAGCTCCCACCGCTGTATCGCTTGCGTCGGTGCTCAACGAAAGATCTGCTTCTGGTGATGGGTGAACCAAAAACGTAGCTGCAGCAAGAGACTGTTTGCATTCCTCATTGTGTTTGATTGTGTCTTCTGTCCAGGCGATTGGAGAAGTATCGTTCTTCTTGTCCCTTGGGATTAGTTGTAACAGTGGCTGTTGATGTTGGAAGGCTCTTGGCAGGAATCATCTATAAAAGTTAATCATTGCCAGAAAGCGTCGAAGTTACTTAACAACTTGTGACGCGCACAAATATAGTTTATAATAGAGGAATAAGGAATGGAATCGATAAAGATCTGAATTCAAATAAGTTGCGCGCGCGCGCCAACCACGGGCTAATGGGCACACTGGACCAGGGGAGCTGGTCACACCAGTCAGGTAGACCTGTGAGGAGGCAACGGGCACACTAGCCTTAGCCAGGGGCTATATAAAGCTGACGGCTGGCCTCATATCTTCACTCAGCACCCGCCAGCGATTGTAGGCAGAGCAGCAAAGTCACTTTGGTAAGCCGGACCAGTAGGTTTGGTAATATATTATATTTGTAGTTAGCTAACCGTAGTAGTTGCCTATTTCCCCGTTCCCCTCTCCCCATAACGGCTCGGAACACCGACCCGCCTTCTCGCTCTCTCTGGCAGACCTAGCGGTCCCAAGTTGGGGTTCTCGCTCACTCTTGCGGTCGACCTAGCGGTCCCCAAGTGTTCTCTCTCGCTGGCAGACCTAGCGGTCCCAAGTGTTCTATCTCTCTCTCTGGCAGACCTAGCGGTCCCAAGTTAGGGTTCTCGCTCGCTCTTGCGGTCTACCTAGCGGTCCCCAAGTGTTCTCTCTCTCTTTGGCAGACCTAGCGGTCCCAAGTTAGGGTTCTCGCTCGCTCTTGCGGTCCCGATCTTCTTTCTCTTTCAAGCGCACAGGCTACGCCCGCCGACGGACAACGGCACCGTCGCACCCCGACGCCATCCCGCGGAGCAGCGGTTCACCGGATGACGGCCATCACCCAGGGACGGCGCCACCCCGCCGGCCAACGCCCGCCGGACGACCCCGTTCACCCAGGAGACCGTTCCAGATCCACGGCGACGATCCTGGCCAGCTGTCTATTCGCTATCTTGTACATTTACGTCAATAAATAAGACCGATACATAATTACTAAGTAATTCCCACCGACTTCTAGTCTGGGACCGGGTGACCTTCTGTTTCGGCAACCACCTCCGACCCAAATAAATATCTGCGACGATCCTGGGCCGCCCCTGAGTGGGCTACCCGAAACATCGACCGACCGTCACAAACTGTGGGCAGAGGAAATTCGGTGATGACCTTTACTTTTTCAGGCAAAGGTTTGATGCCATGAGAGTGGTGTCCTAGAAATTCGATTGAAGTTTTTCCAAAACAACATTTGCTGGGATTGATGGTGAGATGGAAGCGTTGGAGTAGTTCAAACACTTGACGTAGGTGGATTTCGTGTTGCTCCGAATTGCTTGATGCGACGGCGATATCGTCTACGTAGATGAAAACGAAATCCAGGTCTCTAAACGCTGCATCCATATAGCGTTGAAATGTCTGTGCTGCGTTGCACAATCCAAATGTCATATGCGTGAACTCAAATAACTCGAAAGGTGTGGTTATTGCTGTCTTCGGTATGTCACGTGGCTCAATCGGAATCTGGAAATAAGCACGATTAGGATCGATTTTGGTGAATACTTTCTTACCGTAGAATATGTGCGTGCAATCCTGGATGTGCGGCAAGGGATACCGATCAGGAACTGTCTGTGCGTTGAGAGCTCTGTAGTCACCACATGGCCGCCATTCGCCTGTGGCTTTTCGAACCATATGCAGGGGAGATGCGTATTGGCTTTTTGAAGGTCGGCATATCCCGGCATATCGGCATATCTGCTTTTGTTGCTTTTAATTTGTCAGGAGTAAGTCGACGTAGCTTTGCAAAAGTTGGTGCTCCTTTAGTATCTATGCTGTTGTTGGTTTAGGAGCTGAGACGCCTAGTTGAGTGATGCATTTAAATTCTTCAAGTAATTTTGAAAATTGGCATGATGTGTTAAACGTTTTAACAGTGACTGAAGATTGTAGCTGCAAATACCACTTCGTGCCAATGATGTTTGCTCGTTGATCAATTTGCGGCGTTTAATGTCGACAAGGAGATTGAAATTTTGTAGGAAATCTGATCCAATAATAGGAGTATTGACATCAGCGATTACAAAATTCCAAGTGAATGGGCGACGTAATCCGAGATCCAGAGTGATGCAAGTTGTGCCATATGATTTGATTGTTGTGCCATTCGCTGCGAAAAGTGGATTTTCATTTGATGAAGCAAGATCCATGTTTATTGTTGAAATTGGTAGTACAGATATAACGGCGCCTGTATCGATGAGGAATCTTTTTCCCGATTTGGCATCTGGAACGAAGAGGCGATTCGAGGTGGAAATGCTATGGACTTCTATGCGGAGTTTTGAAACAGGTAAGGCAGGTAAGGTTTTTCCGTCGGAGCTGCCTTTTAAAACTTCAACGGGGATGATTAGTTTCTTGCGTTGTTGTTTTTGTTGAAAGAACATTGGTCCAGACTGCGCTGAGCCATGTCGCCAAACTTGCTGTGGTACCAGCAAAACTTATCGTTCTTGCTCTGCTGTGGGATGTTGTTGCGGCTTTGCTTGCTTTGAGATCGATTACGACTACGAGAGCGTCTATTGTTTTTTTTAAGAATCTGTCCAAGTTTGCTGTTGATCTGCTGGAACATCTTCTCTTGATCGTCAAAACGCTTCTCCAGTTTGCTGATACGATCCTCCGCGCAAGGCTTGATGTCTTTGCTGCTGCTGCATGATAAAGCTGAGATATCGGCTGATGCGGAACTTAGAGAGTCCATGACAGCGTCTGCGGTGGTGGCGAGCTGAGAAAGTGTCATATCAGGAGCGCTCTCAAGCATGCCCACGATGACAGCGCGTGCTGCAGGAGGGAAGCGCTTAATCCAGTACCGACAGACAACTGATTCGTCGTGGTGGCATTAGTGCGCTGCAGTTAACTGAGCAGATGACTTGGACGTCCGTCTCCGAGCTGAATTCCAGTGACAAGCTTATAGTACCATTTCCGATTCTGCAAACTTTGCTAACATTGCTTGCTTTAACGTGGTGTACGGATTGATAGCAAGCTCGTTTTGGACGAGATCGTGCACTTGCTCTATATTCTTGGAGTCTGCTTATGCAATGACTGCTGCATACTTTTCATGTTCCTTTCGTACGCCAATGCCTTGCAGAAGAAACCAACTCTTCAGTTTGGTGAAAAAGATTTCGATGTTTGTGATCGAATGGAGCTGAGGGAACGGAATCTTAACAAAGACGGAATCAAAGTTGGGTCGACTTTCGTTAGTTGTCGCGTCTGCAAAAGATGCGTTATCGTCGTCGCTCATTGTAAAAATAAGGTTATGTGTTTGCGCGTGTCTGAGTTCGGGGTCACCAATTTATGGGATGAAGATGTGCTGTGTACAGCGTGCGGAGGCCGATGATAAGGTGCGATCATTGATGTTAGGACATCCAGCTTCCTTTTCCATAAGTAACAAATCTTTTCCTTTGAGTTTTTGTGTTTTTTATTTGGATTAGATTTTCTAATTGTGCAAGATAACCGAGTGCCGTAGAGTCAGTCAATTAGAAGAGAGATCTAGGTATGGTAAAAAATTACGCTAAGAAAGAATCGATACAAACTTAAAAATATCGATGGATCGTGATACACTACATTTTATTATTTTTTTTTTTTGTAATAAGTTTATTGCAGTGGCTGTTTTTACGCTATTAACTATATCTATTATTATCAAAAACAATTTATATATTGTGGTTCTTTAAAATTAATTTAAAGAGTCAATTTGTATGTTTCAGAGCAAACAGCTGCCCGAATTGTTAGCTATTTCGATTGGGAAAAGCAAGATGATTAGGTTTAAAGGATTTTACGGCTCGGCAGTTGGCCTAGGGTGACCTTCTTGAGCCTGCGTCTGGTCCTCGTAGAAGCTGCAGCCCTAGCTAGCGGATTGGGGTGGAATCGGAGTCTAAAACGATGTTCCCTTGCGAATTCGTTAATAATGTCAATAATGGGACATGGAGATCACGGTGAATGTCGGTGTTGCGGATATACCATTCAGCTCCAGAAATGCGTCTAAGAAATTTGGCTTCGAATGAACTTATCTTCTTTAGATTGGACTTAGAAGCGATGCCGTAAATGGGAAGTCCATTCTTCCAAATTGGTGCTAAGATAGAAAGGTAAACCCTCTTCTTGTTGGCTAAACTTAGCTTAGAGATAGCATGAGTTAGCCAGTATAGCCTCCTCGCAGCGTTCTCCAATTTCCTCCTTGACTGCTTGATGTGAGAGGCAAATGCGAGCCTGCGATCAAGGATCAGACCCAGGTAACGGTGCTCCTTGTGCTGAGGAAGCAGCTGATCGCGCAAGAAGACACCCGGGCTGGAATCCTTGCGCAGAGTGTAGGTGACCGTAGCACACTTGTCAGGGTTAATAGCAATGTTCCACCTACAAGACCAGTTTTCAAAACGTTTCAGGATTATCAGTCAGTTGGCTCGTAGACACAATCAGATCTAGACAAAATGGCAGTGTCATCTGCATAGGTGGCGATGCATAGACTGTTGCTGCGTCTGCCAGTGGGCATCGTGGCGTCATGAGTGAAGAGGGTGTACAAAGTAGGACCCAACACACTTCATTGTGGAACTCCGGCAAGAGGAGGATATTGCATCCTGAACAACCTGGAAGGATCTGTCCTTCAGGAAGCTAACGACAAGCTCGAAAAGCTGGTGAGGAAGAAGACCCCTGAGCTTGGCCAGCAGTCCAGGGGGCCAAACTCTGTCAAAGGCTTGTTGGATGTCCAGGTATGCAGCTACCGTATATTGCCTCTTTTGGAAACCATCCATGATGAAGTCGGCAACTCTGTAAAGCTGCTATGATTTTGCCTGAAGCCAAATTGGTGATTGGGCATCGCGTTCTGGACTTCAGGTGACTTCAGAAAGCGATCAAGGATGCACCGTTCCAAAATTTTGCCGAACGTGGAAAGGCTTATAGGTCGGTAACTATCCACATCGTTGGGCGAATTTTCTTGCTTGTGGATCATCACAACGTTTGCATTCTTCCAGATCTTCGGAAAGTGTCCCAATCTAAGCGCAGCATTGAAGATTAAAACCAGGAACAAAATGGCCCGATCTGGAAGCAGCCTGCACACCTGTGACGTGATCCCATCCGGCCCTGGAGCTTTTCGGTTTTTCATCGCATGAATCCTCCTCTTTACTTCAGAAAAGAGAATGGGGGGTGCACGCAAGGACATTTGATGAGGAGTTTCCAAAATGTTCTTGACCTTGTCAACTCTCCCCTCCGAGGAAGTTCCAAATGGTGTGAACCTTTCTTGAAGCTTGTCGGCAAACAATCCAACGGCGTGCGAGCCCAAGTGGAATCGGCCTTTTGCATCGGGAACTGTGGGGCTACACTGACGAGCAAAACTGTAACACGAGTTGCATATTCAAACTTCAACGATCAGTACCTTCTCTCCTCTTTCATGTACAATAATAATTTTTATTAAAATAATCTCAAATAAAATTTTCGTTTAATATATAATCCCAGTGCAAAACTGTAACAATTGACTTTTTTTACATTTTGCTTTGGCATATTTATTCCAGATGATCAAATTTTCACAAACGATAGTCAAATATAGTAGCAACAAAACAAGACTAAGATTAATATCATACATGAAATTGGAGAGAAGATACTGACCGTTGAATATGCAACTCGTGTTACCGTTTTGCTCGTCAGTGTACCTGTCTCTTGTATCTGCTCGTAAGCTTCCACAAGGCGAAGTTGGTATCCTGGTTCGGTGTCGCTTCCTCAAGTTCTCTATCCACAGAGTTCTGCCTAAAGAGTTTAAGGAGTTTCCTGATCCTATTTCCCAACCAGCGGAGGATCCTGTTTACTGCCTGGCTATGTGTCCTGATGTATTCCCTCCTGAGGCGATGCTTTACCTGAATGAGCGCCAGAATCTCACCGGGCACCGAGGAACAGATGACTGTCTCTGTTTCTTTCAATAAAAAAAAATGGAAAATCCAAACACAACTTAATAGGTAAGGTTAAGTCGATTAGAAAATGTATAGTTTTCCCTGTATCTTGATCTTGTTTATTAATTTTCTTTAAATAATATCGTAATATTATTTTTTCTGCTCACGATACTTTCCGTTTGAGTCTTCCTTCAGCGTAGTTGTCCTGATTTGGGGTCTTCCTTCAGTTTAGTTGTCCTGATTTGGAGTCTTCCATCAATTTAGATCTTCTGATTATTTTATGTTGGGGTCTTCCTTCATATTTTGTATTTAGCTGTGGCGGGGATTTGCCGTCAGCTCTTCTTTCCTTCTTGGTGTTGATTTGTTTAATTTGTTTGAATATTTTGGTTGTATATATCTTTCGGTTTGGTTTTAATTGTGTTTGTAGTTAAGTTCTGATTCGTATTATTATTGTGTTCTTGTAATTTGTATTTAGTATTAAGTCCTTTTTAAATATTAAATTCTTAATCGGATTATTGCATTAATTAATTTCCAAAATAGTTAGATGTCGTTGGTTTAGTGTGGGTGTTTTAATTTTCCCACTAAAATTATGAGTTTTTATTTAGAACTTTTAAGTACACCGCCCCACGTTGGGCGCCAATTAAATTGTTTGTTTTTAATAATTAAAAAAAAATAATTTTTATTTATTTTTTTTTTATTGATGTACAACTTTTTACTTAATACTTCATTACAAGACACTAACTTCTGGTTTGTTAAACCTTTTTCGATCTCCTCCCCAATCAGAGCGATCTGCGAACTATTAATCCCAATCCAATCAACTTACAATTATGTTTAAAATAGAAGCTATACGCTGAAATTATTCCACTGCATTGTGAAATTCAATTATGCTGACCGATGCAGTTTAATTGAAGCGCAATACGTTGACCATGGTTTGGTCTCCGAGCGGAAGCTGTCTTTACTTTACATTTGGGTTATTTATTTTAGCGGTGTGAGGTAGTTATCTGGGCTGGGATAGAGACTCAGTCTCGCCAGGGTCTCTCTACAGAAAATTTATAAAGATATGGGACAGTGTGACTATGATGAGACGGTGGACTGACGTGGGGTGGAGTTTGTCAGCCACCGGGTTACACGAAAAAAATATGTTGATAGGGTGCGACAAAGGAAAGCCACAGAGTTAGCCGTCATGCATGTTTGGGCCGAAGAACCAAGAGGAAAGAGAAGAAATATTTGCTCCGGCCGGCTGTGCCTGGCCCGTCCAAGTTATATTCAGCTTTACTTAAGAATCTCCCAAAAAGGTATAACTTTCGCTAAAATATAATTTAAATTTATTATTTTTTTCAGTGCGCCTATAATTTACTATTTTTCTTATTATTTTTCATCGTTTATTGTCATCATCTATTTTCCGTTATTTATTCCAAATAGATTTCCGCTAGTTTTATTTTTATTCGAAGCCCTTTACTTAATTTAATTTCCTTATATTTTATTCGGGTTCTTAAAATATTTTCTCCCAGTGTAGCTAGTGTCTCTATTCCGTCCTTACGCAATTTTACCCACCTCGTGGTTTTGGAAACTTCATATTTTTTCAAATTTGCACAGGTCAATATTCGTTTTATTTCTAGTATAATTTTATTCTGGTTGTCTCCCGCCTTCCCGGCCTTTTATTTATTAAACACAATTTATTAAATTTAATGTCATTATTTATTTTTAAATTTTTGTTCTTCCGATATTTCTCTTAGTGCACTCGCTTTCTTTTATTATTTCCTTTCATAATTTCCTAATTTATAATTTTTGTAATTCCTTAAAACTTCCACATTTTTTCTCTCTGTGTTTTCGCCTTTTTACATTATTTTATAATTTCCAAAACCTTATTTTTCTTTAATTATTTTTATTTCCATATTTTTCTATGTTTTTCGTACTCCATATAATTTCCGAGTCTCACATAATTTCTCGCAGTGTTTTATAGATTAGATCAAGAACATGCATTTTTTAGAGTCGGTCTGACCGCACTCTCTAGTGACTACCGCATCGAGGGCTCGCAAAGATTTTCCTATACACATCTGCTAGCCACCTCGTTGCGGTCTCACACTAACACTCACCCTTCTCGCTCCGGCACACACACTTGGACTGGCTCCGTCCCGCCTCTGGTCCTGGGCCAGACATCGCCTTGTCCTCCGTCTCCTTGCTGCTCCTCCAAATCCGCACTTGCACTCTCCACTTACGGTGGCAATCGCCGGCCCGTAGTTCTCCTCTTTAGTTAGTTTTAAGTTTTACTTAAAGTTCTGCTCGCACATGCGGTTTTTTTCCGTCACTGACTTGCGCACGTCCATTTGCATTCGCCACTTTAATCCAACTCAACTCCGTTTCGCTTCGCGAAATTTCTTGCGGAGTTCTTCTTTCGACTTCTTCCAGAAGTTTACCGTATGATCGGTTGCTCCCTCTCTCTCGCTCTCATGGGCGCTTGCCTATTTTCGGGTGGCGTGATCATGGTGAGTTTTGCTGTGTGTGTGTCGGTGTGTGCTAGCCTTCCAGGCTAACGGCGCGAGCTCGGGTTAGGGATGATAGTTTCTAACTATCGTATCGGGTGTGGGACTTACCCTACTTAATTATTATTAATATAAATCTAACTTATTTATCTATACTATTTATTTACACCTAGTTATTATTATGTTTAGGTATTGATTATATATTATTATTTATTTAGGTATTGTTTAGGTTATTATTATTTATTTACATAGTGTTTATTTTGAATTATTAATTTGGGAGGGCCAAACGGCTCCTCACATTCCCCTCTTCGGGGGGCGAAGAGAGATGATAATCTTATTTGTTTTGCTGACGTGGACGCGGTACTGCGCACCCATCGCATGGAAGAGGAATTTGCGCAGTGTGCGCAGATCCTGGCGCTCTTCCTCCCGCGCCTGTTTGACCAGGGAGTGAGGCAGTCGGTCGCCTCCCGTGGTCAGGACCCAATGGCTCGGGAACGGGACCATCCGATCCTCCGGCTCGGTGCTCGGGGTCCCGTTCGCCGGCTCGTCTAGGCCGTGCACGCTCTCCTGGCCGCCTCCTTCGTTCGCAGCGCTGCGGCCGCTCTGCCGGCCGTGGCTCTCCGGCTCCGGCTTCTCCGGCTCCCACACGCGTACGCCGAATACGTGCTCCGTACAAATCTCGTCGAGGCCGCACACCTCCTCCCGGGTGATCTCGTCGTCCGGATCAGATGCTTTAGGGGGTTGCCAGCGCCGTGGATGTGTCTGGCGTGTGTCGATCGCCGTCCAGGCGGAGCAGCGAGGCACCATTGTCTCCTCTGGGCGGCGCGGGTTGTGTCCTGGAGGCAGCCCTGGCTCGGGAGAGGCACCCGCCGTCTCCCCAGCTTCCTCCTGCTGTTGCTCCTGAGGATGCCACGGGTCGAGAGACATCACCCGTACCTCTGGTGGACGCGATAGACGAGCGGCCTTCTCTCTCTCCAGCCGGTTCGCCCTCTTCAGGCCGGGATACTCCCGCGGAAGGAGCCAATGCAGGCCAGGGTCATGCCTCGCATCCTTGGGGTCGAAGTCCGAGCCGAGAGACGCACTCGCCCTCTCCACGCCTTCCGGGAGCTCGAAGCTTCTTCCCATGACCGGTGTCGACCAGTCTTCTGCGCGGCGATGGTCGCACGAAGCCGCGAAGCAGTCCTCGATGCCGCAGAGGGTTGACACCGAGATGTCGCCGCTGGGACCCCAGGGGGTCGGCTTTGGCAGCTCCCAGTCTTCGTCGTACTCGGACTCCTCGGTCCCCGAGGATGTGTTGTAGTCCACGTCGGGGGTCCTCCTGCCGCCATCGCCCGATTCCGGGGTCGGGCTCTGACGGGGTATCGGGCTGAACCGCTCGATGAAGGCCAGCGCGTCGACCCAGACCTGGGTGTCGTATCGGCGTTGCCCGCGGTAGTGGTCCGTTTCCGGCGGGTAGAATGGCGAGCGTATCCATGCGCACCTCCTCCGCGGGAACACGGCGACATCCGTGGGACTTGTGGCCTCGCCGACGTTTGCTTCTGCCATATCTATCTGAGTTAACGTTCTAATTCCTTCATAGAGCGGACGTGGTCTCGCGCGAGCTCCGGGAAAACAATTTAAAATAGTGGATAAAATAGTGAAAACTTAAAGAATATTATACTGGAGCAGTCCAAACAGTGCGAAAAGACGCTAACAATTAAAAAAACAAAGAAAAATATAATCATAACCAGTGTTATGATTAATACAAGTGCTTATTTAATTTAAACAAATAAGTGCCACGCATAACAAGCTCGAAAAATGAGCAGCGATCAAAAGAATGAGCGTAGAAGCTCCGTCAACCCAAGAAATGCTTGCTACTCTTTGTTTCTCAACTCGCGATATAGATCAAAATCAGAAGTCGACAAAGAGCAACTCGACTCTACTGACCGTCGACAGCAAGAGAGCCAGCTCTTGCTCACCCTCCCTGCTCACCCCAACTCCCGCATCTTGGAGTTACCAATGCCAAACCCCACCACCGCCGGTTTCGCTGAATGAAGCTCCAACAACAAGCAGTGCTACAATTTCTGCAGTCGCAGCAAAATCACCACCAATAATTAAACCAACTACCAATATTGCGAGTTCGGTCCCAACGGCTGCACAACAAAATAAAATGGCAACAAAAACAGTTAGCTTCGATAAGCAACAAGCGGTCCCGGCTATACAGACCGGTATGGACCGCTACATCCAGATTAAGCGCAAGCTTAGTCCACTCAACACGGTTGGTAACAAACCAAAGATCAACCGAACCAACAAAAGCACCGACCAAACGAGTAGCTCCAATGAAAACCGTTTCTCCATCTTAGCAGAGGCGGACATCAACCAACCAGAGTTGGGGCAGGAGACCCAAAGGAAACCTAAGCCCCCACCTATTTACATAAGAGAAAAAAGTTCAAGCGCCCTGGTCAACAAAATTGTTCGCTGGTCGGGGATGAGAATTTCCATGTTGTTCCGCTTATTAAAGGGAACATTCACGAATCAAAGGTTCAAACGAAGTCCGAAGAACACTTCCGAGCTGTGTCTAAGTACCTGGAAGACACAAAAAAGAACTTTTACACCTATCAACTAAAAAGCAGCAAGGGACTGCAAGTTGTGCTAAAAGGTATAGAACCTGACGTCACCCCCTCTGAAATTCAAGAAGCCCTTAAGGCCAGGGGCTTCTGTGCCAAAAATGTTAGCAATATTGTTAACAGAAACAAAAAACCGCAACCACTTTCAAGGTCGAGCTCGAACCAGATAGCAAAGCCTTAAAGAAAAACGAAGTGCACCCGATCTACAAGCTGCAGCTCTTACTGCATCGAAGAATCACCGTGGAAGAACCCCACAAACGCAACGGCCCTGTTCAATGCACAAACTGCCAAGAGTATGGACACACCAAGACATACTGCACATTTCGGACGGTCTGCGTAGTCTGCGGAGACTTCCACAACTCCGCAAACTGCCCCGCAAACAAAGAAGACCCCCAAATGAAAAAATGTGGCAACTGTGGAGGAAACCATACGGCAAACTACAGAGGCTGTGCGGTCTACAAGGAGCTGAAGAGTCGCATGCGACGAGCGACAGCTACGCACCAACAACATACACAAAATGTGTATTACAACTCAAAAAGTACGCCAGACGTATTTTTCGCCAAGGCAGCCAGATCATCATTTGGGCAGCTAAATACAACCAAGGGAATCTCCTACGCCAAAGCACTAAGAACAGGCATGGAAAATCCACCCCAGCATCACTCAGAAAATGCTCAGCAGGTTCCAGGGCAGCCGCAAAGCAAATTGGAATCTATGATGTTCACCATGCAACAAAGTATGATGGAACTTATGTCATTCATGAAAACAACCATGCAAACCCTTGTTCAGAACCAGAACATGGTAATTCAGTTGCTTGTAGCACAACAGTCCAAATAGTAAATGACTAACCTACGTATATCCATGTGGAATGCCAACGGCATTTCACGGCATAAACTTGAAATAACTCAATTTCTAAACGTAAATCACATCGACGCCATGCTGCTGGTTGAAACGCACCTCACAGGGAGATATAACTTCCATATAAGAGGTTATACCTTTTACCGCACAGATCATCCGGATGGCAAGGCCCACGGCGGAACGGGCATCTTAATCAGAGAACGCATCAAACAACAAATTACCTGCAAGCCACGTCCATAAAAGTGCATTCAGGAAACGGCACCCTTTGTATTGCCGCTGTCTACTGCCCACCTCGATTTACTATCTCTGAAGGTCAATTCATGGACTTCTACAACACTCTGGGGGATCGCTTCATAGCCGCAGGAGACTACAACGCCAAACACACGCACTGGGGATCACGCCTTGTGACTCCCAAGGGAAGGCAACTGTATAATGCACTTATAAAGGTGAGCAATAAACTGGACTACGTTTCTCCTGGTAGCCCCACATATTGGCCTGCAGACCCAAAAAAGATCCCAGATCTAATTGATTTCGCGGTGACAAAAAACATCCCACGCAATCTAATAAGCGCCATAGCACTACCGGATCTCTCATCTGACCACTCGCCTTTGTTGATAAGCCTTCTTCAAAGCCCAGAAATTGCGGACCACCCCTACAGCCTGACGTCGCACAACACTAACTGGATGAAATATAGAAAGTATGTGAGTTCCCACATTGAGCTAAATCCCCAACTAAATATCGAAGCGGACATCGACTGCTCCTCCTCCGCCCTGGAAGAGGTACTCGTCACAGCAGCCAGGATCTCAACCCCTATACGGAAAGATGGGGAATTTAAGAAGTTCAAAACCAACCGGCAAATCGAACAGATGGTTCAGGAAAAGAGGCGTCTGCGACGAGCGTGGCAAACCAGCAGATCGCCATGCTCAAAGCAACGTCTTACTGAAGCCACCCGCAATCTAAACCGGGCCCTGAAGCAAGAAGCTGAAAACGAACAACTTAAATATATTGGAAAACTCTCGCCAACTAGTACAAAGCATCCCTTGTGGAGGGCTCACCCAAATCTAAGCTCTCCAATTCAAACCGTCACCCCTATAAGGAATTCTTCAGGGTGTTGGGCCCGCAGCGACATAGATAGAGCCGAATCATTTGCCTTACATCTCAGAGGCGTCTTCCAGCCGAACCCCGCAGCTAATGATTATGTTCCTCCGCAAATCCACCTTGAAACTGAATCCACGCCAACTACATTTCAGCCGAACGAAATCACAAAAGTCATCAGGGAGCTAAAGCCAAAAAAGGCTCCAGGCGGTGACCTAATAACTACAAAAATGATAATGGAACTTCCGTACTGTGCTATTGAGGTCATCTGTAAACTCTTCAATGGAATCATAAGTCTCGGCTACTATCCAAGGAAATGGAAAAAATCAATTATTATAATGATACCGAAGCCCGGAAAAGATCACACGATCCCGTCCTCTTACAGACCAATAAGTTTATTATCATGCCTGTCCAAATTATTCGAAAAATGCCTTCTAACGCGCATAATACCATAAATGGGAGCCCACAACATTATCCCAGCCCATCAATTTGGCTTCAGAGAAAAACACGGAACTATAGAGCAAGTAAACAGAATAACATCAGAAATTCGCACAGCCTTCGAACATAGGGAATATTGCAGCGCGATATTCCTCGACGTATCTCAAGCATTCGACCGCGTCTGGCTCAAAGGTCTCATGCATAAAATCAAAACACACTTGCCCGGGTACACTCATAAACTCCTTGAATCCTACCTCTACAATAGAGCCTTCGCAGTAAGATGTAACACAACAATTTCCGACAGCTACACCATCGAAGCTGGGGTCCCACAAGGTAGCGCACTTGGGCCAACTTTATTCGTCCTTTACACAGCAGATATTCCCACGAGTGACCGACTAACAACATCCACCTTCGCCGACGACACTGCGATCCTTAGCCGCTCCAGATGCCCAGTCCGTGCAACAACCCAACTGGCCAACCACCTCGTGGTAGTCGAGAAGTGGCTATCTGACTGGCGTATTAAAATAAACGAACAAAAGTGTAAACACATAACGTTTACCCTTAACAGACAAACTTGCCCTCCGCTCTGTATGAACAGCACGCAGATCTCCCAGGTTAATGAAGTAACGTATCTCGGCATCCACCTCGACAGACGTCTAACATGGCGTAGACATATCGAATGCAAAAAACTGCACCTAAAACTGAAAGCCAGCAGCCTCCACTGGATTATAAACTCACGATCGCCCTTGTGTCTGGACTACAAGGTCCTGCTCTACAACTCCACTCTTAAGCCAATCTGGACGTATGGCTCCCAGCTGTGGGGGAACGCGAGCAGAACCAACATAGACATCATACAGCGAGCCCAATCAAAGATCCTGCGAACTATCACTGGGGCACCATGGTATATTCGTAACCAAAACATCCACAGCGACCTCGGCATTCTCGCAGTAAAAGATGAAATAGACAAGCAAAAAGCGTCCTACAATGAAAAACTCTCTGTCCACCCAAATCCTCTAGCAAGGGTCTTGACTCGGGTCTCCAGCCGAACCCGCCTACAACGTACAGACCTTCCAACCCAGCCATAACTTGTCAGGGCCACTGACTCAGTCTACATGACTCCTAGTTAGGTTATAGTATAAGATTTGATACACTTATTGTTAGTCTCGTAAATGAGAAGATTCAATAAATAAAAGCAAAGCATAAAAAAAAAAAAAAATATATATATCTATGGGGAAAGAAACAAGAGTCTTTACAGGTCTTTTGCCTTACGAAGCAACCTAGCAATTTGTTAACAAACGTTAGTTGGGGTGGGTTAGTTGTGGGCCCTGGGAGCATGGAGTTTCCCCCTCAGGGGAGTGGGGACGTTGGGACTGACTCCACTGACTCCGGCTTGGCTCCTGTCACAGGACTCCAGTTCTTAACTGGCTCTTGCCTGTCATTTTCTTAGCCAAATGTTTGGCGTTTCCGGGCCGCGACCCTTTCTGGTGGCAGAACCTCTGGTTCCTGCCGCTGTACCGCCAATGGGGTCTTCTTCTGCGAAGCTTAGGGTCACACGCCGCTAATTTCCTCCTCGTTCTCCGGCTTCGCCGGTTCCAGATCGTTGACTGTCTCTTTTAAGTCTCCTAGTGATGCTGTCCTGCGCTGCTTACTCTGGACATGCTGCAGACGCACGATCGTGGGCGCCAGGAACTTGATAACCTTGTATGGCCCTTCATATTTAGGGGCCAGCTTTGCCGCAAAATTATCCGCCGCTTTGGATAAGTAGTGCTGCTTGACGAATACTAAAGATCCTAACCGTGGTCTCCATGCTCGTCTTCGAAGATCGTAGTGCTTCCGCTGTTCGAGTGAAGCTCGCTGAGTGTTCTCCTGGACGATCTTGAACACGTCGCGAAGCATTTCCGCTTTCGCGACGGGTGCTCGGGGAACTTCGCTTGGTCCCGGAGTAACTTCGTCATACAAGCCCCTGGGAGTCGTGGCTCTCTGCCTTGAATGACGAAGGCCGGAATAAATCCGGTCGAATCCGAAACGCTGCTGTTTATCGCCAAGTTCAGCTCCGGTAACAATTCGTCCCAAGTCGTCTGCTTATCCTCGATGTACTGGGCGACCATTGTCTTAATGGCGATTGGCCCTCTCCGTCGGGTTCTGCTGCGGAGTATAGGGTGCCGTATACTGGATCTCCATTACAGAAAGCTTTAAAGGAACGACTAGTGAATTGAGTTCCGTTATCACAAACGAACCTGCGTGGAATCCCGAAATGGTTCAGAATCCTTTCCCTAAAGGACTTTTCAAGATGTGCTGAGGTAGCCTTTCTTAAGGGGACCAACTCAACCCATTTAGAGAAAGCGTCAAAAAATACCAGAAGCATGCTGTTTCCGCTCTTGGAACGCGGAAGTGGCCCGATGAAGTCTGCGCAGACAGTGTCAAAAGGCTCACTGATCTGCCTGGTAAACATTTTGCCCGCTGGTTTACTCTGACTGACCTTAAACCGTTGGCAAGTGTCACACTTGCGTACATACCTGGCTACATCACGGAAGAGTCCCGGCCAGTAATACCTCTGGGCGATTTGGGTGGTAGTCTTCCTGATGTCCTGTCCGAGATGTCCTGCCGTGGGCTGGTCGTGGCATTCCGACAGCACTCGCTGGCGGTGTTCCTTGGCCACGCACAGTTTCCATGGCACCGAGTCTTCATCGTCGGGTCGTGCTCCAATATGGCGATATAGCTGCTGATTCTCGTATACATAGTCCGGAAATTCTCCAGGCTTGTCCTGGACGAGTTTCAGCATCCGTTGGTACCATGTGCATGCCGGTTTGTCTTCTTGTATCATCTGGATGACTTCCAAGGGCTGCCGTGACAGCGCATCCGCGACAACGTTCTGACTTCCGCGCCGATATGTGACGTCAAATTGATACTGCTGCAATTCTAACGCCCAGCGCGCGATTTGTCCTGTGGGATTATCGATTGAGTTGAGCCACTTCAAAGCAAGGTGGTCCGTTATCACCTCAAACCGATATCCTTCTAAGTAACACCTGAGTTTCCTGATGGCCTATATAATGGCCAAAAACTCCTTCTCCGCGGTCGAGTAATTTTTCTATGAGGCGTCGACTCGCAAACGCGATGACTCTCTCTTCTCCCTGGATCGTCTGGGTTAAAACGGCTCCTAGTCTTATGTCGCTAGCATCGGTTTGGAGGACAAACTTCTCATTAAAGTCGGGGCACGCGAGGACGGGCGCCTCCGTGAGCTTCCTCTTCAGTTCTTCAAATGCATCGTGATGCTCCTGCTGCCATTGCCATTTCTTCCCTTTCTTGAGCAAAAGAGACATCGGTTGGACCACGCTGGCAAAGTTTGGCACAAATCTCCGGTACCACGAAGCAATACCCAGACATCTCCTCAGCTCCTTGCATGTGGGGGGCGGACTCAGCTGACGCACTGCCGAAATCTTTTCGGGGTCGGTGTGAATTCCTTGCTCGTTGATAATATGTCCCAAGTATACCAGGCTGCGCTTAAAGAAACTACATTTCTTTGCATTGAGGCGAAGGTTCGCCTTTCGTAGCCGTCGGAATACTTCCTTCAAGTTCTCCATGTGCTCCTTCAGAGTGCGTCCGATGATTATAATATCATCCAAGTATGCAAAGGCGTTGGGCTCCATGTCAGGACCGATAACACTATCCAGCGCTCGCTGGAATGTGGCTGGGGCGGAGTGAAGGCCAAACGGCATGACCTTCCAATGGTACAGTCCTCTCCCTGGCACTGTAAACGCAGTGCACTCGCGACTGGTTTTGGCCATGGGGATCTGCCAATATCCGCTCTTCAAATCTAGCGTAGAGAAGTACTTCGCGTGTCGCAGACGCTCCAATATGTGTGTAATCTTTGGCAGCGGGTATGCATCTGGAATGGAGCATTCAATTGCCGAAAATCCATGCATAATCTCGTTTCTCCTGATTTCTTGCCGACAAGTACAATTGGGGCACTGTTTGGGCTGTACGAAGCCTCTATGCAATCCTTCCGTATCAACTCGTCGATCTGTTCATCGATAATCCGCTGCATCGCCGGATTTTTGGGAAAATATCTCTGCTTAATTGGCTTGTCATCCCGCATTGTAATCGTATGTTCGGGGATATGTGACACTTCTGTCAAACCCTCAAACAATGCTAGCTTCTCCTCTAGAAATTCCCTCACCCACGGCCCTAAGTCTTCCGGCTCTTCCGACTCCTTGATAACCGCTATGGCTCCTCCAGCGTCGGGTAAGTTCTCCGGTCTGGTTGGAGAGCGAGTTCCTGGCGAGTCGCCTCGGTTCGCGTTGTTGGCCTGTGGTATCTCTTGAGCTAGTTCTTTCCTTGTTTTCTGGGTTCGTCGAAACGGGTTGTTCCGGACGTCTACCTCATCTCGGGGTCCTAGTGATCTGTCGGCCGAGGCTGCTTCTCTATTCTGCTCTGCTCCGATGACTAGAAGTTCTGGTGCTGCGGGTTCGATATTAGAAATCGGCTTCGGAGCGGAATCATTTACAGAAAGAGGAGAAAGGACTGTGTTATTCCTAGTACTGGCTAGGAGAGGGGGACTGAGTTGAATAGAAGTGCGACCACATTGCAGGGTGGCGGATATGCCGCAGAGAAAGTCCATGCCTAACAGCACGTCTTCCATAATCGAAAGGCAAAACTAATAGTGGAATTTGGACCCAACGTTGGTCCATCTGAACTTTCGCTATCAGCGACTTGGTGACTGCCTTTCGTGAGCCCTCGGCCAGGCTAACTTGGGTGCGTACCGTCCGGACGTTATCAGGTGTACCTACTCGTTGAACGACTCTCTCGCTCACAAAACTCCTACTAGCTCCTGTATCTAACGTTGCATTGAATAGTTGCCCCTCAATCCGCACGCGCGCGATGATCTGGCTGTCTTGAACTTGTAATCTTCCTTCTAATTCCGGGGATTCCTCGTGGCAGTCTCCGGTCGTTCCCCGAGTTGGCGAAGATTCCTCTCGTTTCCCGGATTATTTCGTTGGCAGCATTCTCGGGTCCAGACTCCTCTTCGACGACATTCCCAGCAGAAAACAACCCGACGACTACGGCATCCGCTCGCATAGTGTCCTAATTCTGCACAGTTCCTGCAAGCTTCCCTGAAATTCGGCACCACTGACAAGTTTCCAATCCGGGGAACTTGTCCTGAAATACCAGCGGCGGGTATGGGTCCTCGTGCAGGTGGTGGCGCGACATTCGGGCGGTTCCTTTGTGGCATTCCGGGATACGATCCGTGGTCAGTTCTCCTCGGTGGCTGCAGCTCGGCCAGCCTCCTGGCCGTATTCCTGTATTCCTGTATTTCCTGTATTCCGATCTCAAGTGACCTCGTAGTTGGCCGCTAAGACAGTCAACTGCTTCAGCGTCGTGAGCTCGTGTCGCCTAGTAAAAAGTTGGTAATCCTGCTGAAGATTTTCATAAATCCTATCCAACTCCTGCTCCGGGCTGTATCCTGCCCTGTGCATCATCAGCCGTATGTTCACCAAATACTGCTTAAACGTTTCTCCTGGTTGCTGATACCTGGTGCGGATGTCATCCTCGAGTCGCTGAAAATATCTCGGCGGCAGGAAGAAATCGAGAAAAGCCTTCCTAAAATTTGCCCAAGACTCCCCGAACAGTTGGCTGGTCCTGAACCAGTTTTCCGCAGTACCCGTTAAGAGACCTGGAATCGCCTGTGGCATCTTTTCCACGTTGATCTCGTACGCCGAGGCTCGCTCCTCGAAATGCTGGATGAAGGTGATCGGGTCCGTGGTTCCGTCGAAGCATACTCCCCATTTCCGCAACTTCTCCTCTAGGATGGCCGCTGACATATCGCTCTTCCTGGGAGAGATATCCTTATATCATTATTTATTTTTAAATTTTTGTTCCTCCGATATTTCTCTTAGTGCACTCGCTTTCTTTTATTATTTCCTTTCATAATTTCCTAATTTATAATTTTTGTAATTCCTAAAAACTTCCACATTTTTTCTCTCTGTGTTTACATGTGTTTTCTCTAATGTGTTTACATTATTTTATAATTTCCAGAATCTTATATTCCTTTAACTATTTTTATTTCCCTATTTGTCTATGTTTTTCGTACTCCATATAATTTCCGAGTCTCACATAATTTCTGGCAGTGTTTTTTAGGTTAGATCAAGAACATGCATTTTTTAGAGTCGGTCTGACCGCACTCTCTAGTGACCACCGCATCAAGGGCTCGCAAAGATATTATTTAAGCCTTTTTTCCTCACCACACATTTTCACTTTTCACTTGGCGAATTCGCGGAGTTAAAATTGCGTCGACATATGAAAATATGATGAAAATATGGGATGAATGTACTTACGCGCGAAAAGAAGCGAAGTGGAGACGAATTAAAAAAAAAGATGACGAGGATAAATAAATTTCTCAACTGCCGTTGTGTCAGGAAAGTTCGCGGATGTGGAATTGACACTGAAAATAGTCTTACAGCAGTGCGACCAAAATGGAATCTTTGGAGCTCTGCTGAAGAGCGGCAGATCTAATGACCGTGAACTGCTGGTTGAAGAGAAGAATATCCTTATCCGGCTCTGTAGGTCCAATGTTTTTAGGGTGGCGATCGTCCTCCAAAATAAGCGGCAGGTAATATTTATTCCCGCGGTGCAGAGCAAAATCCGAAGGAACACCACCCAGGGGTTGAAGGAGAAGAACGAGAAGCGGGGGCGTCGTGGGTATAACTTTAGCTTTATTGGGCTGCATACATGAATATACTTTATGCTTAAAATCTAAAGTAGCGCTCCAGCCCGCTTAACTTCGCTTAAGCGAGCACGGTAGAACGACGGCGGCCTACCGCGAAGTTCGGTTGCGAAACCGAACTGAGCTCCGGAGCGCACGAGTACAGGGGAGCGCGAGAGCGTAAGCACACAAGAGGGGCGAAATCGGACGGGCGCGAAAGCTCTGTCCGCAAAGGTGAAACAGTAGCCCCTTATATAAACATCCATGTTAAGCACATTTACGATGACCTGTGACCGTCTGAGTCATTTCGAATCCAGAGTCTGCAATCCAGCAACACCCAGTCCATCCAAATATTCTTGCCAAATTCATCTCGACCAAGTCCGAGCGCTATGGGATAAGGTCGAGAAGTACAAAGCTTGTTCAGAGCTAATTTTAGTTGACTTAGCGAACACGGCGGATACCTTGCCTAATTTTAAGGAAAAATACGAGTATACATATTTTATTTACGAAAGGTGTGCCGCCCAGCTCATGAAACAGATCGATACGATCGCTTCTAATAATTTTTTTGGTCAAATCCAACTTGTCAGCTGTCGGCTTCCTCCGTGCGATACGGAAATTTTCTCAGGCGATTATATTCGCTGGCCAACTTTTCGAGACCTTTTCACAGCGCTCCTTTATAGACAATCCTGCTCTGACCACTGTAGAAAAGTTGTTCTATTTAAATTCCTAGACTTGTGGTGAAGCTCATTGCATTCCATACAGTTCCATAGAACTGAAGAAATTACTGAACATGCAGTCCATACCACACGAATCTTCGGAAGCCTTGAAAGAGCTGCAAAATAGAATTCCAAATTGCCTCACATTCCTAAATTTGTACGGCCTTCCTACGGATAATTGGAATTGTCTCCAGGTTTATTTGTATTCCACGAAGCTTCTAAAGCTGACGCTCTCATTATGGGAGCAGTCCTTAACAAATAGAACCGAAATTCCTAAGTGGCTGAAACTTGATTCTCTCCTGACTGAGCGCCATAGAACTCTAAAGGCTATGGATTCTATCCATCCTACTACGTTGCGCCGCCATCTCAGCATACTTCCATAGCTTCATGTTTTGCTTTTATTACTTCATATGCTCATAGAAAAGCGCTTGCAAACTTTTTCCCAGCAACAAACTGAATACGCTTTACTGCCATTAAATCACCTTCCTTGTATACAATTTCTCCTTTACGTTTCTTGTCGTACTGTTTTTTATAAATATCTTTACTATTTGCTCCTTAGCTGTTTGTCGCAATATCTCCCTTTCTTTGTCAAATTCTTCAACCATTTCATTCTCCAAAAGTTCCAGTAGTCTGTCGTTGGATCTATTCTGAATTTTTACTCCGAACATTATCTCAAATGGTGATTTCTTTGTAGAGCAACTTATTTGGGAATTGATAGCTCTTCCCACTTGCGAAATGAACTTTTACCACTTTGAAGAATCTTTAGCCGACAATTTAGAAATGATGGATAAGATAGATCTATTTATTCTCTCTACCTGCCCATTTCCTCTTTTGACGTAATCTTCAAGTGCTCCTGAGGTAAACGCAACTCCTCTGTCTGTTATTATTCTGCTCGGACTACCAAATACGTTTGAACATTCTTTCATTTTTTTCAAAACTTCGTCAGCTCCAGTTGATTTTGTTGTAAAAATCCACACGAATTTTGAAAATCCATCAACAAGTGCGAAGATGTACTTATATTGTTTTGCAGACGAGTCCATCAGTCCTAAGTGATCAGCATGTGTAAAGGCTTTCCCCTTTTCTCAATGCAGCAAAAAAGTCCATCCTGTTTGCCCAGCTTCTTATTAGTAATAATACACGGGATACACGCTCTGATAAGTTTTGCGATCTTGCTCTTTAGATATAATTTCACGTTTCATTATTTTATTTACAACAAGCAAATCATTTTTATCGACAAACTTGAACAAAACTCCTCCCTTCAGTTTAAAGTCGTTGTAGGGTCGTTCTACTAATATTGTGCGATATGGCCTGAATATATTTATCTTTTTGTTGGGCAGTTTTTAACCGACAAGATATCTCAGAAGATATACAGAAAATCTCGTTGGCATAACGGCTGAGACAATCCACGTGACGCATTCTCCCACCCGCACGATGCTCTGTCTTGAAGTCGAAGTCTGCCATGTAAAAAATCTGACGTTATCAGTGATATAATGACAGGAGCGCTGGGTCGCTTAAACATGTGGGCAAAGACCTGCGGATTAGGTATCAACCCAAACAAAACAGAACTTATGCTCTTCACTAGAAGGACTAAGATACCAGCATATAATATGCCCAGAATAGATGGCATAGAGCTAAAACTATCAGAGCAGGGTAAGTATCTCGGTGTGATACTAGACCCGAAGCTCTCGTGAAAAGGAAACATTACTGAAAGAGTAAGGAAGGCAAGTATCGCTTTCTACTCTTGCAGGAAAATGTTCGGAGATAATTGGGGACTACACCCAAAGATAATAATATGACTTCACACGGCGCACAATGGCGCAAAAGATACAGATAGGTTTCAAAAATCAACTTTTTGATGACAACGGATCGTAAAATTTGTTATTGCATTCGACAGATAATAGTTCAAAAGGGTTGAATCCAAAAAATTATTCAAATCGGTTCAGTATTTTAGAAGTTACACGTGTTCAAAGTTGAGCCTCTTGTGGGTTGCAAAAAAAGCTTGTTGTTTTTGAGAAAAATTTTGACTTTGAGGTCGATTTTTAGGGAAAATATGTAAGCGATCGGTATAGTTATGGTCTCTATCGAAAGGGTCATCAAATCTCGGTAAAACCAAGGTAGAACAAAATTATAATGCTTATTGCACGTGCTGGCATACCTGTGTTACCGAAGTACTAATTATTCACCTATTTTTCAACTTTGATGGAATGTCAAAAATGGCATTTTGGTCCATTTTGTGTTTGGCGTATGAGGCATTGTTCTTGAATATGTTCTTTATCATATTCAAAAAAGATCGGCTGCCCGAAACTGCCTGTATGAATTTCACAAGCAAAAGATACTTTCAACTCAGCGTAAAAAACGCGCTGCTTCATACAAATTCTGGTACGAGCGCAGTCGCTGCGCAGTACGAAATTGTATGGCGGGCATACATTTTTTCCTGGATTGGCGGCTTGTTTTTCAATTCCTGACTTTGTAAGGACACTTAATGATTTGAAATGAATGTATAATGATTAATTATTCTTCAACAATATTAAATAATGTAAAATTGAATGATTATTTTGAACAAAAAGTGCATAAATGATTGAAAATTGGTCAAAAATTGTATCAACAAAAAAAAAATTTGTTTTTTTCTTTCAAATTAATTATTTTTTGTTTTTAAAATATTAAATATGCACCATATTAGCATTTTCAGAGAAAACAAACGAAAAGTATTGTTCGAAACTGGATAAAAATTGAGAAAACGGCCTTAAAAAGCATTAATTTTCGAGTATAAAATCTACTATTACTCACACCATATAGTATGACCACTCAATCGAAAGGTACTAAAACAACCTTTCATTTAAAAAAAAAATTATGAAAATATCTCAACTGGTTCAAGAGTTATGATTTTTGCAACCCGAATCTATCTAATGCGCCACTGTGCGGCGGTTGTGCGGCCAATTTTAACATACGGAGCCCTAGTATGGTGGCCAGCGCTAACTAGAGCTTATAACATCTCAAAGTTATCGAGGATACAGAGAGCAGTGTGTGCTGGCGTGACGGGAGCTATGCGATCATGCCCCGCAGCAGCACTTAATGCTATCCTGGATATAATGCCGATAGAAGGCCTCTAGTTAGTTGCAGCGCTGCCGGCAGAGGGCCAGGTCAGCACTTCTGTATCCGGCCGATCACTCGCTCCGCGAATGTTTGGCCCGCAACTCGGCAGTTTCACTCCGTGAAAACTGCTGGTTTTAACTTCTCCTTCCTTTAAGAGGTCGCCGTCTCGGGGACCCGCTAACTCCGCATCAGTGCTGGCTCCTGGCTCGGCGTGGCTTTTGGCTCGTAAGAGGTGGTAGCCAATCCCAATGGTACAGCACAGTAGGAGGGCAGCAAGTAAGGCGAAGGAGTTCCTGAGGAGGGACCCCATGGTAAGTTTTTCTCTAAGGGCCCCAATGTGGTGGAGGTTCCTCAGACTCAGCTCGTGGAGGAGTGGAAGGCTTAATCGGTTCTGATGAGCCGTGACGTTTACAACAGCCATGGCCGACACAGCCGGTTTCTTCTTTGAATTTCCCAGCTGATTGATGAACCAAGTACCATTCAGAGCTACCTTGCTGGAGTAGGTTACTAGGTAGGTGCCGGATACCCTTTGCTCTCGTCCTTGGTCGTCGGTTATGGTTACATTGGCGTCGTTCACGATGAGAGTGCCGTGATCCACAATCGTCACTGGGTCCAGGTGACCCGGGAGTGTGGAGCAGTGCGCAACAGCCCCGGAAACTATTTGTTGGGCGCAGGTCCCATTTTGGAGTTCCCTGCAGAAGGTGGCGCCGACCGTCGTCTTGCAGTGCCCGATATTGAGGTTTCGGGTTTTGCCTTCGGCCACTAAGTCTCCGTCTTCGAAGTTTAAGATCTTGTTGCTGCGCTGGACCGGAAAGACAGTAATTTTCTTACACATAACCTTAGGGCTAGGAAATTTAATTAAAAAATGTAAAATTTTGAAATTTTGGAAAACGCTTACGCTAGATACTTCTAGTAATTCTATTAAACTAACGTCAATAAGCTGTCTGTCCCTAAATTCGCCAATATCGGTTTCATCCAAAATTGCCGGACTTATATTTTCTAAATCTGTAATAACAATTCTGTTTTTTGCCAAAATGATTTCCAGGAGGTGGGTCTCTCTACTTGTTTCAGTTTTTTGAATTTGGTTTAATGAATCAGTGATTTCATTCAAGCGTGTTTGAAATTTGATATTTAATTCCGTTTGACCCTCTTCGGTTCTTTCTAATTGTTCCTGATTGAATTTAATCTTTTCCCAGTCATTGAAGTCGGGGGTGCCGGCGATGACCTTTAATGCCGTCCCGATCAAATTTAGACTCCTATGGTGGAATCTTAAGGTGGCTACTAATTTGCGAATGTGTGTTAAGTCCGTCATTATTACTGGAGTCCTGTGGTCGTCGGTGAACGTCTTTGTCATCGTCTCTGTCTGGTCGGCGTAGTCTTCGATTGTTGTCATGTTCGTCGAGTGTTGTAAGTATCCGTACGATTCCCAGATGACAATTTCATTGTCTTCTATTGGGATATAGTCTGCGTTCGTATAGTCGTTAAGTCTTACGGTCGCGTCCGTCCTAACAGTCGTTAGTATAAGGATTATGCAGTATCGTAACCTAGAAGATTATAAAAAAATGGAAATCGGGGTCAAGGATCTTGCGAAGAGTTTATCGTAGATTGTCCTTGTGGACCACCCCTTTATTAGAACCGTGGTCCCCAGGTCTGCCTCTATGGTTTCCTAGGCGTTTGTTTGCTTTTAAGAACACCTGTTCGCCGACTTGATAGTCCTTATAGGTCATATCTTTATTCACTTGGCCAAGGGTCTTTTCCTGGGCCCGTTTGATTCTTTTGCTAATCATCCCTTCGAATTCCTTAGACTTCGAGTGGATAATTTCAATCGGTTTTTCGTTAGTAACCGAGTGGATTGAATTATTGTTCCTGTTAGTGGCTAACAGAATCAATTCGATCGTGTCGTTCATGTTGGTCTCGAGTTTCAAGCATCTGGCAATTTCTGCCAGGGTACTATGAAACCTCTCTACTTGACCGTTTGAGGTGCTTTGTAGAGGCGGGGCGTTGGAAATGGTTATATCAAAGTGGTTTAGCAGGATCGTTCTGATGGTTTCAGAATTCAACGATCTTTCATTATCGCAGTAAATTGTTTTTATCTTCGGAAAGAAATTTACTATTTGCAGTAATGGGGATTTTACGTCCACAATAGCCCTTGGTGCGATGGCTTGCATTGTGGCGAATTTTGAAAATTTGTCAATGCAGGTGAGAAACAGGGTTCCATCCGTTGAAAAAATGTCAACGTGGAGGATTTCCCCCACAAAGGAGGGTATTGGTGTTTCCGCTACCTCTTGCGTGGATGGGTGACGTTTGTATTTCGCCATTGCAAAGGTCTTGCAATTCGAAGTTGCTTCTGTTGCTAGCCGAAGCATCTTAGGGAAAAAGTAGTCCCTCAAGATTTGCTTTACGTTTTCCTGTGCGGCTCGGTGGGCCCTGTTATGTTCTGCTATAACGATTTCCCGCTGTTCGGTTGCGTCGGTAATGTCTTGGACAAAGCTCTTCGTAAGTTTGAAAGAAGTGCCTGGGAACAGTTCAACTAGTCGGTGTTGGATAAATGCCAAGATCGGTAAGGAGCAATATAATTCGTTCACTACCTCGGCATTTACTACATCTTGTAGGGCATTAAGAAGATTTTCCCGGTTAGGGATTCTTATTATGTGTCTCACCTTGCTTTTAAACAAGATGAATGTGTCCACCGAGAAGCTGTTTCCTTCTTCAATTACTATTTGGTTCCTAAAACAGTTTACCGGGTTCTCTGTTGAGTCGATGGTGTATGTCAGTGATTGCTCGCTGTGTATGGTCGCTACATCCGAATCTTGTTCGTTTTCGAGGGCATTTATGTTTTGGCGAGACAAAGCGTCTGCCACATGATTTTCCTTCACCGGTTCGTAGACCAATTTAGCGCCATGGTCGTCGATAATTCCCTTCCAGCGTTTAAGTTTCGCGTTAGGGCTTTTGTCCGAGACGGCAAAGGTAAGTGGCTGGTGATCGGTAAAGATCTGCAGGCCTTTTACGCCGTACAAGTAGTTCCGGAGGTTTTTTAATGCTCAAACTATGGCGAGGAGCTCTCGCTCGTTGGCTGCATAATTTTGTTCATTATCCCGCAGGGCGCGTGATATCATTGTGATTGGGCGACCATCTTGAGATAGTACCGCTCCCAGACCAAAGCCTGGCGCATCCGTTGTCAAATCGAATGGTTTCTTAAAGTCTGGGTAAGAAAGCAAAACGTCTTCCGATGCCAAGATTTCTCTCAACCTGTCGAACGTTTCTTTCTGTTCCTTAGTCATATCGATGTCAATCTTTCTTGACTGATATTTGCTTGCTTTTCCGTTATCGCCTTTTGCGATTTTCGCAAAGTCTTTTATAAAGCACCTATAGTAGCTTGCTAGGCCCAGAAATGATTTGAGTTCGAAAAGCGTTTTTGGAAGGGGAAATTGCTTAATGGCCTTTACCTTTTCAGGTGACGTTCGGAATCCCCCTTGCGACACAATAAACCCCAAGTACTCAACGCTCTTTTTAAAGAACTTTGATTTTTCTTGGGATACTCTCATGCCTGCTTCCAAGAGTTTTGTTAAAACCCAATCCACGTCTTTAACGTTGTGAAGATTCACATTTTATAGGACTAGTTTTAAGTTAGGATTAAGGTATTTCCAAAGTTCACGAAGAACATGTACATATATTTTTAGTTTACCAAGATATTAGTATTTAAGTTAGCCTAAGTGGCAACTCAAAACCTATCGAATAAGCTAGGAGAATAGCTAGATTCCCGCCGAAGCTAGAAAATACTAAGACCAGAAAAATACTAGACATCGATAACAAGGGATTTTAAAAGAAGAACAAACAGGCACACTAGCGGAGGAAGTCAAGTTTCGAGCACGCGGCGGGCAAGAACCGAAAAACCAAGAAGTAGAAAATAAGAAAGAAAACCAACGACGACAGGGACACGAGGCCGCCATCCGGAACCCAATCAGGATTGACTAGAACGCTGGCGACGGACAACAGGGTGAGCATAGTGAGTGCGACAGGGAAAGATAGGGCCAGCTAGGAAAGAGAAATGTGAATAAACAGAAAACTTAAAACCCGAACATGAAATGGCAAGACTTTATCTCATCGTGCGCATTATCTAGGCCATCTGTGCTAGTTGCGATCGTGCCGCCTGGAGTATTCCGTGCACTTTCGCAAAGTTTTCCTTGAGCAGCGTTAGCTGCGATCGTGCCGCCTGGAGTATTCCGAGCACTTTCGCAGAGTTTTCCTTGAGCAGTGCTAGTTGTGATCGTGCCGCCTGGAGTATTCCGAGCACTTTCGCAAAGTTTTCCTTGAGCAGTGCTAGTTGTGATCGTGCCGCCTGGAGTATTCCGAGCACTTTCGCAAAGTTTTCCTTGAGCAGTGCTAGTTGTGATCGTGCCGCCGGGAGTATTCCGAGCACTTTCGCAGAGTTTTCCTTGAGCAGTGTTAGCTGCAATCGTGCCGCCTGGAGTATTCCGAGCACTTTCGCAGAGTTTTCCTTGAGCAATGTTAGCTGCAATCGTGCCGCCTGGAGTATTCCGAGCACTTTCGCAGAGTTTTCCTTGAGCAGTGTTAGTTGCGATCGTGCCGCCTGGAGTATTCCGAGCACTTTCGCAAAGTTTTCCGTGGATCAATGCTAGCTGCGATCATGCCGCCTGCGAGTAACCGGGCATTTTCGTAGAGTTTTCGCCCAGACAGCGCTAGACGACGGTGCCGCCTGCGAGTAACCGGGCCCGTGCGTATTATTTTAGGCCAGCAGTGCTAGCTGCGATCGTGCCACCTGGAGTATTCCGAGCACTTTCGCAAAGTTTTCCTTGATCAGTGCTAGCTGCGATCATTCCGCCTGCGAGCAACCGGGCATTTTCGTAGAGTTTTCCCCCAGACAGCGCTAGACGACGGTGCCGCCTGCGAGTAACCGTGCCCGTGCGTATTATTTTAGGCCAGCAGTGTTAGCTACGATCATGCCGCCTGCGAGTAACCGGGCATTTTCGTAGAGTTTTCCCCCAGACAGTGCTAGACGACGGTACCGGCCGCGAGTAACCGGGCCCATGCGTATTATTTTAGGGCAGCAGTGTTAGCTGCGATCATGCCGCCTGCGAGCAACCGGGCATTTTCGTAGAGTTTTCCGGATAGTGCCAGACGACGGTGCCGCCTGCGAGTAATCGGGCCCGTGCGTAGTTTAGACCATCAGTGTTAATTGTGATCGGGCTGCCGGTGGGTGTTTCAGGCACTGTAGTAAAGTTTTCCCCGGCCGCAGCGGAGATTTCGGAGTTCGCTAACCATTAAATCCTATGAATATCTCTCGATTTACACATAAGTATAGAGGCTCCGTGACTCGAGCAAGATTTTACCACCGATAACAATATGATACCCCCCTCAACTGTCTCAAAGATAATAAATTTATCTGTAGAGGATCCTGGACAGACTGAGACGCCGATCCCAGCCAAACGCATCCTTACAATGTGTTCTTCTTTTGTTTTTGAGAAGATTGTAACGTCATCGACGTAAACGTAGCATATTTTCGAGATTCCGTCGCGTAGGACATCATCGATGGCCCTTTGGAAAATGCTTGGGGCGTTTTTAAGCCCAAATGGCAATCTACAGAACTCGTATTTGCCGTTGTTTATGGAGAAGGCTGTCTTTTTCCTATCTTTTCCCGCCAGCTCTATTTGGTGAAAGCCTGACTTAAGGTCGAGTGTCGTAAAAAATTTAGACTCGCCCATGTTTGACAGTATTGTCGAAATTGTCGGTATAGGGTATTTATCGTCGACTGTCCTCTGATTTAGTTTCCTAAAATCGATAACTAGTCGCTTCTTTTTTACTCCATTTTGATCTGTCACTTTTTTTATAACAACCCAAGTCGGGTTGTTGTAGGGAGATTTGGATGGTTTTATCACGCCGTCCGCAAGAAGTTGTTTAACCTCTGCATTGACGAATTCGGTCACACCCATGGGATGCGGGTATGATTTAGAATATACCGGCTCCCCGTCAGTTTTTATCGTGGCGATCGTGTTTATATTAAATGGTAGGGCTTCGTCTGGGTCAGCGACAGCCCTATGATTTTTAAGAATCATCCTATCGAATGAGTTCTTAATTGCAGGAGGGACGTCTTCATCATCAATTCTGATGAAGTTAACGTTTTTTGCCCTAGTGAACTGGATCTTTTCAGCTCCGTTACTAGTATTTATTATATTTCCAGTAAAATCGAGTTTCGCATTCACTTGTTTAAGCAAGTCGAGCCCGATAATGCCTTTAAATTCCTTAAGACTGTTTAAAATAAAAAAGGGTGTTTTTACGTTAAACACCGAAACGAAACATTTTTTTTCGATTTTGGTAAAGCCATGAATCGACCTTACCGTAAAAGATTTTTCCGCTGCCACGACGCCTTTCAGCCCCGGGAGTGGAGAAATATAGTTTTTGGATGTGCCGGAGTAGTATATTATCCCCATTTTCGGGACCTTTGATGTCGGCAAGTGTAATAAAATGCATTTAATGGGTTAGCTGTCAAAATTAAGTAATAAAAAATGCAATTAATGAGGGTTAGATGTCAACCTGTCAACCGAGGGGGTAATAAAGATGGAATAAATTAGGGTCACAGCATGTAAAAGGGACACTTGAGAAACAAGTGTTCAAGGGTTCCCACGATCGCGAGTGATCCTGTCCCGCACGTGTATGTTTATCAGGCGCATGTACTCGTTCATCCATGACCCTCCACTTAAAAAAAGGACGGAGTGTAATGGAAAAGGGCGCACCGCAGCGATCCCGCGCCGCAGCGATCCTGCCTCGCACGTTCACGAGCAATCCTGAGTCAAAGGGAGGGTGTGTAATTGAAGAAGCGAGCTAAATTCCTAGGAAGGACGCTCACCAACGACCCTTGAAAAGGATAGTCTGTGATTTTCCCAACTCTCCCTCCACATACAACTGATCGAATGCTTGAAACATCATGTTGAATTAGTCAACGCAACTAGAAGTGTGTGGGGTTGGGTAAATGCATACACATGTAACGGTTTCCCAGTGTGTGGGGTTGGGTAAATAGATACAAGACGATCATCCAAGACCCTTGAAGAGGATAGTCTGTGATTTTCCCACACTCCATCCACATACAACCAATCGAATACTTGAAACATCATCTTGAATTACTCAACGCAACTAGGACTGCGTGGAAGTTGGGTAAACGGATACACTTGTAACGGTTTCTCAACGAGGACGGTCACCCAAGACCCTTGATAAGGACAGTCTGTGATTTTCCCGCTGGATCCTCATGTTTAGGTTTCTCAACAAACTCGAGAAGCATCCCACCCATCATCTCAAATCCAAGAAACCAAAATCTGAAGAAGAAATTTCCACAAGTCCAATTTTCCAATAAAAATTTATGCAATTTTATTTTTGTGTATATAATATATTTTTTATTTTTCAAGTACAATAATCAGAAACGATGTTCTAATAATGTTTCATAATTTTTAGAGATTTTTGTCAGCGTACAGTAAAGAAATGACATGCGCAGGTATCAACTCCTTCACTAACTTCATCATTAGCCCAGCAACAAGTGAAATGTTGTCCATGTATATTAGAAACCATCGGTGTATCAGGCATCCTCTTATTAAAATATTTTAATGAATCCTCCAGATATTCCACATGTTCAGGGAAAATTTGTTCTTAAAACAATTTCATGAAATTGTTTATTTTTGTCACAAGCTGTTGCATTGTTTTGGGAGTCGTGTTGTTGACTTTGTTTTTGAGTGATAGCATTTTTGAGCGCTTCGTGAACGTCTTCACGCAATGAATTCCAAAATTTGAATAATCGGAGCCTTTCTAAATTTTTTAAACGACTCGTTGAACTAAGCCAGTCAGTGGCGTATTTTCAACTAGTCGATCATGAATGAGAAGGCAATATACCTTTGTATTCATTTGACTCGCATCGGTTAGCTCAGTGGATATTTTAACATCAATCGGTCCTGATTTGACTGACTCATTCTGATAAGAGAGATCAACAACAACAATGGGGGCTTTTGACTTGAACTCCATGGGTGATAAAAGAGCCCTCTCGATTGCTCTCGATTGTAATAGCTCTCTTGAAATGTTGTATACATATCATACAAGACAGCAAACCGATTCTCATTATATTTCACATTCAAATCTTCATAAGGAAAAACTTCCGAATTTAAATAAACTTTAGCATATCTCAAATTATTTGTAATTAGTTCACCATTTAATGTAAATGCAATAACGGCAAAACGTGGACGTTTTGTACTTGAAGACAACTTAACGTTCCAAATAAACTGTGTACCTTGGACTAAGGTTGGATTGATATAGCAGTCCCAGCTCCAGAAAGCGAGTGGGAGGGTAGCCCCACTTTTTACTATATTAAACATTTTAATTTTAGCACTATCACTCGGAACGATGTGTGGGATTTTCCAGCTTATATTTGTTATTGCTATTTTATGTGTTTTACCATCAACTGTCTTAACAAACATATCATCAGTGTTTTTTGTAAGCAAAAGAACAAGCTCATGTTTACAGTTTAACACTACTTTCTTGTTGTCTTCACCGAACCCCATCAACATTTTCAGGGGCCCAGAAAAGCTGAAATGTCCTCCCGAAGCGATATTCTCTCCTCCACTCCACCCAGCATTCCGGCAAAGAACTCCCTCCTGTTGACCGACTGATAGAAAGTTCTTAATAGTCGGTGTAATTCCAGTAAATCGTGTCCTATCCAATTCACACCCATTTAACTCATATCTTATTTCATCCAGAAAATAGGCCATGCAATTACTTTTGAGCAAGCCGCTAACACTATTTGTGCTACTTGTTCCTGAATTTGAGTCAATAATTTTGCTAAGTGCTCCTTCAAAGTGGAGAAAACTTTTACACGGCAGGACATACAAATCCTGGTTCTGAATTGTAATCCGGACTTCATCATTCGCCTTGAAGCTTTGTTGATATGGATAAGAATGATATTCTTTTTTAATAATGCTTTGATCATTAGCAAGTTGCTCCTGAACATAAAAAATGTCATTCATTTGGATATTAGATTATAAACTTTATTTATTTAATATTAAATCCCAATGATTTCAATATCAATTTCTTTTTTAATGTGAGAGCAGGACGATGAGTTTTAGTCCTTCGAGATGATGATGATGATGATGATGATGATGATGAAGATGTTTTCACTTCAACTTTAGATTTGATAATGCTATCAAAGGAGCGATGTGATGAGTTTTTATTATAAATAATCATTCTGCTGGTCGTAAGTGAAGTCGAATTGATACAGTTTCTCCACGCAAATTAATCAAATCTCCGTCCTGATCAACTATGCGAACTCCAAGCGTGCTGATTTGTCGGGTGTTGACGGGCAAATAAATAAGTTTTCTCGGATTTTCATTCAATTTATACCCTGGAGGGACGTTTATTCCAAACTCATGAAGCACATGGTTTGCTCTATTTCCCACATATGACCCGCTAATAATATTACATTCCAATCTAATAGAATTTATTTTTAAAATATTAACGGGATTATCCGAGATGTAAACTTCATTATCATGTGGTCTTAATTTTCGTTTATTAAATCCAAATAACTGACCAATTGATCGTTCATGATTGAAATATACCGTCTCATTTTTGGTAACAACTTGAACTTGTAAAGTGTTTGTGTTACATTCAATTTTTATTGTATCATGAAGATTGTGCTGCTTCAGTTTAGTAATAATATATTTTATAATTTCATCAAACTCATATGACCCTACAGGAGTTTCTATTACTTTATTCCCAATTTGAAATATATTATTCCACTTGTCCACATTCGGTATAGAGTTGAATGTATAAAAATCGATTAAAGCACATTCATAGTTACGTTTTAGATCAATTTGTGGAAAAAATTTTCACTTAGTATCGATGTATTCCCATTTAAAGATATTGTTAGTGAAGTAGTCATTGTGAAGTTGGATTCTGAACTGTTTATTTTTTATTAATCTCATTATACTTATAACAGTATTTATTCCAGTACAATGAATTGATCAAATCCTTTTCGGTATCGCCCAGTTTTCATATTATCATCCTTTGAGATTACTAAAAACCCAAATCTGTCCTCCCAGCACTTCCTTGATATATTCATAAATGTTTCAAACGTCATATCACTGCTCACATGATCACGATATATTCCACGCATGTTGAGTTGATCCTGATTGAATAAAATCAAAAAGTTGGTGTTATCGCGAATAATTTGTTTCGGCACCCGCGTATACGTTTGAGATAAGTAGAATATATCTACGTTCATATGTCTACCGAAAGAGAAAAAGCTTAGGATATTGTCCTGGCGTTCATTGATTACATCATCGAAGATCATAATAGAATTCCTTTTAGCTTCTTGTGGAGATAAAACACTGTCATTCGTTGAAAATGTGTAATACCCCATACCCCGTATTGGCTTGATAAGTTTTTCCATATACTGATATTTTGGTTGAAATAAACTCTTTGAAAATATATAAATATTTTCAAATTTTAATCCATTTGGACTTTCGATAAGGCTTATCATAACATTAGTTTTCCCACAATTGGATGGCCCAACAATTAAAGCTCTAATTGTGTTTGGTAACAAGGAGCTGTGACGATGATGTGTATTCTTCTCATGTCCAGCGCCTTCAACGTTTCTTACTGTGATGGTTTTATTTTGTGTTAATAAACGCATGTTTTAAAGAAAGCTACTTCATTCATGGACAATCACTCGTTAATTGAGGTTTATATAAAACGAGCAAACGACTTTATAATGTAATCAGTCATAATACAAAAGTCACGCAGGGTACTGGTCTCATAAATAATTTAACAAATAATCTACCCTTTGAGGCTCAAATACCAGGATACAATTACTGTGGACCTGGTACAAGGCTAGAAAAACGATTAGCTCGCGGTGACCGCGGTATAAACCCATTGGATGAAGCTTGTCGCATCCACGATTTGGCTTATTCAAATAACAAGGACTGGGGTGAACGACATAAAGCGGACTCTGTTTTAATCGATAGGGCTTGGGAACGTGTTAAAGCACCAAATAGTAGTATAAGCGAGAAGGCTGCAGCATATTTCGTCACAAACATGATGAAACTAAAGAACTAATTTGGTATGGGAACTAAGCAAGAGAAAAAGAAACCACAAAAAAAAAATCTCTTGCTTCAATCATCAAAAAGGCAACCATTGAATTACGAAAGCATAAGCCCCTTGACTTATTGAATGCAGTAAAAGTCGTTTGGAGTGCAGTATCTAACTCTGTTGGATGTAAAAAAAATATAATCGTGCCAAGAATTATAGCAATTCCAAAAGTTGGTGGTTTTTTACCATTGGTGCCTATTTTAACAGCCCTTAGCGCTGTTGGTTGTTTAGCATCAGGTAGTGCAGCCATTGTAAAGTCTATTAATTCAGCTAAAAACGCAAAAGCTCAACTTGAGGAAAACAAGAGACACCATAGAAAACTGGAATCGGTAGCGTTGGGGGAGGGTTTGTATTTACAACCTTACAGAAAAGGCTGTGGCATTTCATTTGGAAAAGATAATAAAAAACAAAAACGCAACCAAAAAAACTTCTAAATGAGCTACCCAAAAGAGCATTATCCAACTTTGATATATTATCGTTTGGTTTTAAAAATATAAAAAATTTCCGTGCAGTTTACATGAAGGATGAGTTACCTAAATTTCCCCTTCATTCTGAGTGCGGAATAGTAAATTTAGCAGACTCGACATCAGACGGAACACATTGGGTAGCCTATTACAAGAAAGGATCAGACTCCTATTACTTTGATAGTTTTGGGAATTTACAGCCACCATTAGAAGTAATTAGATATTTAGGGAAAAATATTAAATATAATTACCAACGTTTCCAAAAATTTGGTACGTTCAACTGTGGACATTTGTGCCTTAAATTTTTACTAGACCCCATTTCGATGAATTCTCATACGAACCTCAACTTAACATGAAGTGGCAATTTGATCTTTTGAATTGCACTTGTTCTATCCTTGTCATCTGTGCACATGACTCAAGTGTCTAGTAGTGGGGGAGAAATATGCTCCTTGTTGGGTATAAAATCAGGCACGTCGTCTGGGAAAAATATCATTCAACGTCAACAGCTTCCAGCGGCAACACCACCGACATCACCTATCGCACCAGCACCACCATACGCAGCATTTTTCCTGAAGAATTCTTAGCATCCCCACCATCAACAACAACATCATGCAGCAGTACAACACCACCAACTCCAACTCCTCCAACTCAACCAATGGAAGCATCTCCAACCCCACCAGCTCCAACTCAACCGCCTCCAACCTTCCTTCTGGTGTCACCCAGGAGGATCTTGACCCCCTTTTGAGAGACATTGAGGAGGATCCACCGATGGCAGCCTTTAACTCGTGCATAGATAAACGTAAGCTGCCCTTTAACCAATTGCCAATAAATATGGCATTTGATATATTTTCAGCGAAGCGGGTGAGTGGTAAGTTCGGTAGCAATATTATGCTCGAACTTGCCACTCGTGTTGTTTACCTTCCTGAAAGGTTCAACAGAGACGATAACCTCTTGCCGCTTTTTAGTACACAAAATTATACCATTTTCAAATGTGATGATGGAAATGTCAATGTTAGCTTAAAATCTAATATGTAATAGAAAAATAAAAGTAATAATAATAAATAAATAAAAAATAAATTAAAAAATTAAATATCATAAATTTTTATTGGGAAATGGGACTTGGGGAAAATTCTTTTCAGGTTTATTTTTCAGTTAAAAATAATAATAAATAAAAAAAAAATAAGATAAAAAATTAAATATCATAAATTTTTATTGGGAAATGGGACTTGGGGAAAATTCTTTTTCAGGTTTATTTTTCAGTTAAAAATAATAATAAATAAATAAAAAAAATAAAATAAAAAATTAAATATCATAAATTTTTATTGGGAAATGGGAGTTGGGGAAAATTCTTTTTTTAATAACAGAAAGTCTCTCTGACCTGTTTATCTGATTAGTTATCCGATCAGATCTAATTATCAGATCAGGTCTGATTATCAGACCTGTTAAGGGCTGATATTAGGTCTGTTTATCAAATGAGGTCTGATTATCACACCTGTTAAGGGCTGATATTAGGTCTGTTTATCAAATGAGGTGTGATTATCAGACCTGTTAAGACCTGATACCAGGTCTGATTATCAGATTAGGTATATATGATCGTGACAAACGAATTATTTTTCAGTGCACCTCCAACCCCGAGAGTGAAATAATCATAATCGACTTTAAATTATAATAAATTTAATTACAATGAATGAGCAAATGTTGCATCAATTGAACAAAACTCGAAATGCTTTAAAAAAGAAATTTTCCGAGTTAAAACATTTTAAAAGTCAGAATATTATGGACTTGGAAGAAAAATTTAAACCGATCACTGAACCGTTAAACGAACTTGTCAATGCAAATAAAAAGTTATATAACGCTGAACAAACAAAACCGAAGAAATAATGAAAACTGATGATAAAACGCCGTATATGAAGAAGAGGAAACTTACATTTTATACTGCAAATGACAAAAATTCCACCCCTAAATATGATGAATATAAATCGTTTGATGATATCAATGATATCGAAAAAGATGAATTTTATTTACAATCGAATGATTCTTCATTCTCACCGCCTCATCATCACTCTCATCAATCATCACCTGTGGTATCAAACCAACCCGCTGCTCACACATCGAGTGTATTATCAACTCATCTCTCTCCACCCACATATCCATTGCAAGCAACGCAACCACCGTCGCTTGAAGAGAGTTCTAAAAATTTAAATGTTAGCGAACTAGCACAAGAACACATTTTAGATAAGACATATGGGCCATACAAAAATGAATCTGGTCAATTAATGTTGGGAAACAATCAAATAAAGCTATCAAATGATACAATTGAATTTGATGATGGAGAAAACTTTCAGCTCACAAGTGAATTATATTCTTTAATATTCCACCATCTCCCCAAAAAATACAATACAGATGATTTGAATATATACAGAGATATTTTAATAAAAACTAATGTATACCGAAGAAATTTTCAAGCAAATGGACAAGTGAAGGGGACGAGAGCATTAAAATATTCTCGAATTATTAAACCACTTTTAGCTAAATTAGACGTTCCCGAGTCTACCCCCAAACACAAAACAGATCTTGTAACCGGGTCTGGGTTATGACACTTGAGAGGAAAAGGCCGAGCTTTATTTATTGGAATGACCCGAACGAGCTTGCGGAACGCCTCCAACTCCTGTTAGCATCACAGGGGGTGGGGCACTCAAATCACGGGAATGAAATTACCTCGATAATTGAAGAATTGAAAGAAGCTAAAATTATATTCTAATTTAGTATATATTTATGACTCAATATTCAAATGAGATTATAATCGTCATGTCCGTTGACAAGTTTGGACGTTATTTAAGAGAAAAGCAGAACACCAATCAATTAAAGCGATATGAGAAAACCGTGACAGGACTCTATCTTGACACAGACGGGAATTTCAGCATTCAACAAAGGCGTATAAAAAATTGAGGTTTTCCGATTGAAAATGGAGATTTCGTTATCAAAGCATACGTTGACAGTACGATAAATCAGCTGAGAGAATCCATCACATCATTGATTGTAAAATATCAAACAGAATTTGGGGAAAGTTTTCTCGGAGCGATCGGTAGCGATACTGATGGGAATTTTAGTATAAAAAATGATGGAAGGGAAAGTAAAGATATAGTTAGCAAGGCCTATGTTGACAAGAGCATTGAAGGGTTGAGGGAGTCAATTATTTCTCATAAACAAGAATTAATTGTTAGTATACCCGATATCAAAACTGCTTATATTGAAGATCGATTACATAGACTTGAGATAGTTATCTCAAGTATTATTGAAAAAATGGGATATTCCAAATAATTTTATACTCCTTCAAATTAATTCGCTTTTAATATTGTAAAATCTGATTCGTATTCATCTGATAATGAGTAGACGGGGTATTATTAACGAATTACATGCTCCTGCACGCAAAAATTTTCAACGTCGGCGGGTTATAACAAAGGGGATAAATTGCTTATGGCAGGCCGACTTGGTGGAAATGGGAAAATACTCTACATCGAATAATAATTATCGTTATCTGTTAACAGTTATTGATACATTTTCAAAATTTGCGTGGGGTAAAGCACTTAAATCTAAGACTGCAAAAGATGTTTCTGATGCAATGGAGAAAATTTTAAAATCTGGACGCGGTTTTCCGAGAAATCTGCAAACAGACGATGGGAAAGAGTTTTTTAATACTCAATTTAAGTCTTTAATGAATCGGTATGAAATAAATCACTATTCAACGTTTTGTAGTTTAAAGGCTTCAATTGTTGAAAGATTTAACAGGACTTTAAAAGAACTCATATGGAAGGAGTTTTCCTACAATGGGACCTATAAATGGATTGATATGTATAGAAGGTTAATTGAATTTTACAATAACAAAATACATTGGACTATAAAAATGGCTCCTATCGAAGTGAACACTAGCAATGAAAAACTGTTGTAATTTTGGGCTGAGTATTAGTTTTATTTAAGGTATAAGTAAATGATCGGAGTTTTACACTTTGTTGGCGATAGAGATGATAAACGAACTATGCTAGAGATTACATTTTTGCGATTACAATGTACGCGATATATTAAGGTATACGATATGTGACGTGCCGATTAATGTGCTGCCAATTGTATTTCCAATACTTCCCCTCAATTGGTTAGGTGTTGATCGGCTTCACGTATACCCAAGGATGTCTTACAGGTGTTGTGTTTTGAGGCCCCAAGTCCTTTCGTCAACATGTCTGCTGGCATCCCGGTCGTTGGGATGTAGTTCACGGATATAGTTCCCTCTTCAACAAGCTCTCTAACAAAATGGTGGCGGATGTCGACATGCTTGGTGCGTTTGTGGAATACGGGGTTGCGAGCAAGTTGATCAGCTCCTTGATTGTCGTTGTAGATGACAGTCGTCTTCAGTTGCCCCAAAACTTCTTTAAGGAAGCTTCTAAGATGAACCGCTTCTTTTGAGGAGTCTGACAGAGCCATGTACTCTGCCTCTGTGCTTGACAATGCAACCGTCCGTTGCTTTCGACTCTCCCAGGATATTGCTGCACTTGCAAACTTAAAAGCAAAACCCGTGAAGGATCTGCGATCGTCAATGTTGGCGGCCCAGTCAGCATCTGCGTAGCCTACTAGGTCTTGACCACTTCGTTTATAACGCAAGCAGTGGGTTTGAGTGCCTTTTAAATAGCGTAATACCCTTTTTGCAGCAATCCAGTGTTGTTTTCCAAAATTTGTATTATATTGACTTAGTGCGCTCACTGCATATGCAATATCAGGGCGCGTTGATACTGCCAACCACATTAAGGCTCCTATCAAACTCTGATATGGTACAGTGGAGATTTCATTCTTTTCGCTTTCGGTGGTTGGGCACATTTCTGTTGACAATTTCTCGCTCGTGTTAATTGGAGTATTTATAGGCTTACAGTTTTCCATGTTAAAACGTTTCAGGATGTCTGCTATATACTTAGGTTGGGACATGGTAAACGCTGTCTTGTCTTTGCTTTGTTTAAATTCTATGCCCAAACAATAAGATATCTTGCCCAAATCCTTCATTTGGAATTTGTTGGACAATTCGTGCTTCAGTTTTAACAGCATTTGGGTGTCATTGGTCGCTATTATGAGATCGTCTACGTAAAGCGATACTATTAGAACTCCATTTCGTTCACGTTTCAAGTACACGCAGTTGTCGGCCGCAAGTGGCTTAAGATTCAGTTCCTTGAGCTGGTTGTCCAGCTTTTTGTACCATTGGCGTCCACTCTGCTTTAGGCCATATAAAGCTTTTCTTAACTTGCACACTTTATTTGGGCCATATATCTTCTTCTCTTTTGCTGTCAATATTTCTTGAAATTCAGATGGGACGCTGATGTAGAGCTCTTCCTCAATGTCTCAATTTAAGTAAGCGCTGTTGAAATCAAATTGATGTACATCCAATCCGAGTTCCGCAGCTAAAGCTATTAAAATTCTTATTGAGCTCATTCGGGACACTGGAGCGAAGGTCTCGTCGTAATCAATGCCTTCGCGTTGCGTAAATCCTTTTGCGACCAGCCGAGCTTTTCGGTAATTTATCTTTCCGTTGGGTTAATATTTTGTTCGTAGTACCCACTTCGTTTCGATAACCCTATGGTTTTTCTGACGATCGACGACCTCCCAAGTATTGTTATTTTTCAATGACTTGTACTCGTTTATCAAGGCCTCCTTCCATTCGACAGCGTTCGCACCCTTAAGAGCCTCGCTTACAGTTAGCTCCATTGCGAGTGAGGTGGCTTCATAAAATATCTCTTCTTCTTCCGACTCGAGCTGCTGGTCGTATGTGTCGATTTGGTCTGCAATTATTTGATTGTAAATTAGTTTGGGCCTTCCTGGTTTACCTGTGTATAACTTCTTTGGCCTTCCGCGACCACGTTTCATCTGTACTTCGGGTTCTGCCTGTGTATCATCTGCCTCAGAGTCTTCTGCCTCGGAAACATTTGGTCGATTGCCTTGGTTCTCATCTGGGTCGTCATTTTCTGTTTGATCGCCTGATACTGGTTCAAGGTCGATATTTATTGAAAATTCCATGAAATCTTCATACTTATAATCGTGCCCAAATAGATTTGTGAAAACGACGTCTCGGCTTTTGATTAATGTTTGGGTTTCCACATCATACAGCCTATAAGCTTTGGCATCGCTGCAGTATCCAACGAAAACACATTTCCTGGACTTCGAGCTGAACTTACTCTTCGATCGTTTGTCCAGCGAGTATGCAATTTGACCAAACTTCTGCATATGCATTACGATTGGGATGCGATTGTTCCATAGTTTGAAGGGCGTTTCTCCGCATAGGCTTCTTGAAGGACATCTGTTTCTTATGTAGTTTGCGGTGTTTACTGCTTCCGCCCAGTAGCTCGCAGGAAGTGCAGCCTGTAACATCAGGCAGCGAGCCATTTCTACAAGTGTCCGGTTTTTACGTTCGGCTGTACCGTTTTGTTGAGGAGTATATTCTACGGAATACTCGTGCTTTATTCCTTGAGCTGCAAGGTAATCTTTGAACTCGTTATTGGTATATTCTGTGCCGTTATCTGACCTGATTGTTTTTAGCTTTTTTCCAGTTCGCCGTTCGACGTAGTTCTTGAATTCTTTAAATTTCTGGAATACTTCGGATTTACTTTTAGTGGTATAGAGCTCGCACCATTTCGAGTAGTCATCTATGAACGTCAAGAAGTAACGGCTGCCTCCGTGGCTGTTGACACGCATGGGCCCACATACGTCGCTGTGGATTAATTCGAGCACATCCCTTGCCCTTGAATTTGATACTGGAAACGGCTTCTGGGACTGCTTCCCCTTGATGCATATTTCGCAAATGGGAAGACTTTCTTTTAGGTTTACTTTAGCTCCTTGAACTTTGCCTTTTGCGATAAGTTCTTTCAGATCAGGCTCATTTAAATGGCCGAAACGCTCATGCCATTCTTTGATGCTGTTTTGTTTACTTACAGCGAGCTGGCTACTTTGGTGTGTTCCCTCGATCTGGTACAAGTCCAATTTACGGGGAGCAGTAAAAACAATGTCTCCTCCCTTAGCTCTAACTACCTCAGCTTTCTCCTTCTTGAAGATTACGTTGAAGCCGTGATCACATATTTTTGAGACCGATAATAGATTGGTCCTTAAATCCGGCACGTAGAGCGCATTTTTCAAGCTGGCGGTGAACTTCTTGTTTGGGGAGAACTGCACGGATCCATATCCTTTTATTTCTGTGGCCTCATCATTTGCCAGTCTGAGCTTTGCACCTTCTGCAGGCTGCATGATCCCGAACATATTCTGCTGTGAGCACATGTGTGACGTTGCTCCGGAATCTAGACACCAGTTACGGCAATCACTGTTTGTATAATTAGCTATGTTAATGTACATGCTATCACTCTGGTTTTTCATTGGCTTTGACATGCACTCAGCTGCTTTCCGCACTTTTCCGCAGTTGTAACATTTAAGCTTAAACTTTTGATTAGTGTTTAGTTGTTTTGGTTTGCTGGGATTATACTTCTTATGCACCATTAATGCGCCAGGCGTTGGCTCGTTTGGATTTCTTTTCGAAATTTGCCCTTTTAACTCTCTAGTTGATCACTATCCTTGTTCTAACTATTCTCTGGCGCAGTGGAAGCGTGCTGGGCCCATAACCTGTTGTAATTTTGGGCTGAGTAATAGTTTTATTTAAGGTATAAGTAAATGATCGGAGTTGTACACTTTGTTGGCGATAGAGATGATAAACGAACTATGCTAGAGATTACATTTTTGCGATTACAATGTACGCGATATATTAAGGTATACGATATGTGACGTGCCGATTAATGTGCTGCCAATTGTATTTCCAATAAAAACATATCTTGAAAACGGTATACAATAATATTAATATGTTTGCAGGTAGCAAACTGAAAATTGGGGATAATGTTCGCATTTCGAAATATAAGGGGGTTTTTGAGAAATCGTATACACCTAATTGGAATGTTGAAATTTTTAGGATATATAAAGTTCAGAATACAAACCCGGTGACCTTTTTATTGAATGATTTAAATGGGAACCCAGTTAAGGGTGGTTCTTATGAGCCAGAGTTGAAGAAAACTCGATTTCCAGATAGATATCTAGTTGAGAAAGTACTTAAAAAAAAGGGAAAATATCCCTTGTTCGCTGGCTCGGTTTTCCGAAATCCGATGACAGCTGGATAAATACATCTGAAATTGTCTAATGAAATAAGTACACAAACAATTTTATGTTTTCTTTTATTTATTTCAAATATTTCAGAACATTTTAATTTTAACTTATTATATATATATATATATATGTACATTACATTTAATTTATTTGTAAATCTTATAATGTAACATTTTTTAATAAATTATTATTATTATTATTTACATTTGTTTTATTTTAAATTTAAATTACAAAGTCGGGATTCTCTAATTTAGCCATTTTAATATAATGCCAGACTAAGTCTCGTTCATATTTGTCGAGCGCACTTTGATTTTCATCTCGTTTTCTTTTGAGTTTAATTTTAATATCTTCACTTAGGGAAGATTCATCTATCTGCCCCGAATCTATTGCGCTTGCTTGTAGAGCTGATATACAATATATTATTTTATTTGTTTGTAGGGGGGCCGATCCTCCAAAGATAAGCAATCCAAAGTAGATGGTTGAAAATGTAGGAAAACTCCCACGGCGCACAACGAAAATAAGTCCGACGAATAGAAGGCGGCACCAAAGAAGAAGAACAAGAGGCGGGGGCGTCGTGGGCATTCGATGTTTATTTCTCGCATTCATACATGGAACTGAACTTAAAACCTAAAACGCTGACGTGAGCGCGGGAGATCGGCGGCGGCCGATCGCGAAGTCCGCAACCCGAGCTCGAGCTCGGAAGCGAGCGCAAAAGAGAGGCGAGAGCGGACGAGAGCGAAAGCTCTGTGCGCAGAGGCGGCACAGTGGCCCCTCACATAAACATCCCGCCCCCCCTTGCAATCACCCGGGTTGCAACATGGTCCTTATTATGGCTGGTGGCAGGCTCCGCACACGACCCATCCAAACACGGTGCTCTGGGCCACCGGCAGTCCGTCCTGGATTCTCATCAAGCCTGGCCGCATCACTTGCGGATACATGTCCGCGCCCAGGATCACAGATATCGTCGCGGGTAGATAAAAACGCTCATCGGCCAGAGTAATGTCCCGCTCAGCTCCCGGACTGGCGTGCGAACGCGCACCTGATGCTCAACCTTGAAGGCCACATCCAACTGGACACTGGGATCATTCTTGGCGCCCACAATTGCCGAACACATCCGTTCGTCCCCAACGCTGGTAGTTGGCAGACGGAAAGCAGTCGCTAGAGACGCGTCGATGCAGCTCGTAGCCGTGCAAGGGTCGATAAGCGCCGCCGTGTCGAAGACCCGAGCCCCAGTATGGATCCGCACCAGAGCCGTTGGCAGAAGATTGACTGAAGCACGCCTTGGAGCGGCGGACGAGGGCCTTGGAGCGGCTGACGCACGCCTTGGAGCGGCGGACGAGGGACTTGGAGCGGCTGAAGCACGCCTTGAAGCGGCGGACGAGGGCCGAGGAGCGGCTGAAGCACGCCTTGGAGCGGCGGACGAGGGCCTTGGCGCGGCTGAAGCACGCCTTGGAGCGGCGGACGAGGGCCTTGGAGCGGCTGAAGCACGCCTTGGAGCGGCGGACGAGGGCCTTGGCGCGGCTGAAGCACGCCTTGGAGCGGCGGACGAGGGCCTTGGAGCAGAGGCGGCACAGTGGCCCCTCACATAAACATATTTATTATTTTTATTTATGTATTACTTCGGGTTCTATTGTATTGTAATGCCCTATCGCAAGAGTTGAAATCCCGTCTTGACAAATAATTCTTTTATCATCCCTATAGTCTAATGTTATTTTCGATATTTTATATGTATTAATTTCATGCCCTCTAAACCTAAACATGTACATGCTATCACTTTCTTGCTGTCCTGTAAACAAACAATTTTTGTAATTGTTGAAGGTAATTTTTTGTAAGGCACTCCGTTTCACGCCTTTATTCCTTTTTACGCATTTCTCCGGCTGACTACCTGCACCCGCCACTGTGTACGCATACATTTTTGAGCGAAGACCCACAAACTCACGCATTGACCTACCCTGCAGTTCATCTTTAAAGAAACCTAATCTTTTTTTGTTACACTGCTGAAAATTGTTTTGCTTAGCAATAACATCTGGTTATTAAGAAGTATCGAATTTTGAGTGAACATCAGAACGAATATCGCAATACAAATCTTCTGTTTTTATGGAATATATGAAGGAATCTGTATCCATGTAATTTAATTTCAGTGTATCTTGGAATTTGGGTTTCATGTATGCATAATGGAAATCATACATCTTCCATTTTGAAAGCTCCAACACAACGAAGCCCAAGTATGTTGGTTTATTGCAAACGTTATGTAATCTTTTCATTTGGATTGCATACATATTTTCAGTGAACTTTGTTGCACTGTGAAAATTTGATCTGGCTATCAAGTCCCTTGCACATAATCTTGGGCGCGCACCTTTCGGACCAACAGGTGGGGCCTCCCATTCCGTAACTAAACGAATATCCTTGTGCTTTAAGCTGTTCTCCATTGTCTTTCCGTACACCGAGTTGTTTAAAATTTTAAAAAAGTCTTTCTCAAAATTACTTTTAGCCCTAGTCCTATGCTCGGTATTTAGAACAATATACTTCTTAAGCCATGGTTTTTGCTTAAATTGAATGATTGCATGAATTTTTTCTACCTCCAGCCCATTTTTAATAGCCTGCTGTAAAACTTTATAGTGTATGATATATTTTTTTTTGTATCAAACAAATCGGCTATTAGTTTCGGAGTTTTGGAATTTTTTGAAGGAAGTCTGTTTGCGGGGCAAAAAGGCAAGTCATTGTGTATATCATGAAGCGAGTATGGATATTTCAAATCTACTTCTAGAATATATCCATACTCGCTACTTTAAGAAATAGATTTTATGTCAAACAAATCTATTTCTGGTTCTTCTAGCCATTTAAAATCCCCATAAGGCAGTGCTTCAGACATTGCCCATCCATATAAATTATTGGCATCAACATACATTAAGTACTGTGATTCCTTTGAAGGATCAAAATCTTCAAGGTATTTATGGTTTGCCTTTGTATATCAATGAGTACTTTGAACTACACCCCCTCGAACTCAAGACTGAATAAACGTTATCATGTCAATATCAGTGAGCAATTCGAGGGATATTTCTGTTGTTTTTAGCATCGCATCCCATGATAAACCCGGAGTTGTGTAATTGTGGGCAGGGTCGAGCTCATAAATAGACGAACAAATAGCCCTAAAATTCTGGAAAATATCAGTGAGCAGCAATACATCTGTTTTCAGATATAACTCCATGTAATCCTTAAGTGTTTAACACTTGAAGTGGTTCCAAACCTGAACCGCATGCAGGTAGTCAGCCTCAGAACATTCTGTGTCTGTTAAATGACTGTAAAATGCACTCCTTGAGGGTAGAGAAGTTTCCGACAACTTCTTTTCAGAATCTAGATATTCATAGGGGAAAACTCCTTTCCTACGAAGTAAACTGAAATCTAGTGTATTTGGAAATTGATTTCGAAGAACCTTGAAATCCCCTTCATTTAAATTTCCTGCAAGAGTGTCTAAGCTAGAGGACATGAAACGAAAAGTGTCTAAAAATCTAATTTCTAACTTATTTTTCCCACAGTGATATATTTAGATAATGAAATATAAAATTCCTTATTCAAAGGAATTATTTTAATTTCCCCATCAATGTCCCCAAGATTTTTAACGAAAAGGTGGAGGTCATAATTTTAGAGGTTGTGGAAGACGACGGGTATAAAATCGCCTGTTCTATATTTTAGATTGCAATCACTATGTGCTGCCCCACGAAATTGACCTGTAAAATGACATTGATCTCTTACTCTGTCATTACCTAAAATTCCCTTACATATATGGCAATTAAGTGCCTCATCAAAATTGTAAGAGTCCTGTGTACTCATTTGAATCGGAACTACATAAGTCATGTACTTTTCATAAATAGCAGACAAATCGGATATAATTGAATCAACAAAAGTGCGCCCGACATCTAACCCAGTCTTTGTTACATATTTATCAAGTGTTGAGTCAAAGGAACACTTGATATAATATGCAAAGGCTATTGGCTTATGCTTATTTACTATTTTTGTTTTTTGACTTACATCTATCGATGCACATTCAAGTATGCACTCGAAGTCAGCATACACTGCAAATGGGACCTCCAGCTGGCGATGAGTATTTTTAAATTTCGATCTTGCCACAACATTCTTCATGACGTTTGGCTCTTGCCAAACTTGTTGAGTAAGCGAGGCATACGTCGCAGAACAAACGGCTATTTCCAGTTTTTCCCAATTGAGACGATAAAAGGCTGAAATAAAAAAGCAATAAATTTAATAAGTAAATTTGATAAGTAATAAATATATATTATTATATATATTATTATTATTATTATTATTATTTTTTTTTTTTTCATTTTATGTTTTTGTTTCTTTATAGATGCTTACCGGGATATATTTTTAATCCAGACATAATGTCCATGTAGATTGGTGTATGGGGGGTTGAGGTACAACAAATTTATATGATGTTTCCTCTTCGCTCCAGTTAAGAAAAGAGGTCCGTCAACATTGTCCTTTTCCTCTTCATATAGATGCACATTTACGCTGATATGTTGATTTTTCTCTATGAAACGATTTATTTGTTTCAGCTGGATTGAAAACGATACTCCTGAGAAGTCCACTGTGATCCCGTTGCTGGATTGGATGATTGGAGATTTAATATCCACTCCATATGCATTGCAGCGTTCTCCCTTTTCTTTTGGGTCAAGTGCTGAGATAATCGCCCACTTGAAGCAGTAAGCATCATTGTTTTGAACATTGATGCATGCTTTCCGGTTTTTCAGGGGTAGCTCGAAATACTCCGATCCTTTTAGAGGAACACATTGTAACATGTTTAATTCAACTCTAATTATTTCAGTTAGTGTCCACCCACTTCCCGCTTCTTGGAATTCATCCATTTTTGTTATTATATCTGTCGTGTGGGCATCATATAATTCTATTAAATTCGTCGATATTGTAGCCAGACACATCTTGCTCTGGAACGATTTTACTTCGACATGAATTTCCTCATCCTTCATCAAAATGTATTCCGCAAATAGCTCGAAATTTATTTTTGATGAGATATGAGTGAATAGGACTCTTTCAATATAAGGGAGCAGCGCTTGACCCGCTTCATTTAGGAATTCACGCGGAATCCTAAGAGCTGCTCCCTCGTTCATGTACATATATTGAAGAATACGTCCCTTAAAGCCGTCGGTAATTTGCTTAATTTGGCCATTTACAGGTTTGACCGCAGCATATTTATGTTTATCCGTCCGAACATGGTGATGCCATTTGGTATTGGCAGGAAGTTGCTCCTGACAGAAGTCGCAGAAAATTCCATTCGCGTTCTTGATGATGTTGATGTTCATGTTGTTGGCGTACATTTTGGTTTTGATTTGTTTTTGTTTTTAGTTTATTTAAATTTGTTTTAAATTTGAGTTTTTGTTTTTCACTAAAACAAATTTGTTTTAAATTTGAGTTTTTGTTTTTCACTAAAGCTCGGGCTTGTGATCTTTTGAGATTTGTAATTATTTGATTTTAAAAACTTAATTTTCACTTGTGGATTTTGTGGATTTGAAATTTCACAGAAACTGACGAATACTCCGAATTGTTTGAATAGCATACTAGAAGTGATTCTTAAGACTCAGTTAGTCTATACGGAGAGCCACAAAAATCCGAAAAAACACAAACATTTGGGAATCACTTCACATTTTTTCCCACTCTTTTTTATCCCTTTTGAAGCGTGTTCTGTGTTCGTTGAGAAACCGTTACAAGTGTATCCGTTTACCCAACTCCCACGCAGTCCTAGTTGCGTTGAGTAATTCAAGATGGTGTTTCAAGTATTCGATTGTTTGTATGTGGAGGGAGAGTTAGGAAAATCACAGACTATCCTTTTCAAGGGTCGTTGGTGAGCGTCCTTCCTAGGAACTTAGCTCGCTTCTTCAATTACACAACCTCCCTTTGACTCAGGATTGCCTGCGAGGATTGCCTGCGAGGCAGGATCGCTGCGGCGCGGGATCGCTCGCGTGCGGTGCGGGATCGGTGCGGTGCGCCCTTTTCCATTACACTCCGTCCTTTTTTTAAGTGGAGGGTCGTGGGTGAACGAGTACATGCGCCTGAGAAACATACACGTGCGGGACAGGATCACTCGCGATCGTGGGAACCCTTGAACACTTGTTTCTCAAGTGTCCTTTTACATGCTGTGACCCTAATTTATTCCATCTTTATTACCCCCTCGGTTGACAGGTTGACATCTAACCCTCATTAATTGCATTTTTTATTACTTAATTATGACAGCTAACCCATTAAATGCACTTTATTACCCTTGCCGACATCAAAGGTCCCGAAAATGGGGATAATATACTACTTGGCGGTATCGAGTAATAATTTTATTTCTTTTCCTGCTACCGTACGTGTTATGTAGGGAAGCAGGGACTTTACCCTAAAAAATTGCAGGAGTCTTCTGCATCCAGCTCATCCTCTATTTCGGTGGCGTTCGTTTGGGCAAGGGAGTCATAATCATCTTCGTCGGAGTTTTCTTCCGGCAAAAAATTGATTTTCTGTCGAGACCGTGTCGGCTGCCCTCTTTGCCACATTGTGGATTGCTTGAACCGGGAGGAGCTATCGACCTCCATTGGCTCTGGTGCCGGTTGGCTTTGGCCATTCCCTGCGCTATTGTGTGGCCTTTGTTTAAAGGAACCACAGTGGTTGTTTGCTCCTTTTGGAGTTTTGACAAAATAAGGATTTTTGATCGCTCCCGAATTTTGATTTTGTTCGAAGTATGGCTGTGAATTTTTCCAACCTGCTTGACGCTGGTTATTTGGCCTATAGGCTTTTTCTTCATTGTGTCGGGCGAAAGAGGCCGCGAACACACTTCTGTCGTTACTCGACTCAGCTTCTTGGGGTAAAGCCGAAGCTTAAGACAAGTCCCGTGGTTGTGCCGGAAAAACGGCAATTTTTAATGACTTTTTCAGGCCAGATATGAACGCGTGTAAAGCGTCCTCCCTGTGCTGTTCATTTAGGACGGCCGCTGCGGCTGCGTCGTGAGTCATTATAGTTTTATTGATCAGAAGCGTTAGCTTACGTTCTATTTCGTCGTAGTATTTTAGCAGGGGTAATTCTCCCTGCCTTGACAAGCTAAGCTCTTGTTTTATAACATGCGTTGGAGTTTTATCCGCATAGGTAAAATCCAAGCGCGCTAGTATGGCTTCGAAATTGAAGACTGTGTTAAACGAGGCAAGCACAGCTGCCGCTGGGCCCCTCACTTTGTTCTTTAAAATGCCCACTGCCTGATAGTGCCTACTGCTGCCTTCGTAGGCTTCAAATACCTTATAGGCTGCAGTTGCGGCCTGCCTCCAGGAAACGTAACTTTCTTGTTTCCCGTCGAACTCTGGCACAGACTTAACCATGTCCAGAGGCTCGTTGCATACTACCTCTGGGTCTATTTGTATCTCCTTATATGTGTGGACTTTCGGTTTTTTGTCCCTAAGTAGGCTTATTTCTCCCACAATGGAGGTTAATTTCGCTTCGAATAACTGTTCCTGTCGTTGGAGTGCGCCTGCTATGGCGGCCTCCATACTTGGTATCTGTTCTGCCTGCATTTTTGCCGCGTTGCTGGTTGACGGTGTTTCAACTTGATTTGAAGCTCTTTTATGTAGAAGTTCTAGCACCTCTTCGTCTGATGAGATGTATTCGGTATCCCTATACATGGGACAGTTAAAAAAAAAATGTTTCAGGGGCCACAAAATAAAATCGAGAATATTTGCAGACTATTTCGCAGGGTATTTGAATCAAACATCGAACACTCAAAAACCAAGACGTTATTTTGTATTTTTTCTGTCAAGAATATTTGTCGAATATTTGCGGGGTGTTTGTATCAAATATCGAACACTCAAAAACCAAGACGTTATTTTTGTATTTTTCCTGTCGAGAATATTTGTCGAATATTTGCGGGGTGTTGTATCAAATATCGAACACTCAAAACCAAGATGCTGCTTATTTTTTGAATTTCGTTTTTTTTTCTGGAATAATTGCAGAATTATTTGAGGGGTATTTGTATCAAATATCAAACATTCAAAAACCAAAACGTTATTTATTTTTGTATTTCGCTATTTTTATTTTTTTCTGAATATATGTAGACTATTTGCACCAAAATCAAACACTAAAACGCCAAACGTTTTTCATGTTGTACTTTGTTTCTTTTTATTTGCATTTAATTTCTCTTATTATTTTTTCGGAATATTTGTAAATTATTTTCATCAAGTATTAGACACTCAAAAGTCAAGTTCTTATTTATTTTTTGTATGATATTCTTTTGTTTGGCGAGTTTTTTGGACAAAAAGCTTACTCACATGTTCCTTTGTAAATTTAATTTCGATATTTGCATTTGCCGACGGCTTCTTTCTGTTGGTACTGCTTCTGCCGCTGTCGCTGCTGCTGCCGTCACCGCCGCCGTTTTCGCCGCCGCCGCTGTCGTTGCTGCCGTTGTCGCTGCCGCCGCTATCGCAGCCGTCGTCGTTGCTGCTGCCGGTGTAGGGTGAGGGGAAGTTTCTCCCCTTTTGGTTTTGTGTTTGGTTTCAGTTTTCATTAATTTTTCTCGCTGGAAGTTCTTTTGCTTATTTATTTCGTTTTGTATTTTATTTATATTGAATTTTCTCGCTTTGTTAAAAGCTGGTAATTTTTATGGCGTTTCACTTTGCCAACTTTATTTTCTTCGATTAAATTTTTCTCACTTTGCTAGAAGTTGAGAATGTTGTTTCACTTGATTAATTTTTCCTGCTTTGTTAAAAGCTAAGAATGAATTTTTGGTATTACACTGCACCAATTACTTTTCAGTAATATTTTTCTTGCCTTGTTAAAAGCTAAGAATAAATTTTGGATTTCACTGTACTAATTATTTTTTCAGTTAAATTTGTAAAGCTAAGAATAAAATTTTTTGAATTTCACTGCACCAGTTTTGGTTCCGCGCGAGACTACTTTGCCTTTTACTTTGCGATTTTCGTGGGTTTAACCCGTTGGGCGACAATTAATAAGTCTTGATGTTAAGTTTTATTATCATTTATTCTACTCCCCCGTTAGGGTAAGAGATTAATTAATATTGGGTTATTACAATGAATACAGAGCGTAAGCCCTGGAGTACAATTATTTACTGAACTTAAGTTTACGATCTAATGCAACTCCAGGCCTCTGGTTAGTTGCAGCGCTGCCGGCAGAGGGCCAGGTCAGCACTTCTGTATCCGGTCGATCACTCGCTCCGCGAATGTTTGGCTCGGACTCCGGGAAATTGCGCAAGTGCGGGATCAGCGGTCTTTTCATTGCGCGTGCAGGCCACCGGATATGTCCCGCAACTCGGCAGTTTCACTCCGTGAAAACTGCTGGTGTTAACTTATATATACATAGTAGGTATAGCTTTTAATATTTGTTGTTCTTGTCTCACTATTAATTTGTATTTTAATTTTTATTTTCTTTAATTTAAAGTTTCATAGCGGAGGTTAGTTCTTGGAATCGGGTGCAGAAAATATACATATATGGGCATGCATGCATCTGTAAAGGCTCAGTGAAGCATCGATAAGTGGACTGTATTTGAATGTATTGAGTGTCTGGATAAGGACAGAAAAATTATGTGGCGAAAAAAATGGCACGCACCAGAATGAGAAAAAATATCGAAACTACGGCGGGGAAACTCCCGCACACTGCACACCAGTTGGCCGATATTATTTAAGACTTTTTTCCTCACCACACATTTTCACTATTTACTTGCCGTATTCGCGGAGCTAAAATTGCGCCGACATATGAAAATATGATAAAAATATGGGATGATTGCACATACATATGTACATTTGCCGCGTCCGTTTGCAAGTTGATGTAAGGAACGAGAACGGCGAGGATTACGGCGGCGCAAAAAGAAGTGAAGTGGAGACGAATTGAAAAAAAAATCGACAAGTGAAATAAATTACGAGGATCGTTCCGATATCCAAAAGATGCGAGGTATGTTCTAATGAGAATCATCCAGTGCGTAAATGCCCACGCTTCGTCCAGATTGAGGTCGTGTGATCCCGTACACTCGCCCTCTCTCTTCCTCTTTCACTGGACTTTCGGGCATAGAGCTTCTAATCCGCTCTCCGCAATCTAGTATTAAGACTTCTTGTAGTAGTTATAATTTTCCATTCCACAAATAAAGACGCACGTCGTGTAATACCTCGAAAAGGATTTGCGTCTTTTTCTTAACGAGTGCATTCCATCTTAAAGCCATCCTCCTCCGAATACTATAATTTGGGATGTAGGGAAAAAAATACGTCTAGATTACATTTCGTACTGACTTTATTGAGTAAGGCATAAGACCTTAGGCTGACGGCAGAGTGCGCGCGAGAAGCGAAGCGAAGCGATAATATGGGGCGAGAACAAGCGATAAGCCACTACATTATTATACCATGTACCGTAGGTACAAAGGTATATTAATTTTGTGCAAATGTATGTAACAGGCAGAAGGAAGCATTTCCGACCCCATAAAGTATATATATTCTTGATCAGCAACAGGTGCATTACAAAAAACAACAACAAAACTGATGAGCGCAAGAAACTAACTCCCGTGCGCAAAAAAGAGAGAGGGGTTATCTCTTTCTCTGTCTTGCACACGCAAGTGCATGAGATGGTGGTGGTTTTTTCAAAGAGCGAGTTTGTTTACATTTCTCTAATAGGCAAAAGTCGCGATCAGCTGACTTTTGTTTATCGTTGTCAAAAAGCTAATTCGAGCGGCGATATATTTTGGTACATGGTATATAACAGTCGATCACGAACGACTGTAGCTTTCTGACTTGTTTTTTAGTGAAATCGCTAGAAAGATGTTAGAGTGAGAACGAAGCGAGTTGCGAGCTCAAGCGATAAAGCGAGAGCAAAGCGAGCGAGCAGTTTGCAACCTGCTTTATCGCTTCAACTCGCTCAGAACGTACGATTGTTTTTTGTTTCTCGCAAACCTCACTCTACCATATTCTAGCTTTGCTCATAGCTTCTCGCTTGGCTTTGCATCGCTTCTCGCGCGCACTCTGCCTTCAGCCTTATCTAGATGATCTCGGGTCAAAGTGAATTTATATAGGTCTACTTCTACTACCAGAAAACTTTACCATAGGGTTACCTACCGAACCACTCATGTATGGGCTAGTGGAGTAAGTAGTGCAACATGGTCTATTGCCACCCAGCAGTTTTACAGGGTAGTGAAACTATTTTCCATCCCTGTCTAACTAATATAAATTAAGGTTATAGAGAAAACTTATTGTTAGTATTTTAAGGATTGGAGAAGATCCAATAAATTAAAATAAACACTTAAAAAAATTCTTGGGCGTGACAGATGGGTTCTCCAAATTTGTTTTAAAACATCAAAAGTAATCCACAGAAAGTAATGAGGCCAACAAAAATTGGAAAAGTAATCATCAATCATCTAAGCCCATCCCTAATTATCAAACCTGACGGTACGTCAACATCGTCAGTCGAGGAATCCCAGGAGGTACTTGTAGACACGCACTTCCCAGAGAATGCGCGAGTAAACTCGGACTCCGGGGGACCTAGAACCGAACAGAATTTTATTATCACCGTTGAAAAGATACAATGGGCGATAAACTCCTTAGGAAAATATAAAAGCCCGGGCCCCGACGGTATTATTCCGGCGATGCTACAGGCAGCAATAGAAAGCATCAGCAGGTGGCTTAAAGCCATCTACGAAGCAAGCATGAACCTGAGTCACATACCGCTCCTATGGAGGAAAGCTAAAGTGATATTTATACCAAAGGCGGGCAGGAGGGGTCACATCCTAGCAAAGGATTCTAGACCAATCAGCCTAACATCCTTCATCCTGAAGACGATGGAAAGGCTAATGGACATACACATAAGAGACAAGGCAGAGGGAGATCACCTGTCGGATGCTCAACACGCATACCGAAAAGGTCGATCGACCGAGACAGCACTGCATGAAGTGGTGAGTCACGTCGAGAAAGCTCTGAACCATGGCCGTCTTCTTAGATATAGAAGGTGCGTTCAATAACGTAAACGCCGAACCCATCCTGGGCTCCCTCAGCTCGATAGGTGTTGAGAGATGCACCAGAGAATGGATAGGTGCTATGCTCACGAGTAGGACGATAGTGGCCGAACTGGGTGGCACTCACCTCCTGCGAGTAGTGAAGAGAGGCACACCCCAGGGCGGAGTATTATCGCCGCTTCTCTGGCTAATCAACATGAACCACATATTGAAAGAACTCAATTGTGGTGGAGTACGGGCAGTAGCATACGCCGATGACGTAGTGCTACTAGTATCTGGTCCATTCCCCGACGTCATAAGCGACATTATGTCGGGTGCTCTGGACCGACTAAATAATTGAGCGAAATCCTGCGGACTTGGGATTAACCCTAATAAGACAGAACTAATGTTATTCAGAAGGAGATCAAAGATCCCAAGCTATAACATGCCCAAAATAGATGGCATAGAGTTTAAACTTTCTCAGCAGGCGAAGTATTTGGGAGTTATACTGGACCCTAAGCTATCATGGAAACGAAAGAGAGAGTCAGGAAGGCAAGCATTGCCTTCTACTCCTGTAGAAAGATGTTTGGGAAAAACTGGGGACTACACCCAAAGAACATAATATGGCTCTACACAGCAGTAGTTAGACCCATATTAACATACGGGGCTCTAGTATGGTGGCCGGCACTCACTAGAGCCTATAACATCACCAAACTGACGAGGATACAACGTTCGGCATGCGCAGGAGCTACGGGGGCTATGCGCTCGTGCCCGGCGGCCGCCCTGAACGTAATCTTGGACATCATGCCCATTGACCTATTTATCAAGGATGTGGCGGCGCAGACTGCGGTGAGACTAAAAGCAAGCAATTGCTGGAGGGATCGCGGCATAGGACATCGCACTATTCCTGACGGGGTCACGTCGCTAATAGCCGAAAACACAGACAACATGACAACCGAAATTAGATTCGGAAACGGCTATACGACCTCCTATCCGACAAGGGAGGAATGGACTAGAGACAAAGTAACCGAACAAGATGAGGTATCGCTCTACACCGATGGCTCCAAGATGAGCTGTGGTGTGGGGGCTGGGATCTTCACTGAGAGCTGGGGGATTGAATCGACTTTCAGTCTTCCAGCATCAGCGACGGTCTTTCAGGCTGAGGTACTCGCTGTATTGGAGGCAGCCAGACTATCCAATCAGCGAGGCCTTAGCAATACCAAAGTGAGGATTTACTCGGATAGACAAGCGGCTATCAAAGCCCTAGCAGCGGTCAAGAAAAACATTCCGCATAAACATTCCGCCCCCCCTTGCAAGCACCCGGGTTGCAACATAGGTCTTGCTACGGCTGGTGGCAGGCTCCGGACACGACCCATCCGAAAACCGTGCTCTGGGCCACTGGTAGTCCTTCCTGGATCTTCATGAAGCCAGATTGCATCACACGCGGATACATTTCCGCGCCTAGGACCACGGAGATGGTCGCGGGTAGGTAAAAACGTTCATCAGCCAGGGTAACGTCCCGGAAGTGGGCCCGAACCGTCTCGCTCAGCTCCCGGACTGGAGTGCGAATGCGCACATGGGGTTCGACTTTGAATACGACCTCGAACCGGACACTCCTGTCTTGTCTGGAGCCCACGGTGGCCGCACACACCTGCTCATCCCCAACTCGAGTCGTTGGCAGTCGGAAAGCGGTCGTCAGCGACGCGTCGATGCAGCTCGTGGGTGTGCACGGGTCGATGAGTACCGCCGTATCGAAGACCTGCGTCCCGGTATGGATCCGTACCAGCGCAGTCGGTAGCAGGTTCACGCTGTGCCGCTGCAACAGCGACGACAGTGAAGGAGCGGTGGCCTCGCTCTGCGGGCTCTTCGGACGGGTGGCGGAAAACTGCCCATGCGCGACGGACGGCTGCTGATGAGCCCTCGAAGCCCGCTGTGGTGTGATGGTCGAGGACCGATGAGCGGCAGACGAATGCGGGCGAGCGGCTAACGAACGCCGCGGAGCGGCGGAGGAGGCCCGAGGGATAGCTGGGGCACGCCGTGGAGCGGCGGATGAGGGCCGACGAATGGTTGGAGGACGCCGTGGAGTGGCGGATGAGGGCCGACGCACGGCTGGGGAGCGCCGTGGAGTAACAGACGACCGGCGACGAGCAGCCGAAGAGTTCCGTGGGGAGTGATTCGGCGATCGGCGAGCCTCCTGACGCGGCTGGCGCGCAGTCACCGGTTGCTCGAAAAGGTGCAGCAACGTGTGATGATCCTGGCCGCACGTTTTGCAACAGTCCCCTCGCCGGCACGCTCCGTCGGAATGCTCGTGCGCCAAGCAATTGGGGCAGTACCGGTTGGCGAGGACTGCCCGTAGCCGCTTCTCGGCACTCAAGCGCAGAAATCGGCGGCACTTCCGTAACGGATGAATCCCAGTGCAGACTCGGCATCGGTAGGAGTTGGTACCTCGAGTACATCTGCTTTCCAATGCGTTGGCGCTGCGTGGACGTGGAGACATCGTGCTTGATATGTCTAGCGGAATAGGAGAAAAAACGTGGCAATCAGTACTGGTAAAATATTACGAATTGGACAACTACAAAACAGCACGGTGACGTGGAACATTGGACTGGACGGACGACCGGTTATTGCGGGCAAGCCGGTGCTTCCATCGGCAGAAGCACGACCTTGGCGATGGGACGCTTGATGAGCCCTCGCGCAGTGCGGATATCGACCACCCGGACATGGCCATCTGATCCTGGAAACACTGCGTCAACTCGGCCTAACCGCCACTCATTGGACGGAAGGTTGTCCTCCTTGACAACCACCATATCTCCGACCTTAAGATCTCGTGTGGGGGCTCGCCACTTATTTCGCTTATGGAGTTCCTTCAGGTACTCTTCCTTCCATCGCAGACGAAATTGCTGATGGAGAGCCTTCAGATGTTGCCAGCGGTTTATGATGGTCGTGGTGTCCCCCTTGATCTCAGGTTCCACTACCGCCAGGAGAGGGCCTCCCACCAAGAAGTGCCCAGGAGTAAGGGCTAATAAGTCAGCGGGGTCTTCGGACATTGGCGCGAGTGGACGCGAATTCAAGCACGCTTCGATCCTAGGCAGGAGCGTAGACAGCTCTTCGAAAGTGTACTTCCGCGTGGCAGTAGACTTGTAAAACAAGGTCTTGAAACTTTTGACGCCCGCCTCCCACAAGCCTCCCATGTGGGGGCCCCGGAGGGATGAAATCCCAAAGCAGCTGCTGGTGACTATAGGCACTCGTCACAGCCCCCTTGAGAGCCTGGAGGAAATCGCGGGAGAGTAGGCTAGCCGCACCCACGAAGGTCTTTCCATTGTCCGACTGCACTTGACGGGGGCATCCCCTTCGGGACACGAAACGGGCGAAAGCGGCGAGAAATTTTTCAGTCGTGAGGTCGGAGGTCGGCTCTAAATGGATGGCCTTGGTGGAGAAGCACACGAATACCAACACATACCCTTTTGTAATGAGGCAGGCTCGTCCCGTATAGTTCTTGATGTCAAAGGGTCCAGCATAGTCCATGCCGGTGTGTGTGAAGGGACGCGAGAAAGACGCCCGTTCCTTGGGTAGCTCTCCCATGAGTTGCGTTTGCAACTTCTTTTTGTGGATGACGCATACCTTGCACGAATAGATCACGGACTTGACCAAATTCCTCACCTTCGGAATCCAAAATTTGGAACGGATCAGACGGATCATCAACTGATTGCCGCCGTGCAGCGTTATGCGATGAGTAAAATGGACGAGGAGACGAGACAGATGGCAGTTGTATGGAAGGATTACCGGATGCCGTTCGTCATATTGGAGGTGTTCAGAGGCTGTAACCCGGCCGGAAGCTCTTATGAGCCCTTGAGAATCCAGAAACGGGTTCAAGTTTTGAATCGGACTGCCTGCTGGCAGTGGACGCTTTTGGCTTAAACAGCCAATCTCCTGGATGAAATGCTGGCGTTGCGTGACGGAAATTAGGAGACGTTCGGCCGACGCAATCTCAGCAGAAGTCAAGTGGTCTTCAAACGAAGTCTTGGCCTCTCGCGAGCGCTGGATGAAGCGCCGAACATAAGCGAGGACTCGCAACGCCTTGTCGAAGGTGGAAAAACGCTGAAGAATATCTTCCGGCGGGGCCTTCACAACGTGGACCTTAACCGCTCGCTTCTCGAGTTCAGTCTCGGGGGAGTCATTGCCTTGACTGGGCCACTCAGAACGCGGCCCTTGCAGCCATGCAGGACCATGCCACCACAACTGACTGTCCGCGAGGTCTTGCAGCCCTATTCCCCGGCTAGCGAGATCTGCCGGATTATGCTCGGACCGGACATGCGCCCATTTCTCCACTTCCGTGCATTGAGTGATCTTCGTCACCCTATTTGCCACCAATGTTGTCCAGTGGCATGCCGGCTTATGCAACCAGGCGAGAACAATGGTAGAGTCCGTCCAACAATGGAGAGCGGACGCAGGCCCGGGCATCTTCGGAAGAATGGCGCTGGCCATCTCGGATAACAGGACGGCTCCGCACAACTCCAGCCTCGGGAGTGAAACCGTCTTGACTGGGGCCACCCGCGTTTTTGCCGTTAGCAAGTTCACCGCTACCGTGGACCCCACCTCAACTCGAACGTAAATGGCGGCGCCATAAGCCTTTTGCGAGGCGTCGCAGAAGCCGTGATGCTCCACCTTTAAGTGTGGTCGGAACGCGACCCAGCGGGGAATGCGGATCTGATCGAGCGCTGAGTAACTTTTCAGGAAGTCAACCCATCTTTCGCAGAAGTCTTGAGGGAGGACATCGTCCCAACCCAGATCCTGGAGCCAAATGTCCTGCATGAACATTTTCGCCCGGACAATGAAGGGGGCTAGCCAGCCGGCTGGATCGAACAACTTGGCAATTTGGGAAAGGACCTGACGCTTCGAGAACGATGATCCCAGGGTCAATTCTGGCGGAATGAAGAAGAACTCATCAGACGTAGCCTTCCAACGTACGCCGAGAGTCTTGGCCGTGCTTTCTGCGTCGATTTCAAGGAAATCAGCCCGAAGGAGATGGTCGGGCTGGATATTTGCCAAAATCGCCTTGCTATTGGACGTCCATTTCCTAAGTGGGAACCCTGCCGAACCCAGGGCCCCCTCGAGCTCTTGGATAGCTGCCTGCGCCTCCGACTTTGAGTCTGACCCAGCGAGCACGTCGTCGACGTACATGAAATGTCGGATGATTTGACTCGCCTGCGGATACCTTAATTCTTCGTCCTTGGCGAGCTGTTGCAGGACGCGTATTGCCAGGAATGGGGCACAATTGATCCCGAAGGTCACCGTCTTTAACTCCTAGTCGCGGATTTCCCCGTCGGGGTTGCGAAACAGTATGCGTTGGAGCGGGGTGTGCCGGGGGTCTACCCAAATTTGCCGATACATCTTCTCGATGTCGGCGTTGAAAACGAACCTGAAGTATCGCCACTTCAGGATCTGAATATTCAGGTCGGACTGTAAGACTGGGCCCGCGAATAGAATGTCATTCAGACTGGTCCCGTTTGCGGAAGGGCTAGAGGCATTAAAAACTACCCGCACTTTAGTAGTCGTGCTTTCGGGCTTGAGAACGGCGTGATGCGGAAGGTAATATGTGGCGGAGCTGCTCGTCGTAGGAACCTCGGTCATGTGTCCCAAGTCGAGGTACTCTTGGATCACAGCGTCATACCGGGCTTTGAGGAGAGGATCTCTTTTCAGGCGCTGCTCGTTCCGGAGGAATTGAGCTAGAGCGAAGGATCGTGAAGCTGCTAGCTCGGAGCCCTCGTGCTCGGGGTCGCGCAAGGGGAGCGTCACAACATATTTGCCACGATAATCCCTTTTGGTGGTTTTCACGAAATTCTGTTCGCAAAAAGAATCAGCCTCGGAGACGATCTGAGTGGGAACTTCCTCCACCTCCCAGAATTTAGTGAGGAGCTGATCCAGGGAGTCTTCGAGGCGACATGTAACTCGCGTGGAGAAGGCAGCCACGCTGCGGGGGCCTGTCGAGTGGATTGGGCCTGTCAACACCCACCCGAAAATTGTTTCCTGGCCGAGAAGCGAACCGCAAATGTTCGTTTTGGAGTTGCCGAGGAGGATCGAAGGAAGAATATCTGCTCCTATTAAGACATCGATCTGGGAGCTCTCGAAGAATTTGGGGTCCGCAAGGGGGACGTCAGGGAGGTCCTTAAGAAGATCCCGTGGGATCGGATACGATGGCAGGTTACCGGCCAGCTGCGGAAGAACATAAGCTGTAGTGTCTACTTGGATTCCAGGTCTGGAAGGCGACTGAATGGAGAAATTGCACAGTTTAGTCGACTGGGCGGCAACGGTCTGGTTCAGGCCGGACACTTGGGCCTGGATAGTCTTGAAAGGAAGTCTGACTAGGTTGAACAGCCGTTCCGTAATGAAGGTCGCTTCCGACCCAGAATCAATCAACGCTCGCGCTTGGAAATTGCATCCCCGATGGCACACGTTAATAAGGGCCGTGCCCAATAGGACGGCTCTTGAACCAGTGGCGAAGCATACTTGCACATCGGCGGAGTCGTCTGAGGCACCAGTGCCTCCTGGAGTAGGCGCGTGCCGAGGCCTGGCTGTCGTCGACGGACTCGGAGCGGTCGCGAAAGGATTACCGCGGTGCAGGAGGGTGTGATGCCGGCTGTGACATGTGAAACAGCTGTGGGCACTGGTGCAGTCCCGTTGCTGGTGCCCTCGGGCAAAACAGTTAAGGCAAAGTTGCCTTCTCCTGATGTAGTCGGAGCGACCATCCACGTCCATTTCGAGGAACCGTGGACATATGCGAATGGGATGGTTCTCCCTAGAACAGAGATCACACCCCCTGGGCGCTGGAGCCACCCTGGCCTCGTACGAGTTGAGCCTGCGCGGTGGAGCGCTCGTAGTTGACGGTCTTGGCGGAACTTGCCCCGAAACGCTAGGTCTGATGTCGTCGATTGCCTCCAGAGTCCGATAGCGCTCTGTCAGGAATGCGTCCATCTCACCCCAGGTTGGAATTTCGGCCTTGTTGTGGACTGATTGCTCCCACAGAGAAAGCGTGATCTTGGGAAGCTTCAACGAAACCATATATATCAGGAGACAATCCCAAGCCTCGACATTAATGGAAGACATGCGTAAGGCAGTGAGGCAACTCTGAATGGTGCCTTGTAGCTCTTTTAGAGCGGCTCCGGACTCTTGGGGAACAGTCTGGATATTGAAGAGGATCTTCAACTGACTGTTGACCAAAGACCGCCGATTTTCGAAACGATCGGTCAGGCCTTGCCACGCTGAGACGAAACCTTCATTGGTTAGCGGGGCCTTACAGACAATGGCGTGCGCGTCGCCACTTGTCTTCGACAACAGGTGGAACAGCTTTTCCACCGGTGTGAGCCCCGAGTTGCGGATATAAATGGCGGTGAACAAGTCTCTGAATGTGGGCCACCGCAGGTAATCACCAGCGAAAACTTCGGTGTCCACTGGCGGTACCCGGCACCCCGTAGAAGCGGGCAGTTGGCTGGGTGCGGGAGCCTGAGCGGGCTGGACGGCGGCCTTTTCTACCACTTCCTGAAGATGGGCAACACACCTCGAAAAAACAGTGTAACAGTAGCTGTATTTGGATCTCAGCACTGTTGAAGTGGCAGGGTCATCAGCGGACACGGATAGAAGGTCTAAGCAGCTCCTGTAGTCCTTTTTACATCTTCCCATAAGCCGCGGACTTCGTCCAGATGGACTCGGCACATGTAGGGGGAGAAACTGTCAGTGCCAGGGGCGCCCGGAGTATGGATGTCAGCTTCGAACTGGCTAACTCCGTCCGTCGTGGCCGTGAACTTCTTCAGGGCGACTTCTAACGCACTCTGTGTCATCCTTGCGACTGACCGAGTAAGCCTTGGCTTGGGATCGTGGACAGTGTCGACTGACTCGTCGCTTTTTGCCTTTGGAATGGCAGCCTTTGGCTTTAATTGGGACGACCGCGGAGATGCGGATTGCGACCTGTCTAAGCGGATGGATGGGATCAGACGGGGCTTTTTGTCGCCTCCCGTGGGCATTCTCAGAATCCTCAGCTGATCAGAAGAATAAGAATCTGATAAGAATCAAGGTTGCATACGGCCGCTCACGCTGGTTGAAATATTGCAGTATTTTTAGTACAGCGGACAAAAAAAAAAACCCCAAAACAATCCAGAAAACCCTTGCCAGGGAATAATTTAAAGCCCAAAAAAACCCACGGAGTCAGACAAAAGTGGCGAGGGCTCGAGGAGGCACAGACGAAAATTCGGTCAGAAAATACTCTTGACGGCCGACTGCTGCTGCGGGCGGATATTGCACTATGCGGATCAGCAGAAAAAAATAGCCAAGATTGGCAGGAAAATTGCGGTCGGGAACGAAAAAAAAATGGAAAAATAAATATTTTGGTAGAAATATATGTACTGCTTGGCTCAGACGTGGATCTCAAATATTTTTGCCGTTGACACAGGAGAAAAATTAGGCTCGCGACAGGGTCGATCGGTTGCCGTAATCCCAAAAATCAATTAATTAATAATTTCCTTAATAATCAGTAACCGGAAAAAATATTTACTCTTCTTTATTTACTGCGAAGCCAGAAAGGTGGACTTAAAAAACCTTGGCTTGGTTTGACAAAGCCTCACTGCTTGCCGTCGGCAACGCAGTGCGTGTGCAAAAGACGGAACACCAAAAAACCCAGCAACAGCAATAACTCGGCTGCGGCGGAAAACTCAAAGATTTGGACAAAAGCAATCGCGGTCCCGCCCGTGTGGATTTGCAATAGTTGTTTCTTTTTCTTTTTAATAATTAATAATTAATTATTCTTAAACGTAATATCGAGAAGCCGGAAAGGTGGACTTAACAAACCCTTGGCTTGGTTCGGCAACGGCCTCCCTGCTTGCCGTCGGCAAAGCAGTGCGTGTGCAAAGAGACGGAATGTTTGTGTAGGGGGGTGGCGAGGATCCTCCGCTAAAGGGTTCCAGAAAATGTAGAAATTTCCCACGGCGCAGGCGAAAAATGATGAAGTGAAAATGCGGGGGCGTCGTGGGATCGATCGGGGTGCGTCAGCTTTATTTCGCTGCATACATGAAAACTAAACTAAGCTTAAACATAGAGCCGTGCTCCCGTCCGCTTTACTTCGCTAAAGCGAGAGCGGGAGATCGACAGCGGCCGACTGCGTTCGGAATTATCCCGAGATCGGGGCGCGGGAGCATCAGAGGGGGAGAGCGGATGCGCTTGGCCAGGGAGCGGCGGATGAGTGCAGTGGCCGAAGATGTAGAGAGGAGCATAGAGAACGATCGCTGCCAAGAAAGGTGCCGAGGAGCGGCGGAATAGTGCAGCGAAGCGGCCGGAGATTGCAGCGGAGCGGAGAGCGGGCGAGCGTCGGCATGCTCGACGAACTATGCGCAGACGCCCGACAGACGGGAGCGCAAGAGCGGCCGAGCTTTCGGAAGCTCGGTGGCCAGAGGGGTACAATGGGCCCCTCACGTAAACATTCCGGCCCCCCTTGCAATCACTCGGATTGCAACATTGTCGTCCTTCTTATTGCTGGTGGCAGGATCCGGAGAGGCTTCAGCTGCCGTGATCGAAGCGCATCATCGGGCGTTGAGACGGCGCAACTGATCGGCACGGAGCGTACTGATGCGTTGCTCTCTCTGTCGCGGATGGATTCCGTGTAGACTCGGCTTCGGTAGGACTAAGTACCTCGAGAACGTCTGCTTTTCGGCGAAATGTTGATGATGAATTCCGCTCAGACTCGGCTACGGTAGGACTAGGTACCTCGGGTACGTCTGCTTGTAGAAGAAACTGCGTTGCGTGGAAGTGACGACGTCGGATCTGATCTGGATGGAAAATATGGAGCGTGAGAGATGGTACGTAATGTGTGAATTAAAAGTAGGGAGGTGGCCGATGTTGCGAACAGGGATAACGCACTGGCCGGTCGTGCCTATGAAGAAGCGTGTGGTGGTCCTGATTGCATGTTTTGCATCGGTCCCCACTGCGGCAGGTTCCCTCGGAATGTTCGTGGGCCAAACAGTTGGCACAGTAGCGGTGGACGATAACCGCGTGGAGCCTCTTTTCAGCGCTAAGCTTGAGGAATTGTTGGCACTTCCGAAGGGGGTGTATTCCGTTGCAAAGTCGACAACGGTAGGACTGACTGCGTTTGGGAAACCTTTCCTTTAAGGCGGTTGCACTGCGAGTGGCAAGGAGTTGGTCCAACGGACCTCTGGATGCGCAGGAAACTCGCGTAGAAAATACAGACACGGTGCGAGCGGCTGTGGATAATGGGCCTGTGAGCACCCAACCGAAAATTGTCTCTTGTGCCAGAAGAGAGCCTAGAATGTTGCGCTTGGAACCGCTCAGAAGTACAGACGGAAGAATGTCTGCTCCTAACAGGATGTCGATTTCGGAGGGCTCGAAAAACGTCGGATCCGCCATGGGGAGATCAGGAAGCTCCCTTAGGAGGTCTCTCGGAATATGGAATGATGGAAGTTTTCCGGCTAGATGAGGAAGGACATAAGCAGCCGTCTCTAACTGCAGCCCGGGTCTGGAGGTTCGAATAGAAAAGTTGCAGAGCTTCGTGGATTGAGCGGCAACTGTGTCATTAAGACCGGAAACCTGGGTCTGGACGGGCTTGAATGGTAGCTTGATTCTGTCAAAGAGTCGCTCCGTAATAAGCGTTGCTTCGGAACCAGAGTCGATCATGGCTCGTGCTTGGAAGGTGCGACCAAGATGGCAAATGTTAATAATAGCTGTGCCGAGCAGGACAGCTCTTGATCCTGACGCAAAGCACACTTGCACATTTGGATGATCATCGGAATTGGTGGCGCTTCTCGCAATGGGTTCGAGTCGTGGACTAGATGGATCGAAGGATCTTGGAACTGTTGTATTGTTGTGGTGCAAAAGTGTGTGATGCCGGCCACGGCAGGTAAAGCAGGAATTTGCACTAGTGCAGTCCCGGTGTCGGTGGCCTCGAGCAAAACAATTTAAGCAGAGTTGCTGTCTTCGGATATACTCGGACCGATCGTTGACATCCATTGTCAGGAAACGGGGACATGTCCGCAGGGGGTGATTTCCCACGGAACACAGGTCACACCCTCTGGGAGCCGGAGCCATCCTGGCTTCGCTGGAGTTGAGTCTGCGCGGTGGGGCGCTCGCAGTTGCCGATCTTGGCGGAATTTGCCCCGAAACGCTAGGTCTGATGTCGTCGATTGCCTCCAGAGTCCGATAGCGCTCTGTCAGGAATGCGTCCATCTCACCCCAGGTTGGAATTTCGGCCTTGTTGTGGACTGATTGCTCCCACATGGAAAGCGTGATCTTGGGAAGCTTCAACGAAACCATATATACCAGGAGACAATCCCAAGCCTCGACATCAATGGAAGACATGCGTAAGGCAGTGAGGCAACTCTGAATGGTGCCTTGTAGCTCTTTTAGAGCGGCTCCGGACTCTTGGGGAACAGTCTGGATGTTGAAGAGGATCTTCAACTGACTGTTGACCAAAGACCGACGATTTTCGAAACGATCGGTCAGGCCTTGCCACGCTGAGACGAAACCTTCATTGGTTAGCGGGGCCTTACAGACAATGGCGTGCGCGTCGCCACTTGTCTTTGACAACAGGTGGAACAGCTTTTCCACCGGTGTGAGCCCCGAGTTGCGGATATAAATGGCGGTGAACAAGTCTCTGAATGTGGGCCACCGAAGGTAATCACCAGCGAAAACTTCGGTGTCCACTGGCGGTACCCGGCACCCCGTAGAAGCGGGCAGTTGGCTGGGTGCGGGCGCCTGAGCGGGCTGGACGGCGGCCTTTTCTACCACTTCCTGAAGATGGGCAACACACCTCGAAAAAACGGTGTAACAGTAGCTGTACTTGGATCTCAGCACTGTTGAAGTGGCAGGGTCATCAGCGGACACGGATAGAAGGTCTAAGCAGCTCCTGTAGTCCTTTTTTACATCTTCCCATAAGCCCCGGACTTCGTCCAGATGGACTCGGCACATGTAGGGGGAGAAACTGTCAGTGCCAGGGGCGCCCGGAGTATGGATGTCAGCTTCGAACTGGCTAACTCCGTCCGTCGTGGCCGTGAACTTCTTCAGGGCGACTTCTAACGCACTCTGTGTCATCTTTGCGACTGACCGAGTGGGCTCGGGATCGTGGACAGTGTCGACTGACTCGTCGCTTTTTGCCTTTGGAATGGCAGTGGCAGCCTTTGGCCTTAATTGGGACGACCGCGGAGATGCGGATTGCGACCTGTCTGAGCGGATGGATGGGATCAGACGGGGCTTTTTGTCGCCTCCCGTGGGCATTCTCAAGATCCTCAGCTGATCAGAAGAATAAGAATCTGATACGAATCAAGGTTGCATACGGCCGCTCACGATGGTTGAAATATTGCAGTATTTTTTACAGCGGACAAAAAAAGAAAAACAATCCAGAAATCCCTTGCCAGGGAATAATTTGAGGCCCAAAAAATCAACGGAGTCAGGCAAAAGTGGCCCGGGCTCGAGGAGGCACAGACTGCTGCTGCGGGCGGATATTGCACTATGCGGATCAGCAGAAAAAAAAAAATAGCCAAAATTGGCAGGAAAATTGCGGTCGGGAACGAAAAAAATGGAAATATAAATATTTCGGTAGAAATATATGTACTGCTTGGCTCAGACGTGGATCTCAAATATTTTTGCCGTTGACACAGGAGAAAAATTAGGCTCGCGACAGGGTCGATCGGTTGCCGTAATCCCAAAATCAATTAATTAATAATTTCCTTAATAATTAGTAACCGGAAAAAATATTTACTCTTCTTTATTTACTGCGAAGCCGGAAAGGTGGACTTAAGAACCTTGGCTTGGTTTGACAAAGCGTCACTGCTTGCCGCCGGCAAAGCAGTGCGTGTGCAAAGAGACGGAACAACAACGGAAAAAACAGCAACAGCAATAACTCGGCTGCTGCGGAATGTCCAACAAAATGAAAAAAGCAATCGCGGTCCCGCCCGTGTGGATTTGCAGAAATAACTTTGGGTTTTTTAATATTTGTTGGTTTTGTCTCGATTTGAATTTGTATTTATTAATTTCGTAGCGGAGTTTAGTTCCTGGAATAGGGCAGATAATATACGTATGTGTAGTATATATGGGCATGCATGTGTGTATATATGTGTGTATGTATATTGAAGGGCACAGTGAAGCGTCGAGAAGTGGACTGTATTTGAATGTATTGAATGTGTAAAAGGACAGAAAAATTGTGTGGCGAAAAAAAACTGGCACGCACCAGAATGAAGAAGAGAAAAAAATAATAATATCGCAACCACGGCGGACTGTCCGGCGAACACGGAAATTCCCGAACTCAGTGCACACCAGTTGACCGATATTAATTATGCCTTTTTTCTCACCACACAATTTCACTTTTTACTTTACGAGTTTTAATTGCGCCGACATACAATAATATGTGTACATATATATGTGCCAGCACGTATGGGATGAATGCACACACATATATATGTATGTACATATGCCGCGACCGTTTGCACTTTGATGTACGGACCAAAACGGCGCGGAATATGGCGGCGCGAAAAAGAAGCGAAGCGGAGACGAATTGAACCAAGGTCGACGCGGAGGAATAAAATTGTCAACTGCCGTTGTGTCAGGAAAATTCGCGGAGGTGGAATTGACACGGAAAAATAGTCTTACAGCAGTGCGACCGAAATGGTATGTTCGGAGCGCTGCTAAAGACCGGCAGTGAGAAAAATTACGAAAAGACCTTGTACTTATCTTTAGCGGCGGCACCACCAGAGCTGCTGGTGAAAAAAGGATTCCAGGACGATATCCTTATCCGGCTCGAAGGACCATGTTTGTGTAGGGGGGTGGCGAGGATCCTCCGCTAAAGGGTTCCAGAAAATGTAGAAATTTCCCACGGCGCAGGCGAAAAATGATGAAGTGAAAATGCGGGGGCGTCGTGGGATCGATCGGGGTGCGTCAGCTTTATTTCGCTGCATACATGAAACTAAACTAAGCTTAAACATAGAGCCGTGCTCCCGTCCGCTTTACTTCGCTAAAGCGAGAGCGGGAGATCGACAGCGGCCGACTGCGTTCGGAATTATCCCGAGATCGGGGCGCGGGAGCATCAGAGGGGGAGAGCGGATGCGCTTGGCCAGAGAGCGGCGGATGAGTGCAGTGGCCGAAGATGTAGAGAGGAGCATAGAGAACGATCGCTGCCAAGAAAGGTGCCGAGGAGCGGCGGAATAGTGCAGCGAAGCGGCCGGAGATTGCAGCGGAGCGGAGAGCGGGCGAGCGTCGGCATGCTCGACGAACTATGCGCAGACGCCCGACAGACGGGAGCGCAAGAGCGGCCGAGCTTTCGGAAGCTCGGTGGCCAGAGGGGTACAATGGGCCCCTCACGTAAACACGGAACAACAACGGAAAAAACAGCAACAGCAATAACTCGGCTGCTGCGGAATGTCAAAAAAAATGAAAAAAGCAATCGCGGTCCCGCCCGTGTGGATTTGCAGTAATAATTATTAATAATTGTTGGATGTCTCTTCTTTTTAATTTGTATTTGATTTAATTTAAAATTTCCTGGAATCGGTGCAGAAAATATTCAAGAAAATATTCAAGGGCATGCATGCATATGTATGTAAGGGCACAGTAGAGCATCGATGAAGTGGACTGTATTAATTGACTGTCTTGAAAAGGAGAGTAAAATTATGTGGCGAAAAAAAGAAACGCACCGGAATGACCACAGAAAGAATATCGAGACAACGGCAGACTGTTCGGCGAACAGGGAAAGTAACCGCACAGTGCACACTCGTTGGCCGATATTATTAGTCTTTCTTTTTTCACCACACAATTTCACTTTTCACTTGCAGAGTTTTAATTGCGCCGACATATAATAATATGTGTACATATATATGTGTCAGCATGTATGGGATGAATGCGCACACATATATATGTACATCTGCCGCGATTAAAACTCGAAGGACCAATGTTTGTAGGGGGGCGATCTAGTCCTCCAAAATAAGCCGCGCTGATCGAGTGGTAGAATGGGGGAAATGGTTTTTCCCACGTCGCAGAGCAAAAGAAGTCTCAAAGGAAAACCGAAGCCACACCAGAAGAAGAAGACGAACAAGAAGCGGGGGCGTCGTGGGAATTCAACTTTAATCTTCGCATTCATACATGGAACTAAAAACTAGCTTACAGAAAAGGAGCCGCTTAGGCGAGCACGGGAGAACGACGACAACCGATCCCGAACTCCGGAGCGCGAGAGCGTAAGCTCACAAGAGGGCGAGAGCGGACGAGAGCGAAAGCTCTGTCCGCAGAGGCGGCACAGTGGCCCCTCGCATAAACAACACTCAATTAAATATCAAACTAGCAGGCACATTATAAAAAAGAAGTATTTTCTAATTGTTTTACTATAATATATAATGGATTTTTTGTGAGTAGGCTTCCCCTTAATGTCGATCTTCCATATGGTTATGAAAAAATTGGATTTTAGGAATAATTTAGAAAAAAAAATCTAAATAGTATACAACTAATACTGGAAAGTTTGATTATTATTCTCATAGTATTAAATTGATTATGTCAAACGTATAGTTTTGAATCAGTCAAGTATAAAAATTTAAAAAATTCGGATGGTCGAATGCATCTTTCTTCTTTTAATTATTTTCTATTAAAAGACAATTTCGTATATAATCTTTCAGAAGCTGTCCATGCCGAATCATGATACTCGTCAAAAACATTGTTTTTATGTTCACCGCTCGGTAAAAAATGCATGCTAATGTAACTTCAGATCGTGGTGGAGGAGGAGGTGGTTCGTGGAGACTACCACCGGATGAAACTTTACAAGTGCAAGATCCAAAACAAAAAGATCAGGATATAGATCTGGATGAAGGCCACAATTGGCGAAGTATAATCTTCTCGTTAATTGTTATTAGTTTCGTAATAGGAGGTATAATATCTGCTATATATTTATTGGGGTAAATACAATCAAGGTTATCAGAATTGTTTTCAAAATATCAGATTTGTTTGAATCCCATTAGTATAAATCGATGAATTGGACAATTATAGACAAAAAACACAAAAGGTCTGTAATTTTTCTAGATCACAAAAAAAAAAATCAATTCAATCAAATCAAATAAAAAAAATATATAATTTTTTATTGATGTTTATAAAAATTATATTTTTCAGATATGTTGATGAGCTTTTATATTGGTCTGGTCGTAGAATGATTTTAGATGAATATTTACATGGAGATTTAGTGCCAAGAAGATTGGAGTCTTCATGGGTTACTACTCAAAAATATGTATTTCAATCAGATGACGGCGGTTTAGCTATTTTGGATACTACTACCAACCTAATTACCATCTTAGTAACTAACCACACTCTTAGGCAATTAAATGTGCGAGGATATTTATGCTCTCACGATCTTAAATATGTTTTATTTAAGCATAACGTTAAAAAGGTATGTGTCATGCTTAACATTAGTATTTCCTGCACTTTAAATACTCAATCTATTTACAGAATTTTCAGAAATCATTCACAGCATTTTATACAATTTATGATGTTGAAAATGATCACCACCTGCCAGTTAAATTGAAAGACTCGTTAAAGGTGCAGAGAACACGACTTCAATATGCAGGCTGGCTTGGCAATACGACCGCATTAATATATGTAGTTGACAATGATATTTTTATTCGTCGATCCCCTTTAATTGAAGAAGCTACACGAATAACTACAACGGGAGAAGAAAATAAAATATATAATGGAGTTCCCGATTGGCTGTATCAAGGTACACATTTCTGCTACAAATATTTTTTTTTTTTTTTTTTTTTTTAAGATTAGACATGATATGTACAATATTAAGTCTAATGAGTTAGTAGGTGTATTTGAGTACTAGTAGCTATGACCTTCGACTCTGTTTCTTATGGTTTAAATTGTATGTGCTAGATTAATTAATTTTACAAATTCGTAGATTTTATTGATATTTTCAGTTGTAGGGATAGAGAGAGCTGATATGGGTGATGAAGTAACAAATATACGGGTTCTAATGCTATCAAGTTGTGGGCATTCGGACATTATGTGTTGAACTGAGAGAATGCAACCGCAGGAGCAGGAAGGCGGATTGGATCTTGTTAATAGGTGTTCATGTGTAAGCGAGGTGTGCCCTATTCGTAGACGAGTGTAAATTGACCATTTGGGTTTGCTTATTTTGGAAGGTATCATAATGCCCCAGGGGTCGTTGTTAAATTGTTTATACCAATGGGTGAAAGGTGTCCAGTTGGCGACTTTTAATTGTTTTATGTGATTTCGTATTACCCGTTTTAAGCTTGAGTCTTCTGATGCTGGTGTAACTAAAATAGGGGCCATGGAAGCATATTGGGCAGCAGCATCTGCATTTTCGTTACCAACTATCCCCACGTGACTGGGTACCCAGAATATGGTTATGTGCCCGTGTTTTTTGGTAAGCAAGCCACGAATTTTTGAAATGATCAGGTTTTTGGAGTTGAGATTTTGGATGGCCATGATTGTTGACAGGCTGTCTGTGAAGATTACATGACGTTCCCTGCTAGAATCTGCTATTTTGCAAGCATTTAAGATGGCATGGGCCTCGGCTGTGAATACCGTTGATTGTGTGGGCAGGATGCCACAAGATTGTATGGCGTTGCTGGAGTTAACTACTGCAAAAGCAGCTGTGTTGTCCTTTAAGGTCCCGTCTGTGAAAAGCCACTTTCTATCGTGGTAGGTATGGCTCTGCATTAGGAATAGCTTTTGGAAGGATTCTTTACTAGTGTCAGTCTTGTTATGACTGTGCAACGTAATGTTAAAGAAAGAACTGTGAAGCAACCACGGCGGAGCGCATATTGCTCGTGTAATCGGTGGGGTATCGGTGGAGTTTAATTCTTTTGCAAAGGCTGCGACTCGACGAACTGTCGATTTAACTCTGTAGGTTCTTTTGGATTTAAGAGCGTTGATGTAAATTTTACGAAGAATTCTATTTGGTGTGTGTTTTAGCTTGGGTATAAGCATGTATGTGGTTTCCAGCAGCCTTTCAGGAATAGATGGGGAAGTTGGAAAAGCGTTTAAGCATCTGCGAACCGCTGTGTGGTATGGCGCTTGTAGAGTCTTTAAGTTGGCGTTTGCGGACCATCCGTATATGGGCAATGCGTAGTCAATCTTAGATAGCATCAGGGCCCGAGTGATGTTTATTAGTGTATTAGAGTGTATATATGAGAATTTGCATGAGAGATATTTAATTATATTGAGCCTATTGTTCAGATTTTGCCTGAGATCAGTACAGTGCTTTTTAAAGTTAAATTTTTGGTCGAAGGTGACTCCTAGAATCTTAAGATATTTAACGTAGTTGATAGTTTTATTGTTTAGACTTAATTGTGGCATGGTACAGTTATGTTTACGACATATGTGCAAGATTAAAAATTTTTCTAATGACAGTGTTGCACCTGAAAGAGATCCCCAGTTTTGTATGTCAGATAATATTTTAGAGAATGTTTCCACTACTAGTTTAGGATCTTTGATTTTTGTATATAATATGGCGTCGTCTGCGTAAACGGATAGGTTGACATTTTTATGGGCTAATATAATGGAGTTTAATTTTTCGAATGCTATGGTAAATAAGACTACGGATAGCGGAGATCCTTGGGGGATACCGTTATGTAGTTTAAAGGGTTCGGAAATCGAGTTCTGCACTCGAACCCGGACGTGGAAAATCTTCGGACCGACCCCCCAGTCTTCGAGTTGCTTCAGTACTATATGTGTACCAACGCGGTCAAACGCTTTCTCGAAGTCAGTTCCCAGTATGGTTACGTGGTTCCTGGACGAGAGAGCATCTGACGCGTATCCGTGTATCTGCAGCAATGCATCAATTGTACTTTGCTCTTGTTTGAAGGCCACTTGGTTTTGGGAGGTCAGTGCATTTCGGTTAAGATACCAGACTAGTCGACTGGCGATTATTTTTTCGAAGATTTTGCTAAAGCAAGGTAGGAGGGATATAGGGCGATAGCTGCTAATTTCGTTTAGTGGTTTATTCGGTTTGGGGATTGGTATGGTCACGGCGGTTTTCACACCTGGGTAGACACCTTTACTTAGAATATCGTTATATATGTCTATTAATCCGAGTTTGGCTGCTGGTGGCAGTTGGCGAAGCATAGGGTACGAGATTCGGTCAAGGCCTGGGGTCTTTCCTTTGGCATGGTGGAGTGTGGTTTCCAGTTCGAAAGGAGATATCTGGTTTTCCAGGTATTTGGCGGATAGTTTTATACGAGTAGGTGCGTATTCACCAGCTAAATATCGTTCTTTGTTTGCTACATATTCGTCGGAAAAATGGTGATCTTCAGAATATTGGGACCACTGGTCCCCGAAAGCTTGTTTTTTAAATCGGACCAGATTTTCTTACTTGAGGAGAGTGGATTTATTGCGGACGTGAAATTTATCATTGAACTTTTTTTAGATTGCTTAGCTAGTCTTTTAAATTCTGCATTGCATTTTTTATATGCTAGTAGATTTTCAGTGGACATGTTTCGCTTGTACGCATGCCAGTGTGTTTGCTTTTGTTGGCGTAGTTGGCTGAGATCTGAGTTCCACCAGAAAACCTTTCTCTTGTGCGCTATACTTTTGGTTTGGGGGATGGAACAGTTGGCTGCTTTACGTATTGCACGGGTCAGAAGGGCAACTTTATGGTTAATGTTATTGGACGATACTGATTGGAAGTTATTTCTGATTTCGGTTTGGAATTTTTCCCAATTAGCGTGGTCTGTTTTATATTTTGGAGGGGGCGTGCTTTTATTAGTATTCTGTTCTATCATCAATCGTGTGTATATTGGGAAATGATCACTGCCATGCAGATCCGGTGGAATTGACCAGTTACATCTGTTGCAAATTTGTGGGGAGGTTGCAGTGATGTCGACATGCGTAAAGGTACCGTGTGTCGAAAAGTGTGTGGGTGAATTATTATTAAGTACAATTAAATTGGTTTGATTAAGGATGTTTTCGATTTTTTTCCCCGAGCGTTCGGGGCATTGATGTCCCCAACTAGCATTACTGGGTTATTTGGGGTTTTGATTATTCTTATGATATCTGTGGAGCGGAATTTTTTTGGATAGGGGGTATATATATATTGATAATTGTAAACTGTAGTTTGACTTCTATTAAAAGTAAATCGGCGAGTATATTGGAGTTAGTCTGCAAGTACTTATGTGGTAGGTCATGTTTAACAAGAAAACCAATCCCTTGTTTGCCTGTGCAAATGTTGTTTGAGTTCCGAAAATAGCCGATATACGGTTTTGGTGCTTTGATGTTTAAATAGGTATTTGGGAGATGGGTTTCTTGTAAACAGATTACATCAGAATTTTCTGACTTAATTAAGAGTAAGAGTTCATGATAATTATTAAGGTAACCGTTAAGGTTCCACTGAATAATTGATATATACATTTAAATAAGATTTAATTGATGTATGTTACTGGGCAGCTGAGACTATAAGTCCTGGTCGCCCATTTCGTCGTCTGCTGTGGAGCAGCTGCTGGAGCTGGAGGTGGAGGGGCTTTGATTTGATCGGGTACTTCGGCGAAGAGATGTTCTCCAGCGAAGACAAGAGAGATGAGGTGGGAAGTTGTGTGTTAGTTTTGGATGTAGAGTATGATGTGGTTGTTGATAAGGTGGTCGGAGTGATGATTTGGTGTTTGACGTTTTGCTTTGCGAGAGATCGAGCCGTTTCGGAACCCGAAAGTGGTGCCGAAGAGGTCGTTGGTTTTGCTGATAATATTGCCGATGATTCTGTCGTTGTGGTTGTCGTTTTTACCGAGAGTGGTGAAGACCTAGCGACTGCAGAGGCGTAGCTGGGCGAGTTCGTTTGTTGGATATGGGTTTGTCTATAGAGGGCCTTTGCTTCCCTCACGCTGCATTTGTTTTTTGTTTTTATACGCATTAATTCTTTTTCATGTTGATATCTTTTGCAGTTCGGGGAGGAAGCCGCGTGTTCTTCGCCACAATTGGCGCATTTGATCTGGGTACAAGCTATGGGGCTGTGTTGCGGTAGAGCACATGTGCAGCAGGTTTCAACATTTTGGCAATATTTTTGGGTGTGGCCCAGCAACTGGCATTTTTTGCATCGCATAGGATTTGGGATATATTCCTCGTACTGAGTGCCAGGACACATCGAGTTTTTTTGGCAAGTTGTAGAGGTTAAACGAGACCAAAATAACCCCGGTGGGTTTTGGTTTACCTTCATATAGTTTGGTAAATTTGTAGACGTCTTGCACGTTTTGGGATGTGAGCTCTTCTATGATTTCCTTCTCAGGTACGTTTATGAGGCATGGTGCTAGGATTGTACCTTTGACGACGTTGAGACTTTCGTGGAGTTTGCACTCAATTGGACAAATGCCCGGTAGCTGAGATGTCTTGATAAGTTTTTCCCCCGCTGCATTAGATTTAGTCAACATCAGGAGATTGCCGTCGCGTAGGGTGGATATGGATATAATTTCTGTGCAGATTCTCTTGATTTCCCGGTGGACCGCGAAACATGAGTAGTTGGTTAGGGGTTTTTTTGGATCTTTGGATGAGATGACTACATATTTTGGATTTTCTTGTGGTAATGTGGGTAACTCGGGAAAATCGGTTATTGGTTGAAAAGGTCTTTTCTTTTTACTTTTGGGGCTATCGCTAAGCAGGGCGAAGCGATTTTGCCCCAGGTTTGGAGGCCCAGGGGCGTAGAATAAGAGACGGAAATGGTGTTATAGAGTCTGTTCACGCCAAATGGGCGCTTCTTTTCCAGAGGCAGAAAAATCGCGTACACTCTCTCTCCGCTACTTCCTCTGAACTTTCAGTCCACAGAGTCTTCTTGTAACTAGTCCTAATTTACCATTCTACTAATAAACCCCGACGCACGTCGGTCAAAACCCGGAATAGTTCCATCGTATTATTATTTATCGAATGTACAGGTTGAAGCCACCTCCCTCCGAACAAAGTCCATTGTACCAATATTCATTTGCGAAGCCCTTATTGCCAATTATTCAATCGCTTTACCGTCAGATAAATTTTTTTTGCGTAATAGAGGTCTGCACGAGTGCAGAAAAGTTTCGGTTATTTGAGTACAACATGCCAGAGTCGCAATTCGGCGTGCCAAATCGGTTTCAACAAAGTGAGTTGCGCATTGGTGAGTGTGGTATTCGTTGTAAGCGAAATATGTGAAATTTAAACCAAAGCGGAATGGATAGAATGAGTGAGTGAAGAGAAAATGTTTCGAGTACTCGGATAAAATTTTGGCATTCTCGTCGTTCATGGCTTGCAGAGCAGAAGTAGCAGAAGCATAAGAATGCATAGCTTTGACGAAAGCGTAAGTACTTTTGTATATTGCGTATGTACAACATAATATATGCACATACATATATGTGTAAATAGATTAACAAATTAATAATTAGCTCAATTGAAGTGTTTGTCTACTTTAACAAAACTTATAGTCTACCACGTGCTGTCTTTTCCATGTGTTTGTAATCACGTAAGGGTATGATGCTTCTATGTTGGTATATTTTGATTTTATAATTACTGGCTATGTGTTTCGTTTATAGCTTTCCGATGCAGCAGTATCTACGCATTGGGATATTAAATTCAAACTTTTAAATGGCGAATATATTTTAAACCCTAAAAAGGGAAGAAGTAAAGTTTGGGAAATATTTTCAAATATTAAAGAAAAGGATGGAGACTGGTGTAGTTGCTTGCAAAAAGTGGTGCAGTGTGTACAAATTTTCTGGAAGCACTTCAAACTTAACAAATCACAAATGCTTCCTTATGAACGCTGATCGAAGTGAACTCGGAAACGAAACAAGAGGGCATGGAAATAATAATAAAATGGGTAGTTAAAAATTGCCGCTCCTTTAAAATGATTCAAGATTCCGGCCTAAAACAATTTGCATCGTTCCTTATTAAAGTTGGAGCAACATTCGGGCCAAATGTGAATGTAGAAAAGTTGTTGCCGCATCCCACAACAATATCGCGTAGCATTTCAGCAATATACGAAACTTATTTTGAAACAACAAAACAAGAAATAATTTGTTTTAAAAGCTTTGGATATGCGGTGACTACCGATATTTGGACAGATCATTATTTAAGATCGTCATATGTATATGTCATGCACAATACATTACATTAAGGAAGGAGCGCTAGTAAACCATCTGTTGGCAATAAAATCCATGACAGGTGAAGCCTGCACTGGTAAGAAAACTATACATATATGGGCAATTCTCTGATGTCGCACGTGACATTCGTACGCATTCAAACAAAAAAAAACATGTACCAACACTTTTTTTTAATTTGACAAAATTTGGAACTTATAGCTCTTGGGTAGTACTATAATTGGTGTTAAGGTCAATCTCGAACAATTGTTCGTTTTCAAGATAATTAAAAAAAATATATGGAGTTCGCACGTGACACAGACGGAAGTGAATTTTTCGCAAACCAGTTCAAGCACTGATTTCAGCGAAACTTGATGAAAGATTTTAATGCAATTAATTTAAATGTATTATATATCAACTTAATAATTTATTTGATTTGATTTAAAAATATTAAGTAGTTTTTTTTTAAATTAAATTTGTATCGGTGTCGCACGCGACAGGTCGCACGTGACATTTTTTCCATCGATCTTTTCGTGATGTTTATTACTATTTAAGCATATTAGAGAAGTATAAATGTGATCTCTTTTGACTCTTTGCAATCTCCCAGTGATGATAGAAAGCAAAAGTCCAAGCATAGTTCCTCTGCTTTGGAGATTTTTATCAAAACACAACATGGTCTTTTTATGGTGTTTTTCATCAAAATAATGAAAAATTGTGAGTTGCGCGAGTTTGCGTTCCAATATTTCGAAATTTGTTTGAAAATATGATAAAGGCTTTCAAATTTGATCTATTGAAACATTTCTTAAAGTTACTATGTTACAAATATTAATTTTAGAGCATTTTTTGTGGTTTTTGCCGCTGTTGTAATTTCCAGAGAATAGCCCATATGTAACTTTTTATTGGTAATTCAATTTCATTTTATTTTAAAGGTACCAGTATACTAAAAAAAATGCGTGGTATACTAAATGACTTTGGTTTCTGCCTGGAGGAGGAAAAGCCTGTCATAGTGACGGACCATGGCTCCAATATGATAGCAGCTTTTCGTGATAACCGGCACATTCACTGCATGAATCACTTAATTCACAATTGTGTGGAGAAAGCAGTTAAAGGTGTACAGGAGATTGCGGATCTTGTTTTCAAATGTAGCAAGCTTGTGAAGTATTTTAAAAAGTCAGGAAGCAATTCCAACCTAGGAATTACCCTAAAAAGTCTTTGCCCAATTTGGTGGAATACCATTTTCTATTTGTTTAAGTCAGTGGAGGTCAATTGGGTTGAAATAACAAATATTTTAATTGAAAAAAAAAACCAAACACCCAGAATTGAAGGAATTAATCTAAATCATTTGAGCTCAGTTGTCCGTGTACTTTCAGTTTTTGAAGAGGTCTCAAAAAAACTGGAAGGCAGTAACTATCCAACCATCCACTTAACTATTCCATATTTAAGAAAATTACAGAAATGTTGCACTGCAGATACAAACGATAATGACTGCATCGCACATCTGAAGTCCGATTTGTCCGATCAAATTTCAATAATTATCCATCCATATATTTCAAACTACCATAAGGTAGCTCTTTTCCTTTTTCCACCAACTAATAAACTTGTTCAATGATCAGCGACTGAAAAATTAGAAATTATCGAAGCTTGAAAAAAAATTATGAAAAGATTTTCGTTAACCTCTGTAAATTCCCATTCTAATAATTCTTTGAGCCTGTGTGACGATGCATTTTCAGATTTTATTCAAGACCGAAATTAATTCAATGATATTGACCCCCTACAGCATGAAATTGACAGCTACATGAACTTAACAATAAATTATACTGATGATTTTAATTGCCTTGAATGGTGGAACATAAACAAAAATATTTTCCCTTTATTATATAAAACTAGCTGCACAATTTTTTGTATTCCTGCAAGCAGCTCGGCATCTGAAAGCGCCTTTCAGATGCTAGAAATTTAATTTCCGTAAAAATATGCATTATTGCTAATAATTCAGATACAATTAACAAAATTATGTTTCTGCATTCAGTCATTGAAAAATAAAATAAATAAATTACATATATGTATGTAATTTATATATTATACATATAATCCATGCCCTTCAGTACCAGTCCCCGAATATTCCCCGGAGAATGTCCGCGCCGATCCCACGCCAGTCCCGGGGACTGGCGTGGAAATTTCATACAAATCTAGTAAGGATTTTCCATACATCAGTGGCGTGTGGCGTGGAATTCGAAATTGGGCGGGGATTATTAGGGGAAATAGCGTGGAAACCCTGCGCCACTTCGCAGGCAATTTCGAAGTCGATTTCAAGTGGATTTTGCGTGGAAACACCGTGGAAAACCATGGAGAGCCCACGGAGAATATCCGCTGAAACCCCAGGGAAAACCCATTAGAAAAAAATATCCTCCTAGTAAAAATCCGGAGTAATTTATTTTTGTATTTTGTATTTATTAATAAAATGTTATATTTTATTTGAAGTTTTGGTTAGTATACCTTCTTTATTCCTAAATGCGTGTGACGGGTCTTCTCTGCCGGCGGGTGGCCCTTTACCATACTAATGCTATCTGTAAATAAACTAAATAAATGTTAAAATAAAATTGAACACTGTAATATTTTGCACAAATATACGTACCGTACATATAGACGAGAACAGGTTCAAGATCAAATCTGCAGTTAATTTATTAATTAAATACAAATAACTTTACTTACCCTATTATAATATTTCACTTTTACGCAACTTTAACTAATACGCAAAACACTTCTGAATGCAGCAACAGTCAACTCTAAATGCAAAGAGAATTAGGAGAAGCGAGAAAAAACTCTAGACCGAAAATCTTGGCTCGTGTCAGGGTATGCGCGTCCAAAGCAATTCCTTTTAATTTGAACCCCAATAAGGCAGAAGATCAAATATGAGCTTATTGGCATTGCCAAAGTATATTTTTAATACTTGCCAATTCGACTAAATAAATAAAAATTCATCAAATACAATATTAAATATTTATAAATATTACAACTTATTTTAAATAGGGTATTCTGAAGTCTACGCAAAATACTTTGTTTTCGATAGATATTTTTTCTTTTTCACTTCCCACCATTTGCATCTCTATCTAATATCCGAACTGTCGAAAACCGATGCTCCGAGTCAATTCGAAAACAAAAACAAATATGCAGTCCGCACTTCGTGAGAGATCGGCAGTAGCCGAACGCAGGTCGATTTTTGTTGCGCCTACTTCGTTTCGAACTTCGCTAAACGGAGCCCATGTAATTTGTTTTTGTTTTTCGAGCATGCCGCGTGGAAAACCCGGGGACGTGGAATTTTGGTACTGAAGGGTGTCTTTATATTTTTCTTCTGTCTTGTATTGAAAAGCACCACATTTGCCAAATCCGTTTTACTCAATGTCTCACTCAGTCAGTCAGAACTTTGAGTGAGAGTACCAACTGTATTCATGCAGACCTCTATTGCGTAAACATTACCGATTAATTTCAGATTTTATAAATCTGGTTAGTTGTTCATTGAAAATTTGTGAAATGAACTCTAACATTATTCCAAACTTAACTACCCCGCTTCAGTCTGTTTTTCGCGTGGCTCCAAATGGAATCTTTTTTAGGCGCGTGGTATTTTCTTTTCAATTTGGCTTCTCAACTACGAATGTTCTAGGCCGCCGCTAGCGTTCTAACTCTGTTACACCCACTGCTGAGAGCTTTCTGCTTTCTGATGCATCTTTTTATCTCGCTTATAATAGCACACAAGCTAACATTGACAACAGAAACTGCTGCATAGATCTGGAAGAAGCAGAACAAAGGAGACCGAAACGAATAATAAGCAAAAGACTAAACAAAGTGTGACGACCCCGATGGAGAGCACACAAATTACTTCAACAGCGCCGACCAGCAGTCGCTACCACTACACCAGTGTATTGTATCTTATTATATTATATCTTGTTACTATTATTATTGTTCACGCCACACAATGGCGCAAAAGATAGAGATATGTTGCAATAATCAACTTTTTGATGACAACAAATCGTATAATTTATTATTGCATTCGACAGGTAATAGTTCAAAAGGGTTGAATCAAATTCAAATCGGTTTATTATTTTAGAAGTTACACGTGTTCAAAGTTGAACCTTTTTTGGGTTGCAAAAAAAGCATGTCGTTTTTTAGAAAAATTCAGACTTTACGGTCGATTTTTAGGTAAAATATGTAACCGACCGGCATGGTCATGGTCTCTATCGTAAGGGTCATCAAATCTCGGTTAAACCAAGGTAGAATAAAATTATAATAATTTTTGCACGTGCAGGCATACCTGTTTTACCGAAGTACTAATTTTCACCTATTTTTCAACTTTGATGGAATGTCAAAAATGAGACTACACGAGATGATGGGTTTGGCGTATGAGGTGTTGTTCTTGAATATGTCCTTTATCATATTCAAAAGAGATCGGCTGCCCCAAACTGCCACCCCGAATTTCCGAAGCAAAAGATACTTTCAACTCAGCGTAAAAAACGCGCGGCTTCATACAAATTCTGCTACAAGCACAGTCGCTGCGCAGTACGAAATTGTATGGCAGGCATACAATTTTTCCAGTTTTGGCGGCTTGTTTTTCAATTCCTGACTTTGTAAGGATACTTAATGATTTGAAATAAATTTATAATGATTAATTATACTTCAACAATATTAAATAATGTAAAATTGAATGATTATTTTGAACAAAAAGTGCATAAACAATAGAAAATTGGTCAAAAAGTAAAATTACAAAAAAAAAATTTTGTTTTTCTTTAAAATTTATTTATTTTGGTTTTAAAAAATTAAATATACACCATATTAGTATTTTAAGAGAAAACAAATGAAAAGTATTGTTCGAAATTGGATAAAAATTGAAAAAACTGTCTCAAAAAACATTAATTTTCGAGTATAAAATCTACTATTAATCACACCTATAGTATGACCACTCAATCGAAAGGTACTAAAACTACCTTTCATTAAAAAAAAAAAAATTATGAAAATATCTCATTTGGTTCAAGAGTTATGATTTTTGCAACCCAAAACTATCTAATGCGCCACTGTGCGCCACATGGCCCCTTGTTTTCCAGAGGCAGTGTAATCCCGTACACTCTCTCTCTCTCCCCCGCTTCCTCGGGACTTTCAACTTCCAATCTTCAAGCTTCCAATCTAAGCTAGTTTTAAGTCTAGTTCTAATATACGATTCTACAAATAGACACCGCCGCACGTCGCTTAAAACCCCGAATAGTTATTCCGTGTTTTTACTTTTCGAGTGTTCCAGGTTAAAGCCACCCCTCTCCAAATATTTACAGAGCCGGATAATTATATCCCCAGCAGCTCCGGTAACTTTAACACTTACACTATTTTTTCTAAAACCGGGTCCGATATAGGGTTTTGAGGGTTCAAAAAAAGTGATTTTTTTATAGCATATTATGAAAGTATAGTATCTCAAGAATGTTGTCTGTAAATAGGAAGTCAATCGGAGCAAAACTCACAAAGATATAGCTTTGGAAGTAGGCGGGTTTTACCAGGGTCTCTTCGCTTTAAACTTTAAACGCGTTTTTCTCAAATCGATGTTTTTTGAGTCGGTGCACACTGTATCTCAAAATCTATTCAACCGATCGTTCTCAAATTTTTAACAGTATTTCCTTACATAATTTATGAGGTAACAACGTCGAGATTTTTTCGTTTTTGATTTTAATTTTTTTATTATTAACAACAATAGTCATGAATTTTGGCCAAAAATCGGTATTTTCACTTTCAAGTCTTGTAAAAAATTCAAAAATTAAAAAAAAAATGGAAAATTGACGTTGATACCTAGAGGGACATTCAATTGATGGAAAAACTTTGGTTATTTCATTTCACATGATCCAGTGCTGAGGTATGATGTGCTGCCATTCGTCAATTTTCAATACTTTTCAACCAATATTTCACAGAATATAGTTCAATTACTACTCTTTAATGTACAATAATCAGAAAAAAATTTTCACCGTACGCCCAAAAAAAAATCTGTAAAAACCTGTTTTTTTCTGCCTTCAAAACCCGACAAAATAAATTTGTGGGATTATGCAGGCCAGTGATTCATAGGCATGGAAATATGACTGAGTGGGAAAGTTTTAAACACGTAATTCTGAAAAATTTAGGTGAAAAAGAAACGAGCGATGTCTTAATGGATATGATAAAAGTGTGTCGAGTGGAATCAACTATAGAAGAATATTATAATAAAATTAATGAAATTTCGAATAGGGTACACAACCGGATACTGAATTATAACGACAAAACATACACCACATTAGAAGTGAACCGAATTGCACTCCGCGTCTTCAGAGAAAACTTCCCTGAACCTACAAAAACGTTAATATTCGCGAGAAACCCACAATCCGTAGAGGATGCCTATAAAATCATTGAAGATGCTCGGCATCAAAGCAACACATTATACTGACCAATTCTAAGAAATAAAAGGTACAATAAACCCAACTTCAAAACCAATTTCAGTAATGATAATAAAAATGTAAACGAACCAGTCCACAGTGGTCGGTCTTGTATGGAGCGGGCGGACAAAAATACTTCTAGTGGAGATATCACTATGAAATTTACAGAAGATTTAGAAAAATATATTAAATATATTGTATAAAAAGTAGACATATCGGACGACTATATCATATAGCTGCCATAGGAACGATCGAAAGTTTTTGAAGAAAAAAATTATAACTTAACCAGTTTTTAACATATTTTATGTATATAATATAATTTTAGATATGGCCATTTTGTATTATTCTAGAATTTCGGGCTTAATTTGATCAAGATCGGCAACTATATCACATAGCTGCCATAGGAACGATCGGCAAATAGTGAAGAAAAAAATTTTAACTTAGCTAATATTTTCATAAAATTTGAGATATGGCCTTTTTGTATTATTCTAGAATTTCGGTGTTAATTTGATCAAGATCGGATTACTATATTATATCATCTTGTATGGAGCGGGCGACCAAAAAATGCTCGAAAAACCGCGAGACGCCGTTGTTCTTTTCATTGTAATTCAGCCATCTGCAACGTTCTGCAGCTGAAATTTTTTTAAACATTATCTATAAACATTGAACAAAATTTTGAAAATTAATTTCATCGTGGTATCAGGTTGTCATCACTTTTGAAACTCTTAGTGAAAAATGAGTTCACTTAACATTTAATGCTTAAAAAGTCACAGGTTTCACAATCACTTAATAAACTAAAAACAACACGTCAGAAACTCTAAAACTGCAAAAAGTTATAGTAAATACCTTTATTTGTAATATTAAATGATTCCATTTGAAAAACACTTTCATTTTCACGTGTAATAATATTTTTATTGCGACCGTCACTTGCAAGTTGCGCACGCTGCCAAGCCAAATCCATTTTGTGCTCTATGTTTCGCACTCATTCTTAAAGAGAATAGTTTGAATACAGCAAACACAATCATACATTTTAGTTGCTTGATCAATTCCGAGTTAGGGTTGACACAATTCTAGCCAATGTTTTGACTTTCATTTTTTTATTTTTGGCCTATGAGCCAGACCACTGTGCAGTCGTTACACAAAGTAGTTATGATGAAGCAAATAGGGATCAACAAAACAATGTCGTACAACAAGAAAATCAAAGAACTGAAGGTACGTCTAGGGTAAGAAGGCAGGGATATCAATGGAATAATAGCTCATCTTCTAATTCTGCTCGAGTTTCAACAAATAGGCGAAATGAGCAAAGCTGTGAGTAAAGCAGGCATAGTTTCGAGCCAATGGATATTAATAAATCAAATGTAAACTTTCAGATAGAGGATCAAGACGAATACCACATATAGAAGTTCAAGGTAAGTTATTTATTATTGACACTGGAGCAGAATTAAGTGTAATAAATGAGAATTTGTGTCACCTGAAGTGGAAAACAGACATTGACATAGAAGTGAAAGCAATGGGAAACAACATTAAAAAAGGAAAATTATGCAGGTTTCCATATTTCCAAGAATTTGAAGCTGAAGGTTATATTTGTGAATTTTTAGGGTATCATTTTCACAACTATTTCGATGGGCTAATTGGCTGAAACATACTTAATGACATGAATGCAGTCATCGATTACTAAAACAAAAAGATTCAACTTAATAATGTTTATCTAGATCTTTTAGTTCAGGAAAACCACTCGGATCTTGGCATAAATAACTTAATTCCAACTTAATTTGTCCACAGGCCAGATCCTTAATAAACAAGCTTATACGAAATTTCGAACATATTTTTTACAAAAAAGGGCAAGACCTAAGTTACACAAGTGAAATCAAACACAGTGTTTACGTGAGGGGCCCATTGTACCCCCTCTGGACACCGAGCTTCCGAAAGCTCAGCCGCTCTTGCGCTCCCGTATTTCGGGCTTCCGCGCATAGTTCGTCGGGCGTGCCGACGCTCGCCCGCACTCCGCTCCGCTGCAATCTCCGGCCGCTTCGCGACACTATTCCGCCGCTCCTCGGCACCTTTCTTGGCGGCGATCGCCCTCGATGCTCTCCTCTACATCTTCGGCCACTGCACTCTTCCGCCGCTCCCTGGCCAAGCGCATCCGCGCATCGCCCCTCTGATGCTCCCGCGCCCCGAGCTTGGGATAAATCCGAACCAGCAGTCGGCCGCCGCCGATCTCCCGCTCTCGCTTTAGCGGAGTAAAGCGGGCGGGAGCACGGCTTCTATGTTTAAGCTCATCGCATGTATGCAGCCGAGTAAAGCTGACGCGCACTGCGCCCCCGATTCATCCTACGACGCCCCCGCATTTTTCACGTCACTTTTTTCGCCTGCGCCGTGGGAATTTTCCACTCTGTTTTCTGGAATCCTTTAGCGAAGGATCCTCGCCACCCCCCTACATAAACATGGTCCTTCGAGCCGAATGAGGATATCGTCCTGGAATCCTTTTTTCACCAGCAGCTCTGGTGGTGCCGCCGCTAAAGATAAGTACAAGGTCTTTTCGTCTCCTTTCCGCTGCCGATCTTCAGCAGTGGTCCGAACTTTAAATTTAGTTCACACTGCTGCAAGACCGATTAATTTTTCTGTTTTAACTCCACATCCGAGAGTTTTCGGCAGTGAGAAAATAAATAGTGCTCCTAGTTCGCATAAATAATTAGTGCTCCTAGTTCGCATATATTAATAGTGCTCCTAGTCCGTCGAAATTTTCCATTCGTCTCCGCTTTGTGTGTCATATTCCTCGCCGTTTTTCTTTTCGTTCTCTTTGTACAACAACTTGCCAACGGTCGAGGCATATGTACATACATATATGTGTATGCATTCTCAGCATCACAAGCGACATATTTACATATCGGCGCAACTCCGCGCAAATTAACAAGTGAAAAGTTAAATTGTGTGGTGAGAAAGGCATAATAAATATTGGCCAACCGGTGTGCACTATTTCGGGAATCTCCCTGTTATATTGTTGGACGTTGATGCACTACGATCAGTACATTCAAGTGGCCCATCTGACACCAAGCACGTGCCTGTTCGTGTTAGGTGTTAGTAGGCGCGACAAACGAAAGTATAGAACAGGAATACGAGGAAGTGACTACTGGCGTGCTGCCAGACTGTTTGCCTGCATGCGTACTAAGTGGGTTAATATTAAGGTTTTTAGTTTGGGAAGGCTATCTACGTTTGATGTTATCATGTACAAATCATTATAATTTGCACATAAGACTCTAAAGGGTTCATGCAATTCAAAAGACGTTCTACATTGACTCAAAACTAAAGGAATATAGGATCTAGTATTTCTACTCGGTACGTGAAAGTTAAGCTGACCCAGCAAGTCAGCACTTTCCACGTCACCGTGGATAAGATTAAAATTGAACGTAATGCCAAGCATGGTTCTACGGTTAGCTAAAGAAGGTAAGTTAATTAGGAGAAGTCTACTAGAGTACGAGGGTAACCTCTGGTTTGGATCCCAGTTCAAACCGCGTAAAGCGAAAAGCAGAAAGTTCTTCTGAACTGACTCAATGTGTGACTCAATACTGTGAACCCCATACTGAGGGCTCCAGACGCAAGCTCCATATTCTAAGATAGGACGAACTAACGAAATATATAAGGATTTTGTAACATAGGGGTCATTGAATTCTTTCGACCACCGTTTAATGAAACCAAGCACACCTCTGGCTTTATTCACCATGCACGAAATATGATCGATAAAGTCAAGTTTAGGGTCCAGTCGGACACCCAAATCATCGACTATATTAATTCATTCCAAAGAGCAGCAGTTAAGCGTGTAAGTCGCGAGCTTGGGAGTGACACGAGAGAAAATCATTAGCTTGCATTTAGAGCCGTTTAGGTTCAATAAGTTTATGCGGCACCATGTTTGGAAGTTATTGAGATCTGTTTGTAAATCAGACTGGCAGGAAGCGTCCTTGTATTGCACGCAAAGTTTGACGTCGTCCGCGTACATAAGTACTCTGGAGTTAGTCAGAACTTTCGGCAGGTCGTTGATAAATAATGTAAACAACAGGGGACCCAAATGGCTCCCTTGCGGGACGCCAGAAGTAACCCTGAGAACATTAGATAAAGAATTTTTAAAGAGGACCTTTTGCGTTCTGCCATTCAGATAACTTGAGATCCAACTAAGAAGATCAACCGGGAATCCCATTAGATCGAGTTTCCGAACAAGAAGAGAATGGTTGACAGAATCAAATGCTTTACTGAAATCAGTATAGATTACGTCTGTCTGAAAGCCCTTATGGAAGCCCCTAACTAAGAAGGAAGTGAACTCTAAAAGATTGGTTGTCGTTGATCTACGCTTTAAAAAACCATGCTGACATGGAGAAATAATTGATCTACACAGGTGCTGCAAATGTGGAGTAATGATTTTCTCGAAAAGTTTTGGAATGGCCGACAACTTAGAGATTCCTCTATAGTTGCTGGCAACCGATTTGCTACCTTTTTTGTGGAGAGGAATAACAATTCCTTCCAAATAAGGGGAAAGTGGGAGGTTTCTAGGGACAAGGTAAACAATTTTAGAAGGGGATTGCACAGGGCGTCGGCACAATACCTAAGCACACAGCCAGGTATACCGTCGGGACCTGGCGAATAAATGGGCTTAACGCGATGAAGATCAGAAAGAATAGTGCTTTCGTCTAAAGTAGGACTGAAAATAAGGTTCGATTTGGGCATGATGTAGGAATAAGTCTGATTACAGTCAGTTGAAGTTGAGTAAGTGGTTTGAAAAAACTGCGCAAACAGATCGGCAATAGCCCGATCATTTTTTACGGTTGTATTTTCAAACGAAAGCGAGGAAGGATGCGTAATTGGCTTACGTTTAGTGTTAACAAAATTATAAAACTGTTTTGGGTCCTGAGAGATCTGGACCCTACAACGAGTCAAATAATTGTTGTAACACTGCGCGTTCAACACGGTAAATCTTGACCGAGCAGATAAATAAAGAGATAGGGCAGAGTTAGAACCGGTACATTTATATTTAGTATACAGCCTAGATTTTTTGTTTTTAAGATGACTCAACTCTTTAGTAAACCAAGGAGGCTTATTCGATGTTGATGGATAGTATAACGGAACACATTCAGTAAAAAAGGAATTTATGGCACTGTAAAAAATATCCACGGCTGCTGACATGTCAGTGCACATGTATAAATCGGACCAATTAAAATCTAAAATAAAGTTATTCAGCCGTTCGAAGTCCGTTTTGCGAAAACAAAGAACTTTCCTGGCTGGACAGTCAGATATGTTCTGTAAGTCAGTCCCAATGTCGAGAGTCACGTCGAAAGTCGGATGATAGGGAACTTCGGGAAGCGTCAACGGCGCCACCCTGGCTAAACTGACTCTTGCCGGGTCTGAGACAAAACAGAGATCAAGCAAGCGCTCTAGGGAATTTCGTACATGGTTGACTTGAGACAGCGAAATGTCGAGCAAGCCAGCAATAAAATCATGCTGTGTGGAGGTGAAAAGTACATTAGAGGAAGTATTTGAGGACCAAATAGCCCCTGGGATATTAAAATCACCAAGAACTATTAAATGATCCTTATTAGAAAGTCGGTTGAAAACCGTTTGGATAGCGGAAAGGTGGTTCCAATAAATAGGAAGTTCGGACAAAGGAGGAATGTAAGAACAGGTAATGAAAATAGAGCTACCATTGATGGTTAGCTTCACACAGAGGAATTCAACATCAAACTCCTCGAAAGTTATTAATTCCGACGCGAGAGTGGAGTCAACCGCTATGAGGACACCACCCCCACGTCTGATAGGCCGATCCAGCCGATATATTGTGAACACAGCTGGGAAAACTTCGGAGCTCAGAATCTCCGGCTTTAACCAGGTTTCTGTGAACACAATAACCTGGGATGCAAACGAGAGACTATCAGAATACAATTTGGGAAGCTTACTACGTAGGCCTCTTGCATTCTGATAGGAGATAGAGAGGGAATTGATTAGTTTTTTGGAGCGGATGTCGTAGAGGGCGCAGTGGTCTGGTCGGGCCTGGGAAGACTTATTCCCACGGGCCGCCGTTTCTTTTTCTTAACTTCAAACTCTTTGACGACAGTATACTCTGGCCAGAAGTTGGTAGAGCATATTGTTTCAAAGAGTTCATTCGGGACATTTGTTTTGAAAGATGAAATATTCCTAGCATAAGAAAATTTGAATTTTTCCACCTTTATTTGTATTTTTTCGGCTCTAGTTTTGCCTTGAATAAAGGCGATGACATCTTCCGATGTCTGACCAGGGGAGAGCCGCGAAACAAATATCTGTTTCGTAGGTGGTACTACTACAAGGGCTTTCGGCGCTGCAGACTGATTGTCTGCAGTGCCGATATCGGCCGGTAGTCCGGGCCTGATACCCTGAGCAGGTAAATTTACGGGGCTTTGAGGGGTCAGTATTTGAGACCCCCAGGGGACAAAACGGAAATTATCGGGGGAGCGATCCCTCCCGCAACACATTCGGATGCCGAATCTTTTTTGCCACTCGATCTCAGAACTCTTTGACTGAATTCAGAGGTGGAGGGCTGTGTTGAGAGAGGCCGCTGTTGGGAGTCCGCCGCTGGTTGTTGAGATCCACCTATATGCTGCAGACCAGTTGCGGTTCTTTTGCGCCTAGGAGACTCATTTAATAGTTTAAGGCTATTAAATTGAGTGTCCAGCGCCAAGAGCATATCATGAGTTTTACGAAAACTCGATAATATGTCTTTAAAACCGCCCTTGGTCTGCCGCATAAAAGACATCATTTCTCTTTCAACCTCGCGGCAGGCCTCGCAGCAGTAACGCAGACCGATGTTTCTTCTTACATCGTCCACCGTCCGAGCAACAACACCAATGCACTTGGCATGCACAATGTTGTCACACAGCTAGCAGCCGACTGTAAGATCATTAGTAGTAATTGCCTTTTTTACAGGTCTTGGCGAAGCAGATAATTGCGGACATTATAAAGACTTACCACTGTACCTTTAGGTAGAAGAGATAAGAGTGCAGCTGCACCGAGAGAGCGGGAGAACGAGAGAGCGGGTAAACGGGTGAGCGTGGGAGCGAGCTTAACGTTTAGCTGTCGCGACGGCGCAAACTAAACGGAGAAGGCACAAAGAGGAATGCAAAAATGCAAAGCAAACACCGACAGCACAAACTAAATTGTGAAAATAATAACAATTAAATACACAAAACAGAATAGCTGCATGCACACGAAGTGAACGGGAACTTTATTAATCACAAGGTAGAAGATTTAAATAAAACCCCGGTTGTTTTAATGCAAAAATTAACACAAAACGAGAGCGCAAGAAAAAAACACGACCGTTCACTTGGAAGAGAGACCGATATGAACATATGTTAGCCGAACAGTCCGCCGTTGTTGCAATATTTGTTTCCTTATTCTTGTGCGTGCCAATTTTCGCCACATAATTTTTCTATCCTTTCATTTTTAAATATACAGTCCACTTCTCGACGCTCCACTGTGCCAACCTGTGCCCTAGACATACCCACATATCTACATATTCGCTTGCATGCCCATGCATATTTTGTACATATATTTTCTGCCTCCGATCCCAGAAATTACATCTGCAACGAAACTAATACCTATACATACAAAATTCAAATTAAAGCCGAGACAATACAACAAATATTAAAAAAGGAAACACATTACAGATCCACACGGGCGGGACCGCGACTGTTTTGCCAAATTACAGACTTAATCGCTGCAGCGGCCGTGTTATTGTTGTTGCTGGTTTTTTTTCCCCTCTTGCGTCCCTTGCGCATGCAGTGCTTGTCGATGCCATAGCAGTGAGCTTTCAGCCGAACCAAAGCCAAGGGTTATATTCCACCTTTTCGGCTATGTAATAAATACGATTGAAAATAACACAGGCCGACAAAATCAGCTCGACCCTCTGACCCAGAAACCAGTATATACTTTTCCGAAGGTTTTCGGTGCGCTGAATCCGAATCCGAGGTCGAAATTTTCGAATTGGCTCTGGTTTCCGAGATATCCTAACCTAAAAGTTCAAAAACAGCGTTTTTTGCCTATATTTGAGGTTATGTAGCATCGAATTTGTTCTTTTAATGAAAATACTAAAAAAGCCATCTTAAAGTATAATCTTTGCCCTTTCAAATGCTGTTGAGTTTGATTAAATATCTCTTTTTTTCGCTGAGATATCGTACTTTGAAATTTCCATGTTAATGAATTTACCTAAAAAAAAACATTATGGATAGGCCCTATGAAGCAAACATATTTCTTTGCACATAAAACAGCTTAAATCTCTTACTCGGGGGTTTTTGGGGTCGATGATCACGAATCCGGACTCAAATTTTTAAAATTCAAGATGGCGGATCCAATATGGCGGACCAAATTCGTAAAAAGTTACTGGATCAAGCTGAAACTGTGTATATGGGGGTCTTCGGGGTCGCTGTTTACCAAACTGAGATAAAATTCTGAAATTTGATGATGAAATTTGATGTTAGATGTTAGATGTAAGTAAAAATTCAATATGGCGACCGTAAAACGACCATAAACAAAATCGCGGGGAATGTCAGACAGCTCACTCGACAAAGAATACTCTATATCAATTTCAAAGTACGATATCTCCGCGAAAAAAAGAGATATTTAATCAAACTCAACAGCATTTGAAAGGGCAAAGATTATACTTTAAGATGACTTTTTTAGTACTTTCATTAAAAGAACAAATTCGATGCTACATAACCTCAAATATAGGCAAAAAACGCTGTTTTTGAACTTTTAGGTTAGGATATCTCGGAAACCAGAGCGGATTCAGCGCACCGAAAACCTTCGGAAAAGTATATACTGGTTTCTGGGTCAAAATTTTGTCGGCCTGTGTAATTAATTATTTACGGCCAATAATTTTCTGAAGTATTAATTTTCTTAGTCAACCTTTTTACGAACAAACTCCACGTCCAAGCCACGCAATATATATATACAAAATATATATATCCATTTATATTTACATATTGGGTTCCTAAAACATCAAGATCTCAGACTTTCCTGTCTACAGTCTTGTTCCCAATTCTGCTTTTTAATCCGCATAAGGCATCATCAGCCCGCAGTATCTTTTTGGGTATTTTTTTTCGCAGTTTTCTATATTTTTGACTGATCGATTTTTAACCAATTACTCTACGTAAAGTATACAGGGCAACTCAACGTATTCCTTTTCTGGTCATTTTTCATTTTACGTGCCAGTGGCAATTATTTAAATAGTTTCCAACGCCACAATTCGAATCAATTTATTTCTGGATTTAATTTACTCTTCTTCGGCCAACCTGCGTTCTTCTCAAATCTGTCCAGTTCTTAAATTTCTATTTGAGCGCCCTCCAAGTCGGTGAATAATGCAGATCAGTTGATCAGCCCGATCCACGTTCGATTCCGTCAACCCGCCTAAACTGGTCCCATTCCGCATCTCCGTGCCCGTCTTATCTAAAGCCCTTCGCCCAAGCTTACCCCGTCCATTTCCAATATGTCTCCAAATGCGGTAGACATCGCCGTGAACAAATTTAGTTCTACAACGGATTTAATTATCCAGTTCGAAGCTGACATTTACACTCCGGGCGCCCCTGCATTTGGAAGTTTTTCCCCTCACATGTGCCGAGTCCATTTGGACGAAATCCGGGCCTTATGGGTAGATGTGAAGAAAGGCTATGAGAACTGTTTGGACCTTCTTTCCGTGTCCGCCGAGGACTCAGCCACCTCAACAGTGCTGGGATCCAAGTACAGTTACTGTTACTCCGTCTACTCGAGAAGTGTCGCCCAGCTCCACGAAGCAATAGAGAAGGGCTCCTCCCAGTCCACCCAGTCGTCCGCAAGCATCCAACCGCCCACTCCTACTGGCTGTCGTCTGCCACCAGTGAACATCGAAGTCTTTGAAGGCGATTACCTTCGGTGGCCCACCTTTAGGGATCTTTTCACGGCAGTCTACATCAACAATTCGAGACTTACGCCAGTGGAAAGGTTGTTCAACCTTCTTTCAAAAACGAGTGGCGATGCGCACTCCATTGTTTCCAAGGCACCGCTGACCAATGAGGGGTTTATTTCCGCGTGGCAAAGCCTTACGGACCGCTTTGAAAATAGGCGAATTTTAGTGAACAGTCAGCTGAAGATTCTTCTTAATATTCAGACGATTCCCCAAGAATCCGGGGCCGCTTTGAAAGAGTTGCAAAACATCCAAAGTTGCCTAACATCCTTGAAGATGTCCTCCATGCAAGTCCAGGCATGGGACTGTCTCCTTGTGTACATATATGATTTCCTCCAAGCTTCCAAATCTCACTCTTTCTCTCTGGGAACAGTCGATCCAGAACAAATCGGAAATTCCAGCTTGGAATTAGTTAGACGCCAACTGCGAGCGCCCCAGCGCGCATGCTCAGCTCCTACAAGGCCAGAGTAGCTCCAGCCCCAAGAAGGTGCGATCTCTGTTCCAGGGAGAACCATCCTGTTTGTTTCTGTTCACGTTTCCTCGGAATGGATGTAAATGGTCGCTCCGATTACATAAAGCGAAAGCAGCTTTGCCTGAACTGTTTTGCTCGTGGCCACCGACAGCGGGACTGCACTAGTGCCCACTCCTGTTTTACTTGCCATGACCGCCATCATACTCTGCTGCACCACGATAATCCAGTTACTATTGTCCCACGACCCTCCGATCCGTCTAGTCCACGACCCGCGGCCATTGCAAGAACCACGGAAGTTTCCAGCGGCCAGTGTTTTCCACGCGAGTTTCCTACGCATCCAAAGATCCGTTGAAACAACGCCTTATCACGGGCAGTACGGCAGCCTTAAGGGGCAGATCTACCAACCGCATTCAGTCCTACCAATGTCGAGTCTGCAACGGAAACCTTCCGCTTCGGAAATGCCGACAGTTCCTCAGGCTTAGTGCTGAGAAGAGGCTCCGCGCGGTTAGAGTTAACCGTTATTGTTCCAACTGTTTGGCCCACGAGCATTCCGAGGGAATCTGCCGCAGTGGTGAGCGATGCAAAACAGCTCCACCATACGCTTTTGCATATACCTGACCGTCCAGTTCATTATTCCGGTTCGCAGCATTGGGCACCTCCCTACTTATAATTTGCAAATTACGATCCATCACTCATTCTTTATGCTTCATCCAGACCAGATCCAATGTCAACACTTCCACGCAGCGCAATTTCTTCTACAAACAGACGGACCACAGGTACTTTGTCCTACCGAAGCCGAGTCTGCACGGAATCCATCCGCTACAGAGAGATCAACGCAATAGTACGCTCCGTGCCGATCAGCTTCGCCGTCTCAACGCCCTAAAATGCTCACCTATCACGGCAGCTGAAGCCGCTCCGGATCCTGCCACCAGCCATAAGAAGAATGGCAATGTTGCAATCCGAGTGATTGCAAGGGGAGCCGGAATGTTTACGTGAGGGGCCCATTGTACCCCCTCTGGCCACCGAGCTTCCGAAAGCTCAGCCGCTCTTGCGCTCCCGTATTTCGGGCTTCCGCGCATAGTTCGTCGGGCGTGCCGACGCTTGCCCGCACTCCGCTCCGCTGCAATCTCCGGCCGCTTCGCGACACTATTCCGCCGCTCCTCGGCACCTTTCTTGGCGGCGATCGCCCTCGATGCTCTCCTCTACATCTTCGGCCACTGCACTCTTCCGCCGCTCCCTGGCCAAGCGCATCCGCGCATCGCCCCTCTGATGCTCCCGCGCCCCGAGCTTGGGATAAATCCGAACCAGCAGTCGGCCGCCGCCGATCTCCCGCTCTCGCTTTAGCGGAGTAAAGCGGGCGGAAGCACGGCTTCTATGTTTAAGCTTAGTTTTTAGTAATCGCATGTTGCAGCCGAATAAAGCCCCCGCATTTTTCACGTCACTTTTTTCGCCTGCGCCGTGGGAATTTTCCACTCTGTTTTCTGGAATCCTTTAGCGGAGGATCCTCGCCACCCCCCTATTTAAACATACAGGACTTTTACAAAGAATGATCTTCCCATTTATTCGAATACATACAAATACCCAGAAATTCACAAAGACGAAGTTAACAGGCAAAAAGCAGACATGTTAGATCAAGGTACATATTATAACACACTCTAAAAGCCAGAAAATGGATAGGTCGAATAAGCAAAAGTGGCGGCTAGTCATAGACTACCGTAAACTTAATAAAGAATCCATCGAAGATCGATTCCCGATCCCAAATATAGATGAGATTTTCGACAAATTGGGTGACTGTAAAATGTTTTCAACTTAAGACCTTGCAAAAGGTTTCTATCATATAGAAATGGACAATAAAGATGTACACAAAACAGCCTTTTCAACAACCAGTGGCCATTACGAGTTCCTTTGTATGCCTTTTGGACTACAGAACCCACCTTCAACATTTCAAAGGCTAATGAATAATATCCTTAGCCCCTATACCGGACAATTTTGCATTGTTTACATGGATGACATCCTTATATTTTCTAAGAATATAGAAGAACACGTCAATCATCTAAGGCAAATGTAAAACTCTAATCAGACAAATGCGAGTTTGCCAGAGAGGAGATTGAATTTCTCAGACACCAAGTTAGAAGAAAATTGACGCAATTTGTAAGATAAATTTACCGACAAACCAAAAACAAATTAAAAGTTTTCTAGGCATTCCAGGTTATTTGAGGCACTACATAAAAGACTACTCCAAAATTGGCCAGCCTTTAATAAAATACTTAAAGAAAAATTCTAAACTAAACATAAAGATGTATTCTTTAAAGCTTTTCAAAAACTGAAATTCCTAATAATAAGCGATCCGGTAGTCGTTTACCCAGATTTTAACATACAATTCACGATAATTACAGACGCAAGTAATTATGCATTAGGCGCCATGCTTATGCAAGATAATAAAGTAATTTCTTATGCTACTCGTTAACTGAAAAATCATGAATTCAATTTCAGTACAATAGAAAAAGAACTTCTTGCAATCTATTGGTCAACAAAATTCTTTAAATATTATATTTATGGAAGAAAGTTTATTATTGAAACCAACCATAGGCCCCTAGTTTGGCTTAATAATCTAAAGGAACCCAACCTAAAGCTAGAACGTTGGAAAGTGCAATTAAACGATTTTGACTTTGACATAACATTTATAAAAGGCAAAGAAAACGCTTTAGCAGACTGACTAAGCAGAATTGTCAAAGCATCAACCGAAGAGTATGACAAAAATGTCCAAACAAAAGTAGAGATAAATAACTTAGATATATTTATGTTAGAGAACAGTAACACATTACCAGTAGTTATGCCTAAGACAAAAATTATAAATGAAGATTTCTCGAAAGATCTAATTCATATATAAATATATTTTTTTTTTATTCCTCTTATTTCTCTCGGGAACTTAGGGCTTCTACGAGAGCCTTCCATCTAACTCTATTTTGAGATGTCTGTTTTGCATTTTCCCATGTGCAGTCTATTTGGGCTAGTTCTTGGTGAGCGGTTCTTCTCCAGGTTGCTCTTGGCCTTCCTACTCTCCTGCTTCCTTGGGGGTTCCAGTCCAGTGCCATCCTCACTATGCTACTAGGGTTTCTTCTGAGAGCGTGCCCTATCCACATCCATTTTTTCTTCCTTATTTGGGTGTGTATCGGGGGCTCGCCTGTAACGCGCCACAGTTCTGTGTTGGTTATTCTGTTTGGCCAGAATACCCCACATATGACTCTCAGGCATTTCTTGCTGAAAGTCTGCAGCTTCTGCGTTATCTTCTTCGTGGCGAGCCATGTCTCACTTCCGTATAGTAGTATGGACTTCACACACGCATTGTAGATCCTGAGCTTTGTTCGTCTGCTTATTTGTCGGTCTCTCCATATACGGTATAGTCTCCCAAATGCTGATCGGGCTTTGCCGAGACGACTGGAGACATCATCATCCACTCCACCACTGTTGGATATGATGGTGCCAAGGTATGGGAAACTGCTGACGAACTCGATCGGGTTCCCATTAATGATGATGTTTCCTTGGCTGGAGTGGTTGAAGCGCATAGCTTTGGTTTTCGCTACGTTTATCTCAAGTCCTACGCTGCTGCCTATCCTGACGAGGTCGTCACTTTTCCTCTGTATGTCGCCGAGTCTGTGCGACATGAGACAGATGTCGTCTGCGTAGTCCTGAGTCGAACGCCTTCTTGAAGTCGATGAACAGGAGGTAAAGCGGGGCTCTCCATTCCACAGCTTGCTCGGTGATTATGCGTAGTGTATTTGCCTGGTCTACGCAACTCCTGTGTGGTCTGAAACCTGCCTGTTCGTCTCGAATTGTTGGCTCAATTTTTTCCTGGAGGCGTTCGTTCAGAAGTGTAGCTAAGATCTTGAAGCTGGTGTTGAGCAGGGTTATCCCTCTCCAATTGTTGCAGTCACTAAGGTCGCCTTTCTTAGGAAGCTTCACAATGATTCCGCTTTTCCAGGAGTCTGGCACCGTTCCGCCTTCCCATATGCGTGAGAAGTGTGGATGCAATGTTTCAGCCATCAGTTGGGTGTCAACTTGAAGCAGTTCGGCTGGGATGTTGTCTTCGCCAGCTGCTCTGTTGTGCTTCAGCTTCTTTATTGCATTCACAATTTTTCTTACATTCGGGAGTGCAGAGGGTATCCTGCTACTCCCACTTGGTGGCACAACACTCCTATAGTCTGGAGCCACGTTTGGTGATGTGGTGTGGCTAATTCCCATGAAGTGTTGGCGCCATCTTCGGATTTGTGCATCATCATTGGATAGGAGGTTACCTTCTAGATCTCTGACTGGTTTGTTCTGCCTGTGATTGGTACCTGCAATTCGTGCAATCTGCTGTTATAGCGAGCGCATGTTGTTCTCACCGGCTGCTCGTTCTGCGTCTGTCGCAAGTCTATCCAGCTGTGCTCTTTTGTCCTTTCTGGCGGACCTTTTCACCGCTCTGCATAGTCCGAGATACTCCTCACGGTACTGTGTAAGCTGGTCCGCCAGAGGCTTCAGGTTGTTCCTCCTTCTAATCAGGTCCCAGGTCCCTTCAGATATCCAGTCCGATCTTCCGCGTTGTTGCAGGCCAAGTATTTCCTCCGCCGTGGTCCTTAGTTGTCTGCAGGTGTGCTCCCATGGGTGGCCTTCTAGGGGGATCAGCTGTTCTCGCAATGTGGACGTCATTCTCGTCTTCAGAGTAGAGTCGCTAAGGAGGTGCAGGTTCAGGGGGGGCGCTCGCCGGTGTTGGCTGTTGCCAGTGTTCCTTGAGTGGTTGCGGTTGAGCTTTATGGAAAGTTCTCCAATGACCAACTCATGATCACTGTCTATGGCTGCTCCCCTTTTGTTCCGTACGTCCAGTAGCGAGTGTCTCCATTTCCTGCTAATGCATATGTGGTCGATCTGGTTGCGCGTGTTACCACTTGGAGACGTCCAGGAGTATTTGTGGACGTCTTTATGTGGGAACAGCGTGCCGCCGATGACCAGTTGGAATAGCTGGCAGAGTTCCACTAATCTCTTTCCGTTATCGTTGCGAGTCCCAGTTCCATGCTGGCCCATGACAGATCTTAGTCCGGTGTTGTTGGGGCCGATTTTTGCATTGAAGTCACCCATGAGGATGTTAATGTCACCTTGCCGTAACTTGTTGAGGGTTGCTATAAGGGCAGTATAGAAGTCGTCCTTGGTCTCGTCATTAGCGTCTTCCGTCGGGGCATAGCATTGAATGATGTTTATGTATCTAGCTCTACATCTGAACCTGGCGGTCATGATTCTATCAGAAATGGGTTCCCAGGAAACCAGTGCCTTCTTTATGCGCTTGGACACGTAAATTCCCACTCCATATCTGCTGCCGTCACTGTTGCCACTGTGTAGGACTAGATTGCTATCTGATGTTGTTGTTTCCCCACTGCCAGCCCACCTCATCTCGCTGATTCCAGCTATTGCAATGTGGAGTTTCTCCATCTCTGCCTCGAACTGTGCTAACCTAGATGGTTCTCTTAGAGTTCTAACGTTCCATTGTCCAATTCGTGTCCGTTTTGAAATGCCTATGGTCGTCATCGAATTTGGGGAGCCGTTAATGTTTAAATTTCTCGTATTAGTTTCAGTAATCGATTTAAGTTTTCGACCGATCTGGTGATTGGCCAGATGCGTCTTATCCCAGTGGTGGGGCTGCCACCTGTCGCCATCGGGGAGTGGCGTCTACGGTGTTGTGTTGTTATTCGTAGAAAAGCGAACAGTCTGGTAACGCGCTCGCCCTGCTGGGTGTTGTTGCTGTTCGCAGAAAACACAGGGTGCGCTTGGTACTATGTGGGCTGCTCCCGTTTTTTCTCCCATATAGCGAGGAGGGGGGGTGAGGCGGTGGGGCAAGTGGGAGTTGCCGAATTGTTGTAATAGGCATTTTTAATGTGGAAGAATACTTTCTAAAAGTTAGAAAAGTATTTCAGAGAGGAAGTTTGTATGGCCATGCTCTCGTCATGGGTGGGGGTTGAACCCACGACCCCGTGTTTAGCAGGTAGCTGCGCTATCCACTACACCACGATTTAAGTACCTTCAAAATATTTTATAACAAGAAAGTAAGACATATCTTTAAATCAAGCGGAAACGAGGAAAATATGCTTAAGTTCATGCAAGAGAAACTGCCAGAAAAAGGTCTAGTTGTAATATTTTGTGAACATTTAAGTTTATTTGTAAATTTTCAAGAAATTTCTAGGCAGTATTTTTTAAGTAATAAAAATTTAAGAATTCTACAGTCAGGAATATTGTTAGAAGACATTAATGATAAAGAAAAACTCTTGAAGATTATCGAAAACGAACACATAAAGAATAATCACTGAGGCATTAACAAAATTTGTATACCTATAAGAGAAAAACACTATTATCAAAAAATGCAAAAAGTTATTAAAAATTATTTTACCAATTGTAAAATTTGTAATTTAGCCAAATATGAATGGCAACCTATAAAATATAATTTAAATATTTCAGAAAAATAAACGATATAATTCACATAGACATCTGGTATCCTAAAAGAAATATTATGTACGTTACATCAATTGACAAAATGTCTAAATATGCCACCGCTCAACATAATAACGACAGATCTTGGATTTCCTTGCTTAGCGCAATAAAATTAAGAATTCAATACTTAGGAAAACCGAAAAAAATTTTAACTGATAACAAATTCGACATTGTCGTAATTAAGCAATTTCTCCTCGAAAATAACATATATGTGCAGTTTTCAACTCCGTATAAGAAAACTGGAAACTCGGAAGTGGAAAGATTACATTTATTCCTCAATGAACATATGCAATTGTAGAATGCTGATCCAAACAATATTGACACTGTTTTTAGAAAATGTTTATAAAGAAATTGTTTGCTATAATAATACGGATTAGGAGCTCTATGCGCGAAAGTGCAGTGGAAGAGGGAGAGAGAGAGCGAGTGTACGGGATCACACTGCCTACGGAAAATAAGCGCCCTTTCTGCGTGAACATTCTCTTCCCCACCTTGCGACGATACGCAGTAAAAATATAAGAAGACCTTCGAGGCCCCCCTAGCGAGGATACGCTGTAGGAATATTGGAGGCCTTTGCTCGGAAAAGCGTTGGATACGCTGAGCACTCGTGGACATGGAGTAGTGTATGGTGATCCTGGTCATACGACTGGCATCGCTCGTCACTGCGGCAAGATCCAGTGGAATGGTGGTGGGCCAGGCGATTGACGCACTATTTCTTCTCGATAACTGCTTGGAGCCTTTTCTCAGCGCTAAGCCATAGAAAACGGTGGCACTTCCGAGGAGGATGGTTCCCTTGGCAAACTCGGCATGGGTAGGATAAAATACCTCGGGAACGTCTGCATTTCATCTCGTCGTATGGAACCCAGTAATTGGAGGAATCGGGAGCAGTAGTTACTCGTGTGGAGAACGAGGAAATCCTTTGGATCGGAGCAGATGCAGTATCAGGAGGAGTCGGTTCACTGGAGGAGCAGTTGCTTGGATGCAACTAAGTGTGATGCCGACCGTGACACATGAAGCACTTGTGGGCTCTTGTGCAATTATGGATTTGATGACTGCTTGCAAAGCAATTTAAGCACAACTGCTTTTTTCGGATGTAAGCGGTGCGATCCTCTGTCGTCATCTGAAGGAAGCGTGGACATAAACGCACAGGATAGTTCTCTTTGGAACATACATCGCATCTTTTGGATAACGGAACGATCCTCGTACTGGAGGATTTCAGTATTCGTGGCGACGGATGGTGTCGTTTCTGACGGATGGAGGCGCAACTTAGGAGGTTGAATAGAACCTATAGTTTCTAGAGTTCTATGGCGCTCAGTCAGGAATGAATCAAGTTCTTGCCACGTAAGAATTTCGGTTTTATTTGTTAAGGACTGCTCCCATAGTGAGAGCGTCAGCTTTGGAAGCTTCGTGGAGCACAAATAAACCAGGAAACAATCCTAATTATCCGTAGGAAGGCTGTGGTGTAAGAGCGCCGTTGAAGAAGAGAAACATTTACTGGGTATCCTTGTTGGCGATTCGATTCCAAAATGTTCACCCTTTTCAGGCTTGTCGACCATTAACCATCAGCTGAGCAGGACCCCTTGATTCCTAGCTCTAGCGGGAGATGTGGGGGGGTTTTTGCTGTGGATAACGATTGCTACACCCAAAGGTTTTATTATAGAATCCCTCCTGAATTTACACAATGAGACGATCCTCATATGAACTAAACAGCGGAAAAAAAACAAACAACTCCACTGCCTCAGTTTCTGCTTCTAGAAAATTAACAGAAAGCGAAACATAATTAAACTATAATGTGAGAGAAGGAAGCACGAATTTGTATATAAGCCTGGCGGGGTGGGTTTAGATGTTAATTTCCACTCCCACTATCATTACCCTCCCATCCATAGTCTTCAGTATAATCTTTTTCAGAAGACCCCAAATGTAATTAAATATGCATCATTTAATTATGCTCCCCTGCCGTTAATAAGAACTTAGAGTTTCATCTTTACAACAATTTTAATTTTCAATAAACAATTTCTCCTTTCTTTTTGAGTGAATTTCTTGCAGTGTACATATTTCTAACTAATTAGTGTAGCAGGCCAATGTGTATTAGTATGCTCTGGGCACATTATTTTGTTACGCTCTTTTGAGAGAGCATGGGGCTCTCAAAAGAGGCTCTGTCTGTAAAACGGGGGTTGGAAGAGAACTGCCGGAGAGCAGCGGATCACTTCGGTACGAGCACGCAAACAAGAAAGAACGAACAAGAACTTAGTGGAATAATAATTAGAACAAAGAAGAACAAGCTTGGAAAAGTGTAAAGATAATTAGAAAAGACAAGATAGTTAAACATAGTTGTAAGAAACATTGTGAATAATAATATAATAATCAACGGAATACATATAATAAATAAAATAATATAATTAAAGAACATCCTGACACAATCTCAGAAGTGGGATCAAGTGCAAAATTTTTCGCGACCTACATATGTACATAACAAAACAAAAATGAATTTAGACTACAATAAAGTGAAAGTGCATCCGGAAATCGGGATGGCAGCGAAAGTTCTCAAAAATCTTCAACAGCAGATCGACAGTGCTGGTTCGAAAACTAGAAGCGCGCGACTTAGTGGCGCCACGATCGACGTGTTTGATCAAGAAGGAGAGCTTAGCAACCGTTCGCCGTGTGATATACAGCGGAGCGAAATAGATGGCAAGCGAAGCAGCAGAGGCAGAGGAGACGAAAAGGCGCAACTTAGAAACAGCAGCGGCAGAGACAACGGTTCGGAGAATTTGGCACAACAAAACAATAAAAACTTCGAGAATGCAGAGCAACAAGGCGACAGAAATTTCGAGAGTTTAGAACAGCGACGCGGGAGAAGTTTCGGGATCAGACAGCGTAGAGGCGACGGCACAGGCGATGACGCCAGCGTTAGCAGAGACGTCAGCAGAGAAAATTATGATGAAATGCTAGAGCGGCAAGACAATAAATTCGAAAATTATGGGTTTTTGTCGCCCGGATTTAATATGGCCAAGGAAATGCTGATGAACTTTGAAGGTGAAATGTGTGTGCGATTCTGGATCGCTCAATGGGAAAACATTTCGGCGTTTTTTAACTTGTCGGGCGTGCAACGACATGTTTTGCTGATCAGCAAATTAAAGGGAAGTGCCTCGCAATGGATGCATGCAGATGCAGGACGGTTTAAAACCAATAAACGAGTTACTTGGGCAATTGAAGTTGGCTTTCGGCGAATTTTGTTAGAAAATGAAATGTTTGCGGTCTACTTTGAGGAAAAATGCAGGCTGGCTCGAGAAGTCGGTATGACCAAGGATGAACTGCTGGATGAACTCGTGGAGGGCATTCCAACATTAGATTTGCGTACACAGGCAAAGATCCGATGTTTTGAGGAGCCGGAAAAAATTCGAAAAGCTTTTGCCGATATTAGACTTCCAACAAGGGTTGCAACAGCGGAAAAATTACCAGCGGTGAAGTCGGCGTCAGCGAGTAGCGAGACTCGTTGTTTTAATTGCAACGCAAAGGGACACTGGAAGAGGGAGTGCACCAAGCCAAAAAGGTCACCAGGTTCGTGTTATGGATGTGGCGCAGAGGACCACCGGATTGCTGAGTGTCTCCAGAACAAGAAGAAGGCGGAAAATAATTATGTAAGATTGTTCAAAATTTTTTGTGTTGAAAATCCGAGGCAGCAGTTTCATTGATAAAACGATCTTTTGTACCAAAAAACGTAAAATTAGAACCACAAAAAGAAAGTTATTGGGGAATTAATATAAGTTTATTGGAAAGCATTGGTAAAATCTTATGTTATATTTGGAGAAAAGAGATTAAGATTTTATTTAAATTAATTGTGGTGGCTGATGAATCTATGGGCTGCAATATTGTACTGGGGCGAGACTTTATGGATGCTTGCGACTTAAAGATTGATTTAGGCGCGTTAAAAATTGTTACGGTAGAGAGTATTGAAACTGATGACAAGGAAAAAACAACTTTGAAAGAACTTTCAAATAATTGTATGAAAATTAGCGACTCGGAGATTAATGCTGAGAATCTGAAGTAAAAAATTTTGGAAGAAATTTAAGTTGTGCAAATTTAGGAAGCTTTGATAAAAGAAATTTAGGTACGTATTCAGGAAAAAAATGTTTTTGCACATGTTTAGGTGTAAATTGCTTAGGTAAAAACTTAGGAACGGACAGTTTAGGTAGAAGGTTAGATGAAAAAAGGTTAGGTAAAAGTTTAGATGCGAATATTTTAGGTAAAAGTTTAGATGAGAATATTTTAGGTAAAAGGTTAGATAAGGATACTTTAGGTACAATATTAGATGAGAATATTTTAGGTAGAAGTTTAGACGAGAATATTTTAGGTACACAGTTAGATGAGCATATATTAGGTACAAGTTTAGGTGATAATGTATTAGGTACAAGCTTAGGAGAGGAACATTTTAGTACATATTTAGGAAGAGATTTAGGGACAAGATTAGGAGGAAAATGTTTAGGTACATGTTTAGGTGAAAATTGTTTAGGTAAAAATGTAAGAGAAAACGGTTTAGGGACAAGCTTAGGGAAAAACGGTTTAGGTACAAGTTTAGGGCAAAACGGTTTAGGGACAAGCTTAGGGAAAAACGGTTTAGGTAAAAGTTTAGATCAGAACGGTTTAGGTAAAAGTTTAGGTCAGAACGGTTTAGGTACAATTTTAGGTCAGAACGGTTTAGGTAAAAGTTTAGGTCAGAACGGTTTAGGTAAAAGTTCAGGGCAAAACAGTTTAGGTAAAAATTTAGGAAATAATGATTTAGGTACAAGTTTATGTACACATAAATTAGGTGAACAAATAGGAGTGTTGGAGGAAAGTTTTGAGAAGGAAATGTTACAAATAAATATTTTAGAAGATGATAATAATGAAGTAGTGTACAATATTGGGGATCAGGTTAGTTATGCGGATAAAATGAAGCTTATAAAAATTTTAGAGTCGAAATATATTTATGTACCGAGACCGGAGGTACCAAAAAATAAATGTGAAATTAATATAATATTAGAGAGTACAAAACCGTTTAGTTGTGCGCCTAGGAGGCTGTCGTATAGTGAAATGGAAGCGTTGCAGAAAATGTTAGACGAATACTTAGAAAAGGGTATTATTCAGTAGATCTGAATATGCTTCGCCAATTGTATTAGTGAAGGAAAAGTCTGCGGAATTTAGATTATGCATAGATTTTAGAAGGCTAAATATGGTTATGGTCAAAGATAATTATCCCATCCCCTTAATTGATGATCTTTTGGACAAATTAGTTGGTAAATCGGTTTTTACAAAATTAGATTTGAAAAATGGGTACTTTCATGTGTTTGTAAACAAAGATTCGGTGAAGTATACATCGTTTACGACGCCATTAGGGCAGTTTGAGTTTTTGCGAATGCCAATGGGATTGAAAACGGCACCGCAAGTATTTCAAAGATTTGTGAATGATATATTTATTTATTTATTTTTTTTTTTATTTATTAGAAAAATATAGCAAGTGACTGCTATTGTAGGCCGTATCCTTACCTCAGCCGAAGTAAGGAGTGTTTTTTAACGATGTGCTCCGACTCACATCATGTGGGCCGAGGCAAGGATAGGTGTCTTAAAACATTATGTGTATTTAAATCTAACGGCATTTCAACATGTAACAAAAAGTATAACTCATTATAAAAAGAACATAAAACACGAAAAGGGTCATGCAACTCGAAGTTTGTTTTACAAAAATTGAGAGTAAAATTATTAGCCGGATTAGCCTGAAACTCAGTTCTACATCGATTCAGGTGGTTCTTGTAACATTCAGAGTTGTGAGTCAGAAAGTCAGAGCGGGCTATTAAATATCTAGCACGATCGACTTGCAGCCTGGTTCGTCTGAATTTTTTAAAAAGTCTGGAATTCACGTTTTTTAAATAGGAAAGTCGACGAGAAAACCAGGGAGGCTTATGCGAAATGTCAGGAGAGGGAAACGATGGAACAAACATGTCAAAACCGGAGTAAAGTGTGTCATAAAAGCGCTCAACCATATGCAAGGGATCGTCAGTGGAGTCAAGAAAAGTCCAGTCGATTAATGATAAATAAGAGATCATGTCAGTGAAATTAGCTTTAGGAAAGCAGCAAAAAGAGGCTGGCTCAGCTAAAGGACACGGCAGTAATGGAGTCGAGGCTTCTAGAATTAACTCCAATGTGGGATGATAAGCATCTTCAGGGCTGGAGAGAGGATCGATTCTAGAGACGTAAGCATTGGCAAACTCCGACGAAAAAATTAAGTCTAGGACTTTCTCTCCACAGTTCTTAATAAAATTTAATTGTCCCAATGAAAGGTCGATAAGGCCATGAATAAGATCGTGAGGTGCAGTGGGAACTAGAAAATTCGAGTCAGGAGAGGGCACCCAAGATATGAAAGGCAGGCCGATGGACGAGTGTATATTTTGGATTAGCATTGAATGCTGCAAATATATATCACTGTCAGACCGGGGTGGGATGAACGAGCATGAGACATAAACAAAATAATCGTGAACACGGATGCGAACTGCAACAAACTCTAAATTACAATTTATGTCAGTTATCGGAAGCAAGTTTGAAACAAGATTAGACTTAACAGCGATAGGAACACCACCGCCGATACGCATAAGACGATCACGTCTGTAAACGACATAGTTTCCTGCAAATAATTCACTATCAGAGACACTGTTGACGTGCAGTTTACTAAGTTTGCCTAGTAAGCTGCGGACATTCTGGTAGTGTAGGATAAAGGAGTCTTTTAGTTTTTTGGAGTTCTAGCCGAAGGAGACCGTGGCACGCGAGCCCGAGGGTCACTCTTGTTGAAAAACTCATGAACAATTGCGTGTTCAGGCCATACGGAAGTATCAAGAACTCTAGGAACTAGTACATCAGAAATTCCAATTTTAAACGAAGATATGTCATGTCTTTGCTTAAAACTGAATTTAGTGATAGTAAATTCGGTAACAGAAACATTCAACTTGTTGCTCAAATGGGTCCTTACATCTACCTCAGAGGCCCCTGGATTGAGGCGGGAAACAAAGATTAGCTTCTTAGGAGCAACGCCAGCTAAAGGGGCTGGTCTTCGTTGGGCAACTCCAGAAATTGTAGAAACTTGGGGTGCTCGGCTGGTGATTGGTAGCGCTAAAGTTGAGACCGCCGGAGGCACCCCAGGATGGGCATCCAAGTCCAACGACGCGCAGTCAGCGGCAGCCGACGTGGATGGTTGGTCGGCGTTGACGGGATGTAGATCCAAAGGCACGTCGAAGTTGGCTGGTTGCAGACCCAAAACCATGTCGTCACTATTCCCGCCAGATATGGGGGCAAGAACAGCAACTTCACCTGGGCCGTTGACCACGGCCGCGGTGTTATCAGCGGGCTTAGATCGAGGGCTAAACCGCATAAGGGGGCTCGCAGGGTCTGGAACAAATAGGAAGCTGTTATAGTAGTTAGGTTGCTCATTTGTTGATTTGCGGAGTCACTTAGCAGCTTAAGTGATTTAAAGTGCTGCTCCGCCTTCTGGAAACTGCTTGATAAGTCCCTGAAGCCGGCAGCCAAGGACTGAAACTCGAGGTGAGTTTGCCTCATAAAAGCCCTCATGTCCGATTTGATATGCAGGCAGCTCGGGCAGGTCCAATCCAATCCAGAATTGCTCCGTATGCGATCAGCAATGCGCGGGCCAATTTGTCCAAGATCGGCGCATGCAGGGTGAGCGATATTGTTGCAGAGCCAACAATAAACACTGGCCTGCCGCGCGGTAATTGCACCGCCGCTCGGACACGGATTGATGCAACAGGTTGCCATTATTTTAAAATAATTTGCACAGGAGCAGTCAAATCAGGCAATAAAATTTGACAAATATCGCGGCGAAGGAACCAAACAAAACAAAAGACCGAAAAGCGCGAAAATAAAAGCTTTTTCTTAGCGCAGAGAAGTAATAAGTTTGTGTGATTGATTTCGCGTATGCAAAACACTTGCACAACAACAAACACTAGGCGATGCAGCGATAAGCGGTAAACACAGAGCGCAAGAACAGAAAGGCAGAGCAATCTGATGAAATGAAAACCAAATTAGTTTTACGTAAATAAAGTCACTGTATTTGTTTAAACTGAATCAGCTGTTTATGGATAATAAATATCACAGAAACGCTGACAACTTGCCAAAAATTTGGGCTGAGTTGAATAAATGTTCACTATTAAAACTTTGAAAAAGGAAGAGCGGTAGAAAAACACGTTCGACAATACGTGAAAACAAGGTTATAATATATATGGATGAGATTTTAATTGCAAGTCAAGGCATCAAAGAACATTTAGAAATATTAGTAGAAGTGTTAAGAAGATTAGTAGAGAATAAATTAGAACTTAGAATGGATAAATGCAAATTTCTGCAGAATAAGGTAAAATATTTAGGTTTCTTGATTTCAAATGAGGGAATTAAAGCTGATGAAAAGGGATTAGAGGCTATACAAAATTTTCCGGTGCCAAACAAAGTACAAGCTGTACAAGCTTCATAGGTCTATGTTCTTACTTCCGCCGGTTTATAAAAGATTTTTCGATATTAGCAAAACCGTTATATGATTTACTGAGAAAGGATAGAGCTTTTGAATTTGGAAAAGAAGAGTTAGATTGTTTCACACTTTTGAAGGATAAATTAGTCGCAGCCCCAGTGTTGGCTTTATATGATCATAGGGATGAAGTAGAGCTTCATTGCGATGCGAGCGCGTTAGGTTTTGGGGCGGTATTGCTTCAGAGAAAGGAAGATAGGAAACTGCATCCGATATTTTACTTTTCAAAAAGGTCCACGGCGACGGAAGCTAAATATCACAGCTTCGAATTAGAGACATTAGCTATAATTTATGCACTTAGGCGATTTAGGATATATTTACAGGGTAAACCTTTTAGAATTGTCACAGATTGTAACTCTTTAACTTTGACGTTGAATAAGATAGAGTTGAACCCAAGAATAGCAAGGTGGGCTTTAGAACTGCAAGAGTTTGATTATGAATTGAAGCACAGAGCGGGGAAACAAATGCAGCACGTGGATGCGCTTAGCAGGTGTAACAACATTATGATAATTGATGCAAATACATTTGAGGATAATTTGATAATTTGTCAGTCGAGAGATATTAAGATAGAAGAAATTAGGAAAATTTTAGAAAGAAGGGAGCATAAATGGTTTGAAATGAGAAACGGTGTCATATGTATATAGGAAGGATAATAACAAAAATTTATTGTTTTATGTACCAAATCGAATGGAGCAACATGTGCTATATAAATATCATGACGAATTAGGACTGGGAGGGATAAAATGTTAGATGCAATTAGTAAAAGTTATTGGTTCCCGAACATGAAGGAGAAGTTTGTGAACACATCCAGAACTGTTTGAAATGTATAGCGTTCTTCCCTAAAGTAGGAAAGGGAGATGGGTTACTGCACAGTATACCCAAAGGGAATAAACCATTTGAAGTTATTCATATCGATCACTATGGGCCAGTAGACAATAGTAGATCAAAAAAACATATTTTAGTGGTGATCGATGGATTTACGAAATTTGTTAGACTTTACACTACAAAAACAACAAACACAAAAGAAGTTTTGAGCACATTAGCAGACTATTTTAGGGCGTACAGCAGACCAAGGTGTATTATATCAGATCGAGGAAGTTGTTTTAAGTCAGCGGATTTTGAAAATTTTGTCGAAGAAAGAAATATAAAACACATTAAAATTGCTACAGGGTCACCACAAGCCAATGGTCAAGTTAAGCGAGTGAATAGAAGTTTGGGGCCGATGATTGCGAAACTAACAGAACCGGAGAGAGGATTACATTGGGATATAGTAGTGGAACAAGTAGAGTATTCGTTAAATAATACATGGCATAGCAGCATTAGACATCTTCCAAGTGAAACTTTTTTTTGGAATAGCTCAGAGAGGAGATGTTAGTGATGAATTAGAGGAGAAATTAGGAGAGAGAGAAGAAGTTAGAGAAGAATCAGAAGACGAAGATGAAATTATTGAAGAAAAATTGACAAATTTAGAAGAACTTAGACGAAAGGTAGAAGGATGCCAAATAAAGGCTCAAATAAGAAATGAAAATTATTACAACGCGAAAAAGAAAAATAATTTGGAATACAGAGAGGGGACTACGTTATGGTAAAAAATTTTGATAGCACCGCGGGAGTGAGCAAGAAATTAATACCGAAAAGCAAAGGACCATACGTTATTGGGAAAGTCTTAAGAAATGACAGATTTTTGTTACAAGACATCGACGGGTTTCAATTATCTCGAAATCCATACCAAGGGGTTTGGAGCGCAAATAATATTAGGCATTGGATGCATGATGAAAATAAATGTAGATAATTAGTGGGTAATAAAAATATTAGTAAAAACAAGGAAATTTTGTAAATTAGAATTGTATTAGTATATAAGTTGTATATTTTGTAAACTACTAGTAAGAATAAGTTAAGACATTGTAATGCCGAGATAGAGGGCTATCTCAAGGTCAGGACGGCCGAGTTGTAGTAGCCCAATGGGTATTAGTATGGTCTGGGCACATTATTTTGTTACGCTCTTTTGAGAGAGCATGGGGCTCTCTCAAAAGAGGCTGTCTGTAAAACGGGGGTTGAAAGAGAACTGCCGGAGAGCAGCGGATCACTTCGGTACGAGCACGCAAACAAGAAAGAACGAACAAGAACTTAGTGGAATAATAATAAGAACAAAGAAGAACAAGCGTGGAAAAGTGTAAAGATAATTAGAAAAGACAAGATAGTTAAACATTGTGAATAATAATATAATAATCAACGGAATACATATAATAAATAAAATAATATAATTAAAGAACATCCTGACACATTAGGCTTACTAGCTTTAATCTCATAATTCCATACTCTTAATTCCTTAAGTCTGATTCCGTATTTTTCTAAGTTTTGCTCCTTATTTTACATTATTTATCTTTATTTATTTTTCGCAAAAATCTCAATTCATTTTTATTTTTTATTGATTTATTTTATAGTGCCAAGCTTTTCTTTTTCTTGTTTGTTACCAACAAAAGAACATTGACGTGGTGTGTGTGTTTTTTTTTATGTTGTAGTTGTTAAGTAATCATTAATCCTAAACAACTATTTAGTGTTTTTCTTTTTTCTATGGGGTTTATTTATTTAATCGCATCATTGAAAGAAAAAGGTTTCTATTGCTAAAAGGAGAAAATATGTAGGTGCAAATCATGTTAATATTAATTTCTTTCAGTGTAGTCGTCAAGGATTACGTTACATTATAGTGCTTTAAATTACCATGTTAGAATTTGGATAAGAATCGAAAGAGTAATTGACAAAATAGACAAATCAATCGGAGCGAGCGGTTGATAAGCCTTAACTCAGGTAGCCAGGCTCTACACTGAACTACATAATTGCAATTTCGTAACTTTAAGTTATACATAGTTTTGTTTTGGTTATATATATAATTTTTTTTTTAATTTCACTCACCCACTGTTGGTTCTTGAAGAAGGCCTTCTTGTCGATGCGGTGTTGGGGGTTATTAGTAAGAAAACTTCAAACTATAAATGCACTATTTAGGTTTTTCCAAAGTGATAATTAAAGTATAGGATTATTTATTAAATTTTTTTTTTTGCATTTCTTTCATTTCGTTTTTTTATATTGTCATGATTAATTATTTTTATTTTGGTTTGAAGTATTTTTTTTTGCATTGGCAACGAAACTTTTTTTCTCTCTGTGTACGATTTTACATTGGGTTGGCCAGCTTGTGTTTTTTTCTCTTTTCTTTTACTTATCACCTGCACACACACACACATCACTATCAAATGCTTTTGTTTTATGTAATATATAATATGTTTAACTTCAATACATTTTTGGGTTTTTAGGCACTGAAGGTATTTTAATCTGTTTTTGTTTTACACTAGTTTTGTAAGGGTTTTTATTTCTATGTAGGTTTTCTGTAGATTTTTTCCTGCGACCTCCGAACAAATTGTCTCCCAGCAGAGGTAGCTGACTCCATCCGAACTTTTGGGTCGGCGTAGAAGAGTTTAAAATTCAGCTTCGTTTCCTCGGGTAACTGCGGGAATATAACTCATTCATTTCGGGCAATATTTTCCCAGAATTGCTTGGATATTTACCCAGTGATTTTCTTCTTTAGTGGAATCGATCGACCTGGTGATTTCTCGCTGAGTAGTCGACGATAAAAATAACACGCGTGACCTAAACGTGCACAACTGTTATTATAATATGCTTTTTTTTTTAATTATCATTGAAATATTTGCCTTGCCGACACGGCAATCCACGGTCATTTATTAATTGCCTTTTCTTTGTGGCCTTTTAATCTTGATGCCGAAATAAAAGCTAGATTAATGTTGGGAGCTCATGTGATTGTACTCTCCAGTTCTTTTTTCTTGATTTGCCTTTTTTCTAGGTCTTATCTCTGCTGGGACTGAACTTATCAGCTTGACGATCGTCGTAAGAAAAGATCGAAGCTAGATGCTGGGGACCCGAAGAACCCTTATCCGAATCAATATTCGCTAGCTGGTCAATTGCCATTTAGATGACGTTGCCAGATAAGGTTCCGATAATTATTATCGCTACTAACTAAGGCGCGAATTTCGGTGATTTAAAAAAAAACTTGATATATGGAGACATTACAAGGCCCGACAAATTTAGGGATGTGAGGCAGTTCTGGATTGTATTTTGCAGCTCATTCAAGGCTGCCGAAGATTCTTGTGCGACGGACTGCATGTTTAATATCTAACTGAGCGGAAACCTTTGTTGGTGAGTGGCGAATTGGAAACTATGGAATGAGCTTCACCACTAGTCTTGGCATTTAGATAGAAGAACTTTTCAACAGAGGTCAGCGCAGGATTGTCTATATAGACTGCTGTGAAAAGGTCTCGGAAAGTCGGCCAGCGAATATAATCGCCCGAGAAAACTTCGGTTTCGCACGGAGGAAGGCGGCAGGCAGACGGAAGGGAATTTTGGGGCGGAACGGGTTGGATTTGAGCTGCATTAGAAGCGATCGTATCGATCTGTTCCATGAGCCTTGCGGCACATGGTGTCCGTCGCGCCCTCTAAGCCAACTGAAATTTCCTATGAACAAGCTTCATATTCTTTCCCGACCTTATCCCATAGCGCGCGGACTTGGTAGAGATGATTTTTTTTTTTTTTTGTATGCTTTGCTTTTATTTATTGAATCTTCTCATTTACGAGACTAACAATAAATGTATCAAATCTTATACTATAACCTAACTAGGAGTCAGTGGCCCTGACACGTTATGGCTGGGTTGGAAGGTCTGTACGTTGCAGGCGGGTTCGGCTGGAGACCCGAGTCAAGACCCTTGCTAGAGGATTTGGTGGACAGAGAGTTTTTCATTGTAGGACGCTTTTTGCTTGTCTATTTCATCTTTTACTGCGAGAATGCCGAGGTCCCGGTGGATGTTTTGGTTACGAATATACCATGGTGCGCCAGTGATAGTTCGCAGGATCTTTGATTGGGCTCGCTGTATGATGTCTATGTTGGATCTGCTCGCGTTCCCCCACAGCTGGGAGCCATACGTCCAGATTGGCTTAAGAGTGGAGTTGTAGAGCAGGACCTTGTAGTCCAGACACAAGGGCGATCGTGAGTTTATAATCCAGTGGAGGCTGCTGGCTTTCAGTTTTAGGTGCAGTTTCTTGCATTCGATATGTCTACGCCATGTTAGACGTCTGTCGAGGTGGATGCCGAGATACGTTACTTCATTAACTTGGGAGATCTGCGTGCTATTCATACAGAGCGGAGGGCAAGTTTGTCTGTTAAGGGTAAACGTTATGTGTTTACACTTTTGTTCGTTTATTTTAATACGCCAGTCAGATAGCCACTTCTCGACTACCACGAGGTGGTTGGCGAGTTGGGTTGTTGCACGGACTGGGCATCTGGAGCGGCTAAGGAGTGTCATCGGCGAAGGTGGATGTTGTTAGTCGGTCACTCGTGGGAATATCTGCTGTGTAAAGGACGAATAAAGTTGGCCCAAGTGCGCTACCTTGTGGGACCCCAGCTTCGATGGTGTAGCTGTCGGAAATTGTTGTGTTACATCTTACTGCGAAGGCTCTATTGTAGACGTAGGATTCAAGGAGTTTATGAGTGTACCCGGGCAAGTGTGTTTTAATTTTATGCATAAGACCTTTGAGCCAGACGCGGTCGAATGCTTGAGATACGTCGAGGAATATCGCGCTGCAATATTCCCTATGCTCGAAGGCTGTGCGAATTTCTGGTGTTATTCTGTTTACTTGCTCTATAGTTCCGTGTTTTTCTCTGAAGCCAAATGGATGGGCTGGAATAATGTTGTGGGCTCCCATATATGGTATTATGCGCGTTAGAAGGCATTTTTCGAATAATTTGGACAGGCATGATAATAAACTTATTGGTCTGTAAGATGACGGAATCGTGTGATCTTTTCCGGGTTTCGGTATCATTATAATAATTGATTTTTTCCATTTCCTTGGATAGTAGCCGAAACTTATGATTCCATTGAAGAGTTTACAGATGACCTCAATAGCACTGTACGGAAGTTCCATTATCATTTTTGTAGTTATTAGGTCACCGCCTGGAGCCTTTTTTGGTTTTAGCTCCCTGATGACTTTTGTAATCTCGTTCGGCTGAAATGTAGTTGGCGTGGATTCAGTTTCGAAGTGGATTTGCGGAGGAACATAATCATTAGCTGCGGGGTTCGGCTGGAAGGCGCCTCTGAGATGTAAGGCAAATGATTCGGCTCTATCTTTGTCGCTGCGGGCCCAACACCCTGAATAATTCCTTATAGGAGTGACGGTTTGAATTGGAGAGCTTAGATTTGGGTGAGCCCTCCACAAGGGATGCTTTGTACTAGTTGGCGAGAGTTTTCCAATATATTTAAGTTGTTCGTTTTCAGCTTCTTGCTTCAGGGCCCGGTTTAGATTGCGGGTGGCTTCAGTAAGACGTTGCTTTGAGCATGGCGATCTGCTGGTTTGCCACGCTCGTCGCAGACGCCTCTTTTCCTGAACCAGCTGTTCGATTTGCCGGTTGGTTTTGAACTTCTTAAATTCCCCATCTTTCCGTATAGGGGTTGAGATCCTGGCTGCTGTGACGAGTACCTCTTCCAGGGCGGAGGATGTCCGCTTCGATATTTAGTTGGGGAGTTAGCTCAATGTGGGAACTCACATACTTTCTGTATTTCATCCAGTTAGTGTTGTGCGACGTCAGGCTGTAGGGGTGGTCCGCAATTTCTGGGCTTTGAAGAAGGCTTATCAACATAGGCGAGTGGTCAGATGAGAGATCCGGTAGTGCTATGGCGCTTATTAGATTGCGTGGGATGTTTTTTGTCACCGCGAAATCAATTAGATCTGGGATCTTTTTTGGGTTTGCAGGCCAATATGTGGGGCTACCAGGAGAAACGTAGTCCAGTTTATTGCTCACCTTTATAAGTGCATTATACAGTTGCCTTCCCTTGGGAGTCACAAGGCGTGATCCCCAGTGCGTGTGTTTGGCGTTGTAGTCTCCTGCGGCTATGAAGCGATCCCCCAGAGTGTTGTAGAAGTCCATGAATTGACCTTCAGAGATAGTAAATCGAGGTGGGCAGTAGACAGCGGCAATACAAAGGTTGCCGTTTCCTGAATGCACTTTTATGGACGTGGCTTGCAGGTAATTTGTTGCAAACCGTTGATGAAAGTGGTGTTTGATGCGTTCTCTGATTAAGATGCCCGTTCCGCCGTGGGTCTTGCCATCCGGATGATCTGTGCGGTAAAAGGTATAACCTCTTATATGGAAGTTATATCTCCCTGTGAGGTGCGTTTCAACCAGCAGCATGGCGTCGATGTGATTTACGTTTAGGAATTGAGTTATTTCAAGTTTATGCCGTGAAATGCCGTTGGCATTCCACATGGATATACGTAGGTTAGTCATTTATTATTTGGACTGTTGTGCTACAAACAACTGAATTACCATGTTCTGGTTCTGAACAAGGGTTTGCATGGTTGTTTTCATGAATGACATAAGTTCCATCATACTTTGTTGCATGGTGAACATCATAGATTCCAATTTGTTTTGCGGCTGCCCTGGAACCTGCTGAGCATTTTCTGAGTGAGGCTGGGGTGGATTTTCCATGCCTGTTCTTAGTGCTTCGGCGTAGGAGATTCCCTTGGTTGTATTTAGCTGCCCAAATGATGATCTGGCTGCCTTGGCGAAAAATACGTCTGGCGTACTTTTTGAGTTGTAATACACATTTTGTGTATGTTGTTGGTGCGTAGCTGTCGCTCGTCGCATGCGACTCTTCAGCTCCTTGTAGACCGCACAGCCTCTGTAGTTTGCCGTATGGTTTCCTGGGGTCTTCTTTGTTTGCGGGGCAGTTTACGGAGTTGTGGAAGTCTCCGCAGACTACGCAGACCGTCCGAAGTGTGCAGTATGTCTTGGTGTGTCCATACTCTTGGCAGTTTGTGCATTGAACAGGGCCGTTGCGTTTGTGGGGTTCTTCCACGGTGATGCTTCTATGGAGTAAGAGCTGCAGCTTGTAGATCGGGTGCACTTCGTTTTTCTTTAAGGCTTTGCTATCTGGTTCGAGCTCGACCTTGAAAAGTGGTTGCGGTTTTTTGTTTCTGTTAACAATATTGCTAACATTTTTGGCACAGAAGCCCCTGGCCTTAAGGGCTTCTTGAATTTCAGAGGGGGTGACGTCAGGTTCTATACCTTTTAGCACAACTTGCCCCTTGTGCTTTTTAGTTGATAGGTGTAAAAGTTCATTTTTGTGTCTTCCAGGTACTTAGACACAGCTCGGAAGTGTTCTTCGGACTTCGTTTGAACCTTTGTTTCGTGTATGTTCCCTTTAATAAGCGGAACAACATGGAAATTCTCGTCCCCGACCAGCGCAACAATTTTGTTGACCAGGGCGCTTGAACTTTTTTCCCTTATGTTAATAGGTGGGGGCTTAGGTTTCCTTTGGGTCTCCTGCCCCAACTCTGGTTGGCTGTTGTCCGCCTCTGCTAAGATGGAGAAACGGTTTTCATTGGAGCTCCTCGTTTGGTCGGTGCTTTTGTTGGTTCGGTTGATCTTTGGTTTGTTACCAACCGTGTTGAGTGGACTAAGCTTGCGCTTAATCTGGATGTAGCGGTCCATACCGGTCTGTATAGCCGGGACCGCTTGTTGCTTATCGGAGCTAACTGTTTTTGTTGCCATTTTATTTTGTTGTGCATCCGTTGGGACCGAACTCGCAATATTGGTAGTTGGTTTAATTATTAGTGGTGATTTTGCTGCGACTTCAGAAATTGTAGCACTGCTTGTTGTTGGAGCTTCATTCAGCGAAGCCGGCGGTGGTGGGGTTTGGCATTGGTAACTCCAAGATGCGGGAGTTGGGGTGAGCAGGGAGGGTGAGCAAGAGCTGGCTCTCTTGCTGTCGACGGTCATTAGAGTCGAGTTGCTCTTTGTCGACTTCTGATTTTGATCTATATCGCGAGTTGAGAAATAAGAGTAGCAAGCATTTCTTGAGTTGACGGAGCTTCTACGCTCATTCTTTTGATCGCTGCTCATTTTTCGAGCTTGTTATGCGTGGCACTTATTTGTTTAAATTAAACAAGCACTTGTATTAATCATAACACTAGTTATGATTATATTTTTCTTTGTTTTTTAATTGTTAGCGTCTTTTCGCACTGTTTGGACTGCTCCAGTATAATATTCTTTATTATTGTAGTATGTTCACATAGCGAATGCACACTGTACTCAGTATTATGCATAAATAAATACAATAAATACAAATATATTAATGCACTTAATTTATAAGTCAAAGACCCTTGCAATGGGCTATCCAAGTGCTGAGTCCGCATTTTATACATGCGCGACATACGTGAACATAATAGCTCCCCCTATCTCAGCGACCCTTCGCCGTCTCTTACTTATTGTAGTATGCGCCTATGTAACATTAAGAACATTTAAGTACAATAGTACTTAAAACATACAAACGCATAGCAGCACGTTGTTACTGCGTTTATGCAATCAATAAGGCCCAGACGGATGTAACATGATCATCCACTTTAAGGGGCCAATATATATTTGCACGGTCAGCGTTCCCACGCTTACCAAGTGCCAAATACATAAGTGCATAACTCTCTCTCCCGATCAGCATATATAGATATATGATATACATAAGTGAGCCGCTCCGCTGCTGGCGTAGCCGCAGCTACGCGGTTTAGCCTTAGGCGAAATGTATTTAAGGAACATATGAAATAATTAAATTAACAATTAAGAAAACACTTTCATTGGAGCGGGACCTTACCTGCTCCAATCAAATAAAAAACCAATTCAAACCATTAAAACGAAAACTGAAGTGTTTCTTATTATATGGCGACCGTGACTCGCTGCAATCATTGGAAAAATGTACAGATAAGTACATCGGATTGGATGGACGAAGTGCTATCGATTTTTACGGCCGATGAATGGGAGGAATTGATTAACTTGGACGAGGAATTGGAGATCCAAGAATCAGAAGAATCAGAAGAATCAAGCTGATCCAGCAATCAGTCCCCTATGGATGTCTACTCTGTGAAATGTACAGCAAACAGCGACTTTCCTAGCGAAACTACTAAAGAAAAGGCGGCATTCAGCAAAAATTTATAAAATCATACAATTACAATTCGTTTATTACTACGAAATGAGGACACCCTCATCCCGGCATCACTAGCCGAGAATATCCGTATATGCAGCGGAAAATAAATAGTCTGTGCGAGGACCAGCACCGGCGCCGCCTGAGCCCATAGGCCCAGGTCAGCAGCAGCAGAAACCGAGTGCGGGAGGCAACCCGCCGCCTGCACCTTCGAGGGAACGTCAGCGTGCCTGCCCGGCGACGCCAAGCTGACGTAAGGAAGGAAGAGCAAACAGCAGCATCGGACGATCGGACCAGCCGAAAAACGCTACAAAGAGTCAAGTTTCCAAGTTTCGCAATGTGCGAAATAACGCAAACGGGCTGCAAAATTTTGCCAATGCCCCAATTTGCCTTAGTTTTAAATTTCTAAATTCAAGCCGATGCGGGAAACCGCTGCTTGAAAAATACTAATCTCTGTTAGGCTTTTACTAACAAATGTGGTTGGATTTTTTAATTTAAAAAAAAAAAAAAAAAAAAAAAAAAATGTAATTAAATCTGTAAGCCAACCACATTAACTCACACAATGTGTTAAATTTCTCTCCGCCAATGGGCGTAAGGTAACTGAGACTATTTGATCGTATAGACGTTAATCGTCCGAATTCCAAATTTTTAAAATGGGCGGAAAAGAATCCAAGCCCGAAGTAAAAGACAACGCTGCCAACGTTGTCAATACTCTTGTGGTTGACACCACCCCGCATCTAGAGTCTCAGTTAAACCTTTTAATTTTAATTGCAGTAATACTTTTGATAAACCTATTACTTAAAGTATATCTCATGTATAAGAGAACTTTAAGGAAAAGGTATATGAGCCGAGCCGATGGACTCGACAAGGCTTAAAAAAAAAAAAAAAATATATATATATATAAATAAATATAAAATAAATAAATAAAAAAAAAAAAAAAAAAAAAAAACACAAAGACATAAAATTCATTTTTCACTATTTCAAAAAAATTTTAACTACTCCCATTTCTACAAAAGGAGACTCCCAACACCTTATGAATTTTTTCCCCTTACTAACAAATGGAATGGTCCAGGCTCTCCTCAGAAATCAAAGAGGTACGAGTAGAATTTGATAAATCATTTAAGTGCTTAAATAAAAGCGCTGTAATATCAAATCAGACCAAGATAAAACACGTTGAGATTCTTATTGAAAAATACAATAAAATACGTGAATTAATCTCAGCTAATAAAAACAGGCTCAGCGGCCTAAACTGGGTGCAAGCTTCAGACATCTTAAAACGCTTGCGGGAACAATTGATTTGTGAATCAGATAGGCATAAATTATTTTTATTTTGCCCATCTATATTAAGTACACCGGCATCATTTGATCCATCAGTGTTGCTGTCACCGGACATTAAGGAGTCAGAAGAGACTATTAACGTGTCCGTACAACCTGCATCACTTGACCCATCTGTGTTGTTGTCAAGGGAAGTCAAAGAGTCGGAAGAGACTATTAACGTGTCCACACAACCTTCGTCATTTGATCCATCTGTGTTGCTATCAACACGTAACGTGCCCGAACAACCAGAAGGCATCCAGCCAAGTACAAATTTAACAATGGCTCAGACCAATATTGATTTTATAAACACAGCATCTAAGCTTATACCAGTTTTTGATGGTAAAGCGGAAAACTTGAGAAGTTTTTTGGATGCTCTCAATATAGTCGACACCATAAAAGGTGAACATGAGCAACTGGCTGTGTCGATAATTAAGACAAAACTAAAAGGGTCAGCCAGAAACCTAATTAACAGTGAGACAACAATAACACAGGCCGACAAAATCAGCTCGACCGTCTGACCCAGAAACCAGTATATACTTTTCCGAAGGTTTTCGGTGCGCTGAATCCGAATCCGAGGTCGAAATTTCCGAATTGGCTCTGGTTTCCGAGATATCCTAACCTAAAAGTTCAAAAACAGCGTTTATTTGCCTATATTTGAGGTTATGTAGCATCGAATTTGTTCTTTTAATGAAAATACTAAAAAAGCCATCTTAAAGTATAACCCTTGCCCTTTCAAATGCTGTTGAGTTTGATTAAATATCTTATTTTTTCGCTGAGATATCGTACTTTGAAATTTTCATGTTAATGAATTTACCTCAAAAAAAAACATATGGATGAAGCAAACATTTTTCTTTGCAAATAAAACATCTTAAATCTGTTACTCGTGGGTTTTTGGGGTCGATGATCACGAATCCGGACTCAAATTTTTAAAATTCAAGATGGCGGATCCAATATGGCGGACCAAATTCGTAAAAGTTACTGGATCAAGCTGAAACTGGGTATATGGGGGGTCTTCGGGGTCGCTGTTTACCAAACTGAGATAAAATTCTAAAATTTGATGATGAAATTTGATGTTAGATGTTAGATGTAAGTAAAAAATTCAATACGGCGGCCATAAAACGATCATTAACGAAATCGCGGGGAATGTCAGACGGCTCGCTCGACAAAGAATACTCTGTATCAATTTCAAAGTACGATATCTCAGCGAAAAAAAGAGATATTTAATCAAACTCAACAGCATTTGAAAGCGCAAGGGGTGTACTTTAAGATGGTTTTTGTAGTATTTTCATTAAAAGAACAAATTCGATGCTACATAACCTCAAATATAGGCAAAAAACGCTGTTTTTGAACTTTTAGGTTAGGATATCTCGGAAACCAGAGCCAATTCGGAAATTTCGACCTCGGATTCGGATTCAGCGCACCGAAAACCTTCGGAAAAGTATATACTGGTTTCTGGGTCAAAATTTTGTCGGCCTGTGTAATTGAGGTCATAAACAAGCTTCAGTCCGCTGTTAAAGGTGAATCAGTTGAGGTGTTATCAGCAAAATTGATGAACCTACAACAAAAAAGCAAAACAGCGAACGTTTACACCCAAGAGGTGGAGCTATTAACTAAAGCTTTAGAAGGAGCCTATATTAGTGATGGGCTACCCCAAGAACTGGCAGCCAAATACAGTGTAACACACGCTGTAAAGGCAATGACTAAAAATTGCTCAATAGATAAGGTAAAACTTATCATGCAGGCAGGCACGTTCAACAACATGAACGATGCAATCTCGAAATTCGTAAACAGTTGCACTGACGCAACTGGGCATTCAAATGCCGTACTCTATTACAATAATGTAGCGAACCGCGGAGGTTATCGAAACCGAGGTGGACAACACCGAGGTGGATATAGCCGAGACGGCCAAATCCGCGGAGGTTATAATAACAATAACCGGCGCTACAATAACAGAGGTAATTATCGAGGAGGCCAAAGGAGCAACTCCAACAATAATGCCAATAATGGACAAGTCCGAGTTGTTCAAAGCAACCCGGAAAACCAGCAGTGACCTTTAGGTACAAAAACCTAATATATGCCAAGGTTCATAAAGTAAACCTCAGTCTCAATATATTTATAACACTAACAAATGTAGCAACCAGTAAAAAACTAACATTTTTAATTGACACTGGTGCAGATATATCCCTATTAAAAACTGATTCCGATGTCTTTCATGACATCAACAGGGATAAAATAATTAGTATCCAAGGCATAGGCAAAGGAGTAATATACTCGAAAGGCCAAGCCTCCGTAGAGCTACAGACAGGAAATTATATAATCCCGCACAATTTTCACTTGGTAGATTTTAATTTACCACTACCAAGCGATGGGATTATAGGTTTAGATTTTATAAAACGATTTAATTGCGTTTTAGATTTTCAAGAGTTAGAAGATTGGTTTACATTGAGACCATCTAACTTACATTTTCCAATCAATGTTCCCATACAGTTTAACTCTGGTAATAATTCAATATATTTACCAGCAAGAACGCAAGTCGTCCGAAAAATAGAGCTAACCTCGAATGAGGATAGCATATTGATCCCAAATCAGGAAATTCAAAATGGCATTTATGTTGCAAACACAATTGCCACAGCATCAAATGCATTTGTCCGTTTACTAAATACAACCAGTACCGACCAGTTAATTAACATCAACAACTTGCAATACGAATCACTTTCGAACTATGAAATAGTTCAAACTCCTCCAAGCAATAGGGAAAAAACTGTCCTAGCTCAACTAACTAAGAATTTTCCACCCCAGTTCAAAACAAAACTGGTGGAAATATGCACCATGTATAGTGATGTGTTCGGTCTTGAAACAGAGGCGATCACAACCAACAACTTTTATAAACAAAAATTGAGACTGAAAGATACAGAACCGGTTTATATTAAAAACTATAGAAGTCCACATAGCCATCTGGAAGAGATCCAGAAGCAAGTAGGGAAACTGATTACGGATCGTATAGTCGAACCATCCGTATCAGAATATAATAGTACACTCTTGTTAGTTCCGAAAAAAGCCCTTCCGGGCTCAATAGATAAAAAATGGCGATTAGTAATCGACTATCGTCAAATTAATAAAAAACTTTTGGCTGATAAGTTTCCTCTGCCAAGAATCAAAGATATTCTAGATCAACTTGGCCGAGCAAAATATTTTTCGTGTCTTGATTTAATGTCAGGATTTCATCAAATTGAACTTGATGAAAATTCAAGAGATATAACGTCGTTTTCAACGAGCAATGGCTCATATCGCTTTACGCGATTACCTTTCGGCTTAAAAATAGCGCCAAATTCATTTCAGAGGATGATGACTATAGCATTTTCAGGACTTGAACCTTCCCAAGCCTTCCTTTATATGGATGACTTAATAGTTATTGGATGCTCAGAACGACACATGATCAAAAACTTGACCAACGTGTTTGAACTGTGCAGAAAAAATAACTTGAAATTACATCCAGAAAAATGCTCATTTTTCATGCGTGAAGTGACTTTCCTAGGTCACAAATGCACAGATAAAGGAATCTTGCCAGATGACAAGAAATATGACGTCATCAAAAATTATCCAGTCCCACATGATGCGGACAGCGCTAGAAGATTCATTGCATTTTGCAATTATTACCGACGTTTTATAAAGAATTTCGCCGACTATTCACGGCACATAACAAGATTATGTAAAAAGAATGTTCCTTTTGAATGGTCAATCGAATGCCAAACTGCATTCGAGCACCTAAAACATCACCTTATGCAACCAACTCTGTTACAATATCCAGATTTTAGTAAAGAATTTTGCATAATCACAGATGCAAGCAAACAAGCGTGTGGAGCGGTGTTAACTCAAAAGCACAATGAACTCCAACTTCCAGTTGCATACGCTTCAAGAGCCTTTACAAAAGGAGAAAGTAACAAGAGTACAACGGAACAAGAGTTAGCAGCTATTCATTGGGCAATAGTGCATTTCAGACCATATATTTATGGCAAGCACTTCACTGTCAAAACAGATCACAGACCACTCACGTATCTGTTTTCGATGGTAAATCCCAGCTCTAAACTAACCCGAATGAGGCTAGAATTAGAAGAATATGACTTCACTGTGGAGTACCTAAAGGGCAAGGACAATCATGTAGCGGATGCGTTATCAAGAATAACCATCGACGAACTAAAACACATGAACGCAACCATATTAAAAGTCACTACGCGAAATCAAAGTAAACAGAAGAAATCCTGCGCAGGACATGAACAATTAGAACTGCCAAAGCAATCTATTGTCAACGCTTCTAAGCCCAACGTATATGAAGTCATAACAAATGACGAAGTACGTAAAGTAGTGACCTTGCGAATAACCGAATCCAAATGCTCATTAAAGCATGGAAATAAAGTTGTTGCAAGAATTGATGTTAGCGATCTGTACACCAATGGAATTCTAGACTTAGGTCAGTTCTTCCAAAGGCTTGAAACGCAAGCCGGTATACTTAAGATCAGCCGACTCAAAGTGGCACCGAGCGAAAAGATCTTTGAATTAACTTCAATAGAATCTTTTATCAAAATGGGCAATAAAAAACTAAAAACATTACGAGTAGCGCTACTCAAGCCGGTGACCCTAATAAAAAAATACAAAAGATCAAGAAGCGATTCTGTTTACAAACCATGACGATCCCATACAAGGTGGTCATACAGGCATTTCAAAAACATTGGCCAAAATAAAAAGACACTACTATTGGAAAAACATGACACGTGATGTCAAGGAGTACATACGTAGATGTCAAAAATGCCTGACGTCGAAAACAACGACGCACACAAAAACAACTATGACCCTAACTGACACACCAACTAAAGCGTTCGACAGAGTAATAGTAGACACTATTGGTCCACTACCTAAGTCAGAAAATGGCAATGAATATGCAGTCACCTTAATATGTGACCTAACTAAATATTTAGTTGCCATTCCAATTGCAAATAAAAGTGCAAACACTGTCGCAAAAGCAATTTTTGAAAATTTTATTCTGAAGTACGGTCCAATGAAGACGTTCATTACGGACATGGGAACAGAATACAAAAATTCAATTATAAATGATTTATGCAGTTATATGAAAATAGACAACATAACGTCTACTGCATATCATCACCAGACTTTGGGTACCGTTGAAAGAAGTCATAGAACCTTCAACGAGTACATTCGTTCATATATATCAGTTGACAAAACTGATTGGGACATATGGTTACAATATTTTGTGTATTGTTTTAATACTACACCATCAGTAACCCATAATTACTGCCCATATGAACTAGTATTTGGTAAGCCAAGTAACTTGCCAATACATTTTAATAAAATAGATAGAATAGAACCTATATATAATATAGATGACTACGCTAAAGAAGTTAAATTTAGATTAGAAAACGCGTATAAGAGGGCCCGTATAATGTTAGAAAATAATAAAATAAGACAAAAATTAGCATATGACAATAGGGTATCAGATTTTAAAATAGACGTAGGCGATAAAGTTTTATTGAAAAATGAAACAGCACATAAGTTAGAACCAGTCTATATAGGACCATTTGAGGTCATTAGAATAGAAGAAAGGAATAATATAATAATAAAAAATAAGAAAAATAAGGAACAAAAAGTTCATAAGGATAGGTTAAAACCAATATGAAAAGTATAATAATATTAATACAAAAAAAAATAGTGAAGAAAGTAATTTTACACACAAAAAAAAAAAAATAAAAATAAAAAAAAAAAAAAAAACAAAACAAAAAAAAAATAAAATAAAAAAATAAATAAATAAATAAATATATATATATAAATATAAATAAAAATAAATACATAAATCGCTTAAGAAAATCGTATAAAATAACTTCATAGAATTACGTTATTTTTCAAAAGGAGGGAGATGTAGTATGCGCCTATGTAACATTAAGAACATTTAAGTACAATAGTACTTAAAACATACAAACGCATAGCAGCACGTTGTTACTGCGTTTATGCAATCAATAAGGCCCAGACGGATGTAACATGATCATCCACTTTAAGGGGCCAATATATATTTGCACGGTCAGCGTTCCCACGCTTACCAAGTGCCAAATACATAAGTGCATAACTCTCTCTCCCGATCAGCATATATAGATATATGATATACATAAGTGAGCCGCTCCGCTGCTGGCGTAGCCGCAGCTACGCGGTTTAGCCTTAGGCGAAATGTATTTAAGGAACATATGAAATAATTAAATTAACAATTAAGAAAACACTTTCATTGGAGCGGGACCTTACCTGCTCCAATCAAATAAAAACCAATTCAAACCATTAAAACGAAAACTGAAGTGTTTCTTATGTATATGCATATAAGCGTCGCAGCGCTGCAGCCTACGCCGGCAGCGCTGCTACCTGGATTAGGCTAAGAAACCTTTTTTATGAATAAGTTAAGTCAATCAACAAAGCTACTTTCATTGGAGCGGGACATTGCCTGCTCCATTTAATAAAAACCAAATCTTAAAACCCAAACCCTAAAAATGACTTATTATATGGTGACTTATAAAACCTCCTATATGGCGACCGTGACATAAGTGACATAAGTGTGTGACGAAAAAAAATTCAGCAACCATAAAAATCCTATATGGATCTTCCAATCTACCAATTCGTTTATAACTACGTGATGATCTATTGCGAATAGTGAGTTGAAAAACCCAGATCTTCGTCATTCTCTGGAAGTAAAAACAATATTGAATCAAAATGACTGATGTGGCGAAGCAAAAGATCGAGACCTCCGTTATGGAGAAAGTCGCCGCCTGACCAGATTCCAGGCTCTACTGAAACTGAAACTGAAACCGAAACACACTTAGGACATCCTCATCCCGGCATCACTAGCCGAGAATATCCGTATATGCAGCGGAAAATAAATAGTCTGTGCGAGGACCAGCACCGGCGCCGCCTGAGCTCATAGTCCAGGTCAGCAGAAGATAAATAGTCTGTGCGAGGACCAGCACCGGCGCCGCCTGAGCCCATAGGCCCAGGTCAGCAGTGGCAGAAACCGAGTGCGGGAGGCAACCCGCCCCCTGCACCTTCGAGGGAACGTCAGCGTGCCTGCCCGGCGACGCCAAGCTGACGTAAGGAAGGAAGAGCAAACAGCAGCCAGCCCGACATCGGACGATCGGACCAGCCGAATATATTTTTTTTTGTTGCCCTGCGTGGCACACCCAACCTCGATGCACTGCGCTGCATATTATTTCTAAACGACACTTTGTAACATTGAGCGGAATTTTTCTGCCCGATGAGCAGTATGGCCCGTAAAGCCGTACGACATAATAGGTAGGACTATTGTAAAAAAGTAGGAATATCGAGCTAGAAAAAAAAAACTTTTATACAAATATAAATTTACATAAATTTATATAAAAACTTCATTTTTAAATTAAAAAAAAATATATATATATATATAAAATCACATAAACACAAAAATTTAATTGAATGCCACTAAAAAAAAAAAGAAGAAAATTCAGTAATACTTTTTGAAATAAATATACATATACATATAAAAGCTATATGTATAGAGTATCGACTTCAATAAGTAGTGCTGAAAAACCATTCATAAATGGTATACTACCAATAAGTAAAATTAAAATCAGAACCATGTTGGACAATAAGGCAGTGGACTCCACTGCAAATATTGAGAATAAGATCGAACTAGAATCGAATTCGAATCTTACGAATATACTGTTGTCAATAATCGTTGCAATTTTATGTGCATACATTTTGTATAAAGCTTATATTAAGCACAATAAATGTATCACGAAAAGGGCCTTAAGCCATGCAAACGACCTAGATAAGGTCTAAACGATTATGGCAGAAATATATTACATTGTTGAAAAAAAAAACATATACATATATGAAAAATAAAAACCAATAAAGGAAAAAAAATATAAATAAAAATTTTGTATCATAAATTAATTAAATTAATTGTATTATTTGAAAATTAAAATTCGAAAAAAAAACCACACGAGTGCGTTATGCGATGGGTAAACGCGGGGGGGGTGTGAAAAATAAAATAAAAAAAAGAGTGGCGCACTTAAAGTGGCTACTATATACACCCAGAAAAAAAAGCGTTCTAAATGTACCAAAAACGTGTCTATTCGTTCTTGAAAACAGCCCAATCACGTTTTTTCTTCTTTCCAGAACATATGGTATCACATTTTTAATACCGTTGTTCTACATTTAAGAACATAACGGTCTTATTTTTTTAAGAACAAACAGTCTAAGTTTAAGAACAAAAATTCTTCTTTTAAGAACCATATGGTTTCATGTATTTAAGAACAATAAAAAAAAATATGACCAAACGGTATTATTTCATTAGTCCATTATTCATTGTCCATTAGTTTATAACTTTTATTTTTTCATATTATTTTATTGTAGTAAATATCATTTATAATTTATATTGAAAAACCATACTCACAATTGTTGTTGAATGCAAAGGAGGATCACCCTGGGATTGAACCTGTGTCTTAGTGTTTAACATACCGACAGCTTACACATTGGACCACGCACGCGTTTTAGTTTGCGTCGCCGATATAACAATACATGCATTCAGCGACTGTAAAGGGACAATAGGTTGGAACTCCTAAGGCGGCAGCGTGTTCGAATCCCGATCTCGACAAATTTTTTTTTCTTTTTCTTTTATTTTTTTAATCTTTTTAAAATAAAAATAACATTTTTTTTAAATTAATGCTTGTATATACATTTGTGATTTAGATTGCCATATTTTTATCAGCGAAACAATAAAACTACTTGCATATGTACATACATTAGTATGTACAATGAACATGTCCATAGTATTAACATATGTATGTAAGTATACTCAGAAAAAAAAACGTTCTAAATGTACCAAAAACGTGTCTATTCGTTCTTAAAAACAGCGCAATCCCGTTTTTTCTTCTTCCCAGAACATATGGTATCACAATTTGGCCTAGTGGTTAAGGCATCGGACTGCCAATCCAAAGTGCATGGGTTCGAATACCGGGTTGACTTTTGATTTTTTCTCTTTTTTTTTTTTTTTTTGGAGAATTGTGTGGGGGATTTGTTCTAAATGTATAAGAAAATACAACAAAAAAATTTTAAAGAATATTTTTCATGAAAAAATATTTTTTTAATTTATTTGTATGACAATTAAGACCAATCGGTAGTATATTAAGACACAAATGGTACAAACGTTCCATATTTAAGAACATACCAAATGTGTCTTGAAAGTAAGAACGGCGGTCTCGGATTTTCGCGGTATTTTTTCTCTGGGTGTACGAATTCTCCACCTCCCGCGTGGGCAGTTGCCCAGAAAATGCAAAGCGAGCTTGATTTTCTCACATCAAGTCTCCAAAAGCAAAACCCAGAAGGCAGTACGCACTCCGCGATAAAATCATTATGTGATAAGAAAATTATTAGGCCACCACCAGAAAAACAGTTACCGCAAGAAAAGAAAAGTTGCCCACCTGAAAGAGTCGTTAAAAAAAAAAAAGTCGATTTCTCTAAAATTCCAGATTGAATATTAAAAGACTGCAAGGTCTAAACAAATTTTAGCATGGAATGGAACGAATTGTACAAAATATTAAACGAAATAAAGCACCAGTTCGACAAGTCGTATAAATCTTTGACACAGAATAGGCCAATTCAAAAGGCCACTGTAAACAAACATGCAACTGTTTTGGTAGAGTGTTTCAACCAAGCACGCGCAATAATATACGAAAATAGAGAAAGACTAAGCAAGAAACATTGGTCCGAAGTGTCGGGATTCCTTAACAGGTTTCGAAAACACTTGCTGTCTATAAGAGACAAATTCCAATTGGACATTTCAATCCCAAGCATTTTGAACACCCAATCGACACTTGAAACAGGCGAAGATTCTGAGCCGACTGGGCTAGAAACTGGGGACCCTGAAACTCAGGACCCTGAAACTGAGGCAGAAGAAGCCCGTGTTGAGGAACAAGATCTGCGCGATCTTACCATTCCCGCGGTATTAACAATACCAACAACACAGGAAGAGGTATTGGAGTCGGACGAATCTGTTTCATTAATAGGTTTACTAGATACTATAGAAACCATAATGACCGACTCAGCGGCCCAACGGGCATATATCAAAGATATATCAAGCGCCATACCCGAATTCAACGGTGAAAAATTAAATCTGGCAAGATTTTTAACAGCCGTTAGATTGGTCAATTTAACAAAAGGACCATTTGAAGAATTAGCGGTAGAGGTCATTAAGTCGAAAATAATCGGGTCAACCTTGTACAAGGTTAAAAATGAGACCACTATCTCTTCGATAATTGCCATATTAGAAGCCAATATTGTCGGCGAATCGTCCGATGTAGTAAAAGCTAAAATGGCCAGAACGATGCAGAAAGGTAAAACTGCAGAAAAATTTACCAATGACAATAACCACCTTAGGAAACTCCTTGAAGCATCATATATTGATGAAGGTTTATCGGGTGAACATGCTGAAAAGTTCAGCACCAAGGAGGCCATGACTAAAAATTGTGAGCATGGCAGGCTAAAAACAATACTGGAAGCCGGTAATTATAATACAATGAATGAAGCCGTTACGAAGTACATGCAATGCAGTACTGAAATGACTGGCAATGCAAATTCAGTATTATTTGCACGCGGTGGACAGGCCTATCGTGGTAACTATCGAGGTAATTTTCGTGGTAGAGGCCGTGATACCTTTCAGTATAACGCGCACTACCAAGGCAATGGTTACTATAGAAACAATGGATACAACGAAAATTATAATAACCAGACCAATAATTATAATAGAGGTCGTGGAAATTATAGACAAAGGAATAACAGGAATAACGGTAACCAAAACCGAAACAATGTGAGAGTAGCTCAAAACTCGGAAAACTCTCAAACCCCTTCAGATATGTAATACCAAATAAAAAATCTATACCATCAATCTTAGTAATAACACTTTTGTATCTTTTTATAATACAGAAACAAATAAAAAACTTGTGTTCCTAGTGGACACGGGTGCAGATATATCAATATTAAAGGAAAATTCTGACATATTTCATGATGTTCAGGGAAATACTAAAATCAGTATTCAAGGCATAGGCCACGAATTAATAAAAACCAAAGGGTTAATTTTTATTGAGATACAGACAGATAAATATATAATTCCACATGATTTTCATATAGTAGATCCATATTTTGCAATACCATGTGATGGAATAATAGGCATTGATTTCATAAAGAAATTTAATTGTCAACTAGACTTCAAACTCACCGAAGATTGGCTTATAATGAGACCAACAAATTTGAATTTACCAATTTATGTTCCAATAACATACAGTTCTTGTAATAATTCCATGATTCTACCAGCAAGATCTCAATTGGTCCGAAAGATTCACATATCATCAAATGAAGATAGTGTCAAAAACGCATTTGTCCGATTGTTGAATACAACCAATGTTGATAAAATAATAAATATTAACGATTTAAAATATGAAACACTTTCGAAGTACGAAATAGTTCAAACTAATCCCAAAGCAAGAGAAAAAACTGTCTTATCTCAACTAACAAAAAACTTCCCCCCACAATTCAAAACAAAATTGACAGAAATATGCACCAGATATAGTGATATATTCGGACTCGAAACCGAATCAATAACAACAAATAATTTCTATAAACAAAAACTAAGATTGACTGATGACGAACCGGTATACATAAAAAACTACAGAAATCCTCATAGTCAAAAAGACGAAATACAGGTACAGGTACAAAAGCTAATCGATAATAAAATAGTCGAACCATCTGTATCACCATACAATAGCCCACTATTGTTAGTTCCAAAGAAATCCCTTCCCGGTTCTGATAAGAAAAAATGGAGACTAGTAATCGACTATCGTCAAATTAATAAAAAACTGTTGTCGGATAAATTTCCGCTACCCAGAATTGATGATATTTTAGATCAACTAGGAAGAGCGAAATACTTCTCATGTCTAGACTTAATGTCTGGATTCCATCAAATCGAACTTGAAAAAAATTCAAGGGACGTAACATCTTTCTCGACGAACAATGGTTCATATCGTTTCACGCGATTACCATTCGGTTTAAAAATAGCGCCAAATTCATTCCAGAGAATGATGACTATAGCATTCTCCGGATTAGAACCTTTTCAAGCTTTCCTTTACATGGATGATCTAATAGTCATAGGTTGTTCTGAAAAACATATGCTTAAAAACTTAACTGATGTTTTTGAGAAATGTAGGACATACAATCTAAAATTACATCCTGAAAAATGTTCATTTTTCATGCACGAGGTCACATTTTTGGGACACAAATGCACAGATAAAGGAATCTTGCCTGACGACAAAAAATACGACGTCATCAAGAATTATCCAGTCCCACATGATGCGGACAGCGCTAGAAGATTCATAGCTTTTTGTAATTACTATAGACGTTTTATCCAAAATTTCGCCGAATATTCCCGTCACATAACAAGATTATGTAAGAAAGATGTTAAATTCGAATGGTCAACTGATTGCCAGAATGCCTTCGAACATCTTAAATCGGCTAGTAAGCAAGCATGTGGAGCAGTTTTAACTCAAATCAAAAACGGACTCCAGCTTCCAGTTGCGTACGCATCAAGATCGTTTACTAAGGGCGAAAGTAATAAAAGCACCACAGAACAAGAATTGGCAGCAATTCATTGGGCAATAACTTACTTCAGACCATACGTTTATGGTAGACATTTCACTGTCAAAACTGATCACAGACCACTCACATACCTGTTCTCCATGATAAATCCAAGCTCAAAGCTGACGCGAATGAGACTTGAACTTGAGGAATATAACTTTACAGTAGAATATCTGAAGGGCAAGGACAATTACGTAGCCGATGCATTATCCAGAATAACAATATCAGATTTGAAGGAAATGCAAAATAAAAATTCCATTCTGAAAGTCACTACCAGAAACCAAAGTAAACAGAAAAATTCCTGCGCAGGAAAAGAACAAATAGATTTGCCCAGGCAAACTCAAAACAAAGCTTCTCAGCCCAACGTATACGAAGTCATAGTAAATGACGAGGTACGAAAAGTAGTGACCTTGCGAATAACGAATTCACTATGTTTACTAAAACGTGGAAAAAAGTTATAGCAAGAATTGATGTTAGCGATATGTACACCAATGAAATTCTCGACTTAGGTCAGTTCTTTCAAAGGCTTGAAAAGGAAGCCGGTATACTTAATATCCGCCAACTCAAAGTGGCACCGAGCGAAAAGATCTTTGACACCATCTCAATAGAATCTTTTAAAATTATGGGCAATAAAACATTACAATCTCTAAGAGTAGCGCTACTCAAGCCGGTGACCCTATTATCAAATAATGAAAAAGAGAAAGAAGCAATACTGTTTACATTCCATGATGATCCGATACAAGGAGGTCATACAGGCATAGCTAGAACATTAGCTAAAATAAAAGGAGCTATTATTGGAAAAATATGACCCGATACATATCAAATTATGTAAAAAATGCCCTAAATGCCAAAAGTCAAAAACGACAAGGCATACAAAGACCCCATTGACAATAACAGAGACGCCACAAATGGCTTTTGACAGGGTAATTGTGGATACGATCGGTCCACTACCCAAATCTGAAAGAGGAAATAAATACGCAGTAACATTAATCTGCGATTTAACAAAATACCTCGTAACAATACCCATCAAAAACAAAAGTGCAAAAACGGTAGCAAAAGCTATATTTGAAGATTTTATTCTGAAGTACGGTCCAATGAAGACGTTCATTACGGACATGGGAACAGAATATAAAAATTCAATAATTGAAGAGTTATGTAAAAATTTGAATATAAAAAACATAACATCTACTGCACACCATCATCAGACTTTAGGAACCGTAGAAAGAAGTCATAGAACACTAAATGAATTCATCCGGTCCTATATCTCACTAGACAAAACCGATTGGGACAATTGGATCCCATATTTCACGTATTGTTTTAACACTACGCCCTCAATGGCACATGACTATTGTCCATATGAGCTAGTATTCGGTAAATCATCGAACTTACCGATACATTTTAATAGCATAGATAGAATAGAACCACTATACAATGTGGATGATTACGCTAAAGAATCTAAGTATAGGTTAGAAGTAGCCTATAAAAGAGCTAGATTAATGATAGAAGATAACAAACTTAAAAATAAGGAATTATATGATAGGAAAGTTAAAGATATCCAACTAAAAATAGGAGACCAGGTTTTGTTAAAAAACGAAACCGGACATAAGTTAGATTTTAAATATACTGGACCATATAAGGTAGAAAGTATAGAGGAAAACGAAAATATTATAATTTCAAATAATAAAAATAAGAAACAAAAAGTACATAAAGATAGATTAAAAATTTTTATTTCCTAATCAACATATTATATGTATATTTTTTATTACTAAATCAATTAATTTTCATTCGAAAAAAAAAAAAACAAAAATAAGAACACAAAAAATAATAAATAAATAAAAAATAATAATAATAATATAAATACAAAAAAAAAGAAAACAAAAAAAAAAACAAAATAAATATACTCTAGAACCTAAAATTTAACTTAAAATACTATTAAATAAGAACAAATAAATACAAAAAATATATAATCATTAGAAAATAACTCCACTAGATTACGTTATTTTTCAAAAGGAGGGAGATGTAGTATGTTCACATAGCGAATGCACACTGTACTCAGTGTTATGCATAAATAAATACAATAAATACAAATATATTAATGCACTTAATTCAAAGTCAAAGACCCCTGCAATGGGCTATCCAAGTGCTGAGTCCGCATTTCATACATGCGCGACATACGTGAACATAATAGCTCCCCCTATCTCAGCGACCCTTCGCCGTCGCTTACTTATATGTATATGCATATAAGCGTCGCAGCGCTGCAGCCTACGCCGGCAGCGCTGCTACCTGGATAAGGCTAAGAAACCTTTTGTATGAATAAGTTAAGTCAATCAACAAAGCTACTTTCATTGGAGCGGGACATTGCCTGCTTCATTTAATAAAAACCAAATCTTAAAACCCAAAACCTAAAAATGACTTATTATATGGTGACTTATAAAACCTCCTATATTATTCTTTATTCTTTATTATTCTTTATTATATTCTTTCACTATTTCATCCACTATTTTAAATTGTTTTCCCGGAGCTCGCGCGAGACCACGTCCGCTCTACGCGGGAGTAGAACGTTAATTTTGAGAGATGAATTTGACACGTATATTTGGATGGACTGGGTGCTGCTGGATTGCAGACTTTGGAATGGAAGTGACTTAGACGGTCACAGATCAAAATAAACTTATTTAAGAAGTCATTTGGAAGAAGTCATTCTGGATATTTAAAAACAAACTGGATTGTTTGTTTATGGATTAATTTTTGTTCGATTTATTTATACGTGTCGAAGCTGGAATTGGAATTTAGGAACCAATCGGAATGTATTAGGAATTTAATTTATGAATTTTATTGTGTAGTGGCGGAGATGTACGATCACACTAATGCGGATATGGAAGCGCACTTGAATTTCTAACTGATTTAGTTAGTTGGAATTTGATAAAAACTAATTTTTAAATTATTTTGTGTGCCAGGACTTATTCACTTGACCGCTGCAGTATTTTCCACGGTACTGTTCTTAAAGATAAAGCGTGCGTGTGAATATGTGTGTGCATTAGCCGTTGCCAATGTAAAATAGCGGAGACAACGGAGGCGGAAAAAATTGCCAAAAATCGGAGCGTCGACTTGCCGACGATTACGTATGTAATTGCAATGTTTGCCTATGCTTGCATGCAGCTGAGCTCAGGATAGAGCAAAGGGGAGACAATAAATATATGTATGTTTATTTGGATGAAGCTCCGCTCAGGATAGAGCAGGGAAGAAAAAAATGCAATAAAATTAATTCGGCGTTTCTGTTCCGTGATTTTTGGATATATTATATTTATTTGTTGGAGCAGTGGACTGTATTTGTAGTGTTTTATTTAGTTTTGGAATGTTTATTTCCTATTATTATCCAGGATAGGAATATATATGAATATATTTTTATAATTTGTTGGGTAAATTATTTTCACTATTAAAAAATACCCGTGCCGATATAATTGTGCCCTTGTATTAATTATATTTGGTGTAAATATAGTAAATATAATTTTGCGGCGAATGTATATGTCGGAGCATACTTTTGCATGTGTTAGTGTATGGGTATGCTTGTAGTGTATTTCATCATAATGGAAATATTTCATCAGCCTCTAGTTGCGCAGTTATTGGTCGCCGGTATTTTGTAGTTTTGGGAAGAACCGTTTTAGCGCGGCGCGTTGTGCGTAGTACTTCAGTGCGATCGAAACTCACTGCGCTACCATTATGGCGAATAACGACGAAACTGCGACATATATATCAGTTGACAGTGGAGTGGACTGTATCGTGCATAGGAAGGTGTATAAGTGGATATAAATGCAAGCGGAACACAGTGAACGAAGAGAAATTCGGAATAGGAAGTTTCACTGTGGCTTGGCATATATTTAAACACTTTAAAATTTATATATTTTTAGAAATTTTATAGAAATTAAGGAATTAAGGAACCATAATTCTGTATTCGGAATCTGAAATTATTAGCTGCCGTAGTGCCGGATTAATCGGACTTGGATTTAGATAAAATCATGGAAATGACCGGCAGCAATAATAAAATGTTCACTTATCTTGTGCGGTGTTAAAGCAACCGGAGCTGCTGAAATGGAATTATCCGGCTCTGATGGAACAAATGTTCGGAGGGGGATGGCTTTAATCTGAAATGCACTCGATAAGTAAAACACGGAAGAACTTCGGGGTATTACGCGACGTGCGTTTGAGGTATTCATTGATTCGAAGGTAAATTAGTACTCCATCCAAGAAGTCTTAAGGCTAGCTTTGGGAGAGCGGATTAGGAGCTCAATGCACGAAAGTGCAGTGGAAGAAGGAGAGAGAGAGCGAGTGTACGGCAGTGTGATCCCGTACATCCCCGGAAAATAAGCGCCCTTTTGGGGTGAACAGCTAGTAAGAAATAAACAAACTTTAATTGCGAAACAAGATAACATAAACGAGCCAAACCTCGCAAACATATTTGTTAAGAATAATCAAGTAGGAAAATCAAAACCAAAATACAAAGAAATAAGTAATTACACGCAATACGGAAACTACTTGATTAAAATAAAAGACCATAAAAGAAAAATCTATAAGGATCAAGAGAAACGAAGATGTAAATATAAACATGAAAATTGTGAAAACTAACATTTATGTACCCCTATTATATATCTACCTAAACAAATAATTTCAACCACATTGTCGAAACTTACGCTGGGGGAGTCATATATACCGACACATACCCTCACTTATTAGAATAAAAGAATTGTGTTATGAATACACATGGCGCTAAGCTTTTAGTCGTAGGTTTTAACTCCAAGCTTAGCTTTACTTAGAGGATAAGAAGACCTAGAGCAGTGCGCACGTATCAATAAACCTCTTTAGTTAAGACAAAGAAGTCGATGGAGGTGTTTTACTGTACGTTCATTCTACAGACGACAAAGAAGCTGTTCCCAAAGCATCAATCGACTCGCTTGGGACACAAATGTCTCGGCGATCAACGCTTACATCTAGCTGGACAAAGAAGTCTCTGCTCGGGAGGCCCCTTTTCGACCTTCCACATAACAATATTCCTTTTATTTTTTCAAAAAATCGAAAAAATTTATATTGCTGAATCCTAAAGTACAACTCCTAAAAAACATTTTCCTAAATTTCCATAGAGATCCGAACAATTCGTCACACTCAGCACACTCAACCTCGAACTTTAAATGCGATTATCACGAAACCGTGTTTTTCCCAAAAGTGCCTTTGCTGTGACCGCGATTCCACAAGAACTATTTGATCGATCTTCTTATTTTTTTTAATTATTCGTTATGAATGTGCGCAGTTCGTGAACGATTCAGTTTTCATGCAAAAGTTTTAATTTTTCAGATCAGAATATTTGAATAAAATTTGTAGAGCACAAAAAAATTAACTTTTTTAAAAAATCGTTACTGTTTACAGAAACAACCATATATTCTTTAAAATAATCGTTCACGAACTAGAAACAACCGTATACTAATGAAATTTTGTCGGTTTTTTTATTTCAGTTGACCTGCTTAACTTCAATAATGGTCACCGCGAGCCGCTTAAAAAATGGTTTTGATAGAATCGCCATAACTCCGTGAATTATTTATATTTTTTCAAGAACAATAGCTTGCTTTTTTCATCAAATTATGTACACTCAATAAATTATAACATGTGTGTAATAAAATAACTGCTAAAGATTGTTAAAAAAAATCCAAAGTTTCCTCAATCTTTCCGCTGAAAAAGGTATATAACCCCTTAAATAAGTCAAATCGTGGATGAGGCAAGCTTCGTCGCCGGTCCATGCGAGCTCATCGTTTCTCTAGCTTTGTACCAGGTCCGCAGTAATTGTATCCCGGTATATGAGCCTCAAAGGATAGAGTATTTTTTTAAATATTTATGAGACCAGTACCCTGTTTGACTTTTGGATTATGACTGAATGTATTATAAATTCGTTTGCCCATTTTATTTAATCCTCAGTTAACGATAGATTGTGTTGAATGAAGTACTTATGTTACTCTAAAACATGCGTTTAAGACAAAATAAAATGGATTAAAATTTGAAAATATTTTTATATTTTCAAAAAGGTTATATAATCCAACATATCAGTATTTGGATAAACTTGTGAAGCCATTACGAGGTATGGGATATTACACATCACCACAAGAAGCTAAAAACATTTCTATTAAGATACTCGACGATATTCCTATGGAAAAGTTGAAAGGAAGCGTTTCCTCGATGGGAAGCCATATGAACATAGATTCATTCTACTTATCTAAAACGTATTGGATTGGATCATTCATTGTACTCCAATAAATAATGTGCTTTAATTGATATTTATACCCTTGCAGGGTATTCTAATTTTAGTCAGAAGTTTGCACCGCAGTGAAGGAGACTTTTCCGACCCTATAAAGTATATATATTCATGATCAGCATCAAAAGCCGAGTCGATCTAGCCATGTCCGTCTTTCCGTCTGTCTGTGTTTCCGTCTCTACGCAAACGAGTCTCTCAGTTTTGAAGCTATCTGAATGAAACTTTGCAGATAGATATGCTCTCACAACTATACGAGGTGTGACAATTAAGTAATGAGACTGATTGTATTGCTGCAATTATGGAAGTCCTATTGGCTCAAAATTTACTCTCCCTTTTTCCAGCATCCTTCCCCTCTCCATTGATATATTTGCCATCGCTCTGGCTTGTTTAGTTCGCCTGCTGTGTTGTGTTTAGTAAACGTGTATTCGTGGTGCTTGTCACAAATGAAAAAAAAACGAAATCAAGGGCAACGCATCCCGATAAAATTTTGCGCCAAATTGGGCGAAACAGCTTCAAGTCTATTATCGCCAAGAACTCAAAATATTGCGAAAACCAGTCAACATCGTGCGCCCAGACATCGCTCGTAACTGGATCCTTTATCATGACAACGGGCCGTGCCACACATCCCTCAGCGTGTCCCAGTAATTGGATTATAAAGGAATTTCCATGACGTCTTATTCGCTCGATATATCACCCTGTTGCTTTTTTTGTTCCCTAAAATGAAATCGGTGGTCAAAGAAACCAGGCGGCCATGACGAGGGTATTTGCGCGCATCCCAATCGAAGCGTTCCAGAAATGTTACGAAGCATGGAAAACTCGCTAAAATCGTTGTGTAGATGATCAAGGGGACTACTTTTAAGGAAACGTCAGAGCTGAGAAATAATTTTGAAATATACGTTTTTTATGGAATCAGTCTCATTACTTAATCACACCTCGTATATGTCGGAACGAGCCGGATCGGACAACTATATCATATAGCTGCCATAGGAACGATCGGAAATTGTTGAGGAAAAATATTATAACTTTGCCATCTTTCAAAATATTTTCATATAATTTGAGATATGGTCATTTTGTATTATTCTAGAATTTCGGTTTTAATTTTATAAAGATCGGACTACTATATCATATAGCTGTAATAGGAATATGTATATCAATTAATTTATTTTGAAAGCTTTGTTGCTGGCAACATTTAGTTGTTGCGCAATATTCTTCAATGTCAACATGTTTCGCTCAACATTTATATTATCTAAGAATACGCGAAAGCGAAAAGAACAGTAATCCTTAAATATACAAAATTTTAAATACTTACTGCAAGGGTATTTAAGCTACGGCTTGCCGAAGTTAGCTTCCTTTCTTGTTATACATTCAACTCTATCCCGAATGTTGACAAGACAAATAATATATTTCAAATTGGGAATAAAGTAATAGGCTCGTACGAGCTTGATGAAATTATAAAATAAATTATTAATAAACTGAAGCAGTACAATCTTCATGGCACTATACAAATTTAATGTACACCAACACTTTACAAGTTCAAGTTGTTACCAAAAATAAGGCCGGTATATTTCAATCATGAACGACCAATTGGTCGGTTATTTGGATTTAATAAACGAAAATAAAGACCACATAATGATGAAATTTACAAATCGGATAATCCTATTAATTTTTTAAATGTAAATTCCATTACATTGGCATGCAACATTATTAGCGGATCATATGTCGGTAATAGATCAAATCATGTATTACATGAGTTTGGAATAAATGTACCGCCTGGATATAAAATGAATACCACACCAGGAAACCTGATTTATTTGCCTGTGAACACTAAACAAATACGCACGATCGAATTACGTATAACTGATCAGAACGGAGATTTAATTAATTTGCGAGGGGAAACTGTAACAATTCGTTTACACTTACGATCAGTAGAATGATAATCTATAATAAAAAGCCTGTCCTTCGCCCCCTTATCAACATAACTAAATCAAAAGCTGCAGTGAAAACATTATCACCGTCTTCATCATCTGAAGGAGCTTCTCACAAAGCGAACTGCTCTCACATTAACAAATAAATTGAATTTAAAATCACTTGGATTTATTATAAAAAGTATTTTCAAATGAATGAAATTTTCTTAATAAGCCAATTAATGATGCAACTATCATTAAAAAAGAATACCACACTTATTATCCATATCAACGAAACTTCAAGACAAATGATGAAGTTCGTATCACAATACAAAACCAAGATTTATATGTACTTCCATTTGAAAGCTTTCGGCACTTTGAAGGAACTCTTAGCAAAATTATTGATAAAAATAGTAGCAGTACAAATGGTGTTGATGGTTTGCTCAAAAATAATTGCATGACCATTTTTTGGATCAAATAAGATATGAATTAAATGGATGTGAACTTGATAGGACACGCTTCACTGGTATTACATCGGCACTCAAGAACTATCTGCTATCGGACAGCAGGGGGTCATTATCACAATTCTGGCTGGGGGAGGAGAGAACATCAGGTCTGGCGGACATATCACCTTTTCTGTACCACTGAAAATGTTGATGGGATTTGCTGAAGACTATAAAAAAGTTGTATTAAATTGTAAACATGAAATCATCCTCCTACAAGTTAAAAAAACAGATGATATGTAGTTAGTTGGAAAGTACCTCATATTGTTCCAAGCGATACCGCAAAAATTAAAATGTATACAGGGGTGCCACAGAAACCACTTCCGCTGCAAAAACCCTGAAAAATGATTCCTCGGTGCCACAGCACTTCCACTCAAATATTTTTCGGATATTTGAAAAGACAAAACGTGACGTCATTTTCGATGCTACCACATCGATAGATTCTAAATTTCGAACTCGGGTTCCGTGATGCCACATTTTGCAATCAGAATTCGATATTGGGAACTTTTATTATTTTCGTGCCAATATTTTAAACTTTTTTTATATAATAAAAGTAAAAACAAACTAAATAAATTCGCAAAATAGTTAAATAACATTATTTAAGGAATAATAAACCCCAAAACCTACCATTTTACAATAATTTAAATAAAATATTTGCTAATCAAATATATGCGTGATTTCATCTGGCAACATGGCTGAGCTGCCAGCCAATATCGAATGGTTTGTGAAAAAACTGAAAACACAAAACTTATTCGATGTTGTATGGCACCGAGAAATTGGTTTAGCGAAAATGCCTTTTTGTGGAAATGAAAACCACAGTGTTTTGCATGGCACCCCTGATAATGTTGTTAAAGGCGGTGACAGTCTTCCCTTATAATTTCGTAGTTGGGAAATCCATATTAACCCTACACTAGTACAAGGAACGCAACACGTATGGAATGTGAAACTGTCCGAAAATAGGGAACGACCACGTTTTGCTATCATAGCATTTACATTAAATGGCGAATTAATTTCAAATAATTCGAAAAATGCAAAGGTATATCTAAATTCTGATGTATATCCCTATGAGGATTTGAATATTAAATATGATCGAAATCGTTTTTCCGTCTTGTATGACATGTATACAAGATTTCAAGAAAGTTATTACAATAGAGAATCTCGTCCACTTCTATCACCAACGGAATTTAAGACCAAAAGACCAATTGTTGTTGTTGACCTCTCCTATCAAAATGAGTCTGTCAAGTCGGGACCAATTGATGTTAAAATTTAAACTGAACTAACTAGTGCAAGTGAGATGAATACAAAGGTATATTGCCTTCTCATTCATGATCGTCTAGTCGAATACACACCTTTGACTTGCTTAGTTCAACGTATCGTCTAAGAAGTTGGAGGACATTTCTTCAATCAATTTTTGGAAATCGTTGCAAGCAGACGTCTACGGAATAAAAATTCAAAACAAAACATAATTCTAAAAAAATGTTTGCTGACAACGGAAGGAATATTACATCCAATATGGAATTCATTCAACTTGTATTAAAAATAAAAAATTTTTTTTAAATGTACAAGGAAAAAATTTCAAAATATCTGTAAGAGTCCTTAAAATGTTTTTGTTTAGGTTGAGTGATTTTCCCCTGGCTTCTAATATATATAGCGAACATTTCTTATCTTGCTGCTGGGCTCGAAATGATGTTTACCAAGGCGTTGATACCTGCGCATGTCATTTCTTTACTGTATGCTCAAAAAAATGTCTTAAAATAATTAAAATATATTTTAATTTAGGACATCGTTTTTGATCATTGTACTTGAGATAATAAAATTATACTTTTTCTAAAAAAAAAAAAAAAACTATCTAATTAATTTGGAAATGGGATCTTTTCAGATTTTTAATTTTTTAGGTTTTTGTTACATGGAATGAAAGGAAAGGAAATTTTCCCTCTAAGAGACAGAGAGGGGAAAGCGGCGACTCATCCCTTTGTTGGTTCCTTAAGTGGTTGGGTGCGGCGCCTGGTTTGATTGACTCTCCTTTTCTTTGTCCCTTTTTCATTGTTTGGAAAGAATTTTCGAACATATCGTTTTTATCCGACCACACATCCCTCCCATTGTTTGTAAGCTGTAATCTTTCTAAGAACTCTTCAATTAGCTGTCTGCACATACCTATTAATTGATGGAAATAGACTTGTTCTGTAAGTAAATGAGTTGTGGCGCCTGGCTTGATTGACCTTTCCTTTTGTTCTAAAGAATTTCCCAGGATCCCATTTTTTATCCTACCAACCTTCCTAAGAACTATTTAATTAGCTGATTACACATGGCTTTTTTGCTTATGAGGTAGGTGTGTTGGTGACATTCGTAAAGGGTTTGTGTGGGTTTAAGATCACATCCCTTGACTTTTGATCCTTTGCTTTCTTTAAATGCATGCAGTCTATGAGATTGTCCCTTCCTTTTCGAGTTCAGGAAATACGCCACCCTCCATCCCTTTTTGGGTCTGATACGATCGTGGGAAATGGCGGATCAAACGCGTTTCCATATCGCTCGGTCGCATTCGCACTCATAGTCGTATCGAGTGCGTCTTCGTGGCGGTACCGCTTCCACACACGTTTCTCACGTGTCCTCACACCATTCAATCATTGACTCTAATTAAGTTTTATTACCCTACCCTTTTAAGGGGGTGATAGGTGACAGATAATCCTTATTTATCTAATTAATGAACCTACCAATTAGCGGCACAGCAAAGATGGATGCAAATTCAGCAATACCATATTAATTCCATATTGTAGCTGACAATTTTCCTATACCAGGAGATGGTATAATTGGTTTGGATTTCATTAAGTGGTTATATACCTTTTTCAGCGGAAAAATTGAGGAAACTTTGGATTTTTTTTTAAATATGAAGCAGTCATTTTATTACACAAATGTTTCTATTTATTGACAACTCTCCACTGGGAACAGGGTAACTTTGTGTTGGGTTCCCGGTCATGCCGGAATTCCCGGCAACGAAAACGCTGATGAGCTGGCAAGAGCCGACTCAGCGACTCCTTTACACGGTCCGGAGCCTTTCTGTGGCTTAGGGTGGGCCGCAGCCAACGATATGGTTGGAAGATGGGTCAAAGGAGCTAAGTCCAGGCATTGGATATCCAGCTCAGGATGTCGTCAAGCTAAAGAGCTGATACATCCGCTTTTGGGCAGGAACACTGATGGGTGTTCCAGGATGGACCTAAGACTATTGGTAGCCTACCTCACCGGCCACCATGTCCTGAACTACCATCTTCACAAGATGCGTCTGTCCTCGGATACGGAGTGCAGGCTCTGTAAAGAAGACGACGAGACGACCAAACACATTCTTTGTGAGTGTCCAGCCATTATTTGGCCCAGAAGGAGGCACCTGCATAGCGAGCTCTTGACAGCTTCGCAGATCAGGCAAGCCTCGACCAGAGACCTGCTAGCCTTCATAAGGGAGGCTGAGCAACTCTTGTCTCATTAGGGAGCAACATAGACACAAAAGACCACTCGGTCGCAGTGCCTTAAGTCTCTGTAGGGAGATCTCCCCCCCAACATTTATTATTATTATTACTATTTATTGATTGTACATCTTTTGAAGAAAAAAGGAAGCTATTGTTCTTGAAAAAATATAAATAATTAACGGAGTTATGGCGATTCTACCAAACCCATTTTTTTATAGAGGCTCGCGGTGACTACGATTGAAGGTCAGCAGCATATCGCGTTTTTCTGTAAACAGTAACGATTTTTTTAAAAAGTTAATTTTTTAGCACTAAAAATGTTATTCAAAAATTCTTATTTAAAAAATTAAAATTGTTTCTTGAAAACTGAATCGTTCACGAACTCCGCAGATCGATCAAATGGTTCATGAGGAATCGTAGTCACGGCAAAGGCACTTTTGTAAAAAAACAATTTCGAGATAATCGCATTTAAAGTTCGAGGTTGAGTGTGACAAACCGCGACACAAAAAGCTGTTTTCATATGGAACTATTGTTCGGATCTCTATGAAAATTTGGGAAAATGTTCGTTATGAATTTTACTTTAGGATTCAGCAAAAAAAATTTTTTCGATTTTTTGAAAAAAAAAAAGTATTTAACCCCTTAAGAATTACAATTGTATTTTAGAATTCCACGACAAAGAAGATTGGTACACTTTGAGGCCCGAAAATTTCGGGAATATGTATAATCATTCCTATAATACATTCACTAGTTAATGAAATAGTTCTGCCAGCTAGATAAGAAGTTATTCGAAAGATTCAACTAATGTCTACTGACACATATGTTCTCATCCCCAACCAGGAATTGCAACCTGGCATTATAATAGCAAGTGCACTTGTAAACACCCAGAACGTGTTGATTCGCATTATAAATACAACAGATAAAGACGCTATTGTTAACAGCGCAAACATAAAAAGCGAATCATTAGATGATTATGATGTTTACAATGCAAATACAGAGCATAGTGCACAAAGAACTTCAGAAGTATTAAAACTTCTTAAATTTCCGTCGCTATTTAAAAACGATTTAACAAAACTATGCACCGAATATAGCGATATTTTTGGTCTCGAAACAGAAACCATATCAGCTAATAACTTTTATACGCAACAATTGAGATTAAATGACAAAACTCCAGTCTACGTTCAAAACTATAGAATGCCAGAAAGTCAAAAGCCAGAAATTCAAAGGCAAGTTGACAAATTAATAAGAGACGGCATTGTCGAGCCGTCTATCTCAGAATATAATAGCCCACTTCTCTTGGTACCCAAGAAATCACGGCCTAATTCGGCGGAAAAGAGATGGCGATATCGCTACACGCGATTACCATTTGGGTTAAAAATATCCCCTAATTCTTTCCAAAGAATGATGACTTTTGCATTTTCAGTTTTAAGGCCTTCGCAAGCTTTTCTGTATATGGATGATTTAGTAGTTAAAGGTTGTTCTGAAAAGCAAAATGAAAAGGAAAATGCTTAAGAATTTAACTGACGTTTTCTAATTATGTAGACAACATAATTTAAAGCTACATCCAGAAAAATGCACTTCCTACATCAAAAAGGTTACTTATTTAGATCACAAATGAACTGATAAAGTTATATTACCAGATGACTCTAAATATGAGGTAGTTAAAAATTACCCTCAACAATTAAATTAGGATGAAGCTAGTCAATTGGTCGCATATTGCAGTTATTACAGAAGATTTATTAAACATTTCCCAGAGAAATCACGCCACTTAACGAAGCGTTGTAAAAAGAACGTCTCATTTGAATGGATAAGCTAATGCAATGCAGCATTAAAATACCTTAAAAGGGAATTTAATGAAACTAACCCCAGATTTCAGCAAAAAATTTTGCATAACTACAGGCATGTGGAGCGGTACTATCTCAGAACCACAACGGTCAACAGCTACCAGTGGCAACGTAAGTGTTTGTTAAAAAGAGGCAAGAATATTATAGCACGTTTTTATTCTGATGAAAAGATCGATGTAGATCAGTTTTTTCGAAGGCTTAACGGCCACTCAGAAATTTTTAGAACCCAGAAGAAAATAAAAAAGTTTTATTATTGGCCACAAATGACGAGGGCAATAAGTAAATATGTTAAGACATGTTTGAAATGTCAGCAAAAGCGCTGAAACATACAAAAACGCCCATGACAATAACTGAAACGCCAGCAACAGGATTTGATATAGTTTTGATAGATACCATTGGTCCACTTCCACGATCAGAAGATTTAACATTTGTGATTTAACAAAATATTTGGTAGCAATAGCGCAAGCGCAAGATAAGTTGCTAAGGCTATATTCGAAAATTGTATACTCAAGTACGGTCCAATGAAAAAAATCATTACGGACATGGTAACGGAATACAAAAACCAGATTATAGACGACTTGTAAATATATGAAAATAATAAACATTACTTCAACCGCACACCACCAGACACTGGAAACAATAGAACGAAGTCACAGAATATTCAACGAGTATGTTCGCTCGTACATACTATATCTGTTGACAAAACTGATTGGGATGTATGGATACAATATTTTGCTTATTGTTTCAACACAACACGAATATTGTCCATATGAACTAGTATTTGAAAGATTACCAAGACAAGTCACAGACTTTGGCAAGATAGACATCATAGACCCAATTTACAACATGAATAAAGTTAAGCTAAAATTGGAAACATGTTAGAAAAGGCAAAAGCCGATAGAAAAGTAAAATATCATAGAAATGTTAGTTAAAAAATAGGAGCTAAGGTATTACTAAGGAACGAAACAGGTCATAAACTTGACAATAATTATTAGGACGATATTTAGTTTCAGATATAGGAGCTAATGAAAATATTACAATTGTAGGAAATAAAAATAAAAAACAGAAAGTCCATAAAGATAGGTTACAAATGTTGAATTCCTAATATATTTTGTAGGGTTGGCCAACCAGATAACCATATAACCATTCAACCATAAGAAAAACAAGTAAGAAAGCTACAGTCGTTCGTTAACGACTGTTATATACCCTGTACCAAAATATATCGCCGCTCGAATTAGCTCCCGATTATAAATAAAATCGGTAACCAGGGAACACCACGTGGATATATATATACTTCGCAAGTATATAAGAATGTTTGTATATGCATATGTACAACATACATACATACCCACTCTCTGTACCTTTCTAGCCATTTGGTTGCGCTCATCCTTTTTACGCTTCTCCTTTGTCATGTCTTTGACAACGATAAACAAAAGTCAGCTGATCGCGACTTTTGCCTATTAGAAAAATGTAAACAAACTCGCTCTTTGCAAAACCACCACCATCTCATGCACTTGCGTGTGCAAGACAGGGAAAGAGATAACCCCTCTCTCTTTTTTTGCGCACGGGAGTTAGTTTCTTGCGCTCATCAGTTTTGTTGTTGTTTTTTGGGATGCTCCTGTTGCTAGCTGCAAATAGATAGCACACTGATAAGTAAATAACTTTTATGTTTTTCACCCGATCTTTACCAGATTTTCGGTATTGATACATGTTCTACATATGCATGCTGTAGTGACCAACTGAAGGTCTACCCTGCAAAAACTCTTCAACCTACCCTCGCACTAAAATTATAGCAGCTTTGCTGTAGCTAAAAAAGTGAGAGAAATGTCTTAGACCAATAGGAACAGAACACGATCGTACGATTGTACAGTTATGGGAAGAAAAGTTCATAGAAGTGGCCACCTGCATACAGCTTCCCAGAATTTAATGCATTCGCTGATAAAAACTCTTGGCAAACGCTTGTATTTTCGGCGCTGCTCAAAAATTACTTCAAAGTCTCGTAAAAATTTAAATTAAATAAATTAAATTATTATACACATCTAATTCCCCTAAGACAAGAGTGCATTAATTTCGTGTGTGATTTTGTGGAAGTGGAAAGGTAAAGAAGTGCCATATAGTGAATCCCAATTCTAACCGAGTTTTCATAGGGATCCGACCTCGAAGGCGTAAAGGAGGCCTAGGCCTCGATAAGTGCCTATTTTCTGGCACTACCGCCGACCCACCCGACTCCGTCGACCCCCAGCTCGCCTTTTGGATCCGTTTCGCTCCAGGCAACCTGTCGCCGGCCGGATGCAAACTGGCTAACTTTATTGGAAGGCTTGAGCTCACCCAAATAATTCAGCCAACCAGGAGTTTTGGTCTGGCAGGATCGGTCTCCTTTTTATTTGGAACCATCGCCACTAAGCTATAGAGAGAATCACCTCATCTGGCCAGCGGAGGCCCGACTTAGTGACGTCGTCTTATCCCAAGTGCAAGCATCGCTGCTGGCGGCCTGCTAGGCCTTATCGCTGCACACCGGCAGCTCTGCAGTTTTGTGTTTTGTTTTGATTATTGATTTCCGTTTATATTTGCGATTTATTAATGAGTTAATAAATGGCATTCGAATCGGAGTTTATATTAGGACCTTAGGACCAACAGCTCTACAATGTCAACGTGAACTTGGGCCCAACTTTACGCGCGTCATGTACTGGATATCTTAAGGTCGTGAGTAAAACAAAAACAACAACACCAAGAATTCCTCATATAAAATTCTATACAATGCCACTCGATCGTCCCAATTGAAAACCATGATTTAACTCTATTTCGTATCAATATTCAATACTTATAACTACTTACTACTAATTACTTGCTAATAAATATAAACTTAAAAATGAAGATATAGGGAATTAGTAGGAACCCCTTGCACGCTAGGTTAAGCTTTATTAGTTTATAAATGGATTCTAAATGAATTATGGCTATATATTCTTATCAATAGTCGATACTTATAACTAATCAATTGCTACTACATGTAAATAAAATGAAGATTTAGAGAACCATAAGGGAGTCAGAGGCTAGATTAAGATTTGTTAGTATGTAAATTAAATTCAAATGAAACTGCTGAACGTTAATTTAGATATATGGAATTATATTTGGAATGAATTGAAGAAAATGAATTGTGAATAAATAGTTTAATGGTTTGTCGAGTACTTATGTCGAACACTTTACTAGACATGTAGTAAAGTTATTTTAAACTTTGGGACAAGGTAGATATTTTAAGTAGCATTGTCATGGTAGGGCGGGTAAAGACTTAGGGAATTATTAACATCCAAATTCCCCAATAACTATCAGAATCCTTAGCCTATCTTCACACGTGTCGGCGTGCATCCGTAACATCAAATAAGTCCATTCTTTTAATTAAATAATAGCCAGTTTCGATTTATTTTTGTGAATAAGACGCACTTATTAAATGTAGTAGCGTTTCGTACCATCCTGAGCTAAAAGAACCCCGACCTACGGCGAGCGAGAACCGAGCCTAGCAAGAGTGCGCATCCCTAGCGAAGGAAGTACAAGGTCCTCTTAAGTAGTAATTACCACCCACTATTTAAAGACCAGTTAGTTAAAAACCGTTCGAACTACGTACACTACACATTTTGGCGCCCCAACGTGGGGCTCGACAAGTCCTTAACTTGTTATAAGCACACTAAGCTCTAGACTGATCCATCCACAGTTAAGAAACAATAAAACTAATTTCAATAAATTAATATATTGGATTGAGAGCATCGATTTGGAAGGGAAAGTGCAATTTAGGAACATACGATTTAATTTGAAAGAGAGTTAATCGACCAAAGGCAACTGTTTTGAATCCACTGAAGCTCATCACCATATGTTTCTCCACTCAACTTTGTTTACAATTGGTTCTCTTGGAAAACATTATACTTACACTTTAATAAGTCCGTATATTGTTAGATTTTCAAGTAAACAAGAGCATGAGGCAATAGACCAGCTTCAATTCATTAACAAATAGAGATACAACTAAGAATTCTGACAGGAGTGATCGACATAAAGAAAGTCAAACCAAATATTTACAATTATTTTAGTAAAAATAAGATGGCAGCCAAGCATAGTTCAGGTACTGCTGTGGAAGTGTCACACGGCGCTGAAAACAGCTGTGCCATATGCAAAGAAATCATTGCATTAACAGTTTTATCTGCAACAACACCTTGTAGACATACATTTCATAAGAAATGCATTATTAACCACTTAAAAAGTACACAAACATGTCCAATTTTCAATGCAGATTGCATCGAATCGAATTTATCTTATTTTAATAACACCTTGTTCGCTGAATTAGATGCCGCAGCAGCTGGCCCATCCAGCTTAAGCGAATATCAAGATAATAATGATATGTATCCATTAAGGAGAAATACCAGATCAGGCAGGATCAGAGGTACACCTCCTAGACGAGGAATGAATACAAGAAATACTCACAAAGGGAATTTGGATAGGATCTTATCAGAACCTCCAACGACTTCTAGTATGGCTCTTGGTACTCAACCAGAGTTAATGAACTTTATACAGTTTACTGTTAGCCAATAACAGGCTTAACTTATGGATAATCTTACCTCTTACTTGGGAAAGGCTATAGAAACATCTATTAAAAGTCAATTGGAAAACTTGCAATTACCTCAACCAACACACACTAATTACACACCCGACAATATTCAACCAAATAGAGATTTGAGTAGGAACGATTCCGATCAAAACCGTTACCCTCAACACTCAGACAACAATGTAGATGAAAGAGGCGTAAACAGGAGCAATACAAGCTCATATGTTAGTCCAGAAAAAGTATCAGGAATTATTCAAAAATGGGGATTAAAATTTGATGGTAGCAAAACGAGCATCAGGATTGATGAGTTCATTTACAAGATATGCTCACTTACCAAACAAAATCTAGGTAATGATTATGGACTTTTATGTGACCATTTGTACCTTCTGTTTGCAGGAAAAGCAAGCGATTGGTATTGGAAGTTTCATCGAAACAATCTGAATTTCGATTGGAACACATTTTGTGGCGAATTTAGGAAAAGATTCGAAGATATAGAGACAGATTACGATATTTGGAAGGGAATCCGAAAACGCAAGCAAGGAGAAAATGAAGCCTTTGAAGATTTCCAGGAAACTATGGAACGGTTGATTGATAGACTGCAAAATTGAGTTTCCGAAGCACAATTAGTTGAATTATTAGTTAGGAATTCAAAACCTAGCTTACATCATGAGTTGCTGCATCTTAAAATCTTAAACAGAGCACAACTCCGATACGAAGTGCGCAGGCATGAACAGTTTTACAACAATCTGAGGACCTTTAAACCAAAACCTTTTCGCTCATATGTGGCAGAGTTATCTACCGAAGAAGTAGAAACAGATTTAGTAAGAACAGATGAGGAGGTAAATCAAATTCAACGTCGAAATACTACAACCTGTTGGAATTGTGACAAACAAGGCCACAGATTCGATTTGCGGACTTAAGGAAAAATATAAGCCGACCTGTCCAAACTGTAATCCGGGAAACCGACAAAAGGATGTTTCTCAGTGCAACAAGATACATCCGTAGAATCAGAAGTTGCTAATTCAAGTCAAACCAATAAAACCCGTGAATCGCAGGAGACGGAAATGTTCAGTCAGCCTGACATTCATCATTCTTTTATACCCTTACACATAAGGATTCAAAATTATGACAAGAAGCGTAGAAAAATATTTGCTAATGTAGATAGTATCGGGACTCATTTAAAACCCAGACGATGTACTAGAAGATTAAGAGATTTTTGGAAGAAGGTTCGTCGTGAACGACAGAAACTTATTTCTATAGTACTTAGTCCTGATCAAAGACTCTATACAGATATCACTATAGAGGGTCAGATTTATAAGCTGTGTAGGCGGATTAGCCGCTCAGAACTTTCTCAAACACAGCAACGTAAAAAAATGTTCAGGCGAAATTCAAGCTGCGAACGGAACAAAAAGTAAAGTAGTGTCAAAACTTACTACTTTCATTAAGTATGAAAATACGATAGACAATCTTGAATTATTTATCATACCTGAACTTAAACAGAATGTTTATTTAGGAATTGATTATTGGCAAAAGTTTGGATTACTGAATAAAATTACCAGCAATCCGACTGTAAATGAGTTAGATATCGGTACATTGGATGATAATGAAGAGTCTCCAAAATATCATGAGCTGAACGAAGCAGAAAGACTTCGACTTGAGACAGTAATTAAAACATTTCCATCCTTTGCTTCCGAAGGTTTAGGTCGTACTACCTTGTCCACACATAGCATTGATATAGGAAATGCGAGTCCTATTAAACAGCGGGATTGGTTAGTTTCACCTGCCATTGAAAAGCTAATGTTCGCCGAAGTAGATAACATGCTAGCCTTGGATGTTATTGAAGAGTCAACTAGCGCTTGGAGCAGTAACTGCGTTTTAGTAAAGAAGGGAGACATGAATCGTCTATGTATTGATTCTAAAGAGGTAAACAAGGTTACAAAGCGAGACGCATATCCACTACCTCACCCACCATGGCAGCGCCGGCGGCCCACTTGGCCGATGCCCCATTAAACGCGACAAGTGCAAACATCAGCAGCGACTCTGAGCTGAAGGCCTTCCAGAAAGGCTCAAGGCTCAAGCGAACGCCTCCCGGTGGCGTCCCCCCGACGCCCGCGCCAGCACCGATGCCAATCCCAAATCCCTTAGGAAGCGGGGCGGAGGCAGACTCCGCTACTCCGAAAAGGGCTAGGGACACCCCAAGCCCTACGGGCCGTGCGCACCCAACAAAAAAGGCAAAATCTTTAGCGTCCCAAATCGATAAGATGGGTGCTATTCTGGACGACCTTCTCATGAAGGTAAAAGACCAGAAGGCGAGGAGTGTCAACATGTCGATGAGGAACTCTCTCGCCAGACTCAAGGAGCTGCAACTGGCAGTTCAGCAGCAGGCGGTTAGGTACGGCGCTCCCCTGGTCTCGGAGACTACGGATCGGGGCTGCCAAGTGACCCCGAGGAGTCCCCCGAAGGACACCTCGTCGGAGAAAAGTAGTCAAACGTCTCCCATGCCCCTGGCCAAACCCGCGAAGCCGAGTTACGCAGCGGTGACTGGTGCAGGCGGGCGCAAGGAACGGTTGGTAGCCGGGACGCAGCGCCCCGTGACTGGGAGAAACCCCAGAGATGCCATAAACGCGCCATCGACTCGGAAAGGCCCAGTCGGAGAAAGCAGTCAGACAGACGCAGGCGGAAGAGAAGAGACGCATTGATTCTCAGCCCCTCGGCGGAATCTTCCTACGGCGAGATACTGTGTCTGGTGACTCGCTCACAGGACGCCGGGATGAAGGCAATAGCAGAGAAGGTCACCTCGACCAGGGGGACTGCCAAAGGGGACCTACTGGAGCTATCAGGCGAAGACCATGATGCCGAGAAGCTCATGGAGGATATCGGCAGTGTGTTGGGGGACAGAATCTCCATCCGTACAGCCACACCCCAGTCGCTATTCGTGGTGCGCGACTTGGACGACCTAGCCTCCGGTGAGGAGCTCGCGGAAGCGCTCTCCGAGCAATCAGGACTCCCGATCAACTCGGTGACAGTCAGGAGCTTCAGAGTCGGTCGCTTCAAGACGCAGACTGCGACGGTCTCGGTGCCGTCCAGTAAGGCGAACCTGCTTATATCGCTGGGCAAGGTGAAGATCGGGTGGTGCAAGTGCCCGATCAAGGAAGTGGAAATGCTTTAAATGCTTGGAGGTGGGCCATATCGCCAGCAGGTGCTTGAGCTCAGTGGACAGAAGCAAGTCCTGCTTTAAGTGCGGACAAGCCAGGCACAAAATTGCAACGTGCACTAACTCTGCGAGTTGCTTTAGGTGCGTCAGCAAAAATCTGAAGGAAGTTAACCATCAGGCTAGCAGCCGCAGTTGCCCACTGATGGCGTCGGACGGAGCGGCCCCTACAGCACAGGCATGAAGGTGATTCAACTAAACTTGAACCACTGCGCGGCGGCACAAGACCTGCTGTCGCAGACAACGAGGGAGTGTGGTGTGGACCTGGCAGTGCTCAGCGAGCCATACAAGATCGGGAACAACCCCAACTGGGTAGCCGACAGCTCGGGGAAAGCCGCCCTTTGGACGTGCGGCGTAGGAGCCACCCGTCTGTCCGAGGTGTACGCTTCAAACGGGTTTATTCGGGCGAAAGTAGGCAGCTGGTGGATATATAGCGTCTACCTTGCTCCGAGCCTCTCGCTGGAAGCTTTCTGCGACAGCGTGGATCGCTTGGCAACCGATGCAAGGGGCAGGTTTCCCGTTCTGATTGCGGGCGACTTTAATGCCTGGGCTGTGGACTGGGGCAGCGCATACACCAACGCCAGAGGCAGATCTCTACTGGAAGCCATAGCGATGCTCGACATTGCGTTTTTAAACACGGGGGGACAACACACGTTCTCCCGGGCCGGTGCCGGCTCAGTGGTCGACCTCACATTCGTGAGCGGCTCAAAAGCCTCGCAGTGCTTATGGGAACTCAGCGAGGTTTATACAGCCAGCGATCATGCCGCCATCTTCACGACCTTGGCCACCCGCCTGCCGTTGGCTACACGGTCCCAACCGCAACAGGTGAGATACAGGGCGGACTCTTTGGATGTCCAGCTGTTCGCAACCGGAATGGGGAGCCTGGAGGTAGCTGGGGGCGCTTCGCAGATGGCAGAGGAAGCCATGAGGCAGCTCAAGGCAGTGTGCGACAGCTGCATGCAGGTCAGGAGACCCCACAGTCGCCATCACGAGCCGGTGTTCTGGTGGAACCGGGCGATAGCCGATGCCCGGAGAGACTGCGTCCGTGCTAGACGACGTTACCAGCGATCGTATGGCACCCCCTCCCACCTGTACAAAAGGCGGGAGTACCAGGCCTGCCGTAGAGCGCTCAAGGCCGCTATCCGGACGAGCAAATCAAAGTGCTTCATGGAACTCTGCGACTCGGCGGACCATGACCCGTGGGGGAGCGCCTACAAAACGGTAGTTAAGCGCATTAACTGCTCGGGCCAGCTTGCCCCTCTCGCGACGGAGTTCACCAAGCGAATAGTGGACCACCTGTTCCCCAGGATGGACGTGCCACCGTTCCCCAATGCCGGAGACTCCCTGGCAGGATTCGCTCCGGTAACGGCGCTGGAGGTACGGTCGGCGGCAGTCAGAGTAAGAGCGTCGGAGGCCGCTGGCCCCGACAACATCCCCAATAGGGCCTTGAAGCTCGCTCTGTCCCTTCAGCCCCAACGGTTCGCGGAGGTGTTCAGCAGCTGCCTGGCCGAGGGCACCTTCCCGCCTAGATGGAAGTCGCAGAGGCTAGTACTGCTGCCGAAACCCGGAAAACCGCCGGACGACCCGTCATCTTTTAGGCCTATCTGCCTTATTGATGGCGCGGGTAAGGTTCTGGAGCACCTAATCGGCACCCGCCTTGAAGAGGCGATCAGAGTGGCTGGCGACCTCTCGGAGGCCCAGTTCGGCTTCCGGAAGGCGAAATCGACAGTGGATGCCATCGCTAAGGTGGTAGACATTGCCAGCTCCGCGATAGCCGGCAAGAGGTGGAAAGGCGGCACAAAAGAGTACTGCCTAGTCGTCACTCTGGATGTTCGCAACGCCTTCAACACGGCGAGATGGAGCTGCATCATGGAGGCTTTATCCAGCTTCGGAGTCCCCCCATACCTCCTGAACGTTATGGGCAGCTACTTCACGGACCGCACGTTGGAGTTTACCACTCCCGACGGCGCGGATACGGTGGAGCTCTCCTGCGGGGTTCCACAAGGATCCGTACTAGCACCGCTCTTGTGGAATGCGATGTACGACGGAGTCCTGCGCCTCCCCTTGCCCGGCCGGTCCGAGCTCGTGGGCTTCGCCGACGACATCGCGGTGGTGGTGGTTGGCAAGGTACTTCCACGGGTCGAAGCTACCTGCAACTCCTGTGTCGACGCCATCAGCTCATGGCTGACCAGAGTCGGCCTGCAACTAGCGCCACAAAAAACCGAAGCCGTCCTAATCAGCAGCCGGAAAAAGGTTGAGACCGCATCCATCAGGGTCGGGGGTGCTACGATAACTTCCACGAGAGCCATAAGATACCTGGGTGTAATGCTGGACACGAGACTCTCGTTTCGCGAGTCGGTTACCACCAGCTAAATTTATAAGTGGTATCGACATGAAGCATGCATACTGGCAGATACCACTCGTCGAAAATTCTAAGCAATATACAGCGTTTACAATACCCAATAGACCGTTGTATCAATATAAAATAATGCCCTTTGGTCTCTGTAACGCTGCGCAAACTCTCTGTCGTCTGATGGATCGAGTTATTCCAGCTCATCTCAGGACTAGAGTATTTGTTTATCTAGACGACTTATTAGTTTTGTCCGAGGATTTTGAATCACATATGCTTTTACTACAAGAGATAGCCTTATGCTTACGCAAAGCAAATCTCACCATCAATGTCAGCAAATCTAAATTTTGCATGAAAGAGATAATATATCTCGGCTTTATAATTGGAAATGGGCAAATAAGAACCAGCCCGGATAAGATTAAAGCGATAGCAGAATTTCCACAACCAACATCGATTAAGCAGTTGCGAAGATTCCTAGGCTTAGCGGGATGGTACCGACGTTTTGTAGAAAACTTTGCCACCATTAGTTTTCCTCTGACGGAGCTACTTAAAAAGAAGAAGTCGCTAGAATGGAACGAAGAAGCTCAGACCTCTTTTGAAACTTTAAAATCATGTCTTACGGCTTCGCCAATTCTCATAACACCAGATTTTTCTAAGCAATTTATTTTATTGTGTGACGCCAGCTCTTTTGGTGTTGGTTGCGTACTGGCTCAGGAGCGAGATCGAATAGAACTTCCGATTTCGTACATGTCCGAAAAATTGTCCAAAGCGCAACGTAATTATTCAGTTTCCGAATTGGAATGCCTAGCCGTTATAAAAGGAATTAAAAAATTCCGCGCGTATATTGAGGGCCAGGATTTCTTAGTCATAACAGACTACGCAGCTCTTCAATGGTTGATGCGAGAGAAGGATTTATCAGGAAGGTTAGCTCGGTGGTCGATGAAATTGAGAACGTTTACATTCACTATAAAACATCGTAGCGGTTCTCAGAACGTCGTCGCAGACACTTTATCTAGACAGAACGATCCAGCCATTGATGAATTTTGTCAAAATGGACCCATAGTTGACTTAGATTCTCCACATTTTCAATCCCCGGAATATTTAGACTTAATCGAGAAAATATCTAAGAGTCAGTCTAAATTTCCTGATCTACAAATCAGAGATGGATATATTTACAAAAGAACTACCTTTGTATCGGATGATATTGAGCAAGGAAATCCTTGGAAACTCTGGATACCTTCAGACTTAGTAGCCGACATTTTGTTTCAAGCTCATGATGCACCTAGTTCGTCTCATTGTGGCATGAGTAAAACAGTAGAGAAATTAAAAAGATATTTATTTTGGCCTTGTATGGTGACGCAAATACGTAACTATATATCTAATTGTGTCGTTTGTCGCACCACGAAAAGTACAAACACGGTTCTAAAACCGCCAATGGGAAAGCCTTTAACATCAGACAGGCCATTTCAAAAATTATATATAGACCTCTTAGGCCCATACCCTCGCACGAAAAAAGGTCACATAGGTTTGCTCATTGTCGTTGATCATAACACTCGATTTCATTTCTTGTGTCCACTTAAGAAGTTCACCGCTCCTAAAATCTGCGATTTCTTAAACGGGGCTATATTCTATACATTTGGCGTTCCAGAAGTAATACTTTCTGATAACGGCAGTCCGTTTAAGGGGGTCTTCTACCTTCCCGCTCAAATTTGGGGCCTATTTTCAAAAATGGATTGCAAAAAAACTACACAATGGCAATCTTTCGGGCTTCGTTTACCCATGAAGGAATGCGAATTTAAAAAAAAAAAATCGATTTTTTCAAACCGCGAAGGTAGAAGACCCCCTTAAGTCAAGCTATTTTCAAGCTTTTCTTACAAGTTTCGGCATACAGCAAAAACTTACAGCCATATATTCTCCACAGGCTAATGCGAGTGAAAGACTAATAGATCGGTACTAGCCGCTGTAAGAGCATATATAGGGGAAGATCATACAAATTGGGATGAAAATTTAGACGCTATTAGCGGATCTTTAAGAGCATCATTACACCGAAGCACAGGTTCGTCACCCTACTTTCTGACTTTTGGCCAACATATGATTCTTAACGGCAAGGACTATAGTCTCTTGCGTAGTTTAAATCTGTTAGCTGACGACACTCGGTTATCCAAACCGGAGGCTCTGCAACTGCAGAGAAGACAAGCTAAACTGAATCTAAACAAAACTCATGATGAAAACGCGAATAGATACAATCTACGTAATCGGCAGATCGAATTTAAAAACGGCGACCTTGTTTACGCAAGAAATTTTACGCAAAGTAATGCCATAAAAAAATTTAGCAGTAAATTGGCTCCAGTATTTATTCCAGCTAGAGTTTATAAGAAACGTAGCTCGTATTACTATGAATTAGAGGATGAAACAGGAAAGAAATTAGGAGTATTCCATTTAAAGGATATACAAAGCAGAAAACAAGAAGTTTCTTCAGATAAGGCTTCCTTGCAATAATATCGTTACCCTTATCTGTGGGTGTAGTGACCAACTGAAGGTCTACCCTGCAAAAACTCTTCAACCTACCCTCGCACTAAAATTATAGCAGCTTTGCTGTAGCTAAAACAGTGAGAGAAATGTCTTAGACCAATAGGAACAGAACACGATCGTACGATTGTACAGTTATGGGAAGAAAAGTTCATAGAAGTGGCCACCTGCATACAGCTTCCCAGAATTTAATGCATTCGCTGATAAAAACTCTTGGCAAACGCTTGTATTTTCGGCGCTGCTCAAAAATTACTTCAAAGTCTCGTAAAAATTTAAATTAAATAAATTAAATTATTATACACATCTAATTCCCCTAAGACAAGAGTGCATTAATTTCGTGTGTGATTTTGTGGAAGTGGAAAGGTAAAGAAGTGCCATATAGTGAATCCCAATTCTAACCGAGTTTTCAAAAGGATCCGACCTCGAAGGCGTAAAGGAGGCCTAGGCCTCGATAAGTGCCTATTTTCTGGCACTACCGCCGACCCACCCGACTCCGTCGACCCCCCAGCTCGCCTTTTGGATCCGTTTCGCTCCAGGCATCGGCCCAGGTGCGACATAACCTCCATCCAACAAATTACGCAATCTGTCGCCGGCCGGATGCAAACTGGCTAACTTTATTGGAAGGCTTGAGCTCACCCAAATAATTCAGCCAACCAGGAGTTTTGGTCTGGCAGGATCGGTCTCCATTTTATTTGGAACCATCGCCACTAAGCTATAGAGAGGATCACCTCATCTGGCCAGCGGAGGCCCGACTTAGTGACGTCGTCTTATCCCAAGTGCAAGCATCGCTGCTGGCGGCCTGCTAGGCCTTATCGCTGCACACCGGCAGCTCTGCAGTTTTGTGTTTTGTTTTGATTATTGATTTCCGTTTATATTTGCGATTTATTAATGAGTTAATAAATGGCATTCGAATAGGAGTTTATATTAGGACCTTAGGACCAACAGCTCTACAATGTCAACGTGAACTTGGGCCCAACTTTACGCGCGTCATGGACTGGATATCTTAAGGTCGTGAGTAAAACAAAAACAACAACACCAAGAATTCCTCATATAAAATTCTATACAATGCCACTCGATCGTCCCAATTGAAAACCATGATTTAACTCTATTTCGTATCAATATTCAATACTTATAACTACTTACTACTAATTACTTGCTAATAAATATAAACTTAAAAATGAAGATATAGGGAATTAGTAGGAACCCCTTGCACGCTAGGTTAAGCTTTATTAGTTTATAAATGGATTCTAAATGAATTATGGCTATATATTCTTATCAATAGTCGATACTTATAACTAATCAATTGCTACTACATGTAAATAAAATGAAGATTTAGAGAACCATAAGGGAGTCAGAGGCTAGATTAAGATTTGTTAGTATGTAAATTAAATTCAAATGAAACTGCTGAACGTTAATTTAGATATATGGAATTATATTTGGAATGAATTGAAGAAAATGAATTGTGAATAAATAGTTTAATGGTTTGTCGAGTACTTATGTCGAACACTTTACTAGACATGTAGTAAAGTTATTTTAAACTTTGGGACAAGGTAGATATTTTAAGTAGCATTGTCATGGTAGGGCGGGTAAAGACTTAGGGAATTATTAACATCAAAATTCCCCAATAACTATCAGAATCCTTAGCCTATCTTCACACGTGTCGGCGTGCATCCGTAACATCAAATAAGTCCATTCTTTTAATTAAATAATAGCCAGTTTCGATTTATTTTTGTGAATAAGACGCACTTATTAAATGTAGTAGCGTTTCGTACCATCCTGAGCTAAAAGAACCCCGACCTACGGCGAGCTAGAACCGAGCCTAGCAAGAGTGCGCATCCCTAGCGAAGGAAGTACAAGGTCCTCTTAAGTAGTAATTACCACCCACTATTTAAAGACCAGTTAGTTAAAAACCGTTCGAACTACGTACACTACACTTTTTGGCGCCCCAACGTGGGGCTCGACAAGTCCTTAACTTGTTATAAGCACACTAAGCTCTAGACTGATCCATCCACACTTAAGAAACAATAAAACTAATTTCAATAAATTAATATATTGGATTGAGAGCATCGATTTGGAAGGGAAAGTGCAATTTAGGAACATACGATTTAATTTGAAAGAGAGTTAATCGACCAAAGGCAACTGTTTTGAATCCACAGTTTTATCTGCAACAACACCTTGCAGACATACATTTCATAAGAAATGCATTATTTACCACTTAAAAAGTACACAAACATGTCCAATTTCCAATGCAGATTGCATCGAATCGAATTTATCTTATTCTAATAACACCTTGTTCGCTGAATTAGATGCCGCAGCAGCTGGCCCATCCAGCTTAAGCGAATATCAAGATAATAATGATATGTATCCATTAAGGAGAAATACCAGATCAGGCAGGATCAGAGGTACACCTCCTAGACGAGGAATGAATACAAGAAATACTCACAAAGGGAATTTGGATAGGATCTTATCAGAACCTCCAACGACTTCTAGTATGGCTCTTGGTACTCAACCAGAGTTAATGAACTTTATACAGTTTACTGTTAGCCAATAACAGGCTTAACTTATGGATAATCTTACCTCTTACTTGGGAAAGGCTATAGAAACATCTATTAAAAGTCAATTGGAAAACTTGCAATTACCTCAACCAACACACACTAATTACACACCCGACAATATTCAACCAAATAGAGATTTGAGTAGGAACGATTCCGATCAAAACCGTTACCCTCAACACTCAGACAACAATGTAGATGAAAGAGGCGTAAACAGGAGCAATACAAGCTCATATGTTAGTCCAGAAAAAGTATCAGGAATTATTCAAAAATGGGGATTAAAATTTGATGGTAGCAAAACGAGCATCAGGATTGATGAGTTCATTTACAAGATATGCTCACTTACCAAACAAAATCTAGGTAATGATTATGGACTTTTATGTGACCATTTGTACCTTCTGTTTGCAGGAAAAGCAAGCGATTGGTATTGGAAGTTTCATCGAAACAATCTGAATTTCGATTGGAACACATTTTGTGGCGAATTTAGGAAAAGATTCGAAGATATAGAGACAGATTACGATATTTGGAAGGGAATCCGAAAACGCAAGCAAGGAGGTAATGAAGCCTTTGAAGATTTCCAGGAAACTATGGAACGGTTGATTGATAGACTGCAAAATTGAGTTTCCGAAGCACAATTAGTTGAATTATTAGTTAGGAATTCAAAACCTAGCTTACATCATAAGTTGCTGCATCTTAAAATCTTAAACAGAGCACAACTCCGATACGAAGTGCGCAGGCATGAACAGTTTTACAACAATCTGAGGACCTTTAAACCAAAACCTTTTCGCTCATATGTGGCTGAGTTATCTACCGAAGAAGTAGAAACAGATTTAGTAAGAACAGATGAGGAGGTAAATCAAATTCAACGTCGAAATACTACAACCTGTTGGAATTGTGACAAACAAGGCCACAGATTCGACGACTGTATGGCTAAAAGAATTATATTTTGTTATGGTTGCGGACTTAAGGAAAAATACAAGCCGACCTGTCCAAACTGTAATCCGGGAAACCGACAAAAGGATGTTTCTCAGAGCAACAAGATACATCCGTAGAATCAGAAGTTGCTAATTCCATTCAAACCAATAAAACCCGTGAATCGCAGGAGACGGAAATGTTCAGTCAGCCTGACATTCATCATTCTTTTATACCCTTACACATAAGGATTCAAAATTATGACAAGAAGCGTAGAAAAATATTTGCTAATGTAGATAGTATCGGGACTCATTTAAAACCCAGACGATCTACTAGAAGATTAAGAGATTTTTGGAAGAAGGTTCGTCGTGAACGACAGAAACTTATTTCTATAGTACTTAGTCCTGATCAAAGACTCTATACAGATATCACTATAGAGGGTCAGATTTATAACGCTTTATTAAATTCTGGAGCAACTATAAGCTGTGTAGGCGGATTAGCCGCTCAGAACTTTCTCAAACACAGCAACGTAAAAAAATGTTCAGGCGAAATTCAAGCTGCGAACGGAACAAAAAGTAAAGTTGTGTCAAAACTTACTACTTCCATTAAGTATGAAAATACGATAGACAATCTTGAATTATTTATCATACCTGAACTTAAACAGGATGTTTATTTAGGAATTGATTTTTGGCAAAAGTTTGGATTACTGAATAAAATTACCAGCAATCCGACTGTAAATGAGTTAGATATCGGTACATTGGATGATAATGAAGAGTCTCCAAAATATCATGAGCTGAACGAAGCAGAAAGACTTCGACTTGAGACAGTAATTAAATCATTTCCATCCTTTGCTTCCGAAGGTTTAGGTCGTACTACCTTGTCCACACATAGCATTGATATAGGAAATGCGAGTCCTATTAAACAGCGGCATTGGTTAGTTTCACCTGCCATTGAAAAGCTAATCTTCGCCGAAGTAGATAACATGCTAGCCTTGGATGTTATTGAAGAGTCAAGTAGCGCTTGGAGCAGTAACTGCGTTTTAGTAAAGAAGGGAGACAATAATCGTCTACGTCTTGATTCTAGAGAGGTAAACAAGGTTACAAAGCGAGACGCATATCCACTACCTCACATAGATGGCATCTTAAGTCGGTTACCACCAGCTAAATTTATAAGTGGTATCGACATGAAGCATGCATACTGGCAGATACCACTCGTCGAAAATTCTAAGCAATATACAGCGTTTACAATAGACCCAATAGACCGTTGTATCAATATAAAATAATGCCCTTTGGTCTCTGTAACGCTGCGCAAACTCTCTGTCGTCTGATGGATCGAGTTATTCCAGCTCATCTCAGGACTAGAGTATTTGTTTATCTAGACGACTTATTAGTTTTGTCCGAGGATTTTGAATCACATATGCTTTTACTACAAGAGATAGCCTTATGCTTACGCAAAGCAAATCTCACCATCAATGTCAGCAAATCTAAATTTTGCATGAAAGAGATAATATATCTCGGCTTTATAATTGGAAATGGGCAAATAAGAACCAACCCGGATAAGATTAAAGCGATAGCAGAATTTCCACAACCAACATCGATTAAGCAGTTGCGAAGATTCCTAGGCTTAGCGGGATGATACCGACGTTTTGTAGAAGACTTTTCCACCATTAGTTTTCCTCTGGCGGAGCTACTTAAAAAGAAGAAGTCGCTAGAATAGAACGAAGAAGCTCAGACCTCTTTTGAAACCTTAAAATCATGTCTTACGGCTTCGCTTTGTATCGGATGATATTGAGCAAGGAAATCCTTGGAAACTATGCATGCCTTCAGACTTAGTACCCGACATTTTGTTTCAAGCTCATAATGCACCTAGTTCGTCTCATTGTGGCATGAGTAAAACAGTAGAGAAATTAAAAAGATATTTATTTTGGCCTTGTATGGTGACGCAAATACGTAACTATATATCTAATTGTGTCGTTTGTCGCACGACGAAAAGTCCAAACACGGTTCTAAAACCGCCAATGGGAAAGCCTTGTGAATAAGTAGTTTAATGGTTTGTCGAGTACTTATGTCGAACACTTTACTAGACATGTAGTAAGGTTATTTTAAACTTTGCTAAGGGACAATGTAGATATTTTAAGTAGCATTGTCATGGTAGGGCGGGTAAAGACTTAGGGAATTATTAACATCCAAATTCCCCAATAACTATCATAATCCTTAGCCTATCTTCACACGTGTCGGCGTGCATCCGTAACATCAAATAAGTCCATTCTTTTAATTAAATAATAGCCAGTTTCGATTTATTTTTGTGAATAAGACGCACTTATTACTCCCGCATAGAGCGGACGTGGTCTCGCGCGAGCTCCGGGAAAACAATTTAAAATAGTGGATGAAATAGTGAAAACTTAAAGAATATTATACTGGAGCAGTCCAAACAGTGCGAAAAGACGCTAACAATTAAAAAAAACAAAGAAAAATATAATCATAACTAGTGTTATGATTAATACAAGTGCTTATTTAATTTAAACAAATAAGTGCCACGCATAACAAGCTCGAAAAATGAGCAGCGATCAAAAGAATGAGCGTAGAAGCTCCGTCAACCCAAGAAATGCTTGCTACTCTTACTTCTCAACTCGCGATATAGATCAAAATCAGAAGTCGACAAAGAGCAACTCGACTCTACTGACCGTCGACACCAAGAGAGCCAGCTCTTGCTCACCCTCCCTGCTCACCCCAACTCCCGCATCTTGGAGTTACCAATGCCAAACCCCACCACCGCCGGCTTCGCTGAATGAAGCTCCAACAACAAGCAGTGCTACAATTTCTGCAGTCGCAGCAAAATCACCACCAATAATTAAACCAACTACCAATATTGCGAGGTCGGTCCCAACGGCTGCACAACAAAATAAAATGGCAACAAAAACAGTTAGCTTCGATAAGCAACAAGCGGTCCCGGCTATACAGACCGGTATGGACCGCTACATCCAGATTAAGCGCAAGCTTAGTCCACTCAACACGGTTGGTAACAAACCAAAGATCAACCGAACCAACAAAAGCACCGACCAAACGAGGAGCTCCAATGAAAACCGTTACTCCATCTTAGCAGAGGCGGACATCAACCAACCAGAGTTGGGGCAGGAGACCCAAAGAAAACCTAAGCCCCCACCTATATACATAAGGGAAAAAAGTTCAAGCGCCCTGGTCAACAAAATTGTTGCGCTGGTCGGGGACGAGAATTTCCATGTTGTTCCGCTTATTAAAGGGAACATACACGAAACAAAGGTTCAAACGAAGTCCGAAGAACACTTCCGAGCTGTGTCTAAGTACCTGGAAGACACAAAAATGAACTTTTACACCTATCAACTAAAAAGCAGCAAGGGACTGCAAGTTGTGCTAAAAGGTATAGAACCTGACGTCACCCCCTCTGAAATTCAAGAAGCCCTTAAGGCCAGGGGCTTCTGTGCCAAAAATGTTAGCAATATTGTTAACAGAAACAAAAAACCGCAACCACTTTTCAAGGTCGAGCTCGAACCAGATAGCAAAGCCTTAAAGAAAAACGAAGTGCACCCGATCTACAAGCTGCAGCTCTTACTGCATCGAAGAATCACCGTGGAAGAACCCCACAAACGCAACGGCCCTGTTCAATGCACAAACTGCCAAGAGTATGGACACACCAAGACATACTGCACACTTCGGACGGTCTGCGTAGTCTGCGGAGACTTCCACAACTCCGTAAACTGCCCCGCAAACAAAGAAGACCCCCAAATGAAAAAATGTGGCAACTGTGGAGGAAACCATACGGCAAACTACAGAGGCTGTGCGGTCTACAAGGAGCTGAAGAGTCGCATGCGACGAGCGACAGCTACGCACCAACAACATACACAAAATGTGTATTACAACTCAAAAAGTACGCCAGACGTATTTTTCGCCAAGGCAGCCAGATCATCATTTGGGCAGCTAAATACAACCAAGGGAATCTCCTACGCCGAAGCACTAAGAACAGGCATGGAAAATCCACCCCAGCCTCACTCAGAAAATGCTCAGCAGGTTCCAGGGCAGCCGCAAAACAAATTGGAATCTATGATGTTCACCATGCAACAAAGTATGATGGAACTTATGTCATTCATGAAAACAACCATGCAAACCCTTGTTCAGAACCAGAACATGGTAATTCAGTTGTTTGTAGCACAACAGTCCAAATAATAAATGACTAACCTACGTATATCCATGTGGAATGCCAACGGCATTTCACGGCATAAACTTGAAATAACTCAATTCCTAAACGTAAATCACATCGACGCCATGCTGCTGGTTGAAACGCACCTCACAGGGAGATATAACTTCCATATAAGAGGTTATACCTTTTACCGCACAGATCATCCGGATGGCAAGACCCACGGCGGAACGGGCATCTTAATCAGAGAACGCATCAAACACCACTTTCATCAACGGTTTGCAACAAATTACCTGCAAGCCACGTCCATAAAAGTGCATTCAGGAAACGGCAACCTTTGTATTGCCGCTGTCTACTGCCCACCTCGATTTACTATCTCTGAAGGTCAATTCATGGACTTCTACAACACTCCGCCAAACACACGCACTGGGGATCACGCCTTGTGACTCCCAAGGGAAGGCAACTGTATAATGCACTTATAAAGGTGAGCAATAAACTGGACTACGTTTCTCCTGGTAGCCCCACATATTGGCCTGCAGACCCAAAAAAGATCCCAGATCTAATTGATTTCGCGGTGACAAAAAACATCCCACGCAATCTAATAAGCGCCATAGCACTACCGGATCTCTCATCTGACCACTCGCCTATGTTGATAAGCCTTCTTCAAAGCCCAGAAATTGCGGACCACCCCTACAGCCTGACGTCGCACAACACTAACTGGATGAAATACAGAAAGTATGTGAGTTCCCACATTGAGCTAACTCCCCAACTAAATATCGAAGCGGACATCCTCCGCCCTGGAAGAGGTACTCGTCACAGCAGCCAGGATCTCAACCCCTATACGGAAAGATGGGGAATTTAAGAAGTTCAAAACCAACCGGCAAATCGAACAGCTGGTTCAGGAAAAGAGGCGTCTGCGACGAGCGTGGCAAACCAGCAGATCGCCATGCTCAAAGCAACGTCTTACTGAAGCCACCCGCAATCTAAACCGGGCCCTGAAGCAAGAGGCTGAAAACGAACAACTTAAATATATTGGAAAACTCTCGCCAACTAGTACAAAGCATCCCTTGTGGAGGGCTCACCCAAATCTAAGCTCTCCAATTCAAACCGTCACTCCTATAAGGAATTATTCAGGGTGTTGGGCCCGCAGCGACAAAGATAGAGCCGAATCATTTGCCTTACATCTCAGAGGCGTCTTCCAGCCGAACCCCGCAGCTAATGATTATGTTCCTCCGCAAATCCACCTCGAAACTGAATCCACGCCAACTACATTTCAGCCGAACGAGATTACAAAAGTCATCAGGGAGCTAAAACCAAAAAGGCTCCAGGCCTAATAACTACAAAAATGATAATGGAACTTCCGTACTGTGCTATTGAGGTCATCTGTAAACTCTTCAATGGAATCATAAGTCTCGGCTACTATCGAAGGAAATGGAAAAAATCAATTATTATAATGATACCGAAGCCCGGAAAAGATTACACGATTCCGTCATCTTACAGACCAATAAGTTTATTATCATGCCTGTCCAAATTATTCGAAAAATGCCTTCTAACGCGCATAATACCATATATGGGAGCCCACAACATTATCCCAGCCCATCAATTTGGCTTCAGAGAAAAACATGGAACTATAAAGCAAGTAAACAGAATAACATCAGAAATTCGCACAGCCTTCGAACATAGGGAATATTGCAGCGCGATATTCCTCGACGTATCTCAAGCATTCGACCGCGTCTGGCTCAAAGGTCTCATGCATAAAATTAAAACACACTTGCCCGGGTACACTCATAAACTCCTTGAATCCTACCTCTATAATAGAGCCTTCGCAGTAAGATGTAACACAACAATTTCCGACAGCTACACTATCGAAGCTGGGGTCCCACAAGGTAGCGCACTTGGGCCAACTTTATTCGTCCTTTACACAGCAGATATTCCCACGAGTGACCGACTAACAACATCCACATTCACCGACGACACTGCGATCCTTAGCCGCTCCAGATGCCCAGTCCGTGCAACAACCCAACTCGCCAACCACCTCGTGGTAGTCGAGAAGTGGCTATCTGACTGGCGTATTAAAATAAACGAACAAAAGTGTAAACACATAACGTTTACCCTTAACAGACAAACTTGCCCTCCGCTCTGTATGAATAGCACGCAGATCTCCCAAGTTAATGAAGTAACGTATCTCGGCATCCACCTCGACAGACGTCTAACATGGCGTAGACATATCGAATGCAAGAAACTGCACCTAAAACTGAAAGCCAGCAGCCTCCACTGGATTATAAACTCACGATCGCCCTTGTGTCTGGACTACAAGGTCCTGCTCTACAACTCCACTCTTAAGCCAATCTGGACGTATGGCTCCCAGCTGTGGGGGAACGCGAGCAGAACCAACATAGACATCATACAGCGAGCCCAATCAAAGATCCTGCGAACTATCACTGGGGCACCATGGTATATTCGTAACCAAAACATCCACCGGGACCTCGGCATTCTCGCAGTAAAAGATGAAATAGACAAGCAAAAAGCGTCCTACAATGAAAAACTCTCTGTCCACCCAAATCCTCTAGCAAGGGTCTTGACTCGGGTCTCCAGCCGAACCCGCCTGCAACGTACAGACCTTCCAACCCAGCCATAACTTGTCAGGGCCACTGTCTCAGTCTACATGACTCCTAGTTAGGTTATAGTATAAGATTTGATACACTTATTGTTAGTCTCGTAAATGAGAAGATTCAATAAATAAAAGCAAAGCATAAAAAAAAAAAAAAAAATTAATTAATTAAATGTAGTAGCGTTTCGTACCATCCTGAGCTAAAAGAACCCCGACCTACGGCGAGCTAGAACCGAGCCTAGCAAGAGTGCCCATCCCTAGCGAAGGAAGTACAAGGTCCTCTTAAGTAGTAATTACCACCCACTATTTTAAGACCAGTTAGTTAAAATCCGTTCGAACTACGTACACTACAATGCCTATACACAAAAAGAAAGATCTATGGTAATATTTGTGGCTGCAAAACGTTTTTATTGATTTGCGGAGGAGTGGGAGGGAAATTTTTAAATCTGAAACAGACTTGATCTGCGTGCAAAACATTCCGACCTACATACCGAATTTGGTGGCCCTAGCTCTTATAGTTGCTGAGATCTAGGCGTTCATACAGACGGACAGACGGACAGACAGGCATGGTTATATCGACTTGGCTGTTGATGCTGATCAAGAATATATATACTTTATGGGGTCGGAAATGCTTCCTTCTGCCTGTTACATACATTTGCACAAAATTAATATACCTTTGTACCTACGGTACAGAGTATAAAAAGAAAATTACATTAGTGTGTTTAAATTTTAAACAATGTAATTGATTTTATGTATTTTATAACAAACAGCTAAAAGCAAAACAAAAACAAACGCTATTAAAATGTTTATAAACGGGTCTGTTACAGTTTTCACTTCTGTCAAATTTACTGTTGGGTCTCTGTTAACTTCCGAGCGAAATCACTCGGAAACTTTCCGACTGCCATTGAGCCGGGGGATTCAGATCCGAATGAACAGAAATAAATTATTGCATTCTCTAATGGTTTAGGGACATTACTGCATAACTAAATTAGCTAAAGCTACCATTCTTGATTTATAAATAATTCGATTCGTATCTAAGCTTTCACAAATTCCAAATCCGCCTTTTTTAGTTTCCGAGCGGAAATAAATTCTGGATCGTAGAGTGCCTTGAAGGGCAAATAATCAGAGAAATAAATAATCTGTGAGATATTTCGCAAATGAAAAATTCAACTTTTACGGCCAAGAACGCGTGTACCATTGATTTTATGCAGTGAATCAGTACCTCATTAACGTCTTTAGGTTGGAAACTAGAGCGGGCCAAAATTTGATCAGCGCCTAATTCACAAAACTCTGTCAAAACAAACGCAGACGACAAAAGTAAATTTAATACAAAATATTCGAATACACAAGGGAAATTCGCTTATGTTAAGGGGAAACTCGAAAATGTTAAAGGGAAATCCGTAAATGTTGAAGGGAAATATGAAAATGTTATCAAATTCACTTCCGAGTGGAAACTGGAACAGACCCGAAAATGTTTATACACAAACATATATTTTATATTATATATAGTTCATTATTAAACATTTTATTAATTTTGAATTTTGATATACTATACATAATAATTAATAACCGAATGTGCGGGTCTGACTCTCCCGCTTGGTCGCTGCCCTCAGCAACCAAATACATAGGAATATACATAAGACAGCCGCTCCGCTGCCGGACTCGCTGGCCTTAGCTGTAATATTTAAATAAAAAAAGCCAAATGGGACAGATGTCCCAGAAAAACAACTACTGACAACTACTTCCATTTCGTCCCATGAAAACCAACACTGAATACAACTTACATTGGCGACTACTAATTACATTATATTAAAATATTTGTTTTCGACTACATAAGGACTTCCGATTTTCCTGCCTACATGCTGATTCCAAACTCTGCATCATCTGCATCGCCGTTTCCTATATTTTCGACTGAGCTATTTTTTAACCAACTCAACTATTTAAAATAAACAAGGCAAATCAACATATTCCTCTTCTGGCCATTTTCCATTCTACATGCCAGTGGCAATCATTTAAATAGTTTCCGACGCCACCATTCGCATCAATTTATTTCTGGATTAAATTTATTCTTTTTCGGACAACCTGTTGGCTTCTCAAATTTCTCCAGTTCTAAAATTAATATTTAAATCCCCTTGAGTCTGTGGACAATTCGGATCAGTGTATCTACCCGAGTCCTGGTATGCCCATAGACGATCCATCAATCCGATTGGACAGATCCCAATCCGCATCTCCCCGCCCGTCTCATTTCAAGCCAAAGTTCGCTGCTGCCGTTCCAAAGGTCAAGAGCGACAACTAAGGGAATATTAGTCCAGGTCCATCGTCAAGACTTACTCGGTCTACCACAAAAATGGCTCCATCCGCCATCGATATTGCCGTGAGGAAATTCATTGTCACAACGGACCGAGTTAGCCACTTTGAAGCTGACACCGGGCGCACCTGATACTGATGGATTTTCCTCTAACATGTGCCGGTCCATCTGGACGAAATGTGGGCCTTATGGGAAGATGGGAAGAAGGGCTATGAGAGCTGTTTGGATCTTCTTTTCGTGTCCGACGAAACAGTGCTGGGATCAGCACAGTGCTCACACACCCCCGACTACGGGTTATCTACCGCCAGTGGACACCGAAGTCTTCGCTGCTGATTATCTTCGGTGGCCCACATGCAGAGACTTGTTCACCGCAACATACATTCGTAACACGCGGCTCACACCGGTGGAGAAACTGTACCACCTCTTATCAAAATCAAGTGGCGATGCGCACGGCATTATCGAGGCTTGGGATTGTCTTCTGGTGTATATGGTTTTTTTATAGCTTCCCCAAATCACACTTTCCCTGTGGGAGCAATCCGTACACAATGAGGCCGAAATTCCAACCTGGAATGAGTTAGATGCATTTCTGACAGCGCTATCATACTCTGGAGGCCATCGACGACGTCAGGCCTAGCGGCTCTGGCCAATTTCCTCCAAAAGCAACAATTATTAACCCACCCGCGCACAGACTCAGCTTCAACGAAGTCAGGATAGCTCCGGCTCCCAGAGGGCGTGATCTGTGTTGCATGGGAAATCACCCCTCGCGAACATGTCCCCGTTTCCTGACATTGAATGTCAACGACCGCTCCGAGTACATTAGAAGAATTCAACTCTGCCTTAATTGTTTTGCACGAGGCCACCGACACCGGGACTACACTAGTCACCACTCCTGCTTTACGTGCCACGGTCGGCATCATACTCTGCAGTGCTAGTGTTCCAGCATCTTCCGCTCCGTCTAGTCCACAACCCGCACCGAATGCGAGAAGCGCTACCGTTTCCGACGGCCACTCAAATGGGCAAGTATTTTCTACGCGAGTCTCATGCGGATCCAGGGGCCCGTTGGACCAACTGCTTGCCAGTCGCAATTCGTCCGGCTTAAGGGGCTGGCTGTCTCAACGCCGTGAGATGCGCGCCGATAACGACATCTGCTGCCTCTCCGGAGCGTGCTACCAGCCATAAGAAGGAAGAAAATTTTGCAATCCGAATGATTGCAAGGGGGGGTGGAATATTTACGCGAGGGCCCACTGTACCCCATCTGCCCACCGGGCTTCCGAAGGCTCGGCCACTCTTGTGCTCCCGTATTTCGGGCCTCCGCGCATTGTACATCGAGCGTGCCAATGCTCGACCGCTCCCAGCTCTTCTGCAATCTTCGGCCGCTTTGCGGCACTATTCCGCCACTCCTCGGCACTCTTCTTGGCAGCGTTCGCCTGATCTCGCTCGCTCCTCTACATCTTCGGCCATTTCGCAGCGCTCTTAAGCCGCTCCCTGGCCAAGCGGATCCGCTCTCTCAAAACTACTTTTAGCCCTAGTCCTATGTTCAGTATTTATGTGGATATATTTCAAAACAATGGTTTTTGCTTAAATTGCAGGATGCTATGAATTGTTTCCAAATGATCGACAAATAATTGTGGATCGCTGTTTTGATCTGGAATTTTGGCTGATATAATGCGATCAATCTCATTTGGTGTAACTTTTTAAATCAACCATATCAATATGTGTGCGTGCGGTAGCTCTCGTTTCTGACATTCAATCGAATACATCCAGTAACGCAAATATTTTAAATTTCACAATCAAATCCATCAATGCCTTTAATTTCTGTCGAAATACACGCTCAGTTATATCGTGCCGATCAATTGGTTTTTGACCAACAAAAAAATTATCATTTACGTCCGCCCACTGTGGATTGCATGTAAATGTTATAAATAAGTCTGGTCGACCATATTTGCGGATGTATGACATTGCATATTGCGTGTATTCATGCATGTGATGCGGTCTGCCGACATATTGTGACGCGCACATTTATAATATATTAGGCATAAATAAGTAATAGGAACGATTGAAGACATAAGAATGGAATTTGATTTGAATTAAATGCGCGCGCGCGCCAACGATCGCGCGCGGCTGGGCACACTGACCGCGATAGGTCGGGCACACTAATGCGGCCAAATGCGGACGGCGATGCGGGCACACTAGCCCCGCCGAACCGCTATATAAAGCGCACCCCAGCACTACGGAGGGCATTCAGTTTCGGCCGGCGATCGGCGAAGGTTCACCTAACCGGGACCAGCGGAAAGGACTACCAGCCAAGGATCAGCAGTAAGGAGTGCAGCAGAGCCATAGGAGACGGGTAAACGGCGTGGTAACTAACTAATCACAGTAGCCTTTGCGTATTACGTCTCGTATATAGTAGACCAGACCGGCCTCTAAACTCTTCTCGATATATAGTATACCCGAACGGCCTCTAAACCCTTCTCACCAATTAGTAGACCAGAACGGCCTCTAAACCCTTCTCATTAATAAGTAGACCAGACCGGCCTCTAAACTCTTCTCGATATATAGTAGACCAGAACGGCCTCTAAACTCTTCTCATATATAGTAGACCTGATCGGCCTCTAAACTCTTCTCATCACTTAGTAGACCCGACCGGCCTCTAAGCTCTTTTCATATATAGTAGACCCGACCGGCCTCTAAACCCTTATCACCAATTAGTAGACCAGACCGGCCTCTAAACTCTTCTCGATATATAGTAGACCCGAACGGCCTCTAAACCCTTATCACCAATTAGTAGACCAGATCGGCCTCTAAACTCTTCTCACTAATTAGTAGAGCAGACCGGCCTCTAAACTCAACTCTTCTCATATTTAGTAGACCAGAACGGCCTCTAAACACTCTTCCCAGTTCTTAGGACCTCAGAACGAGCCGATGGAAGGGTCGCATTCGTCACTAGATCACGACGTTACCCGGCGACGAGAGATGAAACTAACAGTAATCTGTACCTATTAAGTCAATAAACAGAAAGATAATTTGTACCGAATTAGCTAGCGTTCTACTCTGGGACCGGGTAGGAATCTCTTCCAGCAACCACACCTGAACCAAATATAAATTCCTAAGACGAATCCTGGCCATCCCAGAGCCACCCGAGCAATGACAAATCGTCACAATATGTGGATGGTAATATTGTTAAACGTCCTATATCATTTGCATGAATTAATGGTAATTCACCATAGCATCTCGCAAGTGTATATATTCATCCGATCGTAAATTTGCTTGATTGAATCGAAGGTAATATGTGAGATTTATAATTCGATTTTGGGTCTGAATTTTAGAAAACCTCGAAGAAATTGTTGCTCAGATTGCAAATTTCATGAGATATTCCACATGAAGTACTCACTTTTAACAGTAAAAATTGATTTTTGCGGACTCGATTAAATTAGTTACTGATTGCCTTAAAAGCTTAAACCGAGAATATTCTTGTGGGGTTTTGTACCTTTTCCACCTGCTGTATGCTCATCGCGCTGTGTAATAGCCCTGCGTATATTATTAGAGAACCAAGGTTTTTGAGTCGGGCGAATCGTCTTCCTTCGTTCCGGTACAAAATAGCTATAAAGGGATTGTATATTACGTTGCAGTTGGTCAACTTGGTCTTCACCTCTTGGGGAGTAAATTCTATCCCAATTGTAGTTCCTTAGTGCTGCACTTAAGTGATTAAGGTTTATGTTTTTAAAGTCCCTTAAAGCTATTGAGTAGTCATGATATTGAAGGTCAAGTGTATATGTCAAGAAAATAAAGTCGTGTTTCGAAAAGGACGGCACAATTAATTGGTCATATTTTGTCTTTGTTAGTCACAGTGGCGGCCGGCATTGCCAACAACCAAGCATCGGGAGAGCAGCGACGGAAGAGACGCTAACGATCGCCCGGCGTCTGAGTGAGAGAAGGGATTATTCTAGAGTGAACTACCAAGCGGCGAGGGTGTGCGAGTGCCATAGATCTGAATAAAAAGAAACTTACATTAAACTATAAATCCTAACGCGTGTTATTGTGATTAAGTGGGTCATTACATTGGCGACGAGTAGAAAAAATCGCTAAATTATACTAAGAATAATTAAAACTTTGGTAAATTCTACGGATTAGGAAAAGTCGCGAAATTACGGTAAACGAGTGGCGTGATTAGGCTGTGCGTGATTGAACGGGCGAACCGGCCCATATATGCATGAAAATGTGAAGGAAAAGGATGGAAGGAATAAGCTGCGTGAGTGCTGAGAGATAGGCTGAGTGAAGAGATTACTCTTCGCAAGCTTTACAGAAGGTGAGTTAGAGAGACACTCTCTAGCAACCAGGAGAAGAGGACAGTGAATAGGAAACAACCAATAATGCTGAGTAAAGAGTAGGTTAGGTTAGGTTAGGGCGGTGACGGCCGGCTCAGAGAGCCGGGCCGTCCACTTGAGCCTGAGGAGGCTCCTTGTAATGCCGCGTAGGCTTAGATCCCCCGTCCGCTACAGGTTCTCATGGGCCAATGACACATCCTAAGTTAGAGAGGACCAACCCGATCCTTGGATGAATCGGATTATCTGCCTCGGTCTCGCTAAGCTCGGCGAGATCCACAAGGGTGAAAGAGCCCAAGAACTGCAGTCTCCGTCTGCTTAGGGCTGGACAGGGACAGAGGAGGTGAAGTATTGTCTCCCCCTCCTCCTAATCTCTACAGCTTCTACAGAAGTCGTTGTGGTGCACCGACAGCCTGGACGCGTGCGTTCCAAGTAGCCAGTGACCAGTGAGAGCCCTTAACGCAAGGGCGCAGCTTTCTCTGCTTAGAGACAATAGCTCCTTGGAGCGCTTCGCTGATCGGCGTGGCCATATCATTCTAGCTTGGCGGCAGGATATTAGGTTTTCCCATTTCCTGTCCGCAAGGAGATGAAAGTGTTCCCTGAAAAGTAGTCTGCGAGTGGCCATGGGCATGTCAACTAACTAACTAACTCCCTCTCCGGCTGAAGAGGGGAGGTTGTACCCTCCCGGGCCAGCTCATCGGCAGCGCAGTTGCCGTCGATGTCCCTATGTCCTGGGACCCAGATGAGGTGGAGGTCATACTGCTTCGCCATCTCGTGAAGAGATCTGCGGCAGTCGTTGATGGTCTTCGAGTTAGAAGAAATAGATTCGAGAGACTTCAGACTTCAAATACAAAGGGAAGCTCTAACCCTAGTGGGGGGAGCTGATCAAGGGCTTCTTTGATGGCGTGGACTTCCGCCTGAAAGACGCTGCAGTGGTCGGGTAGCCTAAAAGAGACGTTTAAACCCAGGTGCTCAGAGTATATTCCTCCTCCCACCCGGCCGTCCAATTAAGAGTAAAGAGTAATACTCTTTACAAGCTTGAAAGGTGAGCTAGAGAGACATTTCCCTAGCAACCAAAGAGTTACAAGGGCCGAGTACGCATTATAAGCTCTAAAGAGAGGAGCTGAGTAGTGGTACAAGCCAAAGCATATTTTGAATAAAAAAAAATAATTAAATTAAATTAAAAAAAAAAAAAAAAAAAAAAAAAAAATAGGAAAAAATATTACAAGCTTGATAGGCGAGCTAGAGAGAAATTTCTCTAGCAACCAAAGAGGAAGCTGAGTGGTGGTACAAGCCAAAGCATATTTTGAAAATAAAATTAAATTAAATTAATTTAAAAAAAAAGAGGAAAAGGAAAAAATATTACAATCGGTTTGAGTTGTATATAAAAGGTTAGAGGTCGGGTGGATCAGTATTCTCTGCACAAGCCAAAGGAATTAATAAAATTAAGAAGGAAAAACATAAACAACTAAACCCCAAATGTAAATTGGTGGTATTTTTGAACTGAGGCTGGGTAATAAATACAAACTCCTAAGAGAGCCGGGTATTAATTACAAGTCAAGTCATAATCTAATAATGTCGTGGTAAACCTCAATTCTAGGTCCCGTATTGAAAATGACCGACAGTGTCATTAAACCGTTTCTGTGCGAGCTCATCGACAAGGCAATCCTCCGAAATGAATGGGAGAAGTGGTTGAGGGCGTTTACAATTTACCTCGAGGCCGAGGGTATTGTCACCGAGAAGCAGAAGAGGAGTAAGCTACTGCTTTTGGGAGTCAGTGGTATACTCTTTAGCTGGGGCGCTGGTTGAGCCCAACGAGGAAACTAAAGAAGACATCTATAAAATCCTCATCGACCATTTAAATAAACACTTCTCACCGAAGCAGAACTCAACGTTTGAGAGACATCTATTCAGAGGCCTGACACCGTTGGACACAGAAAGCTTTGGGGATTTTATGCTGCGACTCCGTCAACAAATGCAAAGATGTGCATTCGGATCCTCCAAAGCGGAGATTGAGGATATATGTCTTAAAGATAAAATTATAGATGTGTGGGCACCTCTAGACCTCAAGAAAAGACTCCTGGGAAAGGAGAATTCACTAGAGGAAGTGATCGAAGCATCTCAGGTTGAGGAGCAGATCAACAAGGAATCAAAAGAAATGACATCGAGACCAGTTACGGAACCCATCTGTAAAATTGCACATCGTGGTTTCCAGCAGAGTGGGGAATGCCCCAGATGTGGAAAATTCGGACTCACACACAATGACCCATCATGTCCGGCAAGAAATGTGACTTGCAATAAATGCAGGAAGTGCCGAACTAACTTGAACGGCCGATTCCCTAAGTCCCAAAGGAAAAGGCCTCGCACGTATATACGCTCTGTCGAAGAGGAGGCCACATTGCGAGGCACATTGCTTTAAAGTGTCAAGCGAGGATGAAGAGGAGGTAATACGATGCCGAGTGGGAGGCCGTGAAATTCCTTTAATCATTGACTCGGGGTGCAAGCTTAACCTTATCAGCCACGCGGACTGGTCTCTGCTAGTGGAGAGAAAAGCCACAGTCTTTAACGTAAGAACCCATACAGAAAAGCAATTCCGAGCCTATGCCTCTAATAAATTACTTCGAGTAATGTGTGTTTTCGAGGCCCCAATTTCCGTTGAGCCGGCTGCCGCGGAGATTGCCTCATTTTACGTGATTGAAAATGGAGAACAATCTCTATTGGGCCGAGACACGGCTATCGAGTTAAAAGTCCTCCGACTGGGACGAAGCATTAAACGGATTGAAGAAATGAAGCCTTTTCCGAAATGGTAATACATTGAAGTACATTGAATATCTGCGGTACCTAACGCTATGAACTTCAACGACGACGTCATCATCTTTGGCGCAACTGACCCCAAGATCGACAGCGCCGTAAAAGAAGTATGCAAGATCTTCAAGGAAAATAATGTCCTACTGAATAGAGAGAAGTGCATCTGGAAGACAAGCAAACTAAAATTCCTTCGACATATTTTATCCGACAAGGGAATAGAAGTCGACCCCGAGAAAATTGACGTCATCCGATCTTTCAGAGACCCGAAGAACAAAGAGGAAACACGGAGCTTCCTCGGTTTGGTAACCTATGTACGTCGGAAAGTTCATTCCAGACCTTGCAAGTCATACAGATCCTCTAAAAAAACTGCTGAAAACTGAAAACAAATTCACCTGGGACAAAGCCGAGAAAAATGCTTTCAACAACCTGAAGAATCTTCTATCCAAGGTACCCAAGCTATCATATTTCGATCCAAGGCATCGAACACGGTTGCCCTTGGGGCTGTGTTATTGCAATTCAAAGTCGACAACGAACCATTAATAATTACCTTTGCTAGCAAGGCCCTGTCGGAGGTGTAAAAACGCTATTCCCAAACGGGAAATAAGAGCCTAGCCCTGGTTTGGGCAGTGGAGAAATTTTACTACTATCTGGCAGGCCTGCACTTCGAACTCGTAACTGATCACAAACCCTTGGAAGCCATTTTCAAACCAACATCCAAGCCCCCGGCCCTCATTGAAAGGTGGCTGCTGCGCAAAGTGGGCGATTTGATGAATTTAGCGTAACGAAATACAAATTTTGAACTGTTAAAATCTAATAAAATTTGATTTGGGGCCGATTCCTAAATGTTCATTTATGAAATCGATAGCGTCAAAATCGATTTATTTGATATCAGTAAGCGACTCTGGTCTTCTAAAATGTGCTAGCTCATCAGCTGTGGGTTTTCTAAGGCTGCCGAGCATGCGTTGTTCATTTTGGAATTGGCAAAATAATATTTGTAATAACCGTTTTGCTCCAAGTTTCTTGTGTTTCTACAATATTAAGGTTTGTATTAATCTATATATATAAAATGCTTTGTCCTGACTGACTGACTGACTGACTGACTGACTGACTGACTGACTGACTGACTGACTGACTGATATATCACAGCCATGGCCAAACCACATGTCTTAGAGACTTGAAGTTTTTTTTTAAAAATCAGAAAAAAAATGTCCAGATTCGTATGGGTATTTTAATTTTCTAATTCCACCTGCAACCTATTTTAAAAAATAAAAAACATAAATTAAAAAAAATAATATTAATGGGATAATATTGATATTCGTCTAAGGCTTAGAGTAGGCCTTGCCTCATTTTATATTTGTCATTCGACTTCAAAGAATCTTTATTCCTCATTCAGTGCGCTAACTTCAAAGCGAAATTTAATACGAAATTTTAAGTGTGGATCTGCATCCGATCAAAGCGAGGATGCAATAGCGGGCCCTCTAGTAGAAAATAAATGTTTTGTGACCTGTCTATTTGTATTGTATTAGTTATTTGTGTTTGTAGCCAAGAACCTTCTCATAACCTATTTGTAGAAAAATTTCCTCTTTTAGAGAGAAAAACTTTATGAAGCAGGGCTTGGCTGGTAAAAAGAGTATAATTGTCTAAAAGTATGATTCGTCCAATGTTTAAATTGTCAAAGATTGGCTGCCCTGGTCTGCCCATACTATTAATATTTAATTTTTTTAGCGAGCATGTCTGTTTTGAAGCAAGAATTGTTTTCGGCTTGGCATCGGGAGAAAGATGCGGCGAACAAATTAAAAGCAGTCAGCGATGTCGTTTTTTCAAATGTTGCAGAAAAATTCAATTGTAGTAAGGATACCGTGGATACAATTGCTGCACAAGTGCAAATTTTCTGCAAATGATTGTCCGAAAGGTGAAAAAAATCGAAAGCTTCCGCAAATACACACTAGAAACCACAAAAATTTTCATTAATGAATATCCGTGGTTCTATATGCCAAGCTTGGTACATAGAATTTTAATACATGGAGTTGATATCATAGAATGTGTACCACTTCCGATTGGCATGATGTCGGAAAAAGCATTGGAAGCCAGAAATAAGGATTTAAGAAACTTCCGGCTTAACCATACGCGCAAGAACTCGAGAAAACATACCATGGAGGATCTAATGAATTCATTGCTAGTATCCTCGGATCCACATATAACAAGTTTGTGCCAAAGTGGATCACACAAGTCCAGCAAAGCCGATTTATTTGATGGGGAAGCTAAAAACCTTCCTTTGGACTTCCATGAAGAGTCTGAAAACTCCGATTCGGACACAGAAAATTAAATAAAAATAATTAATTATTGTCATTTTCATCAATTAAAGCCAAAAAAAAAAATAAATAAATAAATTAAAAAAAAATTGTTTATTAAATAAAAGGTTGTTAAAAAAAATGTTTAATATTGTACCTTTTATTGCTTGTTTACCATAAATAATTTAATATTGGTTAATTTCCTGTTGGGTTCGAAGTAATTAATTTCGTTACGCTAAATCCTTCAATCGCCCACTGTGCTGCGGCTCCAGGCATATACGTTCACCGTTATCTATAAATCCGGAAAAGACAACATATCAGATGCGTTGTCTCGACTCTGTCAATTACCTACGGTAGAACCAATCGATCTCAGGACGGAATATAGCATCCTACGCGTCGTAAGGAGCTCAATCCTAAGATCTATGACAATCCCTGAAATAGCTGAGTCTTCCAAGAGGGATGAAGAGAATTTGGACGCAATCAGCAACGAGCTTTCAGCGGTTGGCTCGCTCCTTTTGAGAGGAAACCGCGTAGTCGTGCCAACATCTCTGAGAGTTAAAATACTGAAGTTAGCCCACGAAGGTCATACCGGCGAGACAGCAATGAAAAGCCGCCTGCGGTCCAACGTATGGTGGCCACAAATAGACCGAGAGGCAGAAAAGTTTGTCAAAGCTTGCAGAGATTGTTGCCTGGGATGTCACAAGACATCCGGTCACCCACTATGGATAGAAATCCTTTTCCCACTGGCCCCTGGATTTGGGTAGCGTCGGATTTGCTAGGTCCGTTACCCAACAATGAATATGTTCTAGTCTTTATTGACTATTTCTCACGATATATGGAGCAAAAGTTTCTTAAAACCATATCTTGAACGACCCTGAGGCAATGAAAGAGATCTTTTGTAGACTGGGATATCCTGAATACCTTCGAACTGATAATGGACGCCAATATGTTAACGAGGAGTTTTCTAACTACTGCAAAGCGTGCGGCATTGAACAGGTTAGAACCCCACCATATTGGCCGCCCTTGTGAAACGCCTAAAAATAGCATACGCAAATGGGAAAAACTACTAGAGGAAATCCATCTTATGTACAATGTAACCCCACATGGAAGAACAGGGTCAGCGCCCACAAAGCTAATGTTCAACAGAGTCATCCGTGACAAAATACCAGGCATTGGAGATATCTGCGAAAAAACCTTAGACTCTGGGGAAAGAGATAAAGATATTATTGAAAAATATAAGGGAAAGCAGGCAGCCGACAAAAGAAGAGGGGCAAAGGAAGTCGGTATAGAAGTGGGCGACAAAGTACTTTTGAAAAACGTAGTGTTCCCAAACAAACTTACATCAAACTTCGACAAGACGGAATTTACGGTGCTAGAACGACACAATAACATTGTGGTGATCGAAGGGGGTGGTAGAAAACTAACAAGAAATGACTCACATATCAAGAAAGTTCCAGCTAGCCAGACGGATCCAGCCTCCTGCCCAACGCCGCAATCAGATGCCAGCCTACCGGAATCAACACCAATTTTGGAGGACGCAGTACTCCAGCCCAGAGAAGGAAGCCTTGGGATCCAGCCACCCCTGCCGCCATTAAAGCTAAAACTCGTTAATAAAGGAGGGATGTGGCGACCGGCATTGCCAACAACCAAGCATCGGGAGAGCAGCGACGGGAGAGACGCTAACGATCGCCCGGCGTCTGAGTGAGAGAAGGGATTATTCTAGAGTGAACTACCAAGCGGCGAGGGTGTGCGAGTGCCATAGATCTGAATAAAAAGAAACGTACATTAAACTATAAATCCTAACGCGTGTTATTGTGATTAAGCGGGTCATTACAGTCACAAAAAATAAAGCTAACAGTGTGTTGCGTGATATGGTAAAGAGTATAGGAGTGTTGCAATTAACCAAATGCATGCCTAGCGAACTCATATTGTCAGTCAGATGTGATTCTCTTAATATATCGCTATTTAGATCTCCTGTTAGGATAATGTCTACGTCCAGCAATAATGATACGTCCAGCAAATTTGAGATATATAATTCACAACGTCTCCATAATTAGTGTGACAGTTGGGACGGTAAATGCACCCAATCAGTAGCTTTTTGTTATGCTTCTGCCTAATTTTGATGAAAATATATTCTGTAGCACTGTTAATGGGATGTTTACACACAAGGTTGGGCTCATGATACAATTAGAAAGGTAGTCCAGTCAGATTTTGACAGGCACTGAAATGAACTGAGAGCCACTGAAATGAACTGACAAATATTAACCCTTAACTGGCCCTTGTAGTTCAAACTAGCCTACTAGATATCAAAGAGGTGAATTTTGTTTTTTTTTTATAGTTTTATTGGGGTAACGACATATGTCCTCGCGACATATCTCATCCGAAATTAAAACGACATATCTCCTCCCGAAGTTTTTTTGAGTTCGGAGGAGATATGTCGTTTTGAAAACGACATAACTCCGCTAGGAGATATGTCATTTTGAGTTCGGAGGAGATATGTCGTTTTGAAAACGACACAACTCATCCAGCTTATTATCGGCGGAGATGTGTCGTTTTTGGAGATACATCATCTTAAAAACGACACAGCAGAAAAATTTCAGATAGATTGTGGATGAATAAAACGAATTGCTATTACATTGTTTAAATTTATTTAGTTATATATATATACATTTTTTATAGCCTCTTCGACTTCCTGTTGGCAGGTCGGGCATTTGGGATTAGTTTCATTTCCATTTTGTTCGTGGTTATCGACAAGTTGGTCCCAGCACGTACTACATATGTTGACATGGTTACAGGGGCGAAGCATTACAGATTTCGGATTCATTAAGCATACATTACAAGGATTTTGTTGTATAAATAAGGAATCCGAGAGTTGGCTTAAATTTGATGAACTTGATGACGATGATGTGGAAGAGTTTAGGTCGGAACACATTCCAGAAAACAGATCTTGTTTTGAAAATGTTTCATTTAGACCGACAGTCCGTGCCAAGAACCCCTGAATATCGATTTCGCCTTTCTCGAACATCTCCATACAGTTCATAATTTTTTGAGCACGGTCCTGCATAATAAAAAATTAATGTTATAATATTTCTGCTTTGGTTGCGGCTGATTGCCTATACCACCGTTTTGAAAAAGCAGAGCGAACTCCCGACTTTTTTCATATTCGGCGTCTATGATGCATTCAACAAATTTAAAAAAGTGCCCTTTTGCTCGTATTTTGTTGCCCAAATTCAAATTGTATGCTTCGACAGAGCCTGTGGTCCGCGTCGAACGTTTAAAAACTGAAATATTTTTAGGTCCTTCCTAGAAAAAAAGATAAAGATAATAATTAATGATGAAAATATATCGAAAAATTAATACAGCAATAATTTTATTGTATTTTAAAATACCTTTATAAGCCACTGTTTTTTATAATATTTTAAAAGGGCGAAAAGTTCTCCTTGCTTAGAGCAGCTGCTTGTATTTCGAGAAGATTAAATGCTTCGACAATTTTGGTATCCGGTAATAGAGGCAAGTACAAGAATTTCATAAATAGAAGATAAGCCGGTTTACTATATTGCATTTAAGCATTTTTTCTAGACCATATGTTTTTCTTCCATTTCTCTTGCATGCTTGAGTAAAATGGAACCAGCAAGAATACAAATTCATGGAAGGATGCAAGTTTTTTAAGGAGTTCCGCATCGCTGTTTCGTAGTCGGAAATAAATGATGCCCCTTTTAGGCAACAAATAAATGCTGATAACAGAGCTCCGTTTGGCGCGTCATTAAGACAAATAAGAATGGGGTGATCTACATAATAATAAAAACAAATTAATTTTGACATTAAATTAAACTGAAGTAAAACACATACCTTCTGCATAAGCTTTATGTAAATAATAAGTAGTTGCTTAAAATCTCCAAACGGGCATACTTTGAATGTAGCATCAATTAAAAAATGCCGACTCTGCTCCTCAATATTTGCTTGCATCAAAGTAATGACCTTGTCCGACGAAAATATGCAATATGCAAATGATCCTGACGTATACAGTTTAAAAAAAAAACATTCGGAGAACTTCCCTTGGTCATCCCAAAACGACTCATGATGTTTTCATCTTTAAATGCTTCAAGTACGTCCACTGCGGAAGTTGGAGATTTGGGTAGAAAGGGTTGCCTCTTTCTTTGCAGAGTGCGTTTGACAGTGTCGTAATTGACTTCGATCTCCGCTTGTCCTTCCGTTTTTCTAATTAGAGAACAAAAAAGGGTTTGTATTATGTATGCACTTGTGTATTTCTGTATTGTGTACTTTTCAAGAGTATTTACACACTCAACATAAAAAAATATATATCACAAAAATACCCTCTTGTTCGAAGAACCGTTAAGGCTGTACATGATAACATCCAAAAGTTGGCGTGTATGTACATATGTATGTATTAGAGGTGGCCCGAGCACGAAACCTAGTTCCAAGAAAAAGACCGAAGCCTGTACGCCGCGCTCACCTCTAGTATGTACATATGTATTTACGGAAGCGCTAAAGGCTCATGTAGAGCGCTAACGGTTCTAAGAACAACACAAAGAGTTTACTTACTCAGCCAAAACATCATTAAAAACTTTTTTGGTGTCATTATTGGAGCTACTTTGACACTTTTTTTTAACTTCAGACAGCACTTCAATTTTCTGCATTTCCTGGCCCTGCGGACCATGAAAATGCTGCACTTGCTCCATCTTCGAATAAACGCGAGTCTTATCCGCACTTAGATAAACCCGAGCTTTGCAGTCTTTGATACGACACACGTACGCGATGTCACCTTCTTTTAATTGTCTATTTTTAACATATATCTGATTGTCATCTGGCGTATACAATAATGTGGAGCACCCGGCTCGGCTTCCCTCCTTAAATTCAAATTTAATGTCCATTTCTTATTTTTTCTTTAAAAAGCGACTGAACACTGTGCCAAACCGATATCAAATGGCTGTAGTCGCAAAGTAAAGAAGATCTGTGGCGCCAAGTCATACTGACGTTTACACAGAAAAAAAATATTTGTATACAACTTCAAGTATTTATTAAGAATAGTCTTATTTTTATACCCAGAACAGAATGCAACCTAAAACTATTTAAAGAATATACATACTGAACAAACAAGAATTTGTGTAAAATAATAATATATAGTAATTTAATAACATACTTAAATGTAAAATTAAAAAAAATTTTTAACGTGTATTTATGCGCATTTATACATGTACGTACTTAGAAAAGCGCATTTTTGGCGCGTGTCTTTCTTTGCAAATGCTCATACATATACGTATGTACATACAATGTACATATGTACATACATATACATATATGTATGTATACCATATATACTAAAATATCATATACATAATATATATCACCGCTAGGAGATATGTCATTTTGAGTTCGGAGGAGATATGTCGTTTTGAAAGCGTCATATCTCCTCCCGAAGTTTTTTTGAGCTCGGAGGAGATATGTCGTTTTAAAAGCGTCATATCTCCGCTCGGAGCTATGTCGTTTTTAATTCGGAGGAAATATGTCCTCTCCTCTCCGAGAGGATATATGACGCTTTCAAAACGACATATCTCCTCCGAAATAAAAGCGACATAGCTCCTACACGAAAATGTACTGGGAGGAGATATGTCGCGAGGACATATGTATGTCGCTATGCCGTTTTATTTTTAACAATTTAGAATGTCCCACCAGGCGCTGTTTTTGTTTTTTTACATGAATGTGGGAGAGATATTTCCACGTATTCGCATATGAACATTGACGACGCAAAACGCAAAGACGAAATACGAGGAAAATAGAAATCGAAGTCGACGATCGCAATAATACGCGGAAAAAGAAGTTGAACCACAAAGGATTCAAAGAAAAACTACGACGTATATCAACGATTCCCGGAAGGTAGCGACTGATCCCGATATAAACGGCGAGAACGCAGACGGCGGGAAGCAGTTTGTGACGAGAGCCGACAGAGGACGGTTGGCGTATTTGACGTATTTGAGAGACGAACGAGACGACGTGCAGATTTAATTACCTAAACCATGCATTTCATAATAAACATAAACAAACACCAATATTAATAAAAAAAATTATTCTATTTAAGTTCTTAATTCTAAAATAAATTCTAATCTTAAAATAAAATAACTTAATATCTAAATTGATATTAATATTTTCCGCCGCGTTTAACAATGTTTGTTTCACATTTTTTGTCAAATTAAATTGTTTCTTTGCATAATAAAGGAATGAAGCTTCTAATTGTTTTATTTCCTCTATAAATTTAGCCGAGGGTTTATTTAGGCATCCATAGCTAATCTCATCCACATAAGAAAATTAAGGACTTTGAGATGATTGATTTGTGAGCCGCAATTTCCTTATTACGTATCCAGCTATATACTCAATTGCGTCTTCTGTCAGTTCACCAATTTCATTGACAGAAGATGCCAAATCTAAAGTGAAATCAGTCATATCAAATCAGTCCATATCATTTTCATCATTTCCATCATTTTCATTATTGTTGCTTGCATTTTTTAGGTTTAACCAATTACCACTGTCTTGTTCCACTTTTAACTGATCTGCTAAAATTTCTGTGTTCTTGGCTAAATAAAAAATAAACATTATCAATAAATAATAATTTTTAAATAATAAACATAAAGGACGAACCACAAAGCATAACTACCAACAAACACAGAGCCATTCTGCAACATAAAACTAACTATATTATTTTTAAATGATTAGTTTGTTGTCTTAAATTTGTCATACCCGTTATATATTTTCTTAGCCTATACTTGAATTGAAGCGGAGTCGGGTTAACAAATTTTAATTTAACAAAATCGTTCTAGCACAACCTTCCCTGTCAAAAATCAAACATGTACTGATTTCAGTGCCTGACGAGAGAGCGACAAGTTCTGACTGGACTACCGTTCTAATTGTATCATGGTTGAACTGTAACGTTTTACTAACATAAATTGCTACCCCACCACCATGACTTTCACGATCGGAACGAAATAAATTATATCCCTCACATTCAACAATAACATCAACCAAATTAGGGACAAACCAAGTTTCAGAGATACATATGGTCAAGGGTACAGTCGGTAACGTTACATTCTTACGCACATTTTTGGCTATATCTCAGAAAAAATAATTAAAATGCATAATGTCTTATATGCATCTGAAAGTACTCTTAGAGACTTACATTTCGTGGGTTCAAAGTTTATCTCTATCTCTCTTGCCTTCGGAGTAATCAGCTTTCAAAGTGTGGTCGGTAACGTTACTTTTTTTGGAAGTGACTTCTGAGGTTAGTGCACAAATGCTTTATTATTAGTGAATGTAGCTGCACACATTTTTGATTATAAGCATTTTTTGAAAGATAAGGAATGAAAGAAAAGATATATATATCTGATTAGCCGAAAAATTTATTTTTTCGTGCCTTTACGAGCCTAAAACCAAATTCGGTAACGTTACACAAAAGTTGGTAACGTTACACGTAATCAAACTGAGAAATGTTGACGAAAATAAAGCAAAAAAAACACTCAAATATTATTAATAAGTTTAAATAAGCAAAAATATAGTAAACTTTATTGAGTTTTTTGGTTTTCAGCTGCTTAAATAGTCACTTTGAGTGGCTTAATAGTCATATTTCTTAAATATGTTTTGAGGTTTCAGAAGTCACTAATTTTCCGTTCAATACTTGAATTTGATGGGCAGATGAAATACCAGAAATGTCCTTCGCACCGGCAAACACAGCAACAGAGTTCAACTCATTGTTGATTTGGTGAAATTCTACATCTGTGACTTCTTCGTGTGCTTCAATTCGTTTGAGACAAATACTTTCGATTGAAACAATTCGTTATGGTACAAAGCGCTCGTAAAGATTGTTAACTGACGTTGATTCTAGTGGGCACTTTGTACTTCATCCTGGGCCTCACAAACAAAGTTTTCGGCGAAATCCACTTGTATCAATGCCTCATCGACAAATTCGATATTGGAGGCCCGTGGAAGATCGTGAAGGATGAATATTTCAGCTTGTGCACGTTTGACAAAACAGTGTTTGAGAAAATGGGACGATATGGCAGCAAGATGTGCGATGAGCTCTGATAAAACACAGCCCTCTGTAAATATACAATGAATTTATACAAAATGGTCGGTAACGTTACACATGTTTTCAGTCATTTATTCCACCATGGTACTATTTTTGATTAATTTCAATTTGGTTTCTTGAAATACACTCTAAATACACACAAAAATGTATATCATCAAATTGGTTGAGTTGCTTAAATATGTGTAAAAAAACTTTTTCTAAATTTTTGTCGGTAACGTTACTCCCAAAAAGCGGTACATTGAAAGGTTGTTAAATAAGACCACGGATAATATTTTTGCTTGAAATTTTGATATAGTTCGTTGCTTTGGAGTATATTACACTGAATATAATCAAAATTGCATCATAAAAAGTTTAATAAAATATAAATTCTTACCTTTTTCTGAGGCTCTGTTGATTTATCAATTTTCGACACACAGTAAGAACAAGTGAATGAGTGCGAAATGTCGTACCAAAGAAACATTTCTTTGTGTGACATTAGTGTTTCCCGATGCTATGGAATATATTCTAACAGAATATCATAGCAATAGCGGTAAATTCAAAGAAAAAAATTTGTTTGCTTGGTTTCGTTTAACGTACCCTTGACCATATAACATCCACACATGAGTTAACAAACAAGTATCTGAATTCTTCCATTTTACGTACTAAGCTTTGAGCATTAATGTGGCAAATTTTAAGCCCAACTCTCTGTTTTGCAAGAACATTCAGTAGAGTGTGAATATTCGATCCGTTTATGTTCATAATATTTGGATTAACCATGTTGAATATTGACATTTATATATTAGCTGTGGGAGCAGTTTACATTTTCCAATCAGATTTACTAACACAAATTGAACACATATCACACGAATAATAAAACAATATAAGCAATATAAGCGGCGGGCCCTTCTAGTGAAGAGCATAAGTTCTGTTTTATTTGGGTTGATACCTAATCCACAGGTCTTTGCCCAAATGTTTAAGCGACCCAGCGCTCCTGTCATTATCTCTCTAATAACGTCAGGGTAGGGTCCGGATACTAGGCTACTGCTTTGACGCCACCCATATTGAGCTCTTCCAATATGTTATTCATGTTTATGAGCCAAAGTAGAGGCGATAGGACGCCGCCCTGAGGTGTGCCTCTCTTCACTGACCGTGTGAGGTGAGTGCCACTCAGTTCGGCAGTGATCGTCCTATTCGTTAGCATAACTCCGATACATTCTCTGATGCCTCTCTCAATGCCCATAGAGGTGAAGGAGCTCAGGATGGAGTCGGCGTTCACGTTATTGAACGCACCTTCAATGTCTAGGAAGGCGGCCATCGTGTATTGCTTGTATTGTAGTGTCTTCTCGACGTGACCTACAACTTCGTGTAGTGCTGTTTCTGTTGACCGACCTTTTCGGTCTAGGGTCTTCAGGACGAAGGATGTTCGGCTTATCGGCCTATAATGCTTCGCTAGAATGTGCCCCCTTGTGCCTGGCTTCGGTATAAATATGACTTCCACCTGAGCGTGATGTGCCTTAGTCTTATAAAAGACATGTATGTAAGATGAGATTTACTCAAATTAGCTTTTTATTATTATATTAAAATATCAGTATTATTATTAACGATGAATATTACAAGTTTAATTTAAGTTTTCTGCTTTTGTTTTCTCTGCTTTTCTTCACTCTTCCTCTGGCGTCGGTATCTGCTGACTTCTACTTTCCGAATCTTCTTTTGCTCTCCTCTCGCTTCTACTCCTCTCTGCTGTCGCTCTGCTGCTCTCCTCTCTTGTTTTTTTTCTACTGCTCTCTGCTGTCGCTCTGCTGCTCTGCTCTACTGTCGCTTCTCCTCTGCTGTTCTGCTTTATTTCTGCTGATCTCTCTCTCTCTCTGCTGCTCTCCTGTGTTTCTGCTTTAATTCGATCTCTCTGCTGTTTTGCTGGTACACTTTCTTACATTCGGCCATTCCTGACTAGTCATCTGTCCCAGATGATCATCCTCATTATCCTTGACGAAAGTTATATTCTCTTAAATCGATTCCTGTGCATCTTCAATCTCAATGTCTCCATCTTTTCTCTTTCTCTGCAGTGGCTTCTGCTTTCCAAGCTTTTTCTGTGACAAATCTGTCCGTTGATCCGACAAATCCTTGCAAGCATAGTATTTGAACCAGGTACCGTTGTTGACAGGTAACTTGATCTTCCACAAAACTTCTCTCCAGGGCATTCCAGTTGTCGAGGGTCGCGGCATGCTTTGTTTTCTGCAGAATATCGCAACTTTTGGGATTCACGCATCCTTACGTAGGCCAACTTTTTGCGGCGGGCGACGAGCTCATTGTAAGTGAGTTTCCTTTGCAGCAGCTGGCGATCCTTTTTAGCCACCGCCTTCTTAGTTTTTATGTCGCAATTTTGGGTTTTGCGCAGCTCACGCACCTCGCAAATGCTCGCGTCTTTAGAATACTGCGGAGGAATATCTGTTTCATCATCTGTATTAATTATGTTGTAAATACTCATCTGGTTTGATTCTTCACAAGCTTTCTCCCCCAGCGGGGATGAAAACTTGTATCCGACGGCCGACAGCGAAAAGTCGAACTTCGAAACGAAATCGAATCCGAGCAGTGCGTCATACCCCGAGTCCTCATCCTCAACTACGACTAACTTGTGTGACGTCATCTCCTGGTCTACTGCGACCTCAGCCAAAAAATAGCCAACTGGGCACGTGATCTTCTTTCCCAGCCCACGCAGCTTCGTTGTACATCTCTCCAAAATAACATTTGGTATTTTGTTAAGGATGAACTTCCGCAGAATAGATACATCGGCTCCGGTATCTACCAGACACTCTACTCCCACGCCGTTGATGGTGACCTCCTTCATGCGGCTTGCACTGCGTATAACTTGAATGTCAGCAAATGACTCATGGCATTCTCTGGACATGTGTCCTCTTCGTTGGAATTGAAGCATTTTACGGCAGCCTTGCAATCCTTGCGGAGAAGATCTACTGATCCACAATTGAAGCAGTGACTCTTCCTGTCGTGCTGTCCCTCGTGCTGCTTCCTCTGGCTCGACGTCCATTTTCCATCGTTCGGATTAAATGGCTTCTCGACCACACGGTCGAACACCTCATACTGCTCCTGTAGTTCTTTGTAAGTCTTGCAACTGTAGAGAGAGTATCTGAAATCACTCCTCATGTTCAGGCCGTCCACAACATAGCGGATAACCGAACGTGCATCAATGTTGCCAAGTGAAGCGATCTTTTTCATCTGCAGTAGGTATTCGTGAAAAGATTCCTTCTTGCGTTTCTTGCGATCGCGGAGCTGCTCGTGTACATCCGCGCTGCACACATATTGTCGGCTGAACTCTGTCTCCATCAGCATACGCATCTCAGAGTATTGGTGTACATACGTAGAGTCCAAAAACAACTTCGCTGTGTTCGTCATTTTGGCGCGAGCCTGAACATACATCTCCTAAATGTTCAGATCGTAGGCTGCAGCATTCATCTCAACATTTTCAAGCCAATTCTTATTTCGCAATGCCATTTCGCAATCGCTTTCCAACGGCGTACTCATTTTATTCTTTTTGTCTACTGCAGCCACTGATCTTGTGTAATACGGCTGTTTTCCTTTTGAAATTGGAATCCGCGACGGCTCTTGCTTAATTTCCGTCTCACTCACACTCATTCCCCGTTGCTATCCGGCGTCTGTCAAACTCTGCTTCTTCGTCTTTTGAGACTCTTGGCTTCGTATACCGCTTTTTTGTATGCTTTCTGCGCTTCCTTATATGGTTCCCATTTCCTGGTCCCATAGCGTGTGTTAAAGGTCTTGCGCGCTCTCCTCCTGAGGTCGCTCAGTTTCTTGGTCCACCATGGTGGATACTGCTTCTTGGAGAATGAAACTTTGCATGTCTCTTGGAAAGCGGTGTTAAGAATGTTTGTAAGGGCCTCTACTTCCTTGTCGAGGGCCTTTGAGGAGGATTGTACCTTTATCCTCTTTTGAGTGGCTGACTTTTGACTGGACAATTTCGCCGAATTTGTCCCAGTCTGTCCTGCGGGGGTTACGAGTCGGTATCGGCTTACTTACCGATGCCGATAAGTTAAAGAAGATGTATCTGTGGTCCAAAAAGGAGAGTTGAGTGGACACACTCCAGTTCTCGACCTTATATTTGCCATATGACCCTGAAAATCCTTCGTACTGGGGAATATGAAGGTTGGTGGGTTGCCCTTGTTACAAATCGTAACCTTATGACTAATAATATTTTCAAAAAGAGACTCACTTCTCTCATTCGTTTCCGAGTTTCCCCAGAGCGAGTTCCGAGTTTCGCGTTCGCGTCGCATCCCAACACCAGGGTCGTGTTTGTGTCTTCGGCCCATTGCAGCAGCTGACGACCGGCTCAGGCGATGCCGGATCGTCGTGGGCCATGTAGGCAGAGGCGATGATCACTCCGCTCCCATCCGCTGCCACGAAGTTAGCTACTTCTAGATCTGGTGTGCTGAGATTGGAACAGAGAAAAGCGTTAAAATGATTCTTAATTACTATGAATGCTCTCGACCTACCCACCGAGTTGGTGTACAGTGTTGTGTATCCTGGGATCCTTAGGCCAGCAACTTGCTCGTCCCTGATCCAAGGCTTCTGTATAAGTCCGATGTCGATATCCTTCTCCCTAAAAAGGATCGTGAGATTTGCTGACACATGGTTAATCTTCACGAGTTTCGACATCGGGGTTAGTTGGGGTTGTATCGGGGGACTTGTTGTCGATGACCATGTCATCCAACAGCATGTTGGTGTCATCGACCTCCTCTAGAATCTCGTCCGGCTCAGCTATGAATACCTTGATCTTGGCCTTCCGTATGCCGTACAGGACCTTGTGGTCGTTCGCTTCGAGCTGCGACAGGCAGCGTTGATTGATGAGTAGAAGAAACGGCTGGCTCGACTTCATCCCTCTTTCGGCCTTGAGGATGGTCCAGTCCTCGGTATGGACATCCTGATTCTGGGCCGTCAGACAGGCGATCACCCTTGCATGATCAGTTTGCCCCTTCGGCAACCAGATGCGGGCTCTGGGTCTCCTCGGAATCTCCCTGACGTGGACTAGCCTAATCTTAAGGCCAGCCCAGGTTTCGCTAACCTTAGCCACACACTCCGCCAGGAAGGTCCTCGAAATCCCATCGTCACACTTGATGACCCGGTGGCCCCTGACCACGTCTGAGGAGTCGAAGGAGGGGATGGGGCCGGTCGGCACGGCAACCAACCTGTAGGCAAACTTGGCCTCGATCTCCTCCCACTTCTCCGACAGCAGACGACCGTCGTCGTGGAGCTGGTCCACCAGAGGCATAGCCAGATTGTCTCTGGCCACCTCACTGAACTTCTTCGCCGTGCTGATGAAGGTTGTCGCCCTTTGGCTTGCCGTGTGGTCCTTCGCCCTTCTAGGTGCGCTCTCGCTCACTTCTTGCGAGCGATTACGTTTCGCCTGTGAGGGCTGGAGCGCCAACGGGTTTGCCTTCCGATATGCCTCGTATTCCGCGATCTCCGCAAGGAATTGGTCCTTATTTTCAGCATCTCGGGGGTCTATTTTGCCCTCAGCTTCATTTTTGGCAATCTTGCCAAGTATGAAGCGGGCTCTATTGACCTTCGCTCTCCGTTGCTGATGTGTGAGCTGTTCTATTCCATTACATATACATGATCGCCCGCGTTGCTCGATCTGGCAAGCGCAGCGGGCCAGACGGGGATTGGGGCATTAAAGTAGGTCGACCGCGGCTTCGCCCCAAAGCCGCGGCAAGGCATCTTACGACCCAGGGTTGCTCGGCCCTGAGAAGGCTCCGCTCAGACACAGCTGGATTAACCCCCCAGCTAAGAACCAAAAGTCAGGGGGCACGGGTCGCTTGAAACCTCTGACTTGAGGGGAGGTCGTTTTAAGACTTTCCCAGGTCTCGGTAGGGAGGAGGAGGTGCTAAAGAGTGTGGGAGTCACGGGAAATTGCCGCTCGCATAAGGCGTACCGAATTACGTTTCCAGGAGGTACCGCTCGGAGGATCCTCTACTAGGAGAAGGTGGTGTCTATCAGATTGATATTATCCTACGAGTCGCCTTGATGCACCAGTGGCCCAAGGAATATACATTAGCAAATAGTATTGGTCTGATGCACCCTTACCACCTGAACTTTTAAATTCTACTGAATTTTTTAAAAAGAGGGTAGTCTCTTACAACAGGATGACTATTGTATGGAAATTTAAAAATTCAAATTCTCTTCTGTATGGGAGATAGAAAAGGGCTGTTTTTAGGGTTTTCCGGAAAATTATTTGATTTTTTCTCACATTTTAAACTTAGACCTCCAAGAACATTTTAAGACTATGATAAGATAAATCCGTTCAGCAGTTCTCCAGTTACAAATACACAAAAACTTGCAGTCAATTTTTATATATGTCGGAGATTAAATGATTTATTTGAAATACCCGCACAATCGTTAATAGGGTTGTCGTTAATAGGTAGAGTTGCCAATGGGGTAAAAGTTACAGTTCTAGAATTTACGATTGTCGTGCGTGTAGTCGTGCACACTGCGTGAAAGTGAAAGGAAAAGCCGAATGCCTGTCAAATAGACTTACGAACAGGGAGTCTGAGATGAACGGCTGAGCAGTGCAAACGTAAATATTCGCCATCTACAATCATAGAGGTTTTTTAACGCTAGTAGTTAAAATCGAGAAAATAATGAACAATAACGAAAACGACAACGTAAACCCGACATCAGAAGTGGCATCTGTGCCAACTCCTGCACGAAAATACAAAATCGAACATTTTTTGAGTTGTGCAAAGTCATGCAGTCTTGGACGCGTCCGCAAAATCAAGTGGTGCTTCCGAAATTTAATCCGGATGTGGCTGGCGCTGATGCAACTCAATGGTGCGCAACTGCAAATATCGTTATGGAAGAACAAGCGATTGAAGAAAGTAACTTAATTATGTTTCTGACCCAAATCTGCTATACTGGCCCTAAGGCATTAGGGCATTAGGCTGCTTTTAGGGTTTTCCCGAAAATTATTTGATTTTTTCTCACCTTTTAGTTACAAATACACAAAAACGTGCAGTCAATTTTGTATATATGTCGGAGATTAAATGATTTATTTGAAATACCCGCTGTAGTAGCCAAGAGGAGAGTGTTCACTAGAATCTGAAGGTTCTCTAGCGTATAGTCGGGTCGGTGCTCGTGCACTTCTTGCTAGGCTCGGTACAAAGCTCGTCGGATATGGTGTGGGTCTTCCGCCTATATGATACACTTCTCTACTACAAAATAAGGTTTAAGTGCACTTCCTGTATATTAAATGATTGGTCAAAAGGTTGAAAGGTTCAGACATTCGGATGGACCCTAAAGAGATATTTATAAGAGAGACACACAAGCGTTGTGGGTAGCGATGATGTTATTTGCCCCCACGTCTTTACCCTCCCTACCGTGATAACTTATGAGATTTTATAGTTACCCCTTAGCAAAGCCTTCGTCGCTATTTTACATCATTCCGAAGTCATTCGACATTCGCTTCACCGTACTAACACAAGACCGATAACAACAAGTTAGTTCTTCATTTTCATTTCATTATAATTCCAAGTCATTTCATTTCAGTGAGTTTCGTATACATTCGTTTTAAGCTAAGATTAAACTTTTACTTTTATTATTTTTCTTTCGTTCGATACCTTCATCAAAAAGCGTGTATTCGCGGTACGCTATCCCTATTAAATACTTTCGATAGGATATAAATATGCCCTCAGGCCATGATTGCTTTTATGCAAATGTTTACGTGAGGGGCCCATTGTACCCCCTCTGGCCACCGAGCTTCCGAAAGCTCAGCCGCTCTTGCGCTCCCGTATTTCGGGCTTCCGACGCTCGCCCGCACTCCGCTTCGCTGCAATCTCCGGCCGTTTCGCGACACTATTCCGCCGCTCCTCGGCACCTGTCTGGGCAGCGATCGCCCTCGATGCTCTCCTCCACATCTTCGGCCACCACTCTTCCGCCGCTCCCTGGCCAAGCGCATCCGCGCATCGCCCCTCTGACGCTCCCGCTCCCCGAGCTCGGGATAAATCCGATCCAGCAGTCGATCTCCCGCTCTCGCTTTAGCGGAGTAAAGCGGGCGGGAGCACGGCTCTATGTTTAAGCTTAGATTAGTAACCCAATGCATGTTCAATAAACCACACTACGGGCGCTCCATGCCAGTGTCGATTCTCGACCCCCGAATATTTTCTACGTCTTCTTCTTCGCGGGATATATACACTTTATATGTTCTGGTATCCCTTAGCGGAGGAGCCTCGCCACCCCCCTACATAAACATGGTCCTTCGAGCCGGATGAGGATATCGTCCTGGAATCCTTTTTTCACCAGCAGCTCTGGTGGTGCCGCCGCTAAAGATAAGTACAAGGTCTTTTCGTCTGCTTTCCGCTGCCAATCTTCAGCAGTGGTCCGAACTTTAAATTTAGTTCACACTGCTGCAAGATCGATTAATTTTTCTGTTTTAACTCAACATCCGAGAGTTTTCGGCAGTGAGAAAATAAATAAGTCCGCATAAATAAATAGTGCTCCTAGTCCGCATAAATAATTAGTGTTCCTAGTCCGCCGAAATTTTCCATTCGTCTCCGCTTTGTGTGTCGCCGTATTCCTCGCCGTTTTTCTTTTCGTTCTCGTTGTACAACAACTTGCCAACGGTCGAGGCATATGTACATATGTGCATGCATTCTCAGCATCACAAGCGACTTATTTTCATATTTCGGCACAACTCCGCGCAAATTTTTTTTTTTTTTTTTTTTTTATGCTTTGCTTTTATTTATTGAATCTTCTCATTTACGAGACTAACAATAAGTGTATCAAGTCTTATACTATAACCTAACTAGGAGTCATGTAGACTGAGACAGTGGCCCTGACAAGTTATGGCTGGGTTGGAAGGTCTGTACGTTGCAGGCGGGTTCGGCTGGAGACCCGAGTCAAGACCCTTGCTAGAGGATTTGGGTGGACAGAGAGTTTTTCATTGTAGGACGCTTTTTGCTTGTCTATTTCATCTTTTACTGCGAGAATGCCGAGGTCCCGGTGGATGTTTTGGTTACGAATATACCATGGTGCCCCAGTGATAGTTCGCAGGATCTTTGATTGGGCTCGCTGTATGATGTCTATGTTGGTTCTGCTCGCGTGTTCCCACAGCTGGGAGCCATACGTCCAGATTGGCTTAAGAGTGGAGTTGTAGAGCAGGACCTTGTAGTCCAGACACAAGGGCGATCGTGAGTTTATAATCCAGTGGAGGCTGCTGGCTTTCAGTTTTAGGTGCAGTTTCTTGCATTCGATATGTCTACGCCATGTTAGACGTCTGTCGAGGTGGATGCCGAGATACGTTACTTCATTAACTTGGGAGATCTGCGTGCTGTTCATACAGAGCGGAGGGCAAGTTTGTCTGTTAAGGGTAAACGTTATGTGTTTACACTTTTGTTCGTTTATTTTAATACGCCAGTCAGATAGCCACTTCTCGACTACCACGAGGTGGTTGGCGAGTTGGGTTGTTGCACGGACTGGGCATCTGGAGCGGCTAAGGATCGCAGTGTCGTCGGCGAAGGTGGATGTTGTTAGTCGGTCACTCGTGGGATTATCTGCTGTGTAAAGGACGAATAAAGTTGGTCCAAGTGCGCTACCTTGTGGGACCCCAGCTTCGATGGTGTAGCTGTCGGAAATTGTTGTGTTACATCTTACTGCGAAGGCTCTATTGTAGAGGTAGGATTCAAGGAGTTTATGAGTGTACCCGGGCAAGTGTGTTTTAATTTTATGCATGAGACCTTTGAGCCAGACGCGGTCAAATGCTTGAGATACGTCGAGGAATATCGCGCTGCAATATTCCCTATGTTCGAAGACTGTGCGAATTTCTGATGTTATTCTGTTTACTTGCTCTATAGTTCCGTGTTTTTCTCTGAAGCCAAATTGATGGGCTGGGATAATGTTGTGGGCTGCCATATATGGTTTTATGCGCGTTAGAAGGCATTTTTCGAATAATTTGGACAGGCATGATAATAAACTTATTGGTCTGTAAGATGACGGAATCGTGTGATCTTTTCCGGGCTTCGGTATCATTATAATAATTGATTTTTTCCATTTCCTTGGATAGTAGCCGAGACTTATGATTCCATTGAAGAGTTTACAGATGACCTCAATAGCACAGTACGGAAGTTCCATTATCATTTTTGTAGTTATTAGGTCACCGCCTGGAGCCTTTTTTGGTTTTAGCTCCCTGATGACTTTTGTGATCTCGTTCGGCTGAAATGTAGTTGGCGTGGATTCAGTTTCGAGGTGGATTTGCGGAGGAACATAATCATTAGCTGCGGGGTTCGGCTGGAAGACGCCTCTGAGATGTAAGGCAAATGATTCGGCTCTATCTTTGTCGCTGCGGGCCCAGCACCCTGAAGAATTCCTTATAGGGGTGACGGTTTGAATTGGAGAGCTTAGATTTGGGTGAGCCCTCCACAAGGGATGCTTTGTACTAGTTGGCGAGAGTTTTCCAATATATTTAAGTTGTTCGTTTTCAGCCTCTTGCTTCAGGGCCCGGTTTAGATTGCGGGTGGCTTCAGTAAGACGTTGCTTTGAGCTTGGCGATCTGCTGGTTTGCCACGCTCGTCGCAGACGCCTTGTGACGGTTAGTCGGAGGTTTGGGCGGCTCAGGGCTGGCCCAGGGTTGTCACAGATATTTATTTGTATCGGACGTGGTTGCTGGAATAGAAAGCCGACCCCGTCCCAGAGTAGAAGTCAGGGTGAATTACACGGTAACTGAGAATCGTACTGGTTTATTCACAGGAAGTGACAAAGTTTAAGCCTATGAGGGCGGTCCGTGCTACTCGTTCGGCTCGGCCGGCGTCCGGGCGGTTCGTCTCTCTCTTCACGGCGAAGGCGGCGTTCCACATTGAGTCGTCGTTCCGCGTGGCCTCTCAGTGGGGTGGCGCGGAGGTGCGGGCGTGGCCGTGGATCGTCGTCCGGGGTCGTCTTGGGCGCTGTAAAGACAGAAGGATCCCTTAGGCGGCCATTCAGGTCAGCCACAGGAGTGAGCGAGAACCCTAATTATGACCATTCAGATCCAACAGAGAGAGAAATCCTTAAGCGGCCATTCAGGTCAGCTACAGGAGTGAGCGAGAACCCTAACTTATGACCATTCAGATCCAAGAGAGAGAAATCCTTAAGCGGCCATTCAGGTCAGCTACAGGAGTGAGCGAGAACCCTAACTTATGACCATTCAGATCCAAGAGAGAGAAATCCTTAAGCGGCCATTCAGGTCAGCTACAGGAGTGAGCGAGAACCCTAATTTATGACCATTCAGATCTATAGATTATAGGAGGGCGGGAGGGTATTAAGAGCGCTAACTACCAATTAATTACTCCAACTTACTGGTTTATCTTACCAAGCTGCTGACTGCTGCCGATGCTTACCCGATCGCTGTCGGGAACTGAGTGCCGATATGAGGCCAACTGCCCGCTTTATATAGGCCCCTGCTGTTTCTAGTGTGCCCGCCGATGATCCGCAATTTGCCCTAATAGTGTGGCCAGCCTTCTCTCCTAGTGTGACCAGCTCTCTCTCTTTCAGTGTGGCCAGCTCTCCGTGGTTGGCGCGCGCGCGTATTCAAATTCAAATTCATCTTCTCCGTTTCATATCTGTTTGTTCTCTGTTTATTCTCTGTTTATTTATTTCGGTTAATTTCCCGTTCCCTGCAGTTTAGTCGTTCCAGCTCTTTTCCATTTGTACTTCATTTTATTTCACCTTGTTCAATCTCTTCCTATTTCTAATTATTTATCCTATTTACTTATATTTATTTATTCATTTTATTTACATATTCATTTTATTTCATTATATTGTATTTATTTAATTATATTTATATATTTATTTTATTTAATTCTGTGCGCGGTACGCGTCACAGCCTCTTTTCCTGAACCAGCTGTTCGATTTGCCGGTTGGTTTTGAACTTCTTAAGTTCCCCATCTTTCCGTATAGGGGTTGAGATCCTGGCTGCTGTGACGAGTACCTCTTCCAGGGCAGAGGAGGAGCAGTCGATGTCCGCTTCGATATTTAGTTGGCGAGTTAGCTCAATGTGGGAACTCACATACTTTCTGTATTTCATCCAGTTAGTGTTGTGCGACGTCAGCCAGTAGGGGTGGTCCGCAATTTCTGGGCTTTGAAGAAGGCTTATCAACAAAGGCGAGTGGTCAGATGAGAGATCCGGTAGTGCTATGGCGCTTATTAGATTGCGTGGGATGTTTATTGTCACCGCGAAATCAATTAGATCTGGGATCTTTTTTGGGTCTGCAGGCCAATATGTGGGGCTACCAGGAGAAACGTAGTCCAGTTTATTGCTCACCTTTATAAATGCATTATACAGTTGCCTTCCCTTGGGAGTCACAAGGCGTGATCCCCAGTGCGTGTGTTTGGCGTTGTAGTCTCCTGCGGCTATAAAGCGATCCCCCAGAGTGTTGTAGAAGTCCATGAATTGACCTTCAGAGATAGTAAATCGAGGTGGGCAGTAGACAGCGGCAATACAAAGGTTGCCGTTTCCTGAATGCACTTTTATGGACGTGGCTTGCAGGTAATTTGTTGCAAACCGTTGATGAAAGTGGTGTTTGATGCGTTCTCTGATTAGGATGCCCGTTCCGCCGTGGGCCTTGCCATCCGGATGATCTGTGCGGTAAAAGGTATAACCTCTTATATGGAAGTTATATCTCCCTGTGAGGTGCGTTTCAACCAGCAGCATGGCGTCTATGTGATTTACGTTTAGGAATTGAGTTATTTCAAGTTTATGCCGTGAAATGCCGTTGGCATTCCACATGGATATACGTAGGTTAGTCATTTATTATTTGGACTGTTGTGCTACAAGCAACTGAATTACCATGTTCTGGTTCTGAACAAGGGTTTGCATTGTTGTTTTCATGAATGACATAAGTTCTATCATACTTTGTTGCATGGTGAACATCATAGACTCCAGTTTGCTTTGCGGCTGCCCTGGAACCTGCTGAGCATTTTCTAAGTGAGGCTGGGGTGGATTTTCCATGCCTGTTCTTAGTGCATCGGCGTAGGAGATTCCCTTGGTTGTATTTAGCTGCCCAAATGATGATCTGGCTGCCTTGGCGAAAAATACGTCTGGCGTACTTTTTGAGTTGTAATACACATTTTGCGTATGTTGTTGGTGCGTAGCTGTCGCTCGTCGCATGCGACTCTTCAGCTCCTTGTAGACCGCACAGCCTCTGTAGTTTGCCGTATGGTTTCCTCCACAGTTGCCACATTTTTTCATTTGGGGGTCTTCTTTGTTTGCGGGGCAGTTTACGGAGTTGTGGAAGTCACCGCAGACTACGCAGACCGTCCGAAGTGTGCAGTATGTCTTGGTGTGTCCATACTCTTGGCAGTTTGTGCATTGAACAGGGCCGTTGCGTTTGTGGGGTTCTTCCACGGTGATTCTGCGATGCAGTAAGAGCTGCAGCTTGTAGATCGGGTGCACTTCGTTTTTCTTTAAGGCTTTGCTATCTGGTTCGAGCTCGACCTTGAAAAGTGGTTGCGGTTTTTTGTTTCTGTTAACAATATTGCTAACATTTTTGGCACAGAAGCCCCTGGCCTTAAGGGCTTCTTGAATTTCAGAGGGGGTGACGTCAGGTTCTATACCTTTTAGCACAACTTGCAGTCCCTTGCTGCTTTTTAGTTGATAGGTGTAAAAGTTCATTTTGGTGTCTTCCAGGTACTTAGACACAGCTCGGAAGTGTTCTTCGGACTTCGTTTGAACCTTTGTTTCGTGTATGTTCCCTTTAATAAGCGGAACAACATGGAAATTCTCGTCCCCGACCAGCGCAACAATTTTGTTGACCAGGGCGCTTGAACTTTTTTCCCTTATGTATATAGGTGGGGGCTTAGGTTTCCTTTGGGTCTCCTGCCCCAACTCTGGTTGGTTGATGTCCGCATCTGCTAAGATGGAGTAACGGTTTTCATTGGAGCTCCTCGTTTGGTCGGTGCTTTTGTTGGTTCGGTTGATCTTTGGTTTGTTACCAACCGTGTTGAGTGGACTAAGCTTGCGCTTAATCTGGATGTAGCGGTCCATACCGGTCTGTATAGCCGGGACCGCTTGTTGCTTATCGAAGCTAACTGTTTTTGTTGCCATTTTATTTTGTTGTGCAGCCGTTGGGACCGAACTCGCAATATTGGTAGTTGGTTTTATTATTGGTGGTGATTTTGCTGCGACTGCAGAAATTGTAGCACTGCTTGTTGTTGGAGCTTCATTCAGCGAAGCCGGCGATGGTGGGGTTTGGCATTGGTAACTCCAAGATGCGGGAGTTGGGGTGAGCAGAGAGGGTGAGCAAGAGCTGGCTCTCTTGGTGTCGACGGTCAGTAGAGTCGAGTTGCTCTTTGTCGACTTCTGATTTTGATCTATATCGCGAGTTGAGAAGTAAGAGTAGCAGGCATTTCTTGGGTTGACGGAGCTTCTACGCTCATTCTTTTGATCGCTGCTCATTTTTCGAGCTTGTTATGCGTGGCACTTATTTGTTTAAATTAAATAAGCACTTGTATTAATCATAACACTAGTTAAGATTATATTTTTCTTTGTTTTTTAATTGTTAGCGTCTTTTCGCACTGTTTGGACTGCTCCAGTATAATATTCTTTAAGTTTTCACTATTTCATCCACTATTTTAAATTGTTTTCCCGGAGCTCGCGCGAGACCACGTCCGCTCTATGCGGGAGTAGAACGCGCAAATTAACAAGTGAAAAGTTAAATTGTGTGGTGAGAAAGGCATAATAAATATTGGCCAACCAGTGTGCACTGTTTCGGGAATCTCTCTGTTCGCCGAACAGTCCGCCGGTGTCGCGATATTTATTTCCTTACTCTAGTGCGTGCCAATTTTCGCCACATAATTTTTCTATCCTTTCATTTTTAAATATACAGTCCACTTCTCGACGCTCCACTGTGCCCTACACATACATACATTATCCGTATTCGCTTGCATGCCCAACATATTTTATACATACATATGTATATTTTTCTGCAATACAACAACAACAATACAACAAATATTAAAAGCCGAAACCTCTTTACAGATCCACACGGGCGGGACCGCGACTATTTTGCGAAATTAACGACTTAATCGCTGCAGCGGCCGCGTTATTGTTGTTGCTGTTTGTTCCCCTTGCGTCCCTCACGCGTGCACTGCTTTGCCGACGCTATAGCAGTGAGCTTTTCGGCCGAACCAAAGCCAAGGGTTTCAATTTTATCTTTTCGGCTTTCTAATAATTACGATCAATATTTAGTTATTTTTTCGGCCAATAATTTCCTCAATTATTAATTAATTTATTTTCTATTTTTGCCTCTTTTCTGAGTCAGCTTAAATATAAGTGCACTTCACGTCCAATCCAAGAAATATATAATAATAATAATAAATGTTGGGGGGGAGATCTCCCTACAGAGACTTAAGGCACTGCGACCGTGCGATCTTTTGTGCCTATGTTGCTCCCTAATGAGACAAGAGTTGCTCAGCCTCCCTTATGAAGGCTAGCAGGTCTCTGGTCGAGGCTTGCCTGATCTGCGAAGCTGTCAAGAGCTCGCTATGCAGGTGCCTCCTTCTGGGCCAAATAATGGCTGGACACTCACAAAGAATGTGTTTGGTCGTCTCGTCGTCTTCCTTACAGAGCCTGCACTCTGTATCCGAGGACAGACGCATCTTGTGAAGATGGTAGTTCAGGACATGGTGGCCGGTGAGGTAGGCTATCAATAGTCTTAGGTCCATCCTGGAACACCCATCAGTGTTCCTGCCCAAAAGTGGATGTATCAGCTCTTTCGCTTGACGACATCCTGAGCTGGATATCCAATGCCTGGACTTAGCTCCTTTAACCCATCTTCCAACCATATCGTTGGCTGCGGCCCACCCTAAGCCACAGAAAGGCTCCGGACCGTGTAAAGGAGTCGCTGAGTCGACTCTTGCCAGCACATCAGCGTTTTCGTTGCCGGGAATTCCGGCATGACCGGGAACCCAGCACAAGGTTACCCTGTTCCCAGTGGAGAGTTGCTGGAGGCTGGTCCAGCAGTCTGCGACGAGTTTGGAGCTTATCCTCCAAGAGGATAGCGCTTTGATCGCCGCTTGGCTATCCGAATAGATATTTATTGTAGCTCCTCTCATTCTTTTAGCAAGGATGAGTTTGAAGCAGGCCTCAATGGCATGAATCTCTGATTGAAAAACACTGGGCCATTTACCTAGTGGAATCGAGACTCTGGTGTTGGGTCCAAAGATCCCCGCACCCGCCCCTTGCTCAGTTTTGGACCCATTAGTGAACCACTGCAGGCTGCCGGGGTCACAGCAAGGGTTGCCATTATCCCACGCCCTACGGTCTGGGATGAGAGTCCTAAATTTCGCCCCGAAGTAGAGTTTCGAGGTCATGAGATCTGTTTGGCTGCAGATCTCTAAGCCAGAAACATTTTTCAAAATCCTAACATGACCAGCATCATCTGTCAGTAACCCAGATGTGAGCTTGATTCTAAGAAGGCTTCTAGCGGCTCCTTCTTGTATGTGAATGTGTAGCGGAGTTAATCCAATGATTTTCTCCATCGCCACAGTTGGGCATGTGCGTAGAGCTCCCGATAGAGATGCACACACTAGCCGCTGCAACTTGCTACATTTCTGAATGGCCGAGACCTGCTGTACCTTGGGCCACCACACAAGAGCAGCATAGGTCAAAACAGGCCTGACCATCATGCAGTAAAGCCACATGATGGATTTGGAGTCAAGGCCCCACGTCTTACCATATAGTCTACGACATGCCCATAAAGCATTAGTAGCCTTGGTAATAGTCTTGTTGAGGTGCGAGTTCCAGTTAAGTCGCTTATCTAGAACAACTCCCAGATATTTGACCTCACTGGAGAGCTCTACGGGGGTCCCCCCAATGACAAGGAGGCCAATGTCATTGGTGTACCGTTTGGTAAACGGTACGACAACCGCCTTGTGCGGATTGATGTTGAGGCCCACGTTTGTGCACCAGTCGAGGACCAAATTGAGTGCCCTTTGCATCAATTCGGAGACAGTGTTGCCGAACTTCCCTGTGACTACAATGGCCAGGTCGTCGGCATACCCAATGTCATCGATTCCCTGGTTGTGTAGTATTTCTAGAAGTTCGTCCACCACAAGTGACCATAATAGGGGAGAGAGCACTCCGCCTTGTGGACACCCTCTAGCCGCGTTAATGCGGACCGTTGTCGCATCTAGCGTGGAAGATATTTCCCGTTGTCGTAGCATGGCTTCTATCCAGGCTACGGTTGCCGCATCAATATTCCTACGAGATAGAGCTCTGGAGATTGACTGATAGCCAGTCTTGTCAAAAGCACCTTCCACGTCCAGGAGCACAGAGCAATTTCTTTGGATTTGAAGGATTTCTCGATCTTGCTGACTAAGTGGTGAAGAGCGACCTCTGTCGATCCGCCTTTGATGTAGGCGAATTGGGTTTTGTGTAACGGCTTGGTGGTCTGGAGAGTGCACCTTACGTGGAAGTCCACAAGCCGCTCCGCAGTCTTGAGAAAGAAAGACGAAAGGCTTATCGGTCTGTATGACTTGGGTTGGTCAAGAGCCCGGTTGCCTTGTTTAGGAATAAAAACCACGTTGACTCTCCTCCGAGATTGTGGTATATATCCCCATGCAAAGCTGGCTCTAAGCAGACCGACAAGTGGGGAGATAATTATCTCAATGCTATGTTGTAGCAAGGCTGGAAAAATCTGATCACCCCCCGGGGCTTTGAAGGGGCTAAAGGATTTGACTGCCCACCTGACCTTGTCAGGATCGAAGATAATACCGGACAGACTGCTGTCGCGCCTATTCGGTGGAGTGGATAACCCATTTGGTTCGCCATGCGTGTATAACTGAGACCCTGGGAAATGCACCTGAAGCAAAAGCTCTAGCGTTTCCTTGCGGTCCTGGGTGAAAGAACCATCCGTTCTCTTTAGAAGCCCCACCCCATTAGTTGAGCCCTTAGCAAAGACCTTTTGCAGTCTAGCTGCTTCCGGTAGTGCCTGCACACTTTCGCAGTAGTTGCGCCAGTTTTCCCGCTTAGCTCTTCTAATATTTTTGTTATACTCCGTGAGAGCACTCCTATAAGTGTCCCAGGAGTTCCGAATCGCTTTGGCTCTATTGAAGAGCCTGCGAACTTCCTGTCTCTGATTCGCAAGCCTATCGCTCCACCAGGGGACCTCGCGATTTGACCGGTGACGGGTTAGGACTGTGCTGTCCTGGAAGGAAGTGATTAGCACATCATGAAGCTGGTCAGCAGCCATCTCTATGTCCCGATCCCAGAGACTACGTCTGCATCAAAACTAATATACATACATACATAAATACAAATTAAAGCCGAGACAATACAACAAATATTAAAAACCGAAACATCTTTACAGATCCACACGGGCGGGACCGCGACTATTTTGCAAAATTAACGACTTAATCGCTGCAGCGGCCGCGTTATTGTTGTTGCTGTTTGTTCCCCTTGCGTCCCTCACGTGTGCACTGCTTTGCCGACGCTATAGCAGTGAGCTTTTCGGCCGAACCAAAGCCAAGGGTTTAAATTTTATCTTTTCGGCTTTCTAATAATTACGATCAATATTTAGTTATTTTTTCGGCCAATAATTTCCTCAATTAATAATTAATTTATTTTCTATTTCTGCCTCTTTTCTGAGTCAGCTTAAATATAAGTGCACTTTACGTCCAATCCAAGAAATATATATAAATTCCAAATATATATATCCATTTATATTTACATATTGGGTTCCTAAAACATCAAGGTCTCAGACTTTCCTGTCTACCTTCTTGTTCCCAATTCTGCTTTTCAATTCGGATCATCCGCCCGCAGTACCACTCGCCCTGGATCTTTTTTTGATTATCCAACGCCACAATTCTAATCAATTTATTTCTTGATTTAATTTACTCTTCTTCGGAAACCCTGTGTTCTTCTCAAATCTGTCCAGTTGTCAAATTTCTATTTGAGCGCCCTCCAAGTCGGTGAATAATTCAGATCAGTTGATCAGCCCGATCCACGTTCGATTCCCTTAATCCGCCTAAACTGGTCCCATTCCGCATCTCCGTGCCCATCTCATCTCAAGCCCTTCGCCCAAGCTTACCCCGTCCATTTCCAATATGGCTCCAAATGCGGTAGACATCGCCGTGTCCGCTGAAGATCCGACCACCGTACTTAAGGGGGTCTTCTACCTTCGCGGTTTGAAAAAATCGATTTTTTTTTAAATTTTTTTTAAATACTAGAGGATCTGAGGAATACGCCATATAAAGGGTTTTGTAAAATTCGCATTCCTTCATGGGTAAACGAAGCCCGAAAGATTGCCACCTCCATACGTTTCGACCATTTTTCCTATCTTTAAACGCATTTTCCCGAAAGTAGTGTTTTTCAAAAGTTTTGGCACGATTTTGACGAAACCATAGAAGATATCCTAGATCTGTAAAGCGTTACTTATTCACAAAACATCTCGCTAGGTCAGGATACAAGCTTTTTTCGAAAATTTTTTTTTTTAATTTTTTACAGTCATTTTTAGGTTGAAAAACATGGTCAAAAATTAAATTTTTTGTTCAAATCGCTGCCATTTTTTGAAATTTTCAAATATTAAAAAAAGCTTGTGTCCTGACCTAATCGACGTTCTGAGATTTCTTGCCAGCCGTTTGACTCTTTCGCGCCGGCAGAGGTTAATTCGACGACGCGCCAATGGCAAATGTTATGATAAATTCATATGGTTTTTTTTTTTTGTCAAGTTCAAGCATTAGTTAATCAAATAAAAAAAATTTTAATCGGATATCATGTGTAGTTTTTTTGCAATCCATTTTTGAAAAATAGGCCCCAAATTTGAGCGCGAAGGTAGAAGACCCCCTTTAGGTTAAGTACAATTATTGTTATTCCATCTACTCGAGATGTGTCGCCCAGCTTCACGAAGCAATAGAGAATGGCGCCTCCCAGTCCACCCAGTCGTCCGCAAGCATCCCACCGCCCACTTTTACGGGTTGTCGCTTTCCACCAGTGAACATCGAAGTCTTTGAAGGCGATTATCTTCGGTGGCCTACCTTTAGGGACCTTTTCACGGCAGTCTACATCAACAATTCGAAACTTACGCCAGTGGAAAGGTTGTTCCACCTTCTTTCGAAAACGAGTGGCGATGCGCACGCCATTGTTTCCAAGGCACCGCTAACTAATGAAGGGTTCGTCTCCGCGTGGCAAAGCCTTACCGACCGCTTCGAAAATAAACGACTGTTAGTTAACAGTCAGCTGAAGATTCTTTTCAGTATACAGCCGATCCTCCAAGAATCCGGTTCCGCTTCAAAAGAGCTTCAAGGCACCATGGGACATGGGCATGGGACTGTCTCCTTGTGTATATGATTTCCTCCAAGCTTCCAAATCTCACTCTTTCTCTCTGGGAACAGTCGATCCAGAACAAATCTGAAATTCCAACCTGAAATAAGTTAGATGCGTTTCTGACAGAGCCCTATCGTACACTGGAGCCCATCGAAGACGTCAGGCCTAGCGACTCTGGGCATTTTCCGCCAAAACTGACAATTGCCAACCCACCCGCGCACATACTCAACTCCAACGACTCCCGGGTGGCTCCGACTCCCAGAGGGTGTGACCTGTGCGCCATGGGAGATCACCCCCTGCGTACATGTCCCCGTTTCGTAGCGATGAGTGTTGATGATCGCTCAAATTTCGTCCGAAGAAAGCAACTCTGCTTAAATTGTTTGGATCGAGGCCACCAATTTCGGAACTGTACCAGTGCCCATAACTGCATCTCGTGCCACGTCCGGCATCACACTCTTCTACACCGCGACAGTCCGGTTGCGACCGTTCTAAGACCCGCTGCTCCGTCTAGTCCACGACCCGCGCCCCTTGCGCAAAGCGTTGCAGTTTCCGACGACCACTCAAATGTCCAAGTATTTTCCACGCGAGTTTCCTGCGCATCCAAAGGTCCGTTGGACACACTCCTTGCCACTCGCAGTGCGGCCGCCTTAAGAGACAGGCGTTACAAAAGCACTCACTCCTACCGTTGTCGAGTTTGCAACGGTATCCACCCCCTTCGAAAATGCCAACAGTTCCTCAAGCTGAGTGCTGAAAACAGGCTCCGCGCGGTTATCGTCCACCGCTACTGTTCTAACTGTTTGGTCCACGAACATTCCGAGGGAACCTGCCGCAGGGGGAACCGATGCAAGATGTGCAATCAGCACCATCATACGCTCCTGCATCCAGAGCATCCAGAGCTCGCGCCCCACTCGCAGCATCGACTACCTCCTACTTCTAGCTTGCAAAGTACGAACCATCTCTCACGCTTTACTCTTCATCCAGCCCAGATCCAACGTCAGCACGTCCACGCAGCGCACTTTCTTCTACAAGCAGACGTACCCGAGGTACCCAGTCCTACCGTAGCCGAGTCTGAACGGAATTTATCATTAACATTTCGCCGAAAAGCAGACGTTCTCGAGGTACTTAGTCCTACCGAAGCCGAGTCTGCACGGAATCCATCCGCTACAGAGAGACCAACGAATACGCTTCGTGCCGATCAGCTTCGTCGTCTCAGCGCCCTAAGATGCGCACCGAGCACGGCAGCTGAAGCCGCTCCGGATCCTGCCACCAGCCATGAGAAGAACGGCAATGTTGCAATCCGAGTGATTGCAAGGGGGGCCGAAATGTTTACGTGAGGGGCCCATTGTACCCCCTCTGGCCACCGAGCTTCCGAAAGCTCAGCCGCTCTTGCGCTCCCGTATTTCGGGCTTCCGCGCATAGTTCGTCGGGCGTGCCGACGCTCGCCCGCACTCCGCTTCGCTGCAATCTCCGGCCGTTTCGCGACACTATTCCGCCGCTCCTCGGCACCTGTCTGGGCAGCGATCGCCCTCGATGCTCTCCTCCACATCTTCGGCCACCACTCTTCCGCCGCTCCCTGGCCAAGCGCATCCGCGCATCGCCCCTCTGACGCTCCCGCTCCCCGAGCTCGGGATAAATCCGATCCAGCAGTCGATCTCCCGCTCTCGCTTTAGCGGAGTAAAGCGGGCGGGAGCACGGCTCTATGTTTAAGCTTAGATTAGTAACCCAATGCATGTTCAATAAACCACACTACGGGCGCTCCATGCCAGTGTCGATTCTCGACCCCCGAATATTTTCTACGTCTTCTTCTTCGCGGGATATATACACTTTATTTGTTCTGGTATCCTTTAGCGGAGGAGCCTCGCCACCCCCCTACATAAACAGCAAAAACTTACAAACAGATCCTCCGCTGCTGATTCGCTGGGCCCATCGAAGATGCAGGTGCTGTTGCTATTAGTTGAAAATTGTAGAAATGTTATTTAAGATGGATGGCACACGCCGCTCTTGTTAATTTATACACTATATGACAGAAATATCGAAACCAGAATTAGAATATATCTAAGGCAAAAACCAAATCTAATTTAATTCATTTCACAACTTCTCAAAACTCCTCTCATCGATGCTGGATTCCTCCAGGGGGTGGGCGCTGCCTTCGGCTACTCGCACCGGTAACGTCTCCGCCTTCTCACATGCTCAAGTGCGACCGGGTTCTAGTGCCCGCCACTCCGATCCTCGGCCTGGTTATGGCTTCACCAAGGCCACTGCTCCTTTACTGCTATTCCTTTCCTCTAGTTAAATTTTGAGGCGCATCGCCGCCGTTCGTGCCGCTGCACGCCTTCCGCACTAACCTAGTGCTGCACGTGGCCGGTCACACCGCTGCCATAGCTTAGGCGCAGGCCGCCTCTAGCCTAGCTAGAGCCTCCGTCGCAACAAATAGGGGTTCCCAAAAGTGAGGTTAGGTACGATCTAGCGGTACCACGCGGTCACCCCACAGCCTCCGCCGTATACTGTTTCTAAAGAATCAGGTTATGTGAAGGGCATCCAAAAAGTGAGGTTATGTGCACGTGCTGCGCCGACCAGGCCGCAGCCGTCGTCGCCGTTTTCTCGGGGCTTCCAGAAAGTGAGGTTATGTTCCCTCGCAGGGGCTGCTGGGGGCACACACTAGGTCGCGCACACACGCTGACTTCGTGGCTGCCAGTCAGACACCTGCGCCTCCTCCGCCGCGCTGCGTCGAGCTGGCTGCTGCATTAATTAAATGCATTAATTTGGCTTATGTACAACCCCGTTTATGACTGATATTTACCCGATCTCACAAATGCACTAAACTGATTAATTTCTTGGCTCGGCCAAGTTGTAGGCACTCTGCCTTTATTGGTCGATATTGGTTAAACACTCAAATCCACGTGTGGAAAAGAACCAAGAGTAAAACTCCTCAATACGTGCGCTCTTTTTCAGTTTTCAAGATCAAGTGGTGCGCTTTACCGAGCTTTCGGTACAGCAGCGTGTTTCTTGAAAAGCACGCGAGCCAAAGCAACGGAAGAAGAAGGGGGAGCTCTTAAGGGACAGAAAATATTTCGTTGACTTTGCTGTTATCTTTTCCCTCTCTCCTTCGCACTGCCACTTCTCACTTGCTTACATCTAAACTTATTCCACTAAACAAAAACTAGCCCACTATTTCCCGGCCTTCTGCATCTCGTTCACTGCTTCCTCTCTTTTCTTCTCGCACCGTCGATCAGAGGTTTTCACTCGATTTGGATTTTCCCGTACGATACACGCCAACCGCGCGACAAAATGCAGTTCGTCCGCCGAACAATACTCCGTAAATGGAACTGCGAGCTGGGACTTGGGTTCTCTCCCTTCTCTTTGCGTTTCCTCCTCTTCTTGTTTCCTTCTTCAAGTGTGCAAAGGGAACATGTAGATCAAATGGAACATGGAGATTCCTACGTCACGATGGCTTTTCGGAGAGAACTGTATAAGCAAACGGTCTCCTAATTGGAAGTAAAATTGGCACCAGCACAATTCCTAATTAGGACGCTTCTATATTCGTTCGCGGCCCTTTTCAATCTTTCAGAATTTCCCTAACTAAGTATCGCTAAGGGTTATGATCTGATTAATTAAATAAATGTTCCCCCTCGCTGCGGAAGTTTTGCTGGTCGACGATTCGTCTCTCTCTGGGTTGAAAAATCCGTTTTTCCCGACGTGAGAGCGGGCTCGATTTGCTCGCCTTCTGCTTGCTGCTCCGTCTGCCACTCAGCTCGATGTTCAGCCGTATAATCGGCTCGAAATAGCACTATATTTTCATCGCCAACTCTGGATAAAGATATATTTCTAGCACAAATGCAAACTCTACACTTTTATAAAGTACTAGCTGTACCCTGCCACGCTTCGCTGTGGCAAAATGAGGTTGTAGGCATATCGAATGAGAAAGACAACAAAACATGACGTAAATTTCATGGCTACCACATCCATAGATTCAAAATTTCTAATCTTACAGTCAGCAGGCAGCGACTAAAGCTGTATTGCGGCTACCACGGGTAAAATATTGATATAAAAAGTATCTTATGTTCTTGCTGACACCTTACTTTATATTGTCTCAAAATTTGGGCTCTAACAGTTCAGAACTTTTCGAATGCATAGGGTTCGGATACACCAACAGAGCATTTTTATATATATAGATAGCTCACCCTGCAATTGGATTCAGCGCTGCCTATAACTGGATCTCATTGCTCATTTTTCGCCAATTTTGTTTCCTATCTGCCTCCTTCCGATTAACTCTTTGGTGCCTGGTGGACGATCAAATTGGAAAAGAAGGATGGCGTCGAGTCGCTATCGTTGGAAACTAGCTCGGCTCTCTCTGGCCACCTACGGTATCTGCCGAAATCTGACAGATGCCTCTGTTGCCTCTTTTTCTGATAAAACCGGCTTTCCGCCTTTTCCTCGTCTGCCCCTTAACTCGTTACGGGAATGAAATGTAGATGGCGCCACCGCCTTTCTCGTATAGCGATATTAGTTTCGCCATTTACTTCGCTTGCTTATATGTTTGAATATAATACTTTATTATAACAAGGCACACACAAAGCGCCCGTAACAAGTTGTATACAGAGAATAACGCTTTCTTATCTAGAGTTACCGTATCCGTTTTTATTTAGTATGGTCGTAGGTGACGCTACCGATATATCGGTGTCGCCACAGTACTCCCCTTCCAGTGAATCCGTCACGATCCTTGGCTCACGAATGTTACCTTGCGCCGTTTTTCGTAAGTCCTTTGAGGACTGGGGTTGCATTCCACCGAGTCGAACAACTTGTCGTCCTTGACTAGGAAAACAGGCTTGAGACGGTCGACTGATACTGCTGAGTCCTTCCCGTCGATTCGTATGGTGAAAACTCGGTCGTTGTCGCGTTTGATGATTTCGTACGGCCCGGTGTAGGGAGGCTCCAGAGGTTGCTTTACAGCGTCTATGCGGAGAAATACATGGGTGCATTTGTCAATTCCCTTCAGTAGGAACATTTTTACTTTAATATGGTGCGCTGTGGGAGTTGGTCGAATTTTCTGCATGTGCTCTCGAAAACTGCTCAGGAATGTCGTAGGATTTACAGTATCATCAATGTTGGCGCAGAATTCGTTTGGCAGTCGAATTGGTACTCCATATAACATTTCAGCTGCAGATGATTTTGTAGTATGCGCACATACATATATGTATAAACAACAACAATAATGTCGTTGCACTCTGTTCCAACAGTCAAGTGCATATGTAACATGAGCACCCATCTGGCGGCCCGGAACAAATGCAGAGTCAGCGTTCTCACGCCGACCAAATATATGGGCGCATATAATAAACCTTCCTCTAAATAAATATATATAAGAAATATATAAAGGAACGCCGCTCCGCTGCCGGCGTCACCGGCAGCCCAGCGACGAGACGTAGGCTTACTTAGAACCTAAGATACAATATTAAAATCAGATTCATTACGGACATGGGGAGCGGCACTCTTGCTGCTCCCCCAAGAAATAAATGAACGTTGATTTCAAAATAATAATTGTTTATCATTATATGGCGACCGTGACATGGTCACTGGTATAAATTATATAAATTATGTGACAAAGTGTGAAGTGCTAAAAATACATAAAAATACAGGCATCACCGGCCGAGAACAACCGTAAGAGCAGCAGCAGACGAGCGTGGGAGGCAGACCGCCCCCTGCGCCTTCGATGGAGCCTCCTCACCCCGGCATCACTGGCCGAGAACATCTGTGAGGCAGATGATAAATAGCCTGTGCGAGGACCAGCACCGGCACCGCCTGAGCCCATAGGCCAGGACATCAGCAGCGGTAATCAACAAGTGCGGGAGGCACTCCGCCACCTGCGCCTACGAGGGAGGATCAGAGGACCAACGGGAGAGAAACATTTATTTTTTTTTGATGCCCTGTGTGGCACACCAAGGAATTTTTTTGTTGCCCTGTGAGGCACACCAATTAATTTAAAAAAAAAAAAACAAATTGTAACATTGAGCGGAACCTTTTCTGCCCAATGAGCAGCATAGCCTGTAAAGCTATGCGAAAAGTATAGGTAGGATTTATGTACATTCACCCAGGAGTGAATTGATTTATTATTGATTTAAATATGATTTTTTGATGGTTGATCATACCATTTCATTATTGGTTTATATATGATTTTGTGGTCTTTAAATATTTATTCTTCCATCTTGATATTTTTTTATTTTTTCAAATTTAAACACTGCTTATTTTACACAACTTCTGAGCACAAGCAAATGGCGGCTTTTCGGAAGCAAGCTTAAAAATCAGAGTATAGTCGTATGGACGACTGCGTCCTCGGCTCTGATCTTCAGCCATTATTAATTTAATTTAAACACTGTATCTGTATTTAGCAAAACACGGAGCACGAACTAATGTCGGACTTATGGAGGGAAGTTTAAGAATCAAAATTTTGCAAAACTTATTCTGTTTATTTCCTTATTCCGTTTAATTATTTATCAATGACTTATGAAGTGAAGCTTAAGAGCTTAAATTGTTAATTTTCTTATGAATTATAAATTAAAATAAATTAATATTTTTTCAATAAATATTTTATTAATAAATACAGAAAATATTTGGTCTTTCTAATAAAATCACACAAAATTGGTCTTTATTATGAAAAAAAATTGTATTGAACCTAAATTGATATATATATATACAAAAAAAAAAAAAATATATGAAAAATAAATAAATTTATATAACATAAAGTTCAATTATTACTTTATCACGATTTTGGAAAATTTACCGATTTCTTTACTTTCTTTACCGCCCCCTGTTAGGGCGAGTATCAAAATTAAATAGGCTTACAATATTTTTGGAGTAAAAGAGTCTGTACTCATTTAGTAGCCTCAGGCTACTTTGCAACCTTGGTCGATTACTGGCCTTTTGGAGGAAGTGCCGGAGTTGCTGCTCCTTTATTACTAAAATGCTAGCCAATTTAATACTTATCATTACTCCTGAAAACCTTACCAGTCAACTGTAAGTTCAGGGGGAATATACACATAAGTATGTAATCAAGAAATATAACGTCTTTTCAACGGACAATGGTTCGTATCGCTTCACGCGACTAACTTTGGGTTTAAAATAGCGCCAAATTATTTCCAGAGAATGATGGCTAAACTAGCATTCTCAGGCCTCCAGCCATCAGAAGCAATCTTGTACATGGATAACCTAATAGCAAATAGTTGTTTGGAAAATCATATGTTCAAGAATTTGATAAATATTTTAATCTATGCAGAATCCATAATCTAAAGCTACATCCACAAAAGTGCTAACTTTTCATGCACGAAGTAACCTTTCTCGGTCATAGACGTACAGCTAGATGAATTCTGCCAAAAAAATGATGTCATTAAAGATTATCCAATACCGCATGACGCGGACAGCGCTAGAAGATTTGTTGCATTTTGCAATTTTAATAGACGTTTCATTGAAAACTTCGCCGACTATTCACGGCACATAACTAGATTATGTAAAATGAAAGTTACTTTTAAGTTATGGAGCTTGTGCTCTTTATTCAAAGAATCTCCAAAACTATATTTATGGCAAGCACTTTACAGCGATAACAGACCAAAGAAGTTTGACTTATTATATATAATACATACATATAATGTTATGTAACATATTAAAGTCACGAAAAAAAAAAAAAAAAAAAAATTTTAACCAAAAGACTTACAAATAAAGACCTGAAAGTCACTACCAGGCAACAAAGTAGACAGAAATCCTGCGCAGGGAAATAACGAATAGAAAAAGTAGAATTGCCTAGCCAAAATCTACTGAAAAGCTTTAAGCCCAACGTCATTAAAAATGACGGAGTATTAAAAGTAGTGACCTTGCATATAAAAAACTATGTTATGTTTCTTTAAACATGATAAGAAAATTATTGCAAGATAAGAAGTTAGCAACTTATAGACCAATGGAGTCCTTGACTTAGGTCAATTTTTCCAAAGGCTTGAAATGCAAGCCGGTATATAAAATATGCAAACTCAAATGGCACCGCGGGAAAATATCTTTGTACATGTTACAATAGATAATTTCAATATAATGGGCAATCAAATTCATTGAGAGTAGCTACTCAACGCGGTGACCCAAGAAGAAGCTTACTGTCTACACTACATAATAAAACAAATAAAAAGAGGTCATAATGGCATAAATAAAACTTTGGCCAAAGTAAAAAGACACTACCATAGTAAAAATAAACTCGTGAAATACAAGAGTATATCTGTAGATGTCCTAAATGCCTTACGTCGAAAACAACGACGCACCAAAAAGAACTATGACCCTAACCGACACACCAACTAAAGCTTTCGACAGAGTGAGAGTGGATACAATTAGTCCGCTACCCAAATCTGAGTCTGGCAATGAATACGCAGTCACTTTAATCGGCGACCTAACAAAATTTTTACTTGCCATTCCAATTGCAAATAAAAGTGCAACCACTGTCGCTAAAGCAATTTTTGAAAGTTTTATTCTAAAGTACAGTCCAATGAAGACGTTCATTTCGGACAAGGAAAAAGAAAAAAAAAATTCAATTAACAATGACTTGTGCAGTTATGTGAAAACCAACAACACAAGATATACTGAAGAAAACCCTGACCTTGACCTTAGTAAATTTGAAAAAAAAAATAAATAAATAAATAAAAAAAAAAAAAAATAAACCAAAACATATATAAACCAAATAATAATAAAAACAAAAGACAAACAGTACATAAGGATAGATTAAAAATGTTTATTTCATAATTGTTGTTAGTATGGCCATGCTAAGACAAAAATACTTATCTACATTTAAATATTATTTGTAATTTAATATATTATACAAAAAAAAAAAAAAAAAAAAAAAAAAATTTTAAAAATCCCCATTGTTAATTAAAAATTAATCTTTAAAGTAAAACCTTATAAAATAACTTCATAGAATTACGTTATTTTTGAAAAGGAGGGAGATGTAGTATGCGCACATACATATATGTATAAACAACAACAATAATGTCGTTGCACTCTGTTCCAACAGTCAAGTGCATATGTAACATGAGCACCCATCTGGCGGCCCGGAACAAATGCAGAGTCAGCGTTCTCACGCCGACCAAATATATGGGCGCATATAATAAACCTTCCTCTAAATAAATATATATAAGAAATATATATAAGAACGCCGCTCCGCTGCCGGCGTCACCGGCAGCGCAGCGACGAGACGTAGGCTTACTTAGAACCTAAGATACAATATTAAAATCAGATTCATTACGGACATGGGGAGCGGCACTCTTGCTGCTCCCCCAAGAAATAAATGAACGTTGATTTCAAAATAATAATTGTTTATCATTATAATTTAATGTCTTCTTTGAAGCAGGTACGAAGGCCAAGTAGCACATTTGGTAATAGTTGAGGCCACGGCGTGCCACTGCTGCACATCAAGGACGATTTGAAGGATCTGTGCCACCTCTCTATGAGTCCGTTTGATTGCGGATGGTAGGCCGTAGTGTGGATATGCTTGCTTCTGATCAGGTTGGCTAGTTGTTCGAAAACTGCAGATTCAAACTGCGTGCCCTGATCAGTAGTGATTGTTTTGGGTGATCCAAAACGTGATATCCAGTGTGTCCAGAACGCCATGGCTATCGTATCGGCCGTGATATTAGTGAGTGGTACTGCTTCTGGCCATCACGTGGTCGAATCTTCCATTTGGCACAGCGATCTTCTCCGGCTGAAGGTGATTATGCTTGTGAATTTTGGAGCGCTAGCATGGGAGACAAAGTCTACACCATTTGAAGACATCTTTGTTCATCGCAGGCCAGACAAACTTCTGTCTGATTTGACGGGCAGTTGCTCGTCTACTAGGATGAGGTAGATTGTGGATATATGAGAAAGCCTGTTTGCGAACTGATTGCGGTACGAAAGGACGGAGATTTTGTGTGGATACGTCACAGTATATTGCATTTTCTCCACCGAAACAAACTTTCTTGAGCTTTAAGGAGGTAGTTCCTTGCAAGACGCGTGTCAATTCAGAATCCGAGGCTTGCTCCTCCTCGAGCTGCGCCGCGGTGATCGCTGTGGGCATCGTGATAGTGCAAAGCCTCGAAAAAGCGTCTGCAACTATATTTTCTGTTCCTTTTATGTGAAAGATGGTCGTCGAGAATTGCGAAATATAATTTAGATGCCGCAGCTGTCGAGGTGATGCTTTTTCAGGCCGCTGTTGGAATGCGTAAACCAATGGCTTGTGATCAGTATTGATCACAAAAATGCGTGCGTCGACGAGGTGTCTGAAATATTTGATTGCTTCGTATATGGCATGTAGCTCACGGTCGTACGTGGAGTAATTTCTCTCAGTGTTGCTGAGCTTCTTGGAGAAAAATCCTAGAGGTTGCCAGTCATGAGTTGTGCGTGATCCAGAACTGCTCCGATTGCGAGGTCTGATGCGTCACAAACCAGTTGTAGGTCAGATTTCGGTGCAGGAAATGATAAGAGCGCTGCGTCTGCTATGCTCTGCTTGCAACTTTCGAATGCTGATATGAGTTCTGTAGTCCAGAGGATTTGTCGTTGGTCGTTCTTCTTTACATCTCTTAGCAGCTCGGACAGCGGTGCCTGAGTGTGCGAAGATCGGGGTAGGCATCTGCGATAGTAGTTTATAACGCCCAAGAAACGGCCTAGTTGGCTGATAGTTTCAAGACAAGCATAATTTAGGATAGCATCGATGCGACTGGATGGTGGTTTGATGCCGTGTTCGTTAATCGTGTAGCTGAGAAAATTAACTTGCGTTAGCGCTAATTGACATTTGCTCAGATTGATACTTAACCCGTGTTTCTGCAGGACTGATAACACTGCTCGAAAATGTTCTTCCTGTTCGGCGATCGATTTCGAAGTTATCAATATATCGTCTATGTAATGTGCATCAAGTTAGCAGGACAACTTTGGAATATCAAAATTTTGTTTATGCCATAATTTGCCGTTAATTATCCGTCAATTATTCGTGAAAGAAAAAAATTTGCCGTTCAATTTTCTATCCTTTTTTTTGATGTCCTGCTAAGTTGATATCAAGTTAGCAGGGCAACTTTGAAAAACTTTAAGATTTCCAAAATTTTTTTTTCTCAGAATTTTCCCGTTAATTTGCCGTTAATTATTCGTGAAAAAATAAAATTTGTTGCTCAAGTTTTTAATATTATTTTTTAAAAACATAAAGTTGCCCTGCTAAGTTGATATCAAGTTAGCAGGGCAACTTCTGAAAACTTCAATATTTCCAAAATCTTTTTTAGCCAGAATTTGCCGTTAATTATTCGTGAAAGAAATAAATTTGCCGCTCGTGTAATTAAGTTTTTATTTTAAATTAATGTTTTCCCTTATAGATATGTACGTAGTCTGATAAGAAGGGTGGCAACGCCAATAAGGTTCGACAGTAACGTTGTCTGCGTGTGTGTGGCCATGCATGTATTAATGTTTGTTTGTCCAGGGCTGTTTTGGCGGTTAAACATTTAATCAAAGAGTATAAAGTTATATAGAGAGGGCGTCTTCAATGCTTTGACAGCGCTACGCTTGTTGGCAAGGGGAAAAGGGAAAGAGGGAGACGGAATTACTTGTTCTATTCTTAGATTTCGCTTATAGGGTACACAATGCATAAGTGTAAGTCCGTTTTGATTGTATGTGTGCACGAACTCGACAGCAAATTTTGAACGAAATTTCATATTTGAATCAAAATCAAATCGAGAACCGAAATACTTCGAAACTCGTATAGGTTTTGCTGAAACCAACAAAATATAGTCTGTGGTCGTGATGGATAAGTTGTTGTGAACTAGGGATCGATCCCTGTCGAAAACCTTTTTTTTAATATTCTTTTTTATTTTCTTTTATTATGTGTTGAACATTTTTATTTGATTTTTTTTTTTAAATCATATATATATATATATATATATATATGGCATAAACACCCCTAACGGGGTACAGCCTGATGCACGATTTGCCTCCACGCTCCTCTGTCCTGCGCGCGACTCCGCCAGTTGGCGATCCCAAGCGTCGCCAGAATTGCGTCCATCTGGTCTCTCCAACGTGCGCCTGGTCTTCCTCTCCTACGTTGTCCGCCAACTACCGCATCGAAAACGGATCGAGCTGGAGTTGTTCCTTCCATACGAGCTATGTGGCCAAGCCAGCGAAGTCGCTGAATATTAATTCGCTTGACTATGTCCACATCGCCATATAGCTCATACAGCTCATCGTTCCACCTGATACGGTAGGTTCCGCCAACGCAAACAGGTCCGAAGATCTTGCGAAGGATTTTTCTCTCGAAGACACCAAGAGCAGCTGCATCTGACTGCGTCACTGTCCAGGCTTCCGCACCATATAGAAGCACTGGGATGATGAGTGTCTTGTAAAGTGTTAGCTTCGTCTTTCGAGAGAGGGCTCTGCTGTTCATTTGCCTACTGAGCCCAAAGTAGCTTCTGTTGGCAAGTGTGATCCTCCGCTTGATCTCCAGGCTGACATCGTTGTTGTTGGTCACTGCAGTTCCTAGATAGACAAAGTCCTTGACCGACTCAAAGTCATAGTCTCCAGCAGTAAGATGAGAGTCAAGTCGCCTCGTCTCTCGGTTACTGCACACCATAAACTTTGTTTTGCCCATATTCACTGCAAGACCAACTCTAGCCGATTCTCTTTCAATAGCTCCAAAAGCCGCCGTCACATCACGCTTGGTACGACCAATGATGTCAATATCATCAGCGTAGCCAAGGAGCTGGACACATTTCTGTCCCAGTATTGTGCCCCCTCGATGCACTCCAGCTTTCCTTATGACACTCTCCATTAGCAGATTGAAGAGCACACAAGACAGCGAGTCGCCTTGTCTGAGACCCCGCCTGGTACTGAAGGTTTCGGAATGGTAATTTCCTACCTTGACAGAGCTGATGGTGTTGCTCAATGTCATACTACAAAGCCGTACTAGCTTTGCAGGAATACCAAGCTCAGACATGGTGGCGTACAGGCGTCCTCGCCGTGGACTATCGAAAGCAGCTTTAAAATCGACAAACAGGTGGTAGGTGTCGATTTGGTTCTCATACGCTTTCTCCAGGATCTGGCGTAATGTGAAGATCTGGTCGACTGTGGACCGACCAGGGCGAAAGCCGCATTGATACGGTCCGATCAATGCTTCAGCATATGGCTTAAGCCTCTCACACATAACGCTCGTGAGAACTTTGTATGCTACGGGAAGAAGACTGATGCCATGATAATTGGTGCGTTGTGTTGCATCACCCTTCTTCAGAATGGGGCAGATCATACTCAGATTCCAATCATTGGGCATGCTTTCCGCTAGCCATACGTTGCAAATGAGCTGGTGCATGCTCCTTACCAACTCATCGCCTCCAGCCTTAAACAGTTCAGCCGGTAGCCCGTCCGCTCCCGCGGCTTTATTGTTTTTAAGTCGTCTTATGGCGACTTCTAGGGGTGGGAACTTCAACACCATCCTCTCTGATTGGGGTTAGTAGATCTTCTTCATCAGACTCTTGGTTGTCTCCAGCCAAAAGACTTTCAAAGTGATCCCTCCATAACCTCAGTACTGTCTCTGCATCCGTGACAAGATTTCCATCATCCCTCCTGCAGGCAAGCGATCCAGACTTATACCCTTGAGTCATGCGTTTGACCCTCCGGTAAAAGTCGCGGGCATCATTCCTGCTCCTGCTATTCTCCAACTTCTCACACTCAAGCGTTTCCATCTCCTGCTTCTTGCTCGTGAAAAGGCGCTTCTCATTTCTTCTCCGCGTCCTATAAATATCCACCACTGCTCGTGTGGCTCCTGATTGCAGCGTCCGCCTGTATGCAGCGTTCTTTGCAGCAGTCGCTTCCCGACACTCCTGATCATACCATGAATTCCGTTTTGGGGGACGTTGGAATCCAAGGATTTCCACAGCAGAAGCATTTATGGCGGTAGATATGCACGTCCACATATCTGACGTATTTATATGCGTTGGAGGGTGCTGGCCAAGTCGGCCTGAGAGTCGAGCGGAGAAGGCATCCCTGTGCTGTTGTGATTGCAGCTTTTCGATGTCAAGCTTTCTTGGCATACCTTGACGTGCGATTTTCGCGACACACAACCGTGCGCGGACCTAAACTAAATCATTATTTTAGTTAAAAAATCCGCACATACGATTTAAAGCATGTACTATTTATTCCTTATTTTCTTTAATAATATATTATATCCTAAATTTTTTTCGAGACAAGACTTAAACCACTACCAAGATTTCTTAATCTTAATATTTGTATTAAATCAAAGAGAATGAATATAAAAAATGTGTTCTATGGCGGGTTCCAGGGGCAAAACCAGCAGTGCTCGATTCTACTTTGAATCTGGCCTTCCAGTCGTCTGTTTGCCGTTTGGCCTAGTAGTTAAGGTATGGGACTTCCAATTCAAGGTGCATGGGTTCAAATCCCAGGTAAACGTTAGTTTTTTTTTTTTTCTAGTACCTTTTTTATTTTTTTATTACTGCGTTAGATTATGTTATAATTTAACAAAAGTATAAGGAAGCTTTTTAAAGATATACTAATATGTATATGTGAAATATATTATAAACAAGATATTAATGAGGTTAAAAGATTTGGTTTTATAAACCAAACACCCGATCCATTTTTATTCATAACTGTTTTTAAGTTGTAAGACCATTTAACTAAAATAATGATTTAAAAAAAAATCAAATAAAAATGTTCAACACATAATAAAAGAAAATAAAAAAGAATATTAAAAAAAAAGGTTTTTGACAGGGATCGATCCCTAGTTCACAACAACTTATCCATCACGACCACAGACTATATTATGTTGGTTTCAGCAAAACCTATAGGAGTTTCGAAGTATTTCGGTTCTCGATTTGATTTTGATTCAAATATAAAATTTCGTTCAAAATTTGCTGTCAAGTTCGTGCACACATACAATCAAAACGGACTTACACTTGCATTGTGTACCCTATAAGCGAAATCTTAAAATAGAACAAGTAATTCCGTCTCCCTCTTTCCCTTTTCCCCTTGCCAACAAGCGTAGCGCTGTCAAAGCATTGAAGACGCCCTCTCTATATAACTTTATACTCTTTGATTAAATGTTTAACCGCCAAAACAGCCCTGGACAAACAAACATTAATACATGCATGGCCACACACACGCAGACAACGTTAAAGTCGAACCTTATTGGCGACAGTTATCAGACTTCGTACATATCTATAAGGGAAAACATTAATTTAAAATAAAAACTTAATTACACGAGCGGCAAATTTAATTCTTTCACGAATAATTAACGGATAATTAACGGCAAATTATGGCATAAACAAAATTTTGATTTTCCAAAGTTGCCCTGCTAACTTGATGCACATCAACTAGTCGGTGCTGGATAAATCCCAAGATCGGTAAGGAGCAATATATTGCGTTCACTACCTCGGCATTTACTACGTCTTGTAGAGCATTAAGAAGATTTTCCCGGTTAGGGAATCTTATTATGTGTCTCACCTTGCTTTTAAACAAGATGAATGTGTCCACCGAGGCGCTGTTTTCTTCTTCAATTACTATTTGATTCCTAAAACAGTTTACCGGATTTTCTGTTGTGTCTATGGTGTAGGTTAGTGATTGCTCGCTGTGTATGGTTGCTACATCCGAATCTTGTTCGTTTTCTAGGGCATTTATGTTTTGGCGAGACAAAGCGTCTGCCATAAGATTTTCTTTCCCCGGTTTGTAGACCAATTTAGCGCCATGGTCGTTGATAATTCCCTTCCAGCGCTTAAGTTTCGCGTTAGGGTTTTTGTCCGAGACGGCAAAGGTAAGTGGCTGGTGATCGGTAAAGACCTGCAAGCCTTGTACACCATACAAGTAGTTCCGGAGGTTTTTTAATGCCCAAACTTTGGCGAGGAGCTCTCGCTCGTTGGTTGCATAACTTCATTATCTCGCAAGGCGCGCGATATCATCGTAATCGGGCGGCCATCCTGAGATAGCACTGCTCCTAGACCAAAGCCCGACGCATCCGTTGTCAAATCGAATGGTCTCTTGAAGTCTGGGTATGAAAGTAAAACGTTCTCTGATGCCAAGATTTCTCTCAACCTGTTGAACGTTTCTTTCTGCTCTTTGGTCATATCAATGTCAATTTTTCTTGACTGATATTTGCTTGCCTTTCCATATTCTCCTTTAAGGATATTAGTTAGAGGTCTTGCGATTGTCGCAAAGTCCTTTATAAAACACCTATAGTAGCTTGCTTACCCCAGAAATTATCTGAGTTCAAAAAGCGTTTTAGGTAGGGGAAATTGTTTTATGGCCTTTACCTTTTCGGGTGAAGTGCGGAACCCCTTTTGTGGCACAATAAACCCCAAGTACTCAACGATCTTTTTGAAGAACTTTGATTTTTCTTGAGATACTCGCATGCCTGCCTCCAGAAGTTTATTTAAAACCCAAACCACATTTTTTACGTGTTCTTCTTTCGTTTTGGAGAAAATTAAACCGTCATCGACGTAAACATAGCATATTTTTGAGATTCCATCCCGAAAGACATCATCAATGGCCCTTTGGAAAATGCTCGGGGCATTTTTTAGCCCAAATGGCAATCTACAGAACTCATATTTTCCGTTATTTATAGAGAATGCCGTTATTTCTCTGTCTTTTTCCGCCAGTCCCATTTGATGGAAGCCTGACTTAAGGTCGAGTGTCGTAAAAAATTGAGACTCGCCCATATTTGACAGTATTGTCGAAATTGTTGGTATGGGGTACTTATCGTCGATTGTTTTCTGATTTAGTTTCCTAAAATCGATAACTAGTCGCTTCTTCCTGACCCCATTTTGGTCTGTCCCTTTTTTATCTACAACCCAAGTCGGGTTGTTGTAGGGAGATTTGGATGGCCTTATCACGCCGTCCGCAATAAGTTGTTTAACCTCTGTATTGACGAATTCGGTTACACCCATGGGATGCGGGTATGATTTAGAATATACCGGCTCCCCATCTGTTTTGATTGTAGCGACAGTATTTATATTGAATGGTAGAGCTTCATCCAGATCGGCGAAGGCCCTATGGTTTTTAACAATCATCCAATCGAATGAGTCCTTAATTGCAGGAGGGACATCTTCGTTGTCAATTTTGATGAAGTTGACGTTTTCTGCCTTAGTAAACTGGATCTTTTCAGTTCCGTTACTAGTATTTATAGTATTTCCGGTAAAATCGAGTTTCGCATTCACTTATTTAAGCAAGTCGAGCCCGATAATGCCGTCAAATTCTTTAAGGCTGTTTAGAATAAAAAATGGTGTTTTTACGTTGAACACCGAAACTAAGCATTTTTGATCAATTTTGGTAAAGCCATGAATTGAATTTACTGTAAAAGGTTTTTCCGCTGCCACGACGCCTTTCAGCCCCGGGAGTGGAGAAATATAATTTTTTGAGGTGCCGGTATCGAGTAATAATTTTATTTGTCTTCCTGCTACCGTGATGTAGGGAAGCAGGGACTTTACTCTAAAAAATTGCAAGAGTCTTCTGCTCCCAGCTCGTCCTCTATTTCAGCGGCGCTCGCCTGGGCAACAGAGTCGTAATCCTCTTCATCGGAGTTTTCCTCCGGTAAGAAGTTGATTTTTTGTTGGGACCGAGTCGATTGCCCTCTTTGCCATTTCTTGGCTTGTTTAAACCGGGAGGAGGTGTCGACCTCCATTGGTTCCGGTAGCGGTTGGCTTTGGCCATTCCCTGTGTTGTTGTGTGGCCTTTGTTTAAAGGAACCACTTTGGTTATTTGCTCCTTTTGGAGTTCTGACAAAATGAGGGTTTTTTTTATTGCCCCCGAATTTTGGTTCTGCTCGTAGTACGGCTGTGAATTTCTCCAACCAGTTTGTCGCTGGTTGTTTGGCTTGTAGGCTCTTTCCTCGTTGTGTCAGGCGAAGGTAGCCGCGAAAACACTGCTGTCGTTACTTGACTCAGCTTCTTGGGCTAACGCCAAAGCTGATGGCGGTTGTGCCGGAAAAACGGCAATTTTTAATGACTTTTTTAAGCCAGATATGAACGCGTGTAAATCGTCCTCCCTGTGCTATTCATTTCAGACGGCCGCTGCTGCTGCGTCATGAGTCATTATAGTTTTGTTTGTCAGAAGCGTTAGCTTCCGCTCTATTTCATCGTAATATTTTAACAAGGGTAACTCACCCTGTCTTGACAAACTTAGCTCTTGCTTTATAACGTGTGTCGGAGTTTTATCCGCATACGTAAAATCCAAGCGAGCAAGTATGGACTCAAAATTAAAGACCGTGTTAAAGGAGGCAAGCACAGCAGCCGCTGGGCCTCTCACTTTATTCTTTAGGATTCCTACTGTCTGATAGTGCCGACTTCTGCCTTCATAGGATTCAAATACCTTGTTGGCTGCAGTCGCGGCCTGTCTCCAGGAAACGCAATTTTCCTGTTTCCCATCAAACTCTGGCACGGATTTAACTATGTCGAGTGGCTCACTACATGACATTTTTGGGTTTATCTGTATTTCCTTAAATGTGTGGACTTTTGGTTTTTTGTCCTTAAGAAGGCTCAACTCTCCCATAATTGTGGCTAATTTCGCCTCGAATAATTTTTCCTGCCGCTGGAGTGCGCCAGCTATGGCGGCCTCCATACTAGCTATTTGTTCTGCTTGCATTGCTGCCGTCCTACTGGTTGACGGTTTTTCAATTTGATCTTGAATTTTTTTATGCGGAAGTTCTAGTACCTCGTCGTCCGATGAGACGATCTCGGTATGCCTATACATGGGACAGTATTTTAAAAAATTTTGTAAGGACCACAAAATTAAATCGAGAATAATTGCGGAATAATCGCAGGGTATCTGTGTCAAACATCAAATACCTAAACACCAAGACGCTATTTATTAAAAATTCGAACTCCACAGCTTTCTGGATATCATTTATTTGCTGTGTTTATTTTTGTATTTTTTTGCACATGAGAATTTATTGCGATTTCTTAGAAATCCAAGCTTCAAAATTTGTTGAATATTATTTATTTATTTTTCTTATTTTGTGTTTTCTAGCAAGTGAGAATTTACTGTGATTTCTTAGAAATCCAAGTTTTAAAATTTGTTGAATATTACACAGGCCGACAAAATTTTGACCCAGAAACTAGTATATACTTTTCCGAAGGTTTTTGGTGCGCTGAATCCGAATCCGAGGTCGATATCTCAGCGACAAAAAGAGATATTTAATAAAACTCAATAGCATTGGAAAGGGCAAGGGTTATAATTTAAGATGGCTTTTTTTAGTATTTTCATTAAAAGAACAAATTCGATGCTACATAACCTCAAATATTGGCAAAAAACGCTGTTTTTGAACTTTTAGGTTAGGATATCTCGGAAACCAGAGCCAATTCGGAAACTTCGACCTCGGATTCGGATTCAGCGCATCGAAAACCTTCGGAAAAGTATATACTGGTTTCTGGGTCAGAGGGTCGAGCTTATTTTGTCGGCCTGTGTTATTTATTTAATTTCCTTATTTTATATTTTCTGGCACATGAGATTTTATTGTATTTTTATACGGGTAAAATGTACTCTTGAGATATATTTTATTTTTTGGCGAATTTCGAACAAAAGGCTTACTCACATGCTCATATATTAATTTTATTATCGAAGTGTGTTTTGCCGACGGCTTTCTCTCGCCACCGATACTGTCGCTGTCGATGCCGTCGCTGTCGCTGCTGCCGCTGTCGATGCCGTCGCTGTCGCTGCTGCCGCTGTCGCTGCTGCCGCTGTTGCTGCTGCCGCTGTCGCTGCTGCCGCTGTCGCTGCTGCCGCTGTCGCTGCTGCCGCTGTCGCTGCTGCCGCTGTCGCTGCTGCCGCTGTCGCTGCTGCCGCTGTCGCTGCTGCCGCTGTCGCTGCTGCCGATGTCGCTGCTGCCGATGTCGCTGCTGCCGATGTCGCTGCTGCCGATGTCGCTGCTGCCGATGTCGCTGCTGCTGCCGCCGCTGCTGTCGATCGAAGTTTGTGTTTCGCCGACGGCTTTCTTACGCCCTCGGTACGGCTGTCGTCGTCGCTGCTGTCGTCGTCGCTGTTGTCTTTTAGTTTCCCTTCTCGAGGGGAATTCTTACAGCTTGTATTTATTTGTGTGTTATTTGCTTATGGTTTGGTTTGGTTTTTATTTCTTGTTTTGAATTTTTTACTTTGTTTAAAGCAAATTTATTTATTTATGTTTTTTTTGTTTATGGTTTGGTTTGGTTTTTTTTCTTGTCTTGAATTTTTTGTTTTACTTTGTTTAAAGCAAATTTATTTATTTAAACCATTGGTTTGGTTCGGCTTTTATTTATTATCTTGAATATTTTTTTACTTAGTTAAAAGCAAATTTTTTATTTAAACCATTCGTTTGGTTCGGTTTTTATTTATTATATTGAATTTTTTCTGCACTTTTCGTTGCACTGCGCCGTATTTTTATATTTCTTAATTCGGGTTCACTGTACCGTTTTTGCATGAGACTTTACTGTTTTTAACGTATCGCGTGAGTCCGATCGCGTTGGGCGACAATTATAAGTCGGTTGGTTAAGTTTTATTATCATTTATTCTACTCCCCCGTTACGGTGTGAGATTAATTAATATTGGGTTATTACAATGAGTACAAGGCGTAAGCCCTGGAGTACAATTATTTACTGAACTTATAGTTACGATCTAATGCAACTCCAGGCCTCTGGTTAGTTGCAGCGCTGCCGGCAGAGGGCCAGTTCAGCACTTCTGTATCCGGCCGATCACTCGCTCCGCGAATGTTTAGCTCGGACTCCGGGCAATTGCGCAAGTGCGGGATCAGCGGTCTTTTCATTGCGCGTGCAGGCCACCGGATATGGCACGCAACTCGGCAGTTTCACTCCGTGAAAACTACTGGTGTTAACTTATATAAAAAAATAAAAAAAATTAAACCCCGACCAATCGACGAAGTCGAGTTGCTGCGCTCGGATGACGAGACGGTAACTCCATCGAGTTCGGTGGGGAATGGTAAGTCGAGCACTCCCCAAACGCAACAACAACAGCTACCAAACACCGCCAAGGCGAGCCATGCCAAGGTGAACGGTAACGACCAGCCAAAGTCGTTTTCCCACCAACAAAAGAAAGCGCAGACCAGCAAGGCCCGCTTCATTCTGGTAAAGATAGTCAAGAATGAGGCAGAGGGCAAAGCGGACCAGCGTGACTTAATAGATAAAGCCCGATTACAGGCCGTAATCGCGGACTTCGAGACATACGAGAGGGAGCCCCCGGAAGCGTTTCAGCAGCCCCAATCGAAGAGCAACCGCTCACAGGAAGTGAGTGAGAGCGCTTCGACAAGGGCAAAGGACGCCAAAGGTGTCGCTAGAGCTACGTCCTTCGTCAACCCGGCGAAGAAATTTAGCGAGGTGGCTAGAGACAGCCTGGCCATGTCACTGGTGGATGAGCTCAACGACGATGGGCGCCTGCTGCCGGAGAAATGGGATGAGGTCGAGACCAGACTGTCTGTATCAGACAAAATACTTGCTGAGCCAGCTGGTCCGACACCATCCTTCGACTCCTCAGACATGGTTCGAGGGCTACGGGTGATCAGGAGCGACTACGAGTTTTCGAGGGACTTCCTGGCGGAGAGCGTTGCTAAGATTATCAACGCCTGCAAAGGGCTTAGCCCAAAGCTCCCCGCCACGGATATCCCGAGAAGGCCCAGAGCTCGCATTTGGTTGCCTAAGAGACTCAAGACTCAAGACTCCACTCCCCTGATGGGGAGACTCAATACTCCCAGTGCCCGCCATTAACTTCTCAAAACTAATGCCTTAACATAACTCCCTTAATGAGGCAACAATACAATACAATACAATACAACAATACAATCAAAAGGCGTTCTACAGTGGCGCAAACCTAAGGGAATATAGGATCTAGTATTTCTACATGGTACGTTAAAGTGAAGCTGACCCAGCAAGTCGGCACTTTCAACGTCACCGTGGATAAGGTTAAAAATGAACGTAATGCCAAGCATGGTTGTTTCTATGTAAAGGTACAGTGGTAAGTCCCTATAAAGTCCGCTATTGTCTACTTAGCTAAAACCTGTAGAAATTACTGCAAGTGATCTTACAGTCGGCTGCTGGCTGTGCGACAACATTGTACATGCCAAGTGCATTGACATGTCACATTGCATTGTTATTGCCTTTATCCAAGGCAAAACTAGAGCTGAAAAAATAAAAATAAAGGTTGCATCCCAGGTTATTGTGTAAACAGAAACCTGGTTAAAGCCGGAGATTCTCAGCTCCGAAGTTTTTCCAGCTGTGTTCACGATATATCGGCTGGATCGGCCTATCAGACGTGGGGGTGGGGTCCTCATAGCGGTTGACTCCACTCTCTCGTCGGAATTTATAACTTTCGAGCAGTGCAACGCTGTTGAATTCCTTTATGTGAAGCTATCAGTCAATGGTAGCTCCATTGTCAATACCTATACATATTCCTCCTTTGTCCGAACTTCCTATTTATCGGAACCATCTTTCCGCTATCCAGATTTTTAAAGTGCCAAAAATTCTTTCATTGTTGTGTAGTATGCACATATAGCGATGTTCGACTATACATACAAACACATTGTAGCACTCTGTTGAAAAATGTATATAAACAGTCCAGCCTAAGTGCACTCGTAGTATGAGCGTCCACTGGATAAGACCGACTACAAGGTACGGTACGGGGTCAGGAAGGCAAAGATAAAGGTCTTCCTAACCGAGCCGGATGACAACCTCGAGGACGAAGTCGACGATACCAAGCAGCTGATCGACGACTTGGTTATCGACGACGACACCCCCAATACCACGCCGCTATAAATGTCGACAGTCGTGCAGATCAACCTCGCACGCTTCAGCGAATCTGGCAGTCCTCCTCCGAGAGGAAGACATCGACATCGGCTTACTACAAGAGCCATGGACCAGGGACGGACAAATCTCTGGCATGGCCATTAAAGGATACACAACATTATACACAAACTCGACAGGTAGGCCGAGGGCGGGTATAATCATTAAAAACAACCTTAACGCTCTTCTACATCCCAATCTTAGCAACTCAGACCTAGCAGTGGCCAGACTTTGTGGGAGTCGAGTCAGGATGGCAACCCCAATATGTGCTATCACAACTATTTGGCAACGAACCATCATTGCGAAGTCCAGATCGTGGCAAATTGTGTATTTTCGATAAAATATCGCAAAGAATCCCTCTTTAGGATTTTGGGCAAGCTACGGTCACATTGGATCTTCATACTTCTGTTCTCTTTTCTGGAAGGCGTGATCGAGTGCAGTTCAACTTTTTGCATCGTCCCCAAATATTAATCCACGTGCATCGTGTCGATCGGAAGAGTGTTTTTCAAGGCAAATATTGCCAATTCATAGCTTAAACTGTTCTTTAAATATAAGTGGTAAGCTTTCTAGTGCGTTCGATCGCCAGTGGCTAAAAAAATTGATTCCCAGTATAGCGTCTGTGGCCGTCCCACGTTTTTTGGAGAAAATTCCTATTACCGCTTAAGCGGTTTGCCCCGGCTTTGATCACGTGTAGTGGAGCTTCTTCGACTGCAGTAAGATCCACATCTGCGTACAACTGGAGCACCCACCGCGTGCAGCGGAAAGCGCTTGCCCCTTCCTGCTGCTTAACAGGTGTAGACCTCGGGTCACCTCGCTTTGCCGTCTTTTTCGACTCCTTCGCCGCTACAAGCGAGGAGCGGATCGCCGTGCACCCTTTTCTTCAGTTCGGCGCACACATACATATATTTATGTGCCGTTTCTGCCACACACACACACATAGATTTATGTGGCTTTTCTGCGACAACATTGGATTGGTGTGCGTTTTTCATCTCACGGATAGGATCCGTGTGCCGTCTTCTTCTTCTTAAGTGCGCTTAGCGCGAATCAGTGTGCACGACCCATTTGAGAAGCTACTGGTTGTGACGCCGCATCCGCTGCGCACTTGAAGCAGTCCAACACGAATAATCGTGTCCAAATTTGAGTATCTTTAGAATACTTTCGTATTTATGTGTTAATTTTGCTTAAGAATGTGTACTTATAAATCTTTACGATCCTAATTTAGCGTGCTTTGTGGAAGATCTGAGAAATATATATGTGATTTTCCCAACTTAAATTAATACCCACAGCTACTCATCAACAGTCATCAGGCCTGCTGACATCGTTGGAAAGTGCGTAAGTACGGCATAGCCGTAAAACCTAGTAATACCTGAACATACACATATATAATATAAAGTCAGAGATTCCTAAATAGTGTGTTAAATCGTAACGTAAAGTAAATCGTAATGTAAAGTAAAACGTAAAGTAAAACGAATAGTAATGTAAAACAAACTTTCAATATCTTTATTCCTATCTTAATTATCTTTATTTTCGTTTGCGGTAAAAAGGACAAAATTACTCAATAAGAAGTTTTCTAACGTAAAGATCGAAATCTTTAGGTTTAAGGATAGATTAGAAAATGTATCGAAATATTATCTTTATCTTTGATTATATGGTGTCAAATATGAATTAATCTGATGTCTGTTTGGGCACCAAAGGGAATGTAAAGCAGCGGTTGTAAAAGGGTGGAGTCCGAATAGATTTCACAGGTAGGGTGGGTATAGAAAGAGGCCAATAACATCTGGTCCTCGTCTTCAATAGGTCTTCCTTGTCTGATTCTTAACCGTTTGGTTATCGTATTGCAGCTATCGTATCTCTGTCTACAGTATTGTATCTGTGACACTCTTGTTCATCTTAACACAAAACCCACGCCCATTTTCCCTGAGCATGCCGGTCAAAAAAGTAGACAGAGTGTGTTGAGGTGGACAACGCTCATTGAGTGTGTTTGCTACAGTTTCAATTGGCGCCCAACTTTTAGGCTAGCCCGATGGCTGATTAGGCATTTGTCGTTTGACAGCCGAGCTTCCCGTTAATAAACAATCCATCCACTGTTAGTTTCAGTCAGGTGTTTCAAATTCCATCCTGGAATTTATGGTCTCTGGAGAGGTTCGGAGCCATACCGGAGGATTTGTTATGCTTTTATATGTGTTTTTTTTCTATCTGTTCGGTAATAATCGAACATTATAGTTAAAAAACATTCCAATTTGAGTAATTGATTCTTAGGATTATATTTCTGATTTAAAGTCGGTTCTATACCAGGATTTCAGTATTCAAACATTACCTTCTTATCATTTAGAATTGAGATTTCTCTAGCTGGATAGATTCGGCTAGTTACTCTTCTAATTGGTAAGACTACATATATAAATGGATGACATTTATTTTACAACTCTGTATTCACTTACCGTATATATACCGTACCTATTGAACTATACAACCTACTGCTTTACTACTCTGGGTAAGACCCGTATTTACCTTTTTGTCGTTTACCTTTGATCGTTGGATCTCACCCTTTCTCTTACCTTTGATCGTTGGATCTTACCGTTTTTTGCCTACCATTGATCGTTTGATCTTATCGCTTATCTTTCTTGTTCTAAAGACGAACGATTGTCTTTATATAATACACACTAGCGAGTGTATTTTTAAACAATAAAAATGATGATGCGTAGTAATGAAAATTGAGTTGACTTAGATACTGATGTATCGGTGATATGCACCATCTGCAACGGGCCAGTATGCAATCTGGTTTTGATCGAAACCCGTTGTAAACATTCTTTTCATAAGCTTTGCCTTGACAATTACCTTAAGAACCATGACGAATGCCCCATCTGTGGTCTGTCATGTTCTCAATCCGAGTTAGGATCTCATTTGGCTCTTTCCACTAAATCTCAGGGTAACAAGATGGTAACTCGTTCAGCTTCTCGAAATACAGCAAAACATAACAGGAAGTCTGATCAAAATTCCCAAAAGGAAATTCGTAGCGGGGATAACTCAGATTCTAGAGTCATTACAGAAGACCGTGTTGAACAAATAGTCCAGAGTTCAATGCAGTCCTTTCAGGCAAGCATGCTACAATCAGTGACAGAACAAATTACTATGGCATTCACTCAATTGAATAGATCCACCTTTGCAAGTAATGGACAGAGTGAGCTGCAGCAAGACATACTAACTAATTTCGATCGAAACGGTCCCGAGATAAACTCAGAACGAAATAACAGTCAACATGTTAGGACTTCTCCAAACTTTCGAAGCCATCGAAGTGATCTTTCTTTGGATAGACCTGATAGGATTTCCAATATAATATCTAATTGGCGTATTAAATTCAGCGGGTCAGCCAACGACTTTGCTATTGAGGATTTTATTTATCGCGTAAATTGTCTCACTTCGCAATGCCTAAACGGAAACATCGAATTACTTTCCCAGTTCGCTAATTTATTGTTTGCAGGACCGGCCCTGGCAGTTTTTGGGGGTGTTCATAGATCTTCCGATAACATGAATTGGAATATGTTATGCAGGCGTCTAAAGGAGAGATATCAAGATCAGAGATCTGATCGTGAAATCAAAAGTACCGAATATTTTGATGATTTTTTGGATGAAATGCTTTCCTTTGCAGATTCCCTTCGTGAACCAATGCAGGACAGTGAAATTACTGTAGAAGTTCGTCATAATCTCAAGCCGGAGATCAAACATGAACTATTGCACATAGATACTCCGAATTTAGCATCATTGCGTAGGGGATGCCATCGTCACGAAGAATTCGTTTGTAACACTCGGACAAAGCCAAACCAACGTCCGAACACCAGCAAGCGTTTTGTAAACGCAATTCTTCACGAAGAGGATTCCGAAGATCCATCTGAAGAAGAACTTGATATCGATAACGAAATTTCTGTTGTTAAGTCTTCCGAGAAAATTAAGTGCTGGAACTGTGAAGAATCAGGCCACGGTTACCAGAATTGCCTTAAAACTCGCCGTATTTTTTGTTATGGTTGTGGAACACCGGAGGTGTATAAGCCCAACTGCGCAAAATGTAATTCGGCATCGGAAAACTCCCAAGAGGACATTCGTTATGCAAAGAAAACGAATGTCCGCCGTTAGCCTCGAAAATACAAACAGAACCAGATTCTGTGGCAAATGATGTTCATTCCATTTTGCTTTCAACTCAACCTGACATATTATTAACCCAAACTTTCAACCCATATCATTTACGATTGTCGGAGTATGCAAATCGTAAATTCCAAATGTTTAATGCTAATTCTATTCATTTTTGTAAACGTCGATCATCACGGCGAATTCGCAAATTTTGGATTCGTAAGCGTTCATTCAATCGTTTTACGAACTCATCAATCGTTTACAACAAAAACGATATCCGACCTTTCACAAGCATTGACATATTTGGTCAATCGCAGTTAGCTCTCCTGGACAGTGGCGCCAACAAAAGCGTTATAGGTGGTGAGCTAGCAAAACAAATAATATCAGCCAAGCCATTTAATAAATTTAATTCGATGTTACGAACTGCTGATGGCCAAAGGCAATGAGTTGCATGTACCATACAAACTCCCTTGACTTACAACTTTGTTGAGAATAACTTTGAATTCTTAATAGTTCCTTCCATAAAGCAAAGCGTGATATGCGGAATGGATTTCTGGTATACGTTCGGAATTTCTATTAAGCAAACAGTCTCGATCAACGAGATCGACTTTGAACCTGAAGAAGACTCTACTCGCGTACAATTGTCTGGTTCACAAAAATGGAAATTGCAGAAAGTAATTGACTTTTTCCCATCGTTCGAGAATGAGGGTTTAGGTTTAACTAACCTGATAGAGCACAATATCGACACATCCAATGCTAAACCAATCAAGCAACGATTTTATTCACTTTCGCCAGCTAAAGAAAAACTTTTGTGTTTAGAACTTGATCGCATGATTAAAATGGATGTTATTAAAGAGGCTCCTTCATCGCCTTGGTCTTCTCCAGTTACCTTGCATATCAAACCAGGCAAGGTACGATTTTGTCTCGATGCAAGAAAATTAAATGCAGTTACTGTAAAGGATGCATATCCAATCCCTATAATGGATGGACTGCTGAGTCATCTTCCACCTGTACATTGCATTTCCAAAATTGACCTTAAAGATGCCTTTTGGCAGATTTGTTTGGATCAAGAATCCCGTGCCAAGACTGCTTTCACCGTTCCAAATCGGCCGTTTTATCAATTCAAAAGAATGCCTTTTGGATTGTCAAACGCTCCACAAACCATGTGCCGTTTGATGGACCTGGTTATACCCTATAAATTAAAATCGCATGTATTAGTCTACCTCGACGATTTACTTGTTTTGTCAAACAATTTCGAGGATCATCTTTTGCATTTGTCCGAAGTAGCCACCCAATTGCGTAAAGCTGGATTGACAATAAATGTCCAGAAAAGTCAGTTTTGCCAGAAAAAAGTAGACTATCTTGGTTACCTAGTTGGCGAAGGCACGCTTCAAGTAAATCCAAACAAAATCGCTGCTGTAAGCGAATTTCCGGTCCCGAAGACCCAAAAACAGTTGAGAAGATTTCTTGGTATGACTGGTTGGTACCAGCGATTCATATCTAATTATTCCACGGTCATTTTCCATCTTACAGAGTTATTGCGTGGCAAAACCTTAAGTTGGAATGATCAGGCTCAAGAAGCTTTTGATAATATCAAAGACAAGTTATGCTCTGCTCCTTGTCTCATTCACCCCAACTATGACAAACCATTTATTCTGCAATGTGATGCTTCCCTACATGGAGTGGGTGCAGTTCTTGTGAACGTCCTATAGCATACATGTCTTAAAAAGCTGAATAAAGCCCAACGTAACTATACAGTTACCGAACTGGAATGCATGGCAGTAGTTCTGGCAATTAAAAAGTTCAGAATGTATATTGATGGTCAAAGTTTTAAGGTAGTCAACGACCACTCAAGTCTTCGATGGCTAATGAACCAATCAGATCTGAGCGGTAGATTGGCAAGATGGGCTATCAAACTTCAGGGTTATTCTTTCGAAATCGAACATCGGAAAGGAACCGAAAATGTGGTGCGGACGCTCTATCTCGATCGTTCGAAGATATCGATATTTCTGCATAGACCTTGAAATCCGCCACAAAATTGATCTATCTTCCAGTGCATTTCAATCGGAAGAGTACTCTGCTCTCAGAGATAAATTAGTGTCTCTAAAGTTACCTGATTTTCAAGTCATAGATGAGTTTATTTATCATCGTTCAACTTTCCCCAATTCTACTGACACTTCACCGGACGATTGCTGGAAATTGCTTGTACCTGAGTCGTTGCGACAAAGCGTAATGAGTTCGGCTCATGACCAACCAACATCTGCTCATTGTGGGGTAGCTAAATGTTTAGAGCGTATTAGACGTCGTTTCTAGTGGCCAAACATGGTTATCAACGTTCGTGATTACATTCGAAGTTGCGAAACATGCCAGACCACTAAATATCCCAATCGTTCTTTAAAACCACCAATGGGAGCACAAGTGCAAAGCGATAGAATTTTCCAAAGACTTTATCTTGATTTTATCGGCCCATTCCCTAGATCTAAATCCGGCAACATTGCTATATTGATCATTCTGGATCACTTTTCCAAATTTACCTTTTTAAAGGCTGTTAAAAAATTCAACACTAAAGTGATCATCGATATATTGCGGGATGAAATATTTGCAGGCTTTGGTGTACCCGAAACAGTCGTGAGTGACAACGGAACTCAATTTAAAAGCCGTGATCTCTCTGACTTGCTTTCGAAATATGGCGTTCGTCATATGTTTACTGGTGCATACCCTCCACAATCCAACGGAGCTGAGAGAGTTAACCGTTCTATCAATGCTGCTTTAAGAGCTTACATTCGGTCTGATCAACGCGAATGGGACGTATTCCTCAGTAGCATCAACTGCTCTTTTCGTAACTCGATTCACCAATCCATCGGTATATCGCCCTATCATGTTGTTTTCGGTCAACACATGATATCTCACTGTAATGATTACAAATTGTTGCGCAAACTGAATTTACTCGCAGAAGGCGATGTAAAATTGTCAAGGACTGACGAATTTCAAAGAATTCGCTCCAACATTGCCAAACATTTAAACAAGGCTTATGAGGAAAACCAGAAGTCTTACAACCTGCGAGCAAGACCCCGTTCTTTTGAGGTTGGCCAGGAAGTTGTTAAAAGGAATTTCGTATTAAGTAACGCCGCGAATAATTTTAACGCGAAACTCGCTCCTGTCGGTATCAAGGCCCGAGTCAAAGAAAAGATTGGTCAGTCAATTTATCTCTTAGAGAATATGAATGGTAAAGAACTTGGTAGATTTCATGCCAAGGACATTTGGTAATTGCTTTTACTCCTTTTTCAGTTTCCATTATTAGTCACAGGGAATAAAAATCAAATCTGTGGTTGTGGGAGTCGAGTCAGAATGGCAACCTCAATATGTGCTATCGCAATTATTTGGCAACGAACCATCATAGCGAAGTCCAGATCTTGGCAAATTGTGTATTTTCGATAAAATATCGCAAAGAATCCCTGTTTAGGATTTTGGGCAAGCTACGGTCACATTGGATCTTCATACTTCCGTTCTCTTTTCTGGAAGGCGTGATCGAGTGCAGTTCAACTTTTTGCATCGTCCCCAAATATTAATCCACGTGCATCGTGTCGATCGGAAGAGTGTTTTTCAAGGCAAATATTGCCAATTCATAGCTTAAACTGTGCTTTAAATATAAGTGGAAAGCTTTCTAGTGCGTTCGATCGCCAGTGGCTAAAAAAATTGATTCCCAGTATAGCGTCTGTGGCCGTCCCACGTTTTTTGGAAAAGATTCCTATTGGCCGCATCGCTTAAGCGGTTTGCCCCGGCTTTGATCACGTGTAGTGTAATTTTTCCGTGCTTCTTCGACTGCAGTAAGATACACATCTGCGTGCAACTGGAGCACCCACCGCGTGCAGCGGAAAACGGCGCATGCCCCTTCTTGCAGCTTAACAGGTGCCGACCTCGGGTCACCTCGCTTTGCCGTCTTTTTCAACTCCTTCGCCGCTACAAGCGAGGAGCGGATCGCCGTGCACCCTTTTCTTCAGTTCGGCGCACACATACATATATTTATGTGCCGTTTCTGCCACACACACACACACATAGATTTATGTGGCGTTTCTGCGACAACATTGGATTGGTGTGCGTTTTTCATCTCACGGATAGGATCCGTGTGCCGTCTTCTTCTTCTTAAGTGCGCTTAGCGCGAATCAGTGTGCACGACCCATTTGAGAAGCTACTGGTTGTGACGCCGCATCCGCTGCGCACTTGAAGCAGTCCAACACGAATAATCGTGTCCAAATTTGAGTATCTTTAGAATACTTTCGTATTTATGTGTTAATTTTGCTTAAGAATGTGTACTTATAAATCTTTACGATCCTAATTTAGCGTGCTTTGTGGAAGATCTGAGAAATATATATGTGATTTTCCCAACTTAAATTAATACCCACAGCTACTCATCAACAGTCATCAGGCCTGCTGAAATCGTTGGAAAGTGCGTAAGTACGGCATAGCCGTAAAACCTAGTAATACCTGAACATACACATATATAATATAAAGGCAGAGATTCCTAAATAGTGTGTTAAATCGTAACGTAAAGTAAATCGTAATGTAAAGTAAAACGTAAAGTAAAACGAATAGTAATGTAAAACAAACTTTCAATATCTTTATTCCTATTTTAATTATCTTTATTTTCGTTTGCGGTAAAAAGGACAAAATTACTCAATAAGAAGTTTTCTAACGTAAAGATCGAAATCTTTAGGTTTAAGGATAGATTAGAAAATGTATCGAAATATTATCTTTATCTTTGATTATATGGTGTCAAATATGAATTAATCTGATGTCTTTTTGGGCACCAAAGCGAATGTAAAGCAGCGGTTGTAAAAGGGTGGAGTCCGAATAGATTTCACAGGTAGGGTGGGTATAGAAAGAGGCCAATAACATCTGGTCCTCGTCTTCAATAGGTCTTCCTTGTCTGATTCTTAACCGTTTGGTTATCGTATTGCAGCTATCGTATCTCTGTCTACAGTATTGTATCTGTGACACTCTTGTTCATCTTAACACAAAACCCACGCCCATTTTCCCTGAGCATGCCGGTCAAAAAAGTAGACAGAGTGTGTTGAGTTGGACAACGCTCATTGAGTGTGTTCGTTACAGTTACAACTTGTAGCAGCGGACGGGACTTACTGATAGCCTCCGGATACATGGCGCATAACGAGCTAGCCCCACCTGAAGCGTTCATCAAGGTGATGCAATGGGCCGAGGAGACCAAAACGACGCTCATCCTCGGGTGCGATGCCAACGCCAGGCACACACTATGGGGAAGTAAAGAAACAAACCAACGGGGTGAGTCTCTTTTCAAACATAGTATCTGTCGTGACGGCACTATAACAGAGGGGAAACGCCCACCTTCATTTTTCCGAGAAGAATTTCAGGGATGGGAAGTGGTCCTAGACATAACAATCCAAATGGAGTATAGTAACTATAAGGTAGAAAAGTGGAAGGTTTCGACAGATAACTCTTTTTCAGACCATAGATATATATTTTTTGAGATCTCGATGCCGACTAGAGAGACGGCACCGAAGCGCAACCCCCGTAACACAGACTGGAACAAATATGAAAAGATTGTACAGTCAAAGATAAAAAACAGGAGAATCAAGGTCCGATCTACCCCAGAAAGAATAGACGAGGAAGTAGAGGACTTCACGAATATTCTCAACAACGCATACGAAGAGTCGTGCAGACTAACGTACTCTAAGAAGACATACCCGCAATGGTGGAACAAAGAGCTTAGCGAGCTCAGGAAAAAGGCAAGAAAAGCCTACAAATACAAGTTACGGCACCAAAAACTGGCAGCCGTATAAGGAAATACAAAAAGAATTCAAGAAAGCAATATACGCAGCCAAGAATGACTCCTGGAGCAGGTATTGCGAATCGCTAGATGGAATCAAGGACACGGCTAGGTTGAGCAAAATTCTAGCCAAGGGGCATACAAGCCCCACTCTTATAAACAGGCCTGACGGTACAGGAAGTACGTCAGCAGAAGAGACACTGGAAATCCTGCTGGACACACACTTCCCAGGTAACCAGAAAGAAGAAACGAGAACAGTGGAAAGCCAATTGGCGGAACAACAGCTAAGAGTCGAAGACATCGTCACCATGGAAAGAATCCAATGGGCGGTATTCTCTTTCGACAAGTACAAAAGTCCGGGACCGGACGGAATCATACCAGCAATGTTGCAGGCAACAAAATTATGCACAGGGAAATGGCTGCAAGCAATCTTCCAAACATGCATTAAAACAGCACACATACCACTTCCGTGGAAGGAAGCAAGAGTAGTCTTTATACCAAAACCAGGAAAAATGAGGACACATCCAAGCCAAGGATTACAGGCCGATCAGCCTGACCTCATTCCTCATGAAAACATTGGATAGATATCCTGTGACGGTTAGTCGGAATTTCGGGCAGGTCAGGGGTGGCCCAGGGTCATCGCAGACATTTATTTGGTTCAGTTGTGGTTGCTGAACGAGATTCCGACCCAGGCCCAGAGTAGAAGACTGGAGTTTATGCCGTAAAATATCTTCACTTTTATTTATTTTATTTTTATTTACAAATTCAGCATGAGTTTATGTCCTGCCGGATCTTGCCGCTCTGGAACGCCTTGATTCGAGCCCGGGATGTCCTTCTCGTCCGGGTCGTCGATGTCCGCGGGATTGATTAATAGGCTCGGGTGCCGTTCGGTCATCCACGAGCAAGAGAGAGTCACTTGGGGACCGCTAGGTCGGCCGCAAGCGCGAGAGAAACCTAACCTGGGACCGCTAGGTCAGCCGAGAGAGAGAGACCTAAGTCGAGAAAGCTACTAACTAAAAACTAGTTCTAACTACAATGTATCAACCAGACCTACTGATCCGGCTTACCAAAATCACTACTGGAGGGCTTACCTCGACAGATCGCTGTCGGCTGCTGAGTTACGATATGAGGCCAGCCGCCCGCTTTATATAGGCCCTGGCTAGTCCTAGTGTGTCCGTTGCTCCCTCATAGATTTGCCCGAACTGGTATGACCAGCTCCCCCGGTCTAGTGTGACCCTTCGCTCGTCGTTGGCGTGCGCGCGTAACTTTTTTAAATTCAGATCTATATCGATTCCATTCCTTATTCCTATATTCCTTTCTATCTTTCATATTATTAAACCAAGGTATCATAAAACTATCAGGGGTGCCACAGAAACCACTTCCGCTGCAAAAACCCTGAAAAATGATTTCTCGGTGCCACAGCACTTCCACTTAAATATTTTTCGGGTATTTGAAAACACACAACTTGACGTCAATTTCGATGCCTACCACATCGATAGATTCGAAATTTTAAAAACGGGTTTAGTAGAGCTGTCGAGCAACTATTTTTTATTTTCGCGCCAACATTTTAAACTTTTTTTTTTTAAATAAAAGTAAACTAAAACTAAATTAATTAGGAAAATCACATTATTTAAAAAATAAAATAACCCAAAACCTACCATTTTACAATAATTTAAATAAAATGTTTGCTAAAACACATACGTGATTTCATCATGGCAACCCTGCCAGCCATTTCGAATGGTTTGTGAAAGAACTAAAAACACAAAACTTATTCGATGTTGTATGGCACCTAGAAATTGGTTTAGCGGAAATGCCTTTTTGGGGAAATCAAAACCACAGTGTTTTGCATGGCACCCATGTATATTGGTCCATATCAGAGAAAGAACGGAGAAAAACCTTTCCGAAACACAGCATGCATACAGGAAAGGTAGATTCATAGAAACAGCACTACACGAAGTAGTGGGATAAATAGAAAAGGCACATAGAAACTACACATTGGCCACCTTCTTAGACATAGAAGGCGCCTTCAATAACGTAAACGCAAATTCCATCCTGAGCTCCCTCAACAAGATTGAAGTTGAAACAGGCATCAGAAAATGGATCGGCGCAATGCTAAAGAGCAGAAGGATAACGGCCGAACTGAGTGGAACTTATCACACTGAAGAGGGGCACACCTCAGGGAGGAGTTCTGTCTCCACTGCTGTGGCTGATTAACATGGACGACATATTGAGAGAACTCAATAGCGAAGGAGTTAAAGTGGTAGCATACGCAGACAAAGTAGTTTTACTCGCTTCAGGACCATTCCCAGACGTCATAAGCGAACTAATGACAAGTGCGCTGAAAAAACTCAACCAATGGGCAAAAGCCTGTGGGTTGGGCATAAGCACTAGTAAGGTGGCCAGCACTAACTAGGGCATACGACATCCAGAAATTTACTACGATACAGAGATCGGCATGCGCAGGTGCAACGGGCAGGCACTTAGATCGTGCCCCGCATATCGAACTATCGAACAAAGAAGGTCGCAAATCACATCGTCTCACGCAATTTCTGTTATTACTTCGAAAACACTCGCAAACAACAAAATCGCCGAGTTAAACAAGGCCAAATAAAACGTACAAACGCGAGACGTAGTACAACAATATTAAAACAATTTCGTTCTGGCAGCCGCCAATTTGCCAAACAAACAAACCTTCACATACACAATTAAACCTCCACCAACGACTATTACGGCACCGACAACAACTGACTCAAAACTAACAAATCACTCAAAACAAAAACACTCAAATACATCACCGCATCCCACGGCATCACCGGCTCCAACTGTGCCTGCTCCAGCAAAGAAGAGGCTCCGCGAGAACACCAATGGGGACATCAAAACCGGCGTATCCACCAGGAATGATGGCAGCCAAGCTAACCGAGCTGATCAACCAGCGATTCGAGGAGCAGGCTGACCACATCACTGCGAGCATGCGCTCTGCTGAAGAGCGCATTATGACGGCCCTCCAGGAACGCGTCAACACCATGGCCGGCGAAATCCGGGACCTACTTCGTCGGGCTCAGCAGCTGCAAAACGAGGTTGGTGAAACAAAGTTGCTAAAAACACAGGTTGGGCAACTAGAGTCGCAAGTGTCTATCCAGGCGAACGCACATGTCGTTTGCGATTGGAGAATGCACGGCATACCTGCAGTAGAAGGCGAAAATCTTCGCACGCTCCTGAACACCCTCTGCTTTGCACTTGAGCTCACTCCGGCACCGAGAGTCAAGGATATTTTTAGGGTCAAGCCACGACACAACACTGTGGTTTACCCAATAATAATTATAAAATTGGACCGCGTTCACGATAAGGCGCAGCTTCTTCGAGCAGCAGGTGAATATCGCCGAAAATCAAAGACCCCACTAAAGCTGAGCTTTATGGGCTGTGATTCGGAAGCTCCGCTCTACCTCAACGAGCTGCTGACGAAAGAGAGCTATGCGCTCTTTAAAGAGGCGATGAAGCTTTAAAAGCTGAAACATCTTCATGCTGTTTTTACGCACAGAGGTGTTGTTCACGTGAAGACGCAAGAGAGAGGCGAGGTCTACAGCATATTGGAAATGCATGACCTCTCGAAGTTCCAAAGAGTGAGAGAAGTCGAAGCTGTCGAATCACCCGATAATGCCTTTCGTAACTGCCCACCATAAAAGGTAATCTAGCTCTCTTTTTTTTATTTTGTTCTTTGCTTATGCTTATTATTGTTATCTCTTAAGTTTCCTAGTTTTTAATTTAATTTCAAATCTCTCTTTTTAAATCATGTTCTCTACTACAAGTAACTTGAGCAAATCCAAAGCAAACAGCCATGCGACTCTTAGAATCTTTACAAACCGTCATAAGGGATTGAATATCTGTCATATAAATGCTCAAAGTTTGACCAAGAAAGTTGACGAATTTAGATGGCTATTTGCTGACTCCAATGTTGATGTTATTTGTGTCTCCGAGACATGGTTCACATCTAGTGTCAAATATGACGGATACAATTTATTTCGTTCAGACCGAGAGGGTCATGCTGGTGGGGCTGCAATTTTTATTAAAAATAGTCTTTAATCAAAAATGTTTGCAAGCATAAAGACGGAAGTGCAATGAATACATATTTGTAGAAATTGGAGTTAGAAGGTCCGAGAAAATTCTGATTGGGTGTGTATACCGCCCGAATAGAAGTAGGGGAAAGGTGGCAGTTGTGGACACAGTTTTGTTTTTCGCTGATATCTTTTTAACTGGAGCATATTATGCGGACATGTGCATATCAATGGAAAGCTAGAGACCTTAGCTAACTAGTTTTTGAATAATTACAGTGATATCTATCACTGAAAGAAATTGTAAGTTTTTGTAAAATAGTCATTTTTGCCAATTTCAGATTTCAGATTAAACGTAATTAAATGAAGAAAAAATAGAAGTTTATTCATTTGTTTTTTTTTTTCTTATATGCTTTGCTTTTATTTATTGAATCTTCTCATTTACGAGACTAACAATAAGTGTATCAAATCTTATACTATAACCTAACTAGGAGTCATGTAGACTGAGACAGTGGCCCTGACAAGTTATGGCTGGGTTGGAAGGTCTGTACGTTGCAGGCGGGTTCGGCTGGAGGCCCGAGTCAAGACCCTTGCTAGAGGATTTGGGTGGACAGAGAGTTTTTCATTGTAGGACGCTTTTTGCTTGTCTATTTCATCTTTTACTGCGAGAATGCCGAGGTCCCTGTGGATGTTTTGGTTACGAATATACCGAGCGGAGGGCAGGTTTGTCTGTTAAGGGTAAACGTTATGTGTTTACACTTTTGTTCGTTTATTTTAATACGCCAGTCAGATAGCCACTTCTCGACTACCACGAGGTGGTTGGCGAGTTGGGTTGTTGCACGGACTGGGCATCTGGAGCGGCTAAGGATCGCAGTGTCGTCGGCGAAGGTGGATGTTGTTAGTTGGTCACTCGTGGGAATATCTGCTGTGTAAAGGACGAATAAAGTTGGCCCAAGTGCGCTACCTTGTGGGACCCTAGCTTCGATAGTGTAGCTGTCGGAAATTGTTGTGTTACATCTCACTGCGAAGGCTCTATTGTAGAGGTAGGATTCAAGGAGTTTATGAGTGTACCCGGGCAAGTGTGTTTTAATTTTATGCATGAGACCTTTGAGCCAGACGCGGTCGAATGCTTGAGATACGTCGAGGAATATCGCGCTGCAATATTCCCTATGTTCGAAGGCTGTGCGAATTTCTGATGTTATTCTGTTTACTTGCTCTATAGTTCCGTGTTTTTCTCTGAAGCCAAATTGATGGGCTGGGATAATGTTGTGGGCTCCCATATATGGTATTATGCGCGTTAGAAGGCATTTTTCGAATAATTTGGATATGCATGATAATAAACTTATTGGTCTGTAAGATGACGGAATCGTGTGATCTTTTCCGGGCTTCGGTATCATTATAATAATTGATTTTTTCCATTTCCTTGGATAGTAGCCGAGACTTATGATTCCATTGAAGAGTTTACAGATGACCTCAATAGCACAGTACGGAAGTTCCATTAACATTTTTGTAGTTATTAGATCACCGCCTGGAGCCTTTTTTGGTTTTAGCTCCCTGATGACTTTTGTGATCTCGTTCGGCTGAAATGTAGTTGGCGTGGATTCAGTTTCGAGGTGGATTTGCGGAGGAACATAATCATTAGCTGCGGGGTTCGGCTGGAAGACGCCTCTGAGATGTAAGGCAAATGATTCGGCTCTATCTTTGTCGCTGCGGGCCCACCCCGGTTCCTATAGGGGGCGGTTTGAATGAGAGCTTAGATTTGGGGCCCCCACAAGGGCTTTGTTGGCGAGAGTTTTCCAATATATTTAAGTTGTTCATTTTCAGCTTCTTGCTTCAGGGCCCGGTTTAGATTGCGGGTGGCTTCAGTAAGACGTTGCTTTGAGCATGGCGATCTGCTGTTTTGCCACGCTCGTCGCAGACGCCTCTTTTCCTGAACCAGCTGTTCGATTTGCCGGTTGGTTTTGAACTTCTTAAATTCCCCATCATTCCGTATAGGGGTTGAGATCCTGGCTGCTGTGACGAGTACCTCTTCCAGGGCGGAGGAGGAGCAGTCGATGTCCGCTTCGATATTTAGTTGGGGAGTTAGTTCAATGTATGAACTCACATACTTTCTGTATTTCATCCAGTTAGTGTTGTGCGACGTCAGCCAGTAGGGGTGGTCCGCAATTTCTGGGCTTTGAAGAAGGCTTATCAACAAAGGCGAGTGGTCAGATGAGAGATCCGGTAGTGCTATGGCGCTTATTAGATTGCGTGGGATGTTTTTTGTCACCGCGAAATCAATTAGATCTGGGACGTTTTTTGGGTCTGCAGGCCAATATGTGGGGCTACCAGGAGAAACGTAGTCCAGTTTATTGCTCACCTTTATAAGTGCATTGTACAGTTGCCTGCCCTTGGGAGTCACAAGGCGTGATCCCCAGTGCGTGTGTTTGGCGTTGTAGTCTCCTGCGGCTATGAAGCGATCCCCCAGAGTGTTGTAGAAGTCCATGAATTGACCTTCAGAGATAGTAAATCGAGGTGGGCAGTAGACAGCGGCAATACAAAGGTTGCCGTTTTCTGAATGCACTTTTATGGACGTGGCTTGCAGGTAATTTGTTGCAAACCGTTGATGAAAGTGGTGTTTGATGCGTTCTCTGATTAAGATGCCCGTTCCGCCGTGGGCCTTGCCATCCGGATGATCTGTGCGGTAAAAGGTATAACCTCTTATATGGAAGTTATATCTCCCTGTGAGATGCGTTTCAACCAGCAGCATGACGTCGATGTGATTTACGTTTAGGAATTGAGTTATTTCAAGTTTATGCCGTGAAATGCCGTTGGCATTCCATATGGATATACGTAGGTTAGTCATTTATTATTTGGACTGTTGTGCTACAAGCAACTGAATTACCATGTTCTGGTTCTGAACAAGGGTTTGCTTGGTTGTTTTCATGAATGACATAAGTTCCATCATACTTTGTTGCATGGTGAACATCATAGATTCCAATTTGCTTTGCGGCTGCCCTGGAACCTGCTGAGCATTTTCTGAGTGAGGCTGGGGTGGATTTTCCATGCCTGTTCTTAGTGCTTCGGCGTAGGAGATTCCCTTGGTTGTATTTAGCTGCCCAAATGATGATCTGGCTGCCTTGGCGAAAAATACGTCTGGCGTACTTTTTGAGTTGTAATACACATTTTGTGTATGTTGTTGGTGCGTAGCTGTCGCTCGTCGCATGCGACTCTTCAGCTCCTTGTAGACCGCACAGCCTCTGTAGTTTGCCGTATGGTTTCCTCCACAGTTGCCACATTTTTTCATTTGGGGGTCTTCTTTGTTTGCGGGGCAGTTTACGGAGTTGTGGAAGTCTCCGCAGACTACGCAGACCGTCCGAAGTGTGCAGTATGTCTTGGTGTGTCCATACTCTTGGCAGTTTGTGCATTGAACAGGGCCATTGCGTTTGTGGGGTTCTTCCACGGTGATTCTTCGATGCAGTAAGAGCTGCAGCTTGTAGATCGGGTGCACTTCGTTTTTCTTTAAGGCTTTGCTATCTGGTTCGAGCTCGACCTTGAAAAGTGGTTGCGGTTTTTTGTTTCTGTTAACAATATTGCTAACATTTTTGGCACAGAAGCCCCTGGCCTTAAGGGCTTCTTGAATTTCAGAGGGGGTGACGTCAGGTTCTATACCTTTTAGCACAACTTGCAGTCCCTTGCTGCTTTTTAGTTGATAGGTGTAAAAGTTCTTTTTTGTGTCTTCCAGGTACTTAGACACAGCTCGGAAGTGTTCTTCGGACTTCGTTTGAGCCTTTGTTTCGTGTATGTTCCCTTTAATAAGCGGAACAACATGGAAATTCTCGTCCCCGACCAGCGCAACAATTTTGTTGACTAGGGCGCTTAAACTTTTTCCCTTATGTATATAGGTGGGGGCTTAGGTTTCCTTTGGGTCTCCTGCCCCAACTTTGGTTGGTTGATGTCCGCCTCTGCTAAGATGGAGTAACGGTTTTCATTGGAGCTCCTCGTTTGGTCGGTGCTTTTGTTGGTTCGGTTGATCTTTGGTTTGTTACCAACCGTGTTGAGTGGACTAAGCTTGCGCTTAATCTGGATGTAGCGGTCCATACCGGTCTGTATAGCCGGGACCGCTTGTTGCTTATCGAAGCTAACTGTTTTTGTTGCCATTATATTTTGTTGTGCAGCCGTTGGGACCGAACTCGCAATATTGGTAGTTGGTTTTATTATTGGTGGTGATTTTGCTGCGACTGCAGAAATTGTAGCACTGCTTGTTGTTGGAGCTTCATTCAGCGAAGCAATAAAAAATACTACGCATGACATCATTCCCAATCAGAATCACAATTCGCCCATGTGAAATAGCTGGCACGCATGTCAACACACTTCAAGTGCACTGGGCGATCACAATCATTGCAGTGAACGGAGTTGGAAGCGGTCAATTTTTTTTGGCAACAAACATCGAAGAAAATAATATAAACACCATTAAAATATTTTTACTTATATAGCTGTACCTATAATTCAATCAACGGCGATATTTTAAGATTTGTCAAACATAAAATTGGGTGCCCACAACCCCCGACATTTAAGTGTCCTCAACTTCCTCAAGCAGTCGTTTTAAAACCATATGAAAAAATTTTTTGTTGTGAAAATGTTGTCCTAACCCGGTGTGGAATCTTAAACATAACTAAATTTCACGTCAAAAAATCTATTGCACTCAACTTTTTAATTGACACTTCACACGGTGACACTTTTAAAAACGTGCAATAAAACTTTAGAGATTTTTTTCACGGTGAAAAAATGCATTTTTCCGGGACACAAACGCGTCCGTTCCGTTTGGTATAAGGCACAAAACAATAGAGCTTCAATAGCGCACAAATGACATTTGACAGATCCATATATCTGTCCTGTGTCAAAAGTTACACCGGGGTGTCCACAACCCCCCGTGTCCACAACTGCAACCTTTACCCTACTGACTACAACGACGACTGAACTTACTCCACTCTCTTACTCCACACTATGTTGACATAATAATAGCTGGAGATCTAAACAACAACATGCTGACTGACAAGCAAATGCCCGAATCTTTCGAAGCGCTTGGTTTAAGTCTTGTTAACACACTCGTTCCCACTCACTTTACTAACATAAATAACTCACTTCTTGACATCTTTTTTGAAAGCGACTCAAGTAAAACTCTACTTTTTGACCAGGTTTCTGTCCCAGTTTTCTCTAAGCACGACCTAATTTTCATGACGTATTGAATCTCACTTGACCATATAAAACATTAGAGCATCTACATTCTGAGCTAGACTATATTTTCAATAAGTGTGTACCTGTTCGACGGAAACTCCTCAGACCCACAATCAACCCCTGGTTCAACGCAGACATAAAAACGAAATGTCGCTTACGCAAAATGGGTTAGGTATAAGACTACTACCCTTAAGGAAGAGTATACAACTTTGCCTAAAAGTGTTATGCGAAAGATAAATCATGCCAAATCAGCATACTACAAAGAAAAGTTCCATAATGCCTTAAATAGCGAAAACATGAGCTACGTAGCTTAAGAATAGGGAAACAACATCAGACCGAACAAGTTAATGCCAACATTGAACGACCAATTTGCCAATAGACAAGTACCTGAAGCTACTGATAATACGTACCTGAACTATTCCCCTACAAGCCGCTGTGATACCCATTTTAGTTTGCATGTATTAGTGTTTCTGACGTCCACCAATCTGTACTTAAAATTAAGTCAAATGCTATGGGTTTAGATAATTCTCCCTTTTTTGTCAAAGGTTTTTGAGCAACTTATGGCCGAGCAAATAAATGTCTTCGTAAAAAGAAACTCTCTTTTAAACTGCTCCCAATCCGGCTTTCGCAAGAATAGAAGCTGCACCACTGCAGTAATAAAAATCACAGACGAAATTCGTGGACAGACTGACAAAAATAATATTACTTTTCTGACCCTTCTAGACTTAAGGAAGGCATTTGACCCGGTTAACCACGAGATTCTCTCCTCAAAACTAAAAAATCTGTATAACTTTGAGTCGTCTGCCTTGTTCCTTTTGACCTCATACTTGAGTGGGCGAAGCCAAGCGTGCTAAGCACGCGAAATCAACCTTTCAGACACTAAAAAGAGGGGTTCCCCAGGGATCTATTCTCGGGCCTCTGCTGTTTTCACTCTATTTTAATGACCTACCAAATGTATTGTCAAATTGTCAAGTCCATATTTAATATTTTTTTTGCGCGTGCGCGTGTCTCACGGCCAACTCCCGCCCAACGGACCGAAGGGTGCAGCCGTGTGACGTACGGCACGATCGCGTTCTAGATAGACGCGTGAAAAGGAAAATATAGGAAAGTACAAGGAAAGTTAGGTTTAGGTTCATGCAACATTACGAGCTAATTCTACTAGCAATACAGTTTTAAGGCAAGGGAGGCTCTCAGGTCCCTCTATAAAGTTAAAAAATCGGTTGTAATCGGCACATAAGACCCTAAAAGGTTCATGTGCCTCAAACTCCCTCCTACAGTGATTTATTGCTAAGGGGATAAAGGTTCTAGATGTAAGTCGAGGAACGTGGAAGTTGAGCTTTTCTAGCAAGTAGGGGCTCTCTACGTTACCGTGAATTAGCTTGTGTAGAAAGACGACACCAAGCATTGTTCTACGGTTAGCTAGGGAAGGTAGGTTAATTAATAAGTCTACTAGAATAAGACGGTAATCTAGGTCGGCATCCCAGGGTAAGCCACGTAGGGCGAAAAGCACAAAATATTTTTGAACAGATTCAATGCAGGTAATATGAATTCCAAATTGAGGACTCCAAACCCATGTACCATATTCTATAATAGGACGAACTAATGAAGTATAAAGAGTCTTAGTTACGTAAGGGGAATCGAATTCTATCGACCACCTTTTAATAAATCCAAGCATGCCTTTGGCCTTTTTAACCATGCAAGATGACGTATGCTGATGACGTCCAAATATATGTAAGCCGGTCCCTATGTAATGTGTCTGAATGTATTGATATTTCTAATGACGAGCTACTTATAATAGACAACTGGTCTTAACTCTTACTTAACCCCTTGAAAACGAAGTGTTTGTTAATATTATATATTATATACAAAACCGTACAACTTTACTGGACTACCAAGACTCAAAATTAACAATAATTATATTGACTACGTATTAAAAACGGAAAATCTTGGTTTCACACTAAATAGCACATTATCCTGGCATGACCACATAAATAAAGCATCAGTCAGAACATATGTACAGCGTCCTTAGGCAGTTGTACCTCACTCAAGCTCTAATTCCAAGCCAATACGGCTATTCGTTGCAAAAGCTTTTTTAATTCCCACTCTCTTCTATGGCGTAGAGTTGTTTGGAAGTTGTAGTGCCACCAGCCTAGTAAGCTTCAGAATGACGTTTAACAGCATTGCTAGGTATGTGTATACAATCGCAGATCAAACTTTTTTCTATCATTTTCATAAAATTATATTGACGCACGAACCGAAATACCATATGATAAGATTGATTTTTTAACGTCCCGAAGAACAAACAATATTGTTTACGACAGAAGGGCGCGAATTTCTGAGCGGCAGTGTGAGCGGCCACGCTTTCGCACCGACTCATCTGCACCGCTACTCTCTTCGCCTTTTCTCGCTCTCCCTCCTTCCAGTGGGCAATTTCAACACTCCGCGGTCCCGCGGCTTTTCTATTGTTAGTGTAAAGAGGGGGTGTTGTGTCGGATGGCTTATGGCATGTTTATTTAAGTTGGGCTTATTAAGAAACAATAGGAAACTCAGACTGTATGATTTAATACACGCTTCTAACTCTAAACTCGACGTGCGCTTCTCTTCTCGTTCTCGATCGCTCTTCCTCTTCTTCTCTAGGCATCGATATGACACCGCTTCGCTATCGATTACAACCATCGGTATACATCGGTCATAACCAACAGCCCGTTCGTTACATTCGGCCTCTCCTGATGATCACAGCGTCCTCGCGTGATTCGTTATCGTCTTCTTCGTTGTCGTCATCTTCTGCTTTGTCGTCTTCATCTGGCTCATCGGGTGGAAGTTCGCACCAGCGTTTCATCTTGTCTGATGAATACACTGACTTGTAGTGTCTCTGCTTTCGGTGTGCATGCGGGATATCTTCAACAAGATATCGGTCGTTGGGCAGCCCTTTGGATACAACAAAAGGACCCTTGTATCGCGGCTATAGCTTGCGCGACGTGCCCGTGCTAAACGGCTCGTTTTCGACCAAGACAATGTCTCCAGGATTATAGACAGTTGGCTTGGAATGGCTGGCATCGTATCTCTTCTTGGCAGCAGCTCGGTGGTCGTTAACTGTGGTCGCAGCGTCAGATCGGAGCTTCTCCAATTCGGCATCAGTCATCATACCTAGCTCTTGGTTCTGGATCACGCTCGTCAGCGTGTTTTTAAGGACATCTCGGGGCTCATATCCATATAGAAGCTGGAATGGGGAGCATTTAGTAGTGCTATTTACCATGGTGTTTATGCTCCACTGGATTGATCGCAGCATTTCATCCCAACGTTTTTCGTTTTCATTTGAGGGCAAAAGCATTGACAAAATAATTCGATTTGTCCTCTCTGCATGACCATTGGCTCTGGGTGTTCTCACGGCGTTGAGTATGTGCTTCACATTATTCGATTTGCAATATTTCTCGAAGTCTTTGGAGGTGAATGCGGTACCTCGATCAGTAACGATTCGATCTGGCATTCCAACGTAGCTGGTGACTTCTTGTAGGGCATCTATGACATGCTTTGTTGCTGTACTTTTTACTGCTCGAATTATGGTGAACTTCGTGAAAGCGTCGACCAGGACTAAAATATGTTCATTTCGCTTTGAACTCTTCGGAAACGGTCCCAGGTGATCCATGTGAACGGTGGAAAAGGGGATCGGCTTGGTGTCATTGTAGTGGTACTGACCTTCCTGGAGTCCACCTGGTGTTTTATACATTGCGCAGCCGACACAGGACTTGATGTAGCCTTTTACAAAATTACGCATTCGGGGAAACCAAAACAGATTCAAAATTCTACTGATGGTTTTATCTGTGCTCATGTGTCCGGCTTTGTCGTGGCATTCGTGGAGGATATGGAATCTCAACTGCTTCGTCACAACCCATAGCATCTTGCTGTCATATTTGCGAAACAGGCGATCTTGCTCGATCACATAATCGTCATTTTCAAACTTCTTCTCGGCTTTCATATCAGCAACAATTTTCTGTATTTTCTCGTCTTGTAGTTGAATAGCAAACAACCAGTCAGTTTCGTCTAAGATTGTTTTTGAGATCTTCAGGGATGCTGTCTCCATCTCGTGTGATTCTTCAACTGGCGCTCTACTTAGCGCGTCAACGTGGCACATCTGTGTTCCTGCTCGATGAACAATATCGATGTCAAACTCTTGGATTCGCAACCACCATCTTGCAATTCTTGGTATCAGCTCTCGCTTTTCCATGGACGTTTTCAAAGCGTTGCAATCGGTGACAACCTTTATCATTTTTCCATAAATGTAGTATTTAAATCGGTCCAACGACTCGACGACGGCTAAGGCTTCTAGCTCGTAACTGTGGTAATTTTTCTCTGGCTTGGATGTGGCTCGGCTAAAGTATGCGATCGGCTTCAGTTGATCATCATCTTTCTGCATCAAAACTCCGGCTAATCCAACGGCACTTGCATCTGTATGTACTTCATGTTCAGCATCTAGGCGGTAACTAGTTACAACCGGCTTCGACGTGAGACATATCTTCAGCTTTTCAAAAGCATCGTCTTGTGGTTGTTCCCATTTGAACTTTTGGTCTTTGCGCAAAAGGATTCGCAATGGCTCTGATATTATTGCATATCCGGGTACGAATTTCCGGAAATATCCAGTGAGACCCAAAAACTGTCGCACTTCGGTAATGTTATTTGGCCTCTCAAACTCTGCAATCGCATTAGTTTTGACTTCTCCGGGGCTGATCCCATCAGTGTGTATTTGATGTCCTAGAAAAGTGATTGACTGCTTATACAACTCACATTTGTCTAGATTCAAAGTTAATCCGCAATCTCGCAATACTTGTAGAACTCTCTCTAGCTTTTCGTACATTTCATCGAAAGTCTGGCTTCCAATAAGAATATCGTCCATGTAATGCATCATGTCGCCTTTCTTCACTCGTCTTTGTAACTCTGCCATGAGTCTGTTGAATGCAGCAGGTGCATTCTTTAGCCCAAACGGAAGGCGTTTGAACTCGAACAATCCATCCGTGGTGATAAATGCAGTGAACTTTCTGCTCTCTGGTTCCATTTCAATCTGGTAATATCCGCTATTCAGGTCTAGGGATGAAAAATATGCGAAACGCTTTGCTTCCTGCAGCCTCTCCTCAATATTAGGTACAGGGAAGTTTTCCTTTCTGATGAGCTTGTTCAGGCGGCGGTAATCGATGCAAAGTCGATCACTACCGTTCGGCTTCTTGATGAGCACCACCGGGCTGGCGTACTCTGACGTGGATGGAGTAATAATGTCTCGCTCCAATAGGTCGTCGATCATCTTAGAAACAATTTCTTTCTTTGGCTCGGGTACTCGATATGGCGCTTGTGAAACTACTTGGCCACTATCGACAACAATTTGTGCCTGGACGACGTTTGTCTTGCCAATGCCCTCTAATCCCGTAGAGAAAACGTCTGCAAACTTCTCGAGCAAATTGCATACTCTGCTCCTTTCTTCTTCGATCTGGAAATTAACAAGAAGGTTTTTAAAAATACTCTCTCTTGCACTTGTTACCGGCTGATGAACTGCTTTCTTGATTTCTGTCTCGCTTGGCTCGAATTTCCACAATACGTCAGCGCATGTAATGACATCCTGTCCCAACAACAAATCCTCCTGCATCAGATTGTCGTCTGCGATGTACACTCTGGCTGTGACCATTTTTCCAGATATTTCCATATCCACAACCATAGCTTCGGTAAGGATACGTGAGCCTCCACATATGCCAACAATTTTCATGGAGCACTCCTGTCGATCTGCGTCGATCTCATCAGCTACTGATTGACGAATTATACTGGCTTGGCTACCAGTATCAATAAAAGCGCGATAACCTTTCTCGTTGATATAGATTATCCGTGTGAACAGCTTGTACTGATTGGATGCGCCCAAACGCATCACCTGTGTGCGGATTGGCAAATTTCATCTGTGGCATGAAACTTGTTGCATTTGGAGCAACGCGTCTTCGTCCTCTCCTTTGGGCATGAATTAGCAAAATGCCCGACTTCTCCGCAATTAAAGCATGCTCTAGCTGCTCTTGGCTTCGATTGCTTCATTTCATTTTCCAGCTTTACCTCAAAAGTACTGGATTTGGGTAAGAACTCTTTCTTATTGGCACTTGGCTTGCCTCTGTTTATAAAATACGACTCGGCTGCGTCGCGAAACTCCTTCATAGTCGAGAACTGAATAGCTGCAATACTGTTTTGCAACTCCTTGTGCTGTAGCCCTGCTCGTACATATCGGATGACTGCTGCTTCACTTAGCTTGAATCGCACTCCAAGCGCTGACATACGCTCCTTGGAGGGCTTCGCTGATCGGCGTGGCCAGATCATTCTAGCGTGGCGGCAGGAAATTAGCTTTTCCCATTTCCTGTCTGCGAGGAGACGGAAGTGTTCCCTACAAAGTAGTCTGCGAGTGGCCATGGGCATGTCAACTAGCTCCCTCTCCGGCTGAAGAGGGGAGGTTGTACCCTGCCGGGCCAGCTCATCGGCAGCGCAGTTGCCCTCGATGTCCCAGATGAGGTGGAGGTCGTACTGCTTCGCCAACTCGTGAAGAGATCTGCGGTAGGCGTTGATGGTCTTCGAGTTTGAAGAGATAGATTCAAGTGCCTTCAGGGCAGCGTGACTATCAGAGAATATGCAAATGGGAGCTCTAAAACTGGTTGGGGGGAGCTGATTAAGGGCCTGTTTGATGTGCCCAGGCAGGTGGTCCGCTTTATAGCGCCAGCAGATTGGCACTCCGTAGAGGAGTATCGGGCGAATAATAGCCGTGTACAGCCAACGGACTATTTTTGGGGTCATACCCCATTTTAGCCCGATAGGCTTGCGGCAGGTATATAATGCAATTGTAGTCTTTTTGGCTCTTTCGTCCGTGTTAAGGGACAAGTCGAGCTTCCTGTTCCTCGTAAAAAGAACCAATTCGGTCTTTGCTGGGTTTACTCCCAGACCAGACCTGGAAGTCCAATCCACCAGAATACGGAGGCTTTCGCTCATCCTGTCACAAAGGGTTTGCGGGAATTTTCCCGTGAACGCCAAGACAACATCGTCCGCGTAGGCCACAACACGACAGCCGCCCTTTTCTATACCCTGGAGCAGTTTGTTGACCGCCATATTCCAAAGGAGAGGGGAGGGGGCCCCGCCCTGAGGTGTATCTCTGTTGACTTGTCTGGAGATGGTTGAACCCCCCAGTGTTGCCTCCACCGTTCTGCTGCGCAAGATCCGGTTAATGAGACCCACCGAGTGTTGATCAATCCCCAGCTTAGTCAGTGCCGTCGTAGTTGAGCCTGGGAGAATGTTGTTGAAGGTGCCCTCTATATCCCGGAAGGCGACGAGTGTGAACTCCTTTTCGTGGAGCGATTTTTCTATGATAGTGGTAAGCGAATGGAGTGCTGTCTCTGTTGATCTGCCCCTCTTATACGCGTGTTGAGATCCAATTGGACGTTGATGCACTACGATCAGTACATTCAAGTGGCCCATCTGACACCAAGCACGTGCCTGTTCGTGTTAGGTGTTAGTAGGCGCGACAAATAAAAGTATAGAAAAGAAATTCGAGGAAGTGACTACTGGCGTGCTGCCAGACTGTTTGCCTGCATGCGTACTAAGTGGGTTAATATTATGGTTTTTAGTTGGAAAAGGCTATCTACGTTTGATGTTATCATGTACAAATCGTTATAATTTGCACATAAGACTCTAAAGGGTTCATGCAATTCAAAAGACGTTCTACATTGGCTCAAAACTAAAGGAATATAGGATCTAGTATTTCTACTCGGTACGTGAAAGTTAAGCTGACCCAGCAAGTCAGCACTTTCCACATCACCGTGGATAAGGTTAAAAATGAACGTAATGGTTCTACGGTTAGCTAAAGAAGGTAAGTTAATTAGGAGAAGTCTACTAGAGTACGAGGGTAACCTCTGGTTTGGATCCCAGTTCAAACCGCGTAAAGCGAAAAGCAGAAAGTTCTTCTGAACTGACTCAATGCGTGTACTGTGAACTCCATACTGAGGGCTCCAGACGCAAGATCCATATTCTAAGATAGGACGAACTAACGAAATATATAAGGATTTTGTAACATAGGGGTCATTGAATTCTTTCGACCACGCGTCTTCGTCCTCTCCTTTGGGCATGAATTAGCAAAATGCCCGACTTCTCCGCAATTAAAGCATGCTCTAGCTGCTCTTGGCTTCGATTGCTTCATTTCATTTTCCAGCTTTACCTCAAAAGTACTGGGTAAGAACTCTTTCTTATTGGCACTTGGCTTGCCTCTGTTTATAAAATACGACTCGGCTGCGTCGCGAAACTCCTTCATAGTCGAGAACTGAATAGCTGCAATACTGTTTTGCAACTCCTTGTGCTGTAGCCCTGCTCGTACATATCGGATGACTGCTGCTTCACATAGCTTGAATCGCACTCCAAGCGCTGACATACGGAAACAATACTCCTTTACGGTTTCCCTCGATCGTCTGGTTGCATTCGCCATGTTGAAATGAATCTCTGCCTCGTCCGGCTCTGATCCAAACTCCTGTCGGATTGCTGCTGCAAAACTGTTCCAAGTTGTGTGTAAAATCTGCGAAGAATCGAACCACATTTTGGCGGGACCCTTCAGCTTTGTGTATATAGCAAGAAGTACAAATTTTTCGTCCCATTGATACGCATCAACCACCTTGTTGACACGATCGATGAACTGGTTTACTGAGATCGAATTCTCGTCTCCGGGGTCATAGTCTGGTAAGGTATTTGCAATTTCCTTAACCGACGCTTGTCTACCATTGCTGATCGGCACTTGATCTCCTGGGTTACGGTTTATAAATTCATCAACGTGCATCTCATCTTCACGTTGCTGCTGCTGCTGCTGGTTAGCTGTTGGCATATTATTGACAAACTGTGCCATCAAGTTCGTCAGTGTCGTCATCTGCTCTTGAAGTTGTGAAATCGCAGCCGCCTGCGCTGCGAATGATTCCTCCTGTTGGCTCATTCCAACTGCTTGTGGCAAGTCCACTTCTTCCGAATCCTCGTGTTCCACTAGTCTCTGCACTAGTTCTGCTCTGGAGCCTGCAACTCCCAAGTTCCTCTCTCTCAGCAAGTACCGCAACTGGTCTGCCTTGAGCTCCGCTATCTTGACCATCTTCTCCAAAAATGATCGCACTTCTCCGAAAACTTTGCCTGTTTTCCTTCCAATGCACGCACAACCACAATCGTTTGCACGCACACTCTTGCACCCACGAGCACCTCTGTATGCCCGTCTGCAAGCGTGATCGCTATTTCACCACAATTCTCGTGAATTTCACCTCCTGTGAATTTCCAACGACGCTACACATACACACAAGCTTTTTGCATGTATACCTCCAGGTTCACCAAGATTCCTGAGTACTCCGCTTTGAATCCATCAGCCACGTAGGAAAGGATGCCTTATCCGTTATTTGTAATCTGTTGTCCTCTTGACCGTTGGGAACACCTATCCCATTACAAACTTCCCACGCCGACGATTCCTCTGCTGCCTCTGTCTGTTTCACTGTTACTGCCTCTTAAACATTGCCAACTCAAATATCCCACTTCTGAACTGTAAAGAGGGGGTGTTGTGTCCGATGGCTTATGGCATGTTTATTTAAGTTGGGCTTATTAAGAAACAATAGGAAACTCAGACTGTATGATTTAATACACGCTTTTAACTCTAAACTCGACGTGCGCTTCTCTTCTCGTTCTCGATCGCTCTTCATCTTCTTCTCTAGGCATCGATATGACACCGCTTCGCTATCGATTACAACCATCGGTATACATCGGTCGTAACCAACAGCCTGTTCGTTACATTAGTTATAAGTCGAACGGAAGAAGTGCGAAAATAAAGTAGCGCGAAGTGAAGTTTCCACCCACGCCTTATTACTGGGACTCCAACAGCAGCAATAACAACAACAACTCCTTCCACTTCTACTTCAACCCAACGGACCACGACGACCCAATCCAGCGGCCGTATTTTTCCTTGGCTAATTCCGCCCACTCCATTTCAAATATCAAAAGCATAAAAAATAGATAAGCGAGTTCAGATAACCACTTTCTAGTGTTTGGTGTTAGGCTTTGGAATCAGTTACCAAACCACATAAAAATAATTAGAAGCGCGCAAAAATTTAAAACTTCAATCATAAAATATCAGAATCTATAATGTTTAGCATAAGTTAGAAAATAGATAGGTATAGTATAATCATTTTAATTTTAATCATATATAAGAATAATAAATAATAATGTTAGATTAAGAAATCTGAAACCATAGCTCGGCGAGATCCACAAGGGTAAAGGAGCCCAGATACTGCAGTCTTCGTCTGCTTAGGGCTGGACAGTGGCAGAGGAGGTGAAGAACTGTCCCCTCCTCCTCCTCATCCCTACAGCTTCTACAAAAGTCGTTATAGTGCACCGACAGCCTGGACGCATGCGTTCTAAGTAGCCAGTGACCAGTGAAAGCCCTTACGGCAAGGGTGCAGCTTTCCCTGCTTCAAGACAATAGCTCCTTGGAGCGCTTCGCTGATCGGCGTGGCCAGATCATTCTAGCGTGGCGGCAGGAAAATAGCTTTTCCCATTTCCTGTCTGCGAGGAGACGGAAGTGTTCCCTACAAAGTAGTCTGCGAGTGGCCATGGGTATGTCAACTAGCTCCCTCTCCGGCTGAAGAGGGGAGGTTGTACCCTGCCGGGCCAGCTCATCGGCAGCGCAGTTGCCCTCGATGTCCCAGATGAGGTGGAGGTCGTACTGCTTCGCCAACTCGTGAAGAGATCTGCGGTAGGCGTTGATGGTCTTCGAGTTTGAAGAGATAGATTCAAGTGCCTTCAGGGCAGCGTGACTATCAGAGAATATGCAAATGGGAGCTCTAAAACTGGTTGGGGGGAGCTGATTAAGGGCCTGTTTGATGTGCCCAGGCAGGTGGTCCGCTTTATAGCGCCAGCAGATTGGCACTCCGTAGAGGAGTATCGGGCGAATAATAGCCGTGTACAGCCAACGGACTATTTTTGGGGTCATACCCCATTTTAGCCCGATAGGCTTGCGGCAGGTATATAATGCAATTGTAGTCTTTTTGGCTCTTTCGTCCGTGTTAAGGGACAAGTCGAGCTTCCTGTTCCTCGTAAAAAGAACCAATTCGGTCTTTGCTGGGTTTACTCCCAGACCAGACCTGGAAGTCCAATCCACCAGAATACGGAGGCTTTCGCTCATCCTGTCACAAAGGGTTTGCGGGAATTTTCCCGTGAACGCCAAGACAACATCGTCCGCGTAGGCCACAACACGACAGCCGCCCTTTTCTATACCCTGGAGCAGTTTGTTGACCGCCATATTCCAAATGAGAGGGGAGGGGCCCCGCCCTGAGGTGTATCTCTGTTGACTTGTCTGGAGATGGTTGAACCCCCCCAGTGTTGCCTCCACCGTTCTGCTGCGCAAGATCCGGTTAATGAGACCCACCGAGTGTTGATCAATCCCCAGCTTAGTCAGTGCCGTCGTAGTTGAGCCTGGGAGAATGTTGTTGAAGGTGCCCTCTATATCCCGGAAGGCGACGAGTGTGAACTCCTTTTCGTGGAGCGATTTTTCTATGATAGTGGTAAGCGAATGGAGTGCTGTCTCTGTTGATCTGCCCCTCTTATACGCGTGTTGAGATCCAATTGGACGTTGATGCACTACGATCAGTACATTCAAGTGGCCCATCTGACACCAAGCACGTGCCTGTTCGTGTTAGGTGTTAGTAGGCGCGACAAATAAAAGTATAGAAAAGAAATTCGAGGAAGTGACTACTGGCGTGCTGCCAGACTGTTTGCCTGCATGCGTACTAAGTGGGTTAATATTATGGTTTTTAGTTGGAAAAGGCTATCTACGTTTGATGTTATCATGTACAAATCGTTATAATTTGCACATAAGACTCTAAAGGGTTCATGCAATTCAAAAGACGTTCTACATTGGCTCAAAACTAAAGGAATATAGGATCTAGTATTTCTACTCGGTACGTGAAAGTTAAGCTGACCCAGCAAGTCAGCACTTTCCACATCACCGTGGATAAGGTTAAAAATGAACGTAATGGTTCTACGGTTAGCTAAAGAAGGTAAGTTAATTAGGAGAAGTCTACTAGAGTACGAGGGTAACCTCTGGTTTGGATCCCAGTTCAAACCGCGTAAAGCGAAAAGCAGAAAGTTCTTCTGAACTGACTCAATGCGTGTACTGTGAACTCCATACTGAGGGCTCCAGACGCAAGATCCATATTCTAAGATAGGACGAACTAACGAAATATATAAGGATTTTGTAACATAGGGGTCATTGAATTCTTTCGACCACCGTTTAATGAAACCAAGCACACCTCTGGCTTTATTCACCATGCACGAAATATGATCGATAAAGTCAAGTTTAGGGTCCAGCCGGACACCCAAATCATCGACTATATTAATTCTTTCCAAAGAGCAGCAGTTAAGCGTGTAAGTCGCGAGCTTGGGAGCGACACGAGAGAAAATCATTAGCTTGCATTTAGAGCCGTTTAGGTTCAATAAGTTTATACGGCACCATGTTTGGAAGTTATTGAGATCTGTGTGTAAATCAGACTGGCAGGAAGCGTCCTTATATTGCACGCAAAGTTTGACGTCGTCCGCGTGCATAAGTACTCTGGAGTTAGTCAGAACTTTCGGCAGGTCGTTGATAAATAATGTAAACAACAGGGGACTCAAATGGCTCCCTTGCGGGACGCCAGAAGTAACATGAGAACATTAGATAAAGAATTTTTAAAGAGGACCTTTTGCGTTCTGCCATTCAGATAACTTGAGATCCAACTAAGAAGATCAACCGGAAATCCCATTAGATCGAGTTTCCGAACAAGAAGAGAATGGTTGACAGAATCAAATGCTTTACTGAAATCAGTATAGATTACGTCTGTCTGAAAGCCCTAACTAAGAAGGAAGTGAACTCTAAAAGATTGGTTGTCGTTGATCTACGCTTTAAAAATCCATGCTGACATGGAGAAATAATTGATCTACACAGGTGCTGCAAATGTGGAGTAATGATTTTCTCGAAAAGTTTTGGAATGGCCGACAACTTAGAGATTCCTCTATAGTTGCTGGCAACCGATTTGCTACCTTTTTTGTGGAGAGGAATAACAAATGATTCCTTCCAAATAAGGGGAAAGTGGGAGGTTTCTAGGGACAAGGTAAACAATTTTAGAAGGGGATTGCACAGGGCGTCGACACAATACCTAAGCACACAGCCAGGTATACCGTCGGGACCTGGCGAATAAATGGGCTTAACGCGATGAAGATCTGAAAGAATAGTGCTTTCGTCTAAAGTAGGACTGAAAATAAAGCTCGATTTGGGCATGATGTAAGAATAAGTCTGATTACATTCAGTTGAAGTTGAGTAAGTGGTTTGAAAAAACTGCGCAAACAGATCGGCAATAGCCTGATCATTTTTTACGGTTGTATTTTCTAACGAAAGCGAGAAAGGATGCGTAATTGGCTTACGTTTAGTGTTAACAAAATTATAAAACTGTTTTGGGTCCTGAGAGATCTGGACCCTACAACGAGTCAAATAATTTTTGTAACACTGCGCGTTCAACACGGTAAATCTTGACCGAGCAGATAAATAAAGGGATAGGGCAGAGTTAGAACCGGTACATTTATATTTGGTATACAGCCTAGATTTTTTTGTTTTTAAGATGACTCAACTTTTTAGTAAACCAAGGAGGCTTATTCGATGTTGATGGATAGTATAACGGAACACATTCAGTAAAAAAAGAATTTAGGGCACTGTAAAAAATATCCACGGCTGCTGACATGTCAGTGCACATGTATAAATCGGACCAATTAAAATCTAAAATAAAGTTATTCAGCCGATCGAAGTCCGTTTTGCGAAAACAAAGGACTTTCTTGGCTGGACAGTCAGATATGTTCTGTAAGTCAGTCCCAATGTCGAGAGTCACGTCGAAAGTCGGATGATAGGGATCTTCGGGAAGCGTCAACGGCGCCACCTTGGCTAAACTGACTCTTGCCGGATCTGAGACAAAACAGAGATCAAGAAAGCGCTCTAGGGAATTTCGTACATGGTTGACTTGAGACAGCGAAATGTCGAGCAAGCCAGCAATAAAATCATGCTGTGTGGAGGTGAAAAGTACATTAGAGGAAGTATTTGAGGACCAAATAGCCCCTGGGATATTAAAATCACCAAGAACTACTAAATGATCCTTATTAGAAAGTCGGTTGAAAACCGTTTGGATAGCGGAAAGATGGTTCCAATAAATAGGAAGTTCGGACAAAGGAGGAATGTAAGAACAGGTAATGAAAATAGAGCTACCATTGATGGTTAGCTTCACACAGAGGAATTCAACATCAAACTCCTCGAAAGTTATTAATTCCGACGCGAGAGTGGAGTCAACTGCTATGAGGACACCACCCCCACGTCTGATAGGCCGATCCAGCCGATATATTGTGAACACAGCTGGGAAAATTTCGGAGCTCAGAATCTCCGGCTTGAACCAGGTTTCTGTGAACACAATAACCTGGGATGCAAAGAGAGACTATCAGAATACAATTTGGGAAGCTTACTACGTAGGCCTCTTGCATTCTGATAGGAGATAGAGAGGGAATTGATTAGTTATTTGGAGCGGATGTCGTAGATGTCTGGTCGGGCCTGGGAAGACTTATTCCTACGGGCCGCCGTTTCTTTTTCTTAGCTTCAAACTCCTTGACGACAATATACTCTGGCCAGAAATTGGTAGAGCATATTGTTTCAAAGAGTTCATTCGGGACATTTATTTTAAAAGATGAAATATTCCTAGCATAAGAAAATTTGAATTTTTCCACTCTGAGGTAGTTATCTGGGCTGGGATAGAGACTCAGTCTCGCCAGGGTCTCTCTACAGAAAATTTATAAAGATCTGGGACAATGTGACTAATATGAGACGGTGGGCTGACGCGGGGTGGAGTTTGTCAGCCACCGAGTTACACTAAAAAAATATGTTGATAGGGTGTGACAGAGGGAAGGACCGAATTAGCCACCATGCATGTTTGAGGCCGAAGGACCGAGAGGGAACTGAAGAAATAGTAGCGAATTTGCTCCGGCCGGCTGTGCCTGGCCCGTCCAAAATATATTCAGTTTTACTTGGGAATTTCCCACAATATAGAGTTCGCCAAAATATAATTTGTAAATAATAAATAGGAAAAAGGTGGCAGTTGTGGACATAGTTTTGTTTTTCGCTGATATCTTTTTAACTGGAGCATATTATGCGGACATGTGCATATCAATGGAAAGCTAGAGACCTTAGCTAACTAGTTTTTGAGTAATTACAGTAATATCTATCACTAAAAGAAATTGTAAGTTTTTGTAAAATAGTCATTTTTGCCAATTTCAGATTTTAAGGGGGGTTGTGGAATGTGCTAAAATTATGAAAGTATCAAGTTAAACGTAATCAAATGAAGTTAAAATGGAAGTTTATTCATTTGTAAAGCAAAAAAAAATACTACGCCTGACATCATTCCCAAGCAGAATCACAATTCGCGCATGTGAAATAGCTGGCACGCATGTCAGCACACTTCAAGTGCACTGGCCGATCACAATCATTGCAGTGAACGGAGTTTTGAGCGGTCAATTTTTTTGGCAACAAACATAGAAGAAAAGAATATAAACTCCATTAAAATATATTTACTTATATAGCTGTACTTATAATTCAATCAACGGCGATATTTTAAGATTTGTCAAACAAAACATTGGGTGTCCACAACTCCCGACTGTGACGGTTCGTCATTACTCGGGTGGCTCAGGGATGGCCAGGATTCGTCTCAGGAATTTATATTTGGTTCAGGGGTGGTTGCTGAAAGAGATTCCGACCCGGTCCCAGAGTAGAACGCTAGCTAATTCGGTACAAATTATCTTTCTGTTTATTGACTTAATAGGTACAGATTACTGATAGTTCCATTTCTCGTCGCCTGGTAACGTCGTGCTCTAGTGACGAATGCGACCCTTCCATCGGCTCGTTCTGAGGTCCTAAGAACTGGGAAGAGTGTTTAGAGGCCGATCTGGTCTACTAATTGGTGAGAATAGTGTAGAGGCCGTTCTGGTCTACTATATATCGAGAAGAGTTTAGAGGCCGTTCTGGTCTACTTTATATTGAGAAGAGTTTAGAGGCCGTTCTGGTCTACTATATATCGAGAAGAGTTTAGAGGCCGTTCTGGTCTACTATATATTGAGAAGAGTTTAGAGGCCGTTCTGGTCTACTATATATCGAGAAAAGTTTAGAGGCCGTTCTGGTCTACTAATTAATGAGAAGAGTTTAGAGGCCGTTCTGGTCTACTATATATCGAGAAGAGTTTAGAGGCCGTTCTGGTCTACTATATATTGAGAAGAGTTTAGAGGCCGTTCTGGTCTACTAATTAATGAGAAGAGTTTAGAGGCCGTTCTGGTCTACTATATATTGGTACATGCGGATCGGTAGACCGAGCCGTAGAATGAGACGTACTATGCAAAGGCTACTAGGATTAGTTAATTACCACGCCGTTTACCCGTCTCCTATGGTTCTGCTGCACTCCTTACCGCTGATCCTTGGCTGCTAGTCCTTTCCGCTGGTCCCGGTTAGGTGAACCTTCGCCGATCGCCGGCCGAAACTGAATGAGCTCCGTAGTGCTGGGGTGCGCTTTATATAGCGGTTCGGCGGGGCTAGTGTGCCCGCCTCGCCGCCCGTATTAGTGTGCCCTGCCGATCGCGGTCAGTGTGCCCAGCCGCGCGCGATCGTTGGCGCGCGCGTATTTAATTCAAATCAAATTCCATTCTTATGTCTTCTTATGTCTTCAAATCAAATTCCATTCTTATGTCTTCAATCGTTCCTATTACTTATTTATGCCTAATATATTATATATGTGCGCGTCTGCGCGACACTCCCCCTCTCTTAGGAGACGGTGTGATATCATACCGTAACTATTTTCCTCGGTCGAATATTCTTCTGCGTTTTCCGGCGGTGCTGTAGTACTGCGGTGTCCGTTCCCCTTTTGATAAACTTGTCCATTGCCATTCGCTCTCGGCCATCTCTGTTGTCCGAATCGCCGTGTTCTCTTTGTCCGGCGATGATCGTTGTGTTGTCGCTTGTTTTACTCTTGGCTTTCGCGGTGTATTTGTGCTACCAGCCTTCTCCTGTTGCGGTCTTGGTACTTCCAGAAAAATCCGCCAATCCCCTACTGCTTCTCTGACCTCCTTTGCTTGGTCGGTTATCCGCTGCTCATTATTTTGCTCTCCAGATCCCACTCTGCATTCTTCCTGCCTGCGCTGCCCTTCTTCCTCGCGTTGTTCCTTTCTCCCTTCCACCTCGTCTTCTTGATCTGTGATGCACTCCTTGCCCTCCTCCAAGTCGATCTCCTCGAGTTGGTCCATATCCATTTTCCCAACGGCAGACCTCATGTACACCTCGGTCTCTTTACCTTCCAGTGCGATCCATGGGTCTCGAACTACCTGGTCTGTCTCTTCCAGTTGGTTCTCCGCCGTTTCACAGCAATCGATGGCTTTGGTGGCTATTTTAAGCTGCCCCATACCGTCGGATCCCATGCAGGTCTCTGGGCTGAGCCTGTGCTGTGTTTGTGCGAGATTTTCTGCTTTGATCATCTCAAATATCTCCGCCAGTTTGAGAAACTCGGGAAGCGTTTTAAATCCTGATCTTCTCGTAAATAATTTTATCTCACTCCTTGAGTTCAACTATACCAGGTCTAACTTTTCCTTGCATGTATACTTCGCGAACCTCATCATGTCCATTAGGCTCATCGCGTATGTTCTTGCCGATTCCGCCTCTCCTTGTTTTCGCTGCGTGATTTGCTCTTTGAGTTGTTTTTGATAACTTCGCGGTAAGAAGTAATCCACTAGCTCTTCTGTAAGCATTGCCCAGCTTTCAAATTTGCTTGGCGTGCAGTTCCACCAATCGATCGCGGCATCTTCTAAAATGAATGGCATCGTTTGCACCAGTTGGTCATGCCGGATTCCATATCCCGTCGCCCAATCTTCCATTTTCCTTATAAACTCCAGTGGATTGATTGTCCCATGGTACCGTATTCCCCAGCTTCGTATCCGGTCCAGGAACTCCACGTTTATCTTTCCTTCCATCTTCGTGTCCGTTCGTTCTGCTTCAGTCTCACTCCGACAATCTTTCGTTGACCGCATCCGTGTGTTCGATGGGCAACTCCATATCATCTTCATCCACTTCGTCCGCTTACTCTCTTAGCCAGCTCTGGTCTACCGATGCAGATTACAGATTACTGATAGTTCCATTTCTCGTCGCCTGGTAACGTCGTGCTCTAGTGACGAATGCAACCCTTCCATCGGCTCGTTCTGAGGTCCTAAGAACTGGGAGGAGTGTTTAGAGGCCGGTCTGGTCTACTAATTAGTGAGAAGAGTTTAGAGGCCGATCTGGTCTACTAATTGGTGAGAATAGTTTAGAGGCCGTTCTGGTCTACTATATATCGAGAAGAGTTTAGAGGCCGTTCTGGTCTACTATATATCGAGAAGAGTTTAGAGGCCGTTCTGGTCTACTATATATTGAGAAGAGTTTAGAGGCCGTTCTGGTCTACTATATATCGAGAAGAGTTTAGAGGCCGTTCTGGTCTACTAATTAATGAGAAGAGTTTAGAGGCCGTTCTGGTCTACTATATATTGAGAAGAGTTTAGAGGCCGTTCTGGTCTACTATATATCGAGAAGAGTTTAGAGGCCGTTCTGGTCTACTAATTAATGAGAAGAGTTTAGAGGCCGTTCTGGTCTACTATATATCGAGAAGAGTTTAGAGGCCGTTCTGGTCTACTATATATTGAGAAGAGTTTAGAGGCCGTTCTGGTCTACTAATTAATGAGAAGAGTTTAGAGGCCGTTCTGGTCTACTATATATTGGTACATGCGGATCGGTAGACCGAGCCGTAGAATGAGACGTACTATGCAAAGGCTACTAGGATTAGTTAATTACCACGCCGTTTACCCGTCTCCTATGGTTCTGCTGCACTCCTTACCGCTGATCCTTGGCTGCTAGTCCTTTCCGCTGGTCCCGGTTAGGTGAACCTTCGCCGATCGCTGGCCGAAACTGAATGAGCTCCGTAGTGCTGGGGTGCGCTTTATATAGCGGTTCGGCGGGGCTAGTGTGCCCGCCTCGCCGCCCGCATTAGTGTGGCCTGCCGATCGCAGTCAGTGTGCCCAGCCGCGCGCGATCGTTGGCGCGCGCGCGCATTTAATTCAAATTAAATTCCATTCTTATGTCTTCTTATGTCTTCAAATCAAATTCCATTCTTATGTCTTCAATCGTTCCTATTACTTATTTATGCCTAATATATTATATATGTGCGCGTCTGCGCGTCACACTCCCCCCTCTCTTAGGAGACGGTGTGATATCATACCGTAACTATTTTCCTCGGTCGAATATTCTTCTGCGTTTTCCGGCGGTGCTGTAGTACTGCGGTGTCCGTTCCCCTTTTGATAAACTTGTCCATTGCCATTCGCTCTCGGCCATCTCTGTTGTCCGAATCGCCGTGTTCTCTTTGTCCGGCGATGATCGTTGTGTTGTCGCTTGTTTTACTCTTGGCTTTCGCGGTGTATTTGTGCTACCAGCCTTCTCCTGTTGCGGTCTTGGTACTTCCAGAAAAATCCGCCAATCCCCTACTGCTTCTCTGACCTCCTTTGCTTGGTCGGTTATCCGCTGCTCATTATTTTGCTCTCCAGATCCCACTCTGCATTCTTCCTGCCTGCGCTGCCCTTCTTCCTCGCGTTGTTCCTTTCTTCCTTCCTCCTCGTCTTCTTGATCTGTAATGCACTCCTTGCCCTCCTCCAAGTCGATCTCCTCGAGTTGGTCCATATCCATTTTCCCAACGGCAGACCTCATGTACACCTCGGTCTCTTTACCTTCCAGTGCGATCCATGGGTCTCGAACTACCTGGTCTGTCTCTTCCAGTTGGTTCTCCGCCGTTTCACAGCAATCGATGGCTTTGGTGGCTATTTTAAGCTGCCCCATACCGTCGGATCCCATGCAGGTCTCTGGGCTGAGCCTGTGCTGTGTTTGTGCGAGATTTTCTGCTTTGATCATCTCGACTATCTCCGCCAGTTTAAGAAACTCGGGAAGCGTTTTAAATCCTGATCTTCTCGTAAATAATTTTATCTCACTCCTTGAGTTCAAGTATACCAGGTCTAACTTTTCCTTGCATGTATACTTCGCGAACCTCATCATATCCATTAGGCTCATCGCGTATGTTCTTGCCTATTCCGCCTCTCCTTGTTTTCGCTGCGCGATTTGCTCTTTGAGTTGTTTTTGATAACTTCGCGGTAAGAAGTAATCCACTAGCTCTTCTGTAAGCATTGCCCAGCTTTCAAATTTGCTTGGTGTGCAGTTCCACCAATCGATCGCGGCATCTTCTGAAATGAATGGCATCGTTTACACCAGTTGGTTATGCCGGATTCCATATCCCGTCGCCCAATCTTCCATTTTCCTTATAAACTCCAGTGGATTGGTTGTCCCATGGTACCGTATTCCCCAGCTTCGTATCCGGTCCAGGAACTCCACGTTTATCTTTCCTTCCATCTTCGTGTCCGTTCGTTCTGCTTCAGTCTCACTCCGACAACTCCATATCATCTTCATCCACTTCGTCCGCTTACTCTCTTAGCCAGCTCATGGTCTACCGCTGCCGGTTTTTCTGCAACAACTTCAACCTGTCTCGGGCGCCACTGTGACGGTTCGTCATTACTCGGGTGGCTCAGGGATGGCCAGGATTCGTCTCAGGAATTTATATTTGGTTCAGGGGTGGTTGCTGAAAGAGATTCCGACCCGGTCCCAGAGTAGAACGCTAGCTAATTCGGTACAAATTATCTTTCTGTTTATTGACTTAATAGGTACAGATTACTGATAGTTCCATTTCTCGTCGCCTGGTAACGTCGTGCTCTAGTGACGAATGCGACCCTTCCATCGGCTCGTTCTGAGGTCCTAAGAACTGGGAAGAGTGTTTAGAGGCCGGTCTGGTTTACTAATTAGTGAGAAGAGTTTAGAGGCCGATCTGGTCTAGTAATTGGTGAGAATAGTTTAGAGGCCGTTCTGGTCTACTATATATCGAGAAGAGTTTAGAGGCCGTTCTGGTCTACTATATGTTGAGAAGAGTTTAGAGGCCGTTCTGGTCTACTATATATCGAGAAGAGTTTAGAGCCCGTTCTGGTCTACTATATATTGAGAAGAGTTTAGAGGCCGTTCTGGTCTACTATGTATCGAGAAGAGTTTAGAGGCCGTTCTGGTCTACTAATTAATGAGAAGAGTTTAGAGGCCGTTCTGGTCTACTATATATCGAGAAGAGTTTAGAGGCCGTTCTGGTCTACTATATATTGAGAAGAGTTTAGAGGCCGTTCTGGTCTACTATATATCGAGAAGAGTTTAGAGGCCGTTCTGGTCTACTAATTAATGAGAAGAGTTTAGAGGCCGTTCTGGTCTACTATATATTGAGAAGAGTTTAGAGGCCGTTCTGGTCTACTATATATCGAGAAGAGTTTAGAGGCCGTTCTGGTCTACTAATTAATGAGCAGAGTTTAGAGGCCGTTCTGGTCTACTATACGAGAAGAGTTTAGGTCTGTCTTATATTGAGAAGAGTTTAGAGGCCTTTCTGGTCTACTAATTAATGAGAAGAGTTTAGAGGCCGTTCTGGTCTACTATATATTGGTACATGCGGATCGGTAGACCGAGCCGTAGAATGAGACGTACAATGCAAAGGCTACTAGGATTAGTTAATTACCACGCCGTTTACCCGTCTCCTATGGTTCTGCTGCACTCCTTACCGCTGATCCTTGGCTGCTAGTCCTTTCCGCTGGTCCCGGTTAGGTGAACCTTCGCCGATCGCCGGCCGAAACTGAATGAGCTCCGTAGTGCTGGGGTGCGCTTTATATAGCGGTTCGGCGAAGCTAGTGTGCCCGCCTCGCCGCCCGCATTTGGCCGCATTAGTGTGCCCGGCCGATCGCGGTCAGTGTGCCCAGCCGCGCGCGATCGTTGGCGCGCGCGCGTATTTAATTCAAACCAAATTCCATTCTTATGTCTTCTTATGTCTTCAAATCAAATTCCATTCTTATGTCTTCAATCGTTCCTATTACTTATTTATGCCTAATATATTATATATGTGCGCGTCTGCGCGTCACACGACATTTAAGTGTCCACAACTTCCTCAAGCAGTCGTTTTAAAATCATAAGAAAAAATTTTTTATTGTGAAAATTTTGTCCAAATCCGGTGTGGAATGTTAAACATAACTAAATTTCACGTCAAAAAATCTATTGCACTCACCTTCTTAATTGACAAACTTGACAAACGGTGACACTTTTAAAAACGTGCAATAAAACTTAAGTGCTTTTTTTTTACGGTGAAAAAATTCATTTTTCCGGGACACAAAGCAGACGCGTCCGTTCCGTTTGGTATAAGGCACAAAACAATCGAGCTTCAATAGCGCACACATGACATTTGGCAGATCGATATATCTGTCCTGTGTCAAAAGTTACACCTGGGTGTCCACAACCCCCCCGTGTCCACTACTGCCACCTTTACCCTATACTTTAAGTTTATTACTCTTTTCCAGTGCGCCTATAATTTATTATTTTTTTCTTATTATTTTCCTTCCATCGTTTATTCTTACGACCATTTTGTTTTTCCCCTCCGCAAATTTTTATTTCTATTCAAAATAATTTATTTAATTTGAATTTCTCTTTTATTTTGTTCGGGTTTGTAAAATATTTTTTTCCTCCCAGTGTAGCTGTCTCTATCTCGGGGTATTTAATTTAATTTGGTTTTAAATTATTTAATTTAATTTAATTAAACTTGGTTCGATTTTTGCAAAATATTTTCTCCCAGTGTAATCTTTCCCGACATCGTGTTTTTTTTGGAAATTTCATAGTTTTCTCCGGCCATTTTATTTCCCATATGTTTCGGTTCCCATGGTTTCCCGCCTTTTATTTAATTTAAGTTTTATATCATTATTATTATTAAATTTATGTTCTCATAAATTTTTCCTCGTGGTGCACTCGCTTTTACATTTGTTTCCTTTTATAATTTCCTACTTTGCGTAATTTCGTAATTTCATAATTTTTGGATTTTTCATATTTTCCAAACTTCCACTTTTTCTCTCTGTGTTTTCGCCCGTTGATATTATTTTATAATTTCTAAGATCTTGTTTTCCGTTTACTATTTTTTTATTTCCGTATTTTCTATGTTTTCATATTTTATAAAACTTCTAAGTCTCGCACACTTTCTCGCAGTGTTCTATAGGTTAGGTCAATCACATGCATTTTTCTAGAGTCGGTCTGACCGCACTCTCTAGTGACCACCGCATCGAGGGCTCGCAAAGATTTTCCTACACACACACCTGCTAGCGAACTCGTTGCGGTCTCACACTAACACTCACCCGTCTCGCTCCGACACACACTCTTGGACTGGCTCTGTCCCGCCGCTGGTCCTGGGCCAGACATCGCCTTGTCCTCCTTCTCGTCTCCTGGCTGCTTCCAAATCACTCTCTCTCTCCTTACGGTGGCAATCGCCGGCCCGTAATTTCTCCTTTTTAAGCTTGTCTTTAAGTTCTGTCACAGTTTCGTTCGCACACGCGGTTTCTGTTTTTCCCGTCACTCACTTTGCGCACGTCCGTTTGCCTTCGCCACTTAAATCCAACTCTACTCCGTTTCGCTTCGCGAAATTTCTTGCGGAGTTCTCTTTACTTCTTCCAGAAGTTTACCGTATGATCCGTCGCTCCCTCTCTCTCGCTCTCATGGGCGCTTGCCTGTTTTCGGGTGGCGTGATCGTGGTGAGTTTTGCTGTGTGCGCTGGTGTGTGTGTGTCGGTGTGTGTTCTAGCCTTCCAGGCTAACGGGGCGAGCTCGGGGTTTTTTTTTTTTTAATTTTTATATTCGTTCTTCATATATATGTGGGGGGGGTTTATTACAAGTGGGAGGGGTAGCGTATGGCTAAAAATAGGGACGTAACCTTCGCGGGACGGCCGCAAAGCAATGCTTCGCGAAGGAATGGCCCCCATTAGCCTGTGGCGCTTCTCCTACGGCGTTCCTCTGCCCGAAGCCTGGACATCACCGACGCTGCATAATTGCTTACCGCCTGCCAATTAGCATCGCTGGCAAGCATCAAGCCGATCAGATTGTCGACCTCAATCTGGGCGCCAAGGTTCTCCTCCAGATGACTCCTCTCGTTCTCAAAACGTCCACAGAAGAACAGTACATGCTCCGCGGTCTCCTCGGAGCCGTCGGTGCACCAAACGCAGGCTGCGCTGTCTTCATGTCCTCGCTTGTGGAGGTATCCTCTGAAGGATCCGTGTCCGCTTAAGACTTGGGTCAGGTGGAAATTTACCTGACCATGCTTCCTTCCGACCCACGCCTCTAACATGGGAATCAGTCGATGGGTCCACCGCCCTTTGGTCGATGATTCCCATAGGGATTGCCACTCCTGGAGGGTGCTGGCCTTTGCTGCGGCGCGGGCTAGCTTCTTCTCAACAGCGGGGAGGGCTCTTCCGTGGAGCCGCCCAAAAATGCTGGCCTGTTCCTTGTCCAGGAGATCCAATGGGGGGGTCCCGGCTAAGACCAGAGCCGCCTGCTCTGACACCGTACGGAACGCACTGCAAATACGCAGAGCGGCAAGCCGGTGCGTGGAGTTCATGCCCCGGCAGTACGAGGGCGTCGCCATAGCGTGCGCCCAGACAGGGGCCGCGTATAGCAGGGTTGCTCTCGTCACACTAGTCAGGAGCAGTCTGCTACATTGCTTGGGACCTCGGCGGTTCATCATGATCCGGGAAAGGGCCTGGAGTGATGTGGCCGCCTTGGAGCTGGCATACGCTAGGTGCTCGCGAAACGAGAGTCTCGTGTCCAGCATTACACCCAGGTATCTTATGGCCGCATCCCCGACCCTGATGGATGCGGTCTCGACCTTTTTCCGGCTGCTGATTAGGACGGCTTCGGTTTTTTGTGGCGCTAGTTGCAGGCCGACTCTGGTCAGCCATGAGCTGATGGCCTCGACACAGGAGTTGCAGGTAGCTTCGACCCGTGGAAGTACCTTGCCAACCACCACCACCGCGATGTCGTCGGCGAAGCCCACGAGCTCGGACCGGCCGGGCAAGGGGAGGCGCAGGACTCCGTCGTACATCGCATTCCACAAGAGCGGTGCTAGTACGGATCCTTGTGGAGCCCCGCAGGAGAGCTCCACCGTATCCGCGCCGTCGGGAGTGGTAAACTCCAACGTGCGGTCCGTGAAGTAGCTGCCCATAACGTTCAGGAGGTATGGGGGGACTCCGAAGCTGGATAAAGCCTCCATGATGCAGCTCCATCTCGCCGTGTTGAAGGCGTTGCGAACATCCAGAGTGACGACTAGGCAGTACTCTTTTGTGCCGCCTTTCCACCTCTTGCCGGCTATCGCGGAGCTGGCAATGTCTACCACCTTAGCGATGGCATCCACTGTCGATTTCGCCTTCCGGAAGCCGAACTGGGCCTCCGAGAGGTCGCCAGCCGCTCTGATCGCCTATTCAAGGCGGGTGCCGATTAGGTGCTCCAGAACCTTACCCGCGCCATCAAAAAGGCAGATTGGCCGTCCGGCGGTTTTCCGGGTTTCGGCAGCAGTACTAGCCTCTGCGACTTCCATCTAGGCGGGAAGGTGCACTCGGCCAGGCAGCTGCTGAACACCTCCGCGAACCGTTCGGGCTGAAGGGACAGAGCGAGCTTCAAGGCCCTATTGGGGATGTTGTCGGGGCCAGCGGCCTTCGACGCTCTGACTCTGACTGCCGCCGACCGCACCTCCAGCGCCGTTACCGGAGCGAATCCTGCCAGGGAGTCTCCGGCATTGGGGAACGGTGGCACGTCCATCCTGGGGAACAGGTGGTCCACTATTCGCTTGGTGAACTCCGTCGCGAGCGGGGCAAGCTGGCCCGAGCAGTTAATGCGCTTAACTACCGTTTTGTAGGCGCTCCCCCACGGGTCATGGTCGGCCGAGTCGCAGAGTTCCATGAAGCACTTTGATTTGCTCGTCCGGATACCGGCCTTGAGCGCTCTACGGCAGGCCTGGTACTCCCGCCTTTGTCCAGGTGGGAGGGGGTGCCATACGATCGCTGGTAACGTCGTCTAGCACGGACGCAGTCTCTCCGGGCATCGGCTATCGCCCGGTTCCACCAGAACACCGGCTCGTGATGGCGACTGTAGGGTCTCCTGACCTGCATGCAGCTGTCGCACACTGCCTTGAGCTGCCTCATGGCTTCCTCTGCCATCTGCGAAGCGCCCCCAGCTACCTCCAGGCTCTCCATTCCGGTTGCGAACAGCTGGACATCCAAGGAGTCCGCCCTGTATCTCGCCTGTTGCGGTTGGGACCGTGTAGCCAACGGCAGGCGGGTGGCCAAGGTCGTGAAGATGGCGGCATGATCGCTGGCTGTATAGACCTCGCTGAGTTCCCATAAGCACTGCGAGGCTTTTGAGCCGCTCACGAAAGTGAGGTCGACCACTGAGCCGGCACCGGCCCGGGAGAACGTGTGTTGTCCCCCTGTGTTCAAAAGCGCAATGTCGAGCATCGCTATGGCTTCCAGTAGAGATCTGCCTCTGGCGTTCGTGTATGCGCTGCCCCAGTCCACAGCCCAGGCATTAAAGTCGCCCGCAATTAGAACGGGAAACCTGCCCCTTGCATCGGTTGCCAAGCGATCCACGCTGTCGCAGAAAGATTCCAGCGAGAGGCTCGGAGCAAGGTAGACGCTATATATCCACCAGCTGCCTACCTTCGCCCGAATAAACCCGTTTGAAGCGTACACCTCGGACAGACGGGTGGCACCTACGCCGCACGTCCAAAGGGCGGCTTTCCCCGAGATGTCGGCTACCCAGTTGGGGTTGTTCCCGATCTTGTATGGCTCGCTGAGCACTGCCAGGTCCACACCACACTCCCTCGTTGTCTGCGACAGCAGGTCTTGTGCCGCCGCGCAGTGGTTCAAGTTTAGTTGAACCACCTTCATGCCTGTTTTTTTTTTTTTTTTTTTTTTTTGTATTCGTGATTTATTTCCTACTAATAACTAAACCTTATGCTACATACATTAACATACAAAAAACATTAAGGGAAAAAAAGGTAGACTATAGACTAAGAGCTAAGGGCTTCGCGCGGTGCGGTACCGCCGCCTGGCATTGCTTCGCGTGCGCGGGGACCCCTACTCCGTCTGCTCCTTCCGCCTTCTCTCCAGAGCCCTGAGAGTCTTCAGGACGTGCGCGGCAAAAGTAGCTGCCGCATCCCACAGCCTCTCATCCCTCAGCATCACCGGCACTAAAGAATCAGTGCTGATAGTGCATCCTGCCACTGCTTCAAGCTCCTGCCTCTCGAATCCGAACCTGCGGCACTCGAAGAGGACGTGTTGCGCGTCCTCCACGATGCCACCCATTTCTCCAGGTCAGGGATGAGGGTGTGTGTCCAACGGCCCTTTGAAGAGGAGTCCCATCTGGCCTGCCAGCTCTCCATGCTTCGCTTCCTAGCGTCAGCCTTAATCTCGGCTCTGGGCCGAAACGCTGCCGCCCTGTCCTGCGTGGCAGAGAATAGATCGCTCCTTTCCCTTACCAGCTCGGTGAGCGGAACAAGCCCGGCGATGACCAGCGCCGCATCTTCCGATATGGTTCGGAACGCGCTTGCTACCCTGATGGCGCACAGCCTGTACGACGCCTCCACCCCTCGCATGTAGCTCTTCACCTTGGCGGCTTTCGCCCACACCGGCGCCGCGTACAAGATCTGCGAGGACACTACCGACGTTAGCAGCCTCCTTGTTCCTTGCTTCGGGCCCCTCGTATTCATCAGCATCCTGGATAACGCGCCTGTCGTCCCGCTGACCTTTTTGTGGACGTACTCCAGGTGCTCCTTGAATGACAGACGCGTGTCAATGAGGACGCCAAGGTACTTTATCGCCCGCTGCGATTGGATCCTAGTCCCTCCGACCTGCACGGTTGCTGCCTCCACAACCTTCCGGCTCGAGATAAGGACGGCTTCCGTTTTGTGGGCTGCCAATTCTAGCCCAGCGATCGCTAGCCATGCCTCCACGGCTTGGATGGCCGCGTTGGCGCGACCCTCCACTGCAGCAAGCTCCTTGGCTACCACCACAATGGCGACGTCGTCTGCAAAGCCTACCAGGCTAGTGCTGGATGGCATTGGCAGTCTTAGCACCCCGTCGTACATGGCGTTCCAGAGCAGGGGTCCCAAAACGGAGCCCTGCGGGACTCCGGCTGAGACTTTGTATGCTCTGGTGCCCGTGCTCGTGTCAAACGTGAGGATGCGGTCGCTGAAGTAGCTCTGCGCTATCCTGAGCAGGTATCCCGGAATGTTGAAGTTCCTAAGGGACTTCATCGTACGGCCCCAGTCTGCCGAGTTAAAGGCGTTCCTGATGTCCAGAGTGACCACCAGACAATAGGACTTGGTTCCACCTTTCCACCTGGCCCCTGCTATGGCTTCTTCTGCCAGCTTGGCGACCCTCGAGATGGCGTCCAGCGTTGACTTCCCCTTCCGGAATCCGTATTGCTCCGGGGAGAGGCCACCAGCCGCTTCAATGGCTCCGCTCAGCCTGGTAGAGATCACCCGCTCAAAGACCTTCCCAATCGTGTCCAATAGGCATATTGGTCGATACGAGGATGCTTCTCCTGGTGGCTTGCCAGGCTTTGGGAGTAGCAGCAGTCGCTGCCTTTTCCACCTATCGGGGAACGTCCCTTCCAGGAGGCACTTATTATAAAGGCCGGCTACTTCTGGCGCCATCAGCGCTAGGGTCAGCTTTGTGGCTCTGTTCGGGATAGCGTCTGGTCCGGGTGCCTTCTTGGGTTTCAGCTTCCGGCCGGCCTGGAGAACCTCAGCTTCCGTGACTCGCTGTATGTCACCTATCTCCGTGCTGGCGAAGTTGGCGACCTGCCGACCGCTCGGGAACAGGGCACTGACTATCCCTTCCAGGGTTGCCGGGTCAGAAGGGGCCTTGCCACCCGCATTTAGTCTTTTGACTACCAATTTGTAGGCGCCTCCCCATGGGTCGTCGTCGGCGGCATCGCACAGCTTGAGGAAGCATTCCCGCTTGCTGTCCCTGATGGCAGACTTCAGCTCCTTTCTTGCCGTTTTGTAGCGGTCGCTACACTCTGAGAGGCGCGGAGTGCCTTTAGCCCGCTGCAGAAGCCTTCTGTTGCGGAGGCAAGTGCGGCGGAGGTCCGCTATCTCCTCGCTCCACCAGTACACCGGAGAGTGGTGCTGACGGAGAGTCCTCCTCGGTAGCATGCTCTGGTTGCACGCGTCTTCCATCGCTGCAGCCAGCTTGTTCGCCAATGCATTAGCCCCGTCTGCTTCGTTCGCCGAGAAACCATCCAGGGCGTGTGCAAACGCTTGCGGCCTGAAGGTGTCCTGTCTGAACGCCTTCCTGGGCAGCGGTGCGGTGCAACTGGGTCGGCCAGCTGGGTCTATCGCGCATTCGATGGCCTCGTGGTCGCTGGCGGTGTAGGCGTCGCTAATCCTCCAACGTGCATGGCGGGCCAGCGCGCTGCTGGCGAAGGTGAGGTCGATGATCGAGCTCGCCCCCGCTCTGCTGAATGTCTGCCGGGAGCCTTCATTCAGCAGGGCAACATCGAGAGAGGCAAAGGCCTCCAACAAGGCTCGGCCTCTGGCATTGGTCCGAGGGGACCCCCATTCCACGGCCCAGGCGTTGAAGTCGCCACCGACCACAGCACGGCTCCTTCCGCGTACGTCGCTGCATAGCTCGTCCAGGATCCTGTTGAAAGACTCCAGTGAGAGGCTGGGTGCCAGATAGCAGCTGTACACCCAGACGCCGCCAACATTTGCTCGGACGAATCCCTCGGCACATGCCTGTGCTGTAGGGGCCGCTCCGTCCGACGCCATCAGTGGGCAACTGCGGCTGCTAGCCTGATGGTTAACTTCCTTCAGATTTTTGCTGACGCACCTAAAGCAACTCGCAGAGTTAGTGCACGTTGCAATTTTGTGCCCGGCTTGTCCGCACTTAAAGCAGGACTTGCTTCTGTCCACTGAGCTCAAACACCTGCTGGCGATATGGCCCACCTCCAAGCATTTAAAGCATTTCGGGCGCGAATCCACTTCCTTGATCGGGCACTTGCACCACCCGATCTTCACCTTGCCCAGCGATATAAGCAGGTTCGCCTTACTGGACGGCACCGAGACCGTTGCAGTCTGCGTCTTGAAGCGACCGACTCTGAAGCTCCTGACTGTCACCGAGTTGATCGGGAGTCCTGATTGCTCGGAGAGCGCTTCCGCGAACTCCTCACCGGAGGCTAGGTCGTCCAAGTCGCGCACCACGAATAGCGACTGGGGTGTGGCTGTACGGATGGAGATTCTGTCCCCCAACACACTGCCGATATCCTCCATGAGCTGTACGGCCTGGCGTTCAGTGCACCTTCACACACACTCACGAATCACTACCGTCCTAGGTTTGGCAGTTTATACGCCTTCCCGGAGGAGCACCCGGGAAACACAACCTCACCGTTCGGCGCGCGCAACCAAGTCTTGAGCTCGGGTTAGGGATGATAGTTTTGTAACTATCGTATCGGGTGTGGGCCTTACCCTACTTAAAAATTATTGGAAATTAAATCTAACTTATTATTACGGCTTAACTAGTTATTATCATTTATGTACATTAAGTTATTATTATTTATTTATTTACATATTTATAAAATTAATTTGGGAGGGCCGAACGGTCCCTCACATTCCCCTCGTTCTTCGGGGGACGCAGAGAAATGACGATCTTGTCGGTGCGGGTAACGTGGATGCGATACTGCGCACCCATCGCGTGGAAAAGGAACTTGCGCAGTGTGCGCAGATTCCGGCGCTCTTCCTCCCGCGCCTGTTCAACCAGGGAATGAGGCAGTCGGTTGCCTCCCGTGGTCAGGACCCAATGGCCCGGGAACGGGACCATCCTATCCTCTGGCTCGGTGCTCGGGGTCTCCTTCGCCGGCTCGTCTAGGCCGTGACCACTCTCCTGGCCGACCTCGTCGTCTGCAACGCTGCTGCCGCTCTGCCGGCGGTGGCTCTCCGGCTCCGGGATCTCCTGTTCCGGCTCCCACATGCGCACGCCAAATACGTGCTCCGGCTCCAGCTTGTCGAGGCCGCACACCTCCTCGCGGGTGATTTCGTCGGCTGGATCGAAGTGTTTCGGGGGTTGCCAGCGCCGTGGACCTATCGGAAGGGTGTCGATCGCTGTCCAGATGGGGCGCTGCGGCACCATTGTCTCCTCTGGGCGTAGCGGGTTGTATCCTGGAGGCAGCCCTGGCTCGGGAGAGGCACACGCCGTCTCCCCAGCGTCCTCCTGTTGTTGCTCCTGCCGGCGGCGCAATAGGCGGGCGGCCTTCTCTCTCGCCAGCCGGTTCGCTCTCCTGTGGCCGGGATACTCCCGCGGGCGGAGCCGGTCCAGGGTCATGGATCGCCTCATGGGGGTCGAAATCTGAGCAGGGAGATTCAGTAATCCTACCCACGCCTTTCGGGACCTCGAAGCTTTTCCCCATGACCGGTGTCGACCAGTCTTCTGTGCGGTGATAGTCGCATGAATCCGCGGAGCAGTCCTCGACGCTGCCGAGGGTTGACACCGATATGTCGTCGCTGGGACCCCAGGGAATCGGCTTTGGCCACACAAAGTCTTCGTCGTCCTCGGCCTCCTTGGTCCCCTCGGTCTCTGAGGACGTGTTGTAGTCAATTTCGGGGGTCCTCCTGCCGCCATCGCCCGATTCCGGGGTCGGGCTCTGACGGGGTATCGGGCTGAACCGCTCCACGAAGGACAGATCGTCGATCCAGACCTGGGTGTCGTAGCGGCGTTGCCCGCGGTAATGGTCCGTTTCCGGCGGGTAAAATGGAGAGCGTATCCAAGCGCACCTCCTCCGCGGGAACACGGCGACATCCGGGGGGCTTGTGGCCTCTGCGACGTTCGTTTCTGCCATATCTATGGGGAAAGAAACAAGAGTTTTATAAGTCTTTTGCCTTGCGAAGCAAACTAGCAACTGGTTAATAAACGTTAGTTGGGGTGGGTTAGCTGTGGGCCCTGGGAGCATTGAGTTTCCTCATCAGGGAAGTGGGGACGTTGGGAAGGCGCACCATCCAACAAGTGGCCCCCACTGACTCAGTCTTGGCTCCTGTCACAGTGCTCCTAGTTATTAATGGCTCTTGCCTGTCATTTCCTAGCCAACTGTTTGGCGTTTCCGGGCCTCAACCCTTTTCTTAGCCAAATGTTTGGCGTTTCCGGGCCTCAACCCTTTTCTTAGCCAAATGTTTGGCGTTTCCGGGCCTCAACCCTTTTTCGTGGCAGAACCTCTGGTTCCTGCCACTATACCGCCACTGTGGTCTTACTCTACGAAGCTTAGGGTCACACGCCGCTGACTTCCTCCTCGTTCTCCGGCTTCCCCGGTTCCAGATCGTTTACCGATTCCTTTAAGTCTCCTAGATTTGCCGTTCTGCGCTGATTCTGGACATGCTGCAGACGCACGATCGTGGGCACCAGGAACTTGATAACCTTGTATGGGCCTTCATATTTAGGGGCCAGCTTTGCCGCAAAGTTATCCGCCGCCTTGGATAAGAAATGCTGCTTGACAAATACTAACGATCCTAAATGTGGTCTCCATGCTCGTCTTCTAAGATCGTAGTGCTTCCGCTGTTCGAGTGAAGCTCGCTGAGTGTTCTCCTGGACGATCTTGAACACGTCGCGAAGCATTTCCGCTTTCGCGACGGGTGCTCGGGGAACTTCGCTTGGTCCCGGAGTAACTTCGTCATACAAGGCCCCTGGGAGCCGTGGCTCTCTGCCTTGAATGATGAAGGCCGGACTAAATCCGGTCGAATCCGAAACGCTGCTGTTTATTGCCAAGTTCAGCTCCGGTAACAATTCGTCCCAAGTCGTCTGCTTATCCTCGATGTACTGGGCGACCATAGTCTTAATGGTGCGATTGGCCCTCTCCGTCGGGTTCTGCTGCGGTGTATAGGGCGCCGTATACTGGATCTCCATTCCCGCTTGTTTACAGAAAGCTTTAAAGGAACGACTAGTGAATTGAGTTCTGGTATCACAAACGAACCTGCGTGGAACCCCGAAATGATTCAGAATCCTTTCCCTAAATGATTTCTCGAGATATGCCGAAGTAGCTTTCCTTAAGGGGATCAACTCAACCCATTTAGAGAAAGCGTCAAAAAATACAAGAAGATCGCGGAAGTGGCACGATGAAATCTGCGCAGACAGTGTCGAAAGGCTCACTGATCTGCCTGGTAAACATTTTGCCCGCTGGTTTACTCTGACTGACCTTAAACCGCTGGCAAGTGTAACACTTGCGTAGATACCTGGCTACATCACGGACCGCCTCTGTCGGTCCGCGTGGTAGTCTTCCTGATTCCGAGATGTCCTGCCGTGGGCTGGTCGTGGCATTCAGACAGTACTCGCTGGGGGTGTTCCTTGGCCACGCACAGTTTCCATGGCACCGAGTCTTCATCATCGGGTCGTGCTCCAATATGTCGATACAGCTGCTGATTCTCGTATACATAGTCCGAAAATTCTTCAGTCTTGTCCTGGACGAGTTTCAGCATCCGCTGGTACCAAGTGCATGTGGGTTTGTCTTCCTGAATCATCAGTATCACCCCCAAAGGCTGTCGTGACAGCGCATCCGCGACAACGTTCTGACTTCCGCGCCGATATGTGACGTCAAATTGGTACTGTTGCAATTCTAACGCCCAGCGCGCGATTCGTCCCGTGGGATTATCGATTGAGTTGAGCCACTTCAACGCGAGATGGTCCGTTATCACCTCAAACCGATATCCTTCCCAGTAACACCTGAGTTTCCTAATGGCCCATATAATGGCCAGACACTCCTTCTCCGTGGTCGAGTAATTTTCCTCAGCGGCTATGAGACGTCGACTCGCAAACGCGATGACTCTCTCTTCTCCCTGGATTGTCTGGGTTAAAACGGCTCCTAGTCCTATGTCGCTAGCATCTGTCTGGAGGACAAACTTCTCATTAAAGTCGGGGCACGCGAGGACGGGTGCCTCCGTGAGCTTCCTCTTCAGTTCTTCGAATGCATCCTGCTGCTCCTGTTGCCATTGCCATTTCTTCCCTTTCTTCAGTAGGAGAGACATCGGTTGGACCACGCTGGCAAAGTTTGGCACAAATCTCCGGTACCATGACGCGATACCCAGACATCTCCTCAGCTCCTTGCATGTGGTGGGCGGACTCAGCTGACGCACTGCCGAAATATTTTCGGGGTTTGTGTGAATTCCTTGCTCGCTGATAACATGTCCCAAGTATACCAGGCTGCGCTTAAAGAAACTACATTTCTTTGCATTGAGGCGAAGGTTCGCCTTTCGTAGCCGTCGGAATACTTTCTTCAAGTTCTCCATATGCTCCTCCAAAGTCCGTCCGATGATAATAATATCATCCAAGTATGCAAAAGCGTTGGGCTCCATGTCAGGACCAATAACGCTATCCAGGGCCCGCTGGAATGTGGCTGGAGCGGAGTGCAGGCCACACGGCATGACCTTCCAATGGTACAGTCCTCTCCGTGGCACTGTAAACGCAGTGCACTCGCGACTGTTTTTGGCCATGGGGATCTGCCAATATCCGCTCTTCAAATCTAGCGTAGAGATGTACTTCGCGTGTCGCAGACGCTCCAATACGTGTGTAATCCTTGGCAGCGGGTATGCATCTGGAATGGAGGCAGCATTCAGTTGCCGAAAATCCACGCATAATCTCGTTTCTCCTGATTTCTTGCCAACAAGTACAATCGGGGCACTGTGGGGACTGTACGAAGCCTCTATGCAATCGTTTCGTATTAACTCATCGATCTGTTCATCGATAATCCGCTGCAACGCCGGATTTTTGGGAAAATATCTCTGCTTAATGGGCTTGTCATCCCGCATCGTAATCGTATGTTCGGCGATATGTGACACTCCTGTCAAACCCTCAAACAATGCTAGCTCCTCCTCTAGAAATTCCCTCACCCGCGGCCCTAAGTCTTCCGGTTCTTCCGTCTCCTTGATGACTGCTATGGCTCCTACAGCGTCGGGTAAGTTCTCCGGTCTGGCTGGGTAGTGAGTTCCTGGCGAGTCACCTCCACTTGCGTGGTTGGCCTGTGGTGCCTCTCGAGCGGGTTCTTTCCTTGTTTCTTGGGTTCGTCGAAACGGATTGTTCCTTACTGCTATCTCATCTCGGGGTCCTAGTGATCTGTCGGCCGAGGCTGCTTCTCTGTTCTGCTCTGCTTCGATGCCTGGAGGTTCTGGTGCTGCGGGTTCGATATTAGAAATCAGCTTCGGAGCGGAATCATTTACCGAAAGAGGAGAAAGGACTGTGTTATTCCTAGTATTGGCTAGGAGAGGGGGACTGAGTTTAATAGAAGTGCGACCACATTGCAGGGTGGCGGATATGCCGCAGAGAAAGTCCATGCCTAACAGCACGTCTTCCATAATCGAAGGCAAAACTAATAGTGGAATTTGGACCCAACGTTGGTCCAGCTGAACTCTCGCTACTTGTGACTTGGTGACTTCCTTTCGTGAGCCCTCAGCCAGGCTAACTTTGGTGCGTACCGTCCGTACGTTATCAGGTGTACCTACGCGTTGAATGACTCTCTCGCTCACAAAACTCCTACTAGCTCCTGTATCTAACGTTGCATTGAATAGTCGCCCCTCAATCCGCACGCGCGCGATGATCCGGCTGTCTTGAACTTTTAATCTTCCTTCTAATTCCGGGGATTCCTCCTGGCAGTCTCCGGTCGTTCCCCGTGGTGGCGAAGACTCCTCTCGTTTCCCGGATTATTTCGTTGGCAGCATTCTCGGGCCCAGACTCCTCTGCGACCACATCCCCAGCAGAAAACAACACGACGACTACGGCATCCGATCGCATAGTGTCCTAATTCTGCACAGTTCCTGCAAGCTTCCCTGAAATTAGGCACCACTGACAAGTTTTCCACCCGGGGAACTTGTCCTGAAATACCAGCAGCGGGTATAGGTCCTCGTACAGGTGGTGGCGCGACATTTGGGCGGTTCCTTTGTGGCATTCCAGGATACGATCCGTGGTCAGTTCTCCTCGGTCTCTGCAGCTCGGCCAGCCTCCTGGCATGGTTTCCTGCATCCCGATCCCGGGTGACCTCATAATTGACCGCTAAGACAGTCAACTGCTCCAGCGTCGTGAGCTCGTGTCGCCTAGTAAAAAGTTGGTAATCCTGCTGAAGATTTTCATAAATCCTATCCAACTCCTGCTCGGGGCTGTATCCCGCTCTGTGCATCAACAGTCGGATATTTACCAAATACTGCTTAAATGTCTCCCCCTGTCGCTGATACCTATTGCGAATGTCGTCTTCGAGTCGCTGAAAATACCTCGGCGGCAAAAAGAAATCCAGAAAAGCCTTCTTGAAATTAGCCCACGATTCTCCTAACAGTTGGCTGGTCCTAAACCAGTTTTCCGCCGTATCCGTCAGCAGTCCGGGAATGGCTTGTGGCATCTTCTCTACGTTGACCTCGTATGCGGTGGCTCGCTCCTCGAGATGCTGGATGAACGCGATCGGATCCGAGTTCCCGTAGAACGTTATCCCCCAATTACGAAGCTTCTCCGCCAGGGTGGCTGCTGTCATCTCGGGTTTCCTAGGTGAAACGTCTCTCCTGGACTCTGTGCCTCCGGAAACGTCCACGGTAATTCCAGGTACTGGAATCTGTAGCTGGTTATGGCTCAGGGTGTGGGGACTCGGGGTTCGCTGTTTCTGTTCGTTGATCGCGGCTAAAATCTCGGTCTCACATTCCTGGAGCCGCTCGACGATTTCCAAGACGTTGTCCTCCTTATTATTAAACGCAGCCAACCGGCTCCTCATTTTCTTGACGCTTCCCGTTGCGTCTAACCCGAACTCCTTTAAAATCGCTTCCAATTCTCGCTTGCGGAGATACGAAATCCAACGTGCACCCATGTTTGCGGAAAATAAATCTTATTCGGGCCTGACTAAAAACGACGCTCAAGAAATTCTCGTATTTATTGCTAACACAACAGCGTGTAAAATGTTCTTGCGGGCCGATGAGAACAACGATGAGGCACAACGATTTCAAGATTCTGCGACGACGATTTACTAAACTCAGCTTAGTAGTGACTGTACTCGGCGACGGTTGTATGCGAACTCTGCAAAAATTCCGTTGACTGTCGTGGAGGTAGATCGGCTCCACTGCGGGTGTGAGAGAGAGACGACGATGAGAGTGAAACAAGATGGCCGTGCTGTGGGGAATATGTTAGCTTCTCCCTACCTCGTGTTCTAGAAAAAAAATCTTGCGACCTGATGGGCTGACCGAGAGAGGGCCCGCTCTTTTTTTTGTTTCTCTTTTGACCTGTTCTTATTTTCCTGGGGCTCACGTGTTCTGCTGCCCACGTGCTTGCATAACCTCTCGTTCCAGGTTATGTTTTCGTACCTTGCGCAAAAATATATATATATTTCCTGATATTTTCCTTAATATATAAATATATGTATATAAATGTTATATCATTTTTCTGGGGATTTTCTTGGAAAACCTTTTTATCCAAATATCTATTTTGTTATATTTTATACTTTTCTTAAGTGCACTCGCAAACTTTCCCTCTGCCGTACCCACAACAGACAAAAAAAAATTTTTTTTTTTTTTTCTTTCTAGTGTAACTCAATGGGTCTTTAGGCCATAAATCTCATCTAAAATTCGTAAGCCATGTTCGCCCATGTTCGGGCGCCATCTGTGAGGTCGTTATCTGGGCTGGGATAGAGACTCAGTCTCGCCAGGGTCTCTCTACAGAAAATTTATAAAGATCTGGGACAATGTGACTAATATGAGACGGTGGGGTGACGCGGGGTGGAGTTTGTCAGCCACCGAGTTACACTAAAAAAATATGTTGATAGGGTGTGACAGAGGGAAGGACCGAATTAGCCTTCATGCATGTTTGAGGCCGAAGGACCGAGAGGGAAAAGAAGAAATAGTAGCGAATTTGCTCCAGCCGGCTGTGCCTGGCCCGTCCAAAATATATTCAGTTTTACTTGGGAATTTCCCACAATATAGAGTTCGCCAAAATATTATTTGTAAATAATAAATATACTTTAAGTTTATTACTCTTTTCCAGTGCGCCTATAATTTATTCTTTTTTTCTTATTATTTTCCTTCCATCGTTTATTCTTACGACCATTTTGTTTTTCCCCTCCGCAAATTTTTATTTCTATTCAAAATAATTTATTTAATTTGAATTTCTCTTTTATTTTGTTCGGGTTTGTAAAATATTTTTTTCCTCCCAGTGTAGCTGTCTCTATCTCGGGGTATTTAATTTAATTTGGTTTTAAATTATTTAATTTAATTTAATTAAACTTGGTTCGATTTTTGCAAAATATTTTCTCCCAGTGTAATCTTTCCCGACATCGTGTTTTTTTTGGAAATTTCATAGTTTTCTCCGGCCATTTTATTTCCCATATATTTCGGTTCCCATGGTTTCCCGCCTTTTATTTAATAAACGCAATTGATTAAGTTTTATATCATTATTATTATTACATTTTTGTTCTCATAAATTTTTCCTCGTGGTGCACTCGCTTTTACATTTGTTTCCTTTTATAATTTCCTACTTTGCGTAATTTCGTAATTTCATAATTTTTGGATTTTTCATATTTTCCAAACTTCCACATTTTTCTCTCTGTGTTTTCGCCCGGTGATATTGTTTTATAATTTCTAAGATCTTGTTTTCCGTTTACTATTTTTTTATTTCCGTATTTTCTATGTTTTCATATTTTATAAAATTTCTAAGTCTCGCACACTTTCTCGCAGTGTTCTATAGGTTAGGTCAAGCACATGCATTTTTCTAGAGTCGGTCTGACCGCACTCTCTAGTGACCACCGCATCGAGGGCTCGCAAAGATTTTCCTACACACACACCTGCTAGCCAACTCGTTGCGGTCTCACACTAACACTCACCCGTCTCGCTCCGACACACACTCTTGGACTGGCTCTGTCCCGCCGCTGGTCCTGGGCCAGACATCGCCTTGTCCTCCTTCTCGTCTCCTGGCTGCTTCCAAATCACTCTCTCTCTCCTTACGGTGGCAATCGCCGGCCCGTAATTTCTCCTTTTTAAGCTTGTCTTTAAGTTCTGTCACAGTTTCGTTCGCACACGCGGTTTCTGTTTTTCCCGTCACTCACTTTGCGCACGTCCGTTTGCCTTCGCCACTTAAATCCAACTCCACTCCGTTTCTTTCTTGCGGAGTTCTCTTTACTTCTTCCAGAAGTTTAGCGTATGATCCGTCGCTCCCTCTCTCTCGCTCTCATGGGCGCATGCCTGTTTTCGGGTGGCGTGATCGTGGTGAGTTTTGCTGTGTGCGCTAGTGTGTGTGTGTCGGTGTGTGTTCTAGCCTTCCAGGCTAACGGGGCGAGCTCGGGTTAGGGATGATAGTTTTGTAACTATCGTATCGGGTGTGGGGCTTACCCTACTTAAAAATTATTGGAAATTAAATCTAACTTATTATTACGGCTTAACTAGTTATTATCATTTATGTACATTTAGTTATTATATTTATTTATTTACATATTTGTAGAATTAATTTGGGAGGGCCGAACGGTCCCTCACACCACCTTTATTTGTATTTTTTCAGCTCTAGTTTTGCCTTGGATAAAGGCAATAACATCTTCCGATGTCTGAGCAGGGGAGAGCCGCGAAACAAATATCTGTTTCGTAGGTGGTATTACTACAAGGGCTTTCGGCGCTGCAGACTGATTGTCTGCATTGCCGATATCGGCCGGTAGTCCGGGCCTGATACCCTGAGCAGGTAAATTAACCTGGCTTTGATGGGTCAGTATTTGAGACCCCCCAGGGGACAAAACGGAAATTATCGGGGGAGCGGTCCCTCCCGCAATACATTCGGATGCCGAATCTTTTTTGCCACTTGATCTCAGAACTCTTTGACTGAATTCTGAGGTCGGGGGCTGTGTTGAGAGAGGCTGCTGTTGGGAGTCCGCCGCTGGTTGTTGAGATCCGCCTATATGCTGCAGACCAGTTGCGGTTTTTTTGCGCCTAGGAGACTCATTTAATAGTTTAAGGCTATAAAATTGAGTGTCCAGCGCCAAGAGCGTATCATGGGTTTTACGAAAACTGGATAATATGTCTTTAAAACCGCCCTTGGTCTGCCGCATAAAAGACATCATTTCTTTTTCAACCTCGCGACAGGCCTCGCAGCAGTAACGCAGACCGATGTTTCTTCTTACATCGTCCACCGTCCGAGCAACAACACCAATGCACTTGGCATGCACAATGTTGTTACACAGCCAGCAGCCGACTGTAAGATCGTTTGAATTAATTGCCTTTTTACAGGTCTTAGCGAAACAGACAATAGCAGACATTATAGGGACTTACCACTGTACCTTTACGTAGGAAGAGATAAGAAAAGTGCAGCTGCACCGAGAGAGCGGGAGAATGAGAGAGCGGGTAAACGGGTGAGCGTGGGAGCGAGCTTAACGTTTAGCTGTCGCGACGGCGCAAACTAAACGGAGAAGGCACAAAGAGGAATGCAAAAAATGCAAAGCAAACACCGGCAGCACAAACTAAATTGTGAAAATAATAACAATTAAATATACAAAACAGGATAGCTGCATGCACACGAAGTGAACGGGAACTTTATTAATCACAAAGTAGAAGATTTAAATAAAACCCCGGTTGTTTTAATGCAAAAATTAACACAAAACGAGAGCGCAAGAAAAAAACACGTCCGTGTCACTTGGAAGAGAGAAACATAAGCTGATAAGGATGATTGGGGAATATTAGTTCTGAGATGCAGACTAATAAGTCTCTCCAGCGTCTTGAGTAGCAAAGAGGAGAGGCTTATCGGCCTGTAATCCTTAGGCGTGCAATGCGATGACTTGCCTGCCTTGGGGATGAATACAAATTTGGAGCGGAGGCATCCATTCGGAATGACCCCTGTGTCGAGGATGATCGAGATGATCAGTCGAAGCCAGGGCGTGGATAGCTCGGCTGCGTAGCTGAGCTGTGCAGGTATAATGCCGTCCACACCTGGGGATTTATATGGACTGAAACTGTTAATTGCCCATTTAATATTCGTATCAGTAAGAAGATATGCCATTTCGGACGGACCCCGCCGTGTCGGGGGGTTGGTTTCCTCACTGGATGTCGTCCAGCTCTCGTCAAGACACTTGACGAAGCCCGGGTTGGAGGGCGTCGACGAGAGGACCTTCCGCAGCCTAGACGCCTCAGAGTAGTCCTGAATTCCTGAGCAAAAGTCGGACCAGGCCCTTCTTTTGGCCTTTCTTAATTCCCTGTTGTACAGTGACAAGTTAGATTTATAGAGACGCCACGATGCGTTCGTGTTGGCGCTCTAGACTATATTGAAGGACTGTCATGTGGTCTTCTTGAGGCAGCCTAATTCCTTACACCACCATGGTGGCTTCTTCCCAGTTCTCCCCCCATTCTTGCTACGGGGGCAGGACCTATCTAGAGCCGTGCTACAAGCATCCGTGAAAGTTTCAACGAGACGCTCCAGCCCCTCCGGACAAAAGTTCGAGTGGGTTGGGGCTGGAGGGGGCTTAAAGATCTTACTCAGCTTGGATCTATATTTCTCCCAGTCAGTCCTCCGGGGGTTCCGGAATGGGTTGAGTTGAACCTATCGAAACCTAGCGTGCATTGGATGTACCTGTGGTCAGAATGATTGCTTCTCCAGCACTCTCCACGACTTAAGAGAGTCCTTCAGGGATTCAGAGAGAAGGGTGATGTCAAGTACCTCCCTTCGGTTTTTGGTAATAAAGCAGGGTTCCTTCCCAAAATTACCCACCAGTAGGTTAGATGCGAGGATAAAAGGTATCAGTATCAGAGGTATCAGTACTGCCCCACTGATGGTGATGGGCATTTGCATCGCACCCGATGATGAAGTCTTGGCCCAGCCTTTTGCTGTCCTCGGTGACTTGCTTTAGGGTTTTGGGGGATGGGGTCTTGCTTCTGCCCCAGGTAGGCGGAGCATATCCGGAGGGATCCATGTGGTCCCACTAGACATGCTGTAACTTGCGAGTATGCAGGCTCGCGATTTACCTGTTGTAGGGGCTGCGTACAGCCTATAGCCGGCTGCCCTCAACCCTTGGATTCTGTCGCCACAGATCCAGGGCTCCTGGATGAGGACAGCGTCGGTGTCACCTTCTGCCATGTGGATTAGAAGGGCAGCGAAAGCTACTTTACTGTGGTGGAGGTTTATTTGCATGAACGTTAGGGACATTCTGCGTCTTAACCTCCGCCACAGTGATGTCGGTGTCTGAGGTCGGCTCGTCCAGTCCGTCCTCCTCCTCGGACATCCCGACGCCGCGCAAGCCCCTCGCTAGCTCGCTCTCCTCAGAGACGTACCCCTCCAGGATGTCCTCCTCGTCGGACAATCCTTCGGACGCCTCCTCGATGCGAGGTCCTCCTCTTTTGGCCCGGCTTGGAGTCGGCCTTGTAGATGCGGACGGCCACTCTGTCGAAGCCGTACCTGAGTGCCCCCCCCGTTTTCCTTCAGCGCCTCGACTGTCCCCTCATTGAGAGTCAGGACAACCTTGCGCCTCGGACCAACGACCTCCTCAACCTTGGCAACTCGCCAATCAAAGGATGGGAGGTCAGGGTTACTCAACTGCAGTAGCTTGAGAATTTTCTCAGGCTCCGCCGGCTTGTGCGAAAGCCATGCCTTGGCTCTTGGTTTGCTGGGGATCTGGTCCTAGTCAACCGCCGCGAGCTTCGCGCCTGGGAATACTTCTTCCAATCCCGCGATCGCTCTCTTATAGAAGGTGACCGACTCCGCGTCTTCGGACTCGATCACCTTCACTCCTCCTTGATGCCAGCCGGCATCCTCACAACGGGGCAGTGCACCGCCTGACGCCATAAGCTCCTCCACGAACCTGTTGTGCAGTTTCCAAACAATCCACCGCCACTGGTCCCATCGGGATATGTCCATCATTGGAGCCCTCATCTACCACTTCTATCAGGATCTTACCCTTGGTAACCTCAGCGAAGGACCGCTGAGGCTGCACTCTGGAAAGCTTCGGCTGCGGCGGTTGTACCTCCGCAGACCGCTAGCGTTTGGCGGCGCTCCTGCCCGCGTCAGTGCTGGCTTGCTGGGTATTGGGGGCAACCACCCTCCCCGCCTTCTCAGGCTGGAAGTCAGGCAGGATACCTTTCGCCCATTTTATGAGACCCGCTTGCTCCGGTTCTGCCTCCATGGCTGGGTTAGCTCGGGCGAGGATGAAGGCCGCTCTTCTCCGCTCATGGTATAGCGTCTTCTTCCTCTGCTGCGGCTGGGCCGAGCTTCCTGCGGAGGGGTTGCCTCTGAAGCCGCCTGCAGTCACGTCGTTGGACATTCCCCCGATCACGCTGCTCGGCAGGCCCATCGGTTCGCCCTTACCAGTAGCTCTGGTCCCCGGATGAAGGAGCTAAGCGTCTTCGAGTTAATATTAGAGGGAGGTACACCCCCTGCCGACTTCATGGTCTGACGGCCACCTATGTTTTTGTTATTATTTATTTGGTTCATGTTTTGGTCCCACGAGTATGCTGGGATGGGGATGGTCAGCCCGCATACCGTGGTAAGCCTAGTTAAAACTGATGGGTCGGCCGGTCCACCAGAATCCGCATACTAATGTCCAAGCACCGTCCGGACACGCGTCTCTCGGCATATGCTGTTCCACCTTGGATTGGGGTAATTTTTTGGCCAGGAGTTTTCTTGTCCCCGACCAACTACCATTCGTCAGCTTCCTCAGCAGAGACATGACCTACTGGGACCTGCTTAGAGCCGCCCTCACGGGGAGAGTATAGTCGCACTTCGAACAGTTACGGCAGGTGATTTCTCACCCGTTAGTCCCCCTGTCCGCCCCCTGGCTGACGGCCGTGGCTAGTGTAATAAATTTAAGTTTAAAACTTGTTCCACTAGGAATAAATAAATAAACCCTGTAGTACTGCTGGTGGCAATAGACCATGTTGCCTGAGACAACAAGTAATGAAAAAATTTCCAATCCAGACAGTGGAAAAATTAGAACAAATCAATCAGGAGATTACGGAAACAAACAAAAAGCGTTACGTAAGTATTTATTTTATTTTTTTTTTTAATTTATTGACAGAACTATAATTACTCTTTATTTTGTATAGATCGATGCTATGAAGACCTTAATGATGCCTGGCGGAATATCCAAAAATTTAAAAAATATTTTGGCAAATACTGTTGTTTTGGCCCATAATGTTGATGGGGTACAAGGCAAAATTGCATTAAAAAGCCACATTTTTTTTATAGAGCCTTGCTTGGTAAATATGATTAAATACATTTTAATTGCACTTTGTTACAATCAACATCTTAATTTTATTTTCAGATGCAATCAACAATTTAAATGATGGTGGTCCAGCGGAGGACCAACTTCGCAAGGCCATGCAATTGCAAAAAAAGCGGCATTTTAAAAATACCAGCATAAGCAAACGTAAGGAGGAGGCCAAATTGGAATGATATTTTTAAAATTTGTTGAAAAATATAAGATTAAATAAATATATTAAATCTAGCATGTGTACTCTTTTCACTAACCCTTAGATGGGTAGCAATGTAGGTAATCTAGTCATGGGTACTCCTTTCACCAACCCTTACATGGGTACTCCTTTCACTAATCCTATCATGGGTACCAATGTAGGTACTCTAGACATGGGTACTCTTTTCACTAACCCTATCATGGGTACCAATGTAGGTACTCTAGACATGGGTACCCTTTTTAATAACCCTATCATGGGTAGCCTTTTCACCAACCTTATTGTAAACGATGTGGTGGCGATTGACCCTATATGCGGACATTTCATACAAAAGTGGAAATGATAAAACACATTGCTTAGGGTTAGTAAAGTAAGAAGAGGTAGTCTGTTTGTAAGTACTTATTTCACCACCTACGAACTAGTGCGCAGTTCTACTGGGAATAATTAAATGTCATTCAAAACATTTCATAAGGAACACAGCAGCCCAAAGCGCGGTACAACTGAAGGCAAGCCAGAGCTGGAAGAACTACCCCACCGGGCACTGTAAGATCCTGAACGAAATAAACGATCGGCTAACAGTAAACACCGATTACATGACAACCGAGATGCGGTTCGGCAATGCATATCCTACAAAATACCTAACAAGACAAGAGTGGAGAAGAGGGAGTGTAACCGAGTTAGATGAGGTATCACTCTACACCGAATGCTCAAAGATGAGCGACGGTGTAGGGGCTGGAATCTTTGCCGAAACCTGGGGGATAGAAGAGTCCTTTCACCTCCCAGGGTCAGCAACAGTGTTCCAGGCGGAGGTCCTTGGGATATTGAACTTTCATTGGGCCGAAATTTTGAGAATACCAAGGTAAATTTATACTCAGATAGCCAAGCGGCCATCAAATCTCTAGCAACAGCAAGGACTTCATCTACACTAGTCGCTGAGGAGACACTAAACAGACTCGCGGAACACAACAGGGTGCAGATAGCCTGGGTACCCGGGCACAATGACATTCCCGGCAACGAAAAAGCGGACGAACTGGCCAGAAAAGGGTCAGGCCGAAATTCACGACCACTTCAAAGTACTAGCCAGCAAGGAATGGTCGATGAAGGCGGAACACAGGAGATCGAAACTGTGCTGGCCTGAATACAATTAGAGACGGACTGCTGATCTCCAAGAGTAAAACGGACATCAGAAGGGTAACGGCAGCCATCACAGGCCACTGGCCAATAGGCACTCATGCCTGTAAGATGGGCCTATCCTATAACCCACACCGTGTCACTGCCCGGCTTTCAACCAGCTTAGAGCTCATCACTTCGGAGCCCACCAACTCGGGTCACTAGGGGAAGTGGGGAGGCAGTCAGTGAGTGCCATCCTGGCTCACCTGAATGACATTGGCTGGTACTGAAGGGAAGCGCAGACTACAACTAAAGGAGAGATGGTTCAAAACGAAGCTAAGCTCTAATTGAAGGTTACAAATAGTAACCTCACCACTTATACCTACCTACCATACCCACTGACAATGAATACGGTCTTAAATATTTCTTGTTCCTTTTTAATATTTCAATCATAATGTTTAGATCCTTTTTAATTTGGTTAAATTCTAAAAGGATTTTTTATTTTAGCGATCGGTAGGCTCCTAAATTACTGTTCTTGTCCTTCAACATCAGTTCATAAAATTCAGTAAAATTGTTTTTGATCTCCGGATATCGCCTTGTATATCGACATTGTGCCATACAAATGATCAAATTCACCACTCTCGGAGATGACTTAAAGATTTTAGCCTATTATTACCTTACTTATCACCAACACCAATAACACCAAAAGAAATTTAATTGTCAGAAAGCTAATTTTAAATGATCTTACATATATACCTTTTCTGTTTTCTTTTAGAAGAAATTTTTGATACTCCTGAAGCGATTTGGCCATCTTTTGATGGTACACATTTTATGTTCGCCATGTTCAATGATTCAAAAGTGGGTCTAATGTCGTATCCCTGGTTGTCTTCTGGAGCCATATATACGAGAATTGGAATATCTCCAGAAACTTTTTTTCCAGAAACGAAAAATGTTAGATATCCTACTCCAGGTGCCCCTAATCCAGAAGTACAGTTGTGGGCTGTTAACATAACCAATTTAGATGCAATTCAGAAATTTCAAATAAAGCCGCCGGTTTCACTTGATGGACAGTAAGCAGGCACATCCTCATAACATAAACGTTTATATATTAACGAACATTTATTCTTTATACAGGGACTATTACCTTATATCAGCAGGCTGGATATCTGATACTAATCGTCAAGTATCTGTGGTTTATATGGGAAGATCTCAAAATTATAGTGTTATCACAAAGTGTCTCAAAATGGAAAAATGGAATTGTTTAGAAGTAAGAAATGATCCAAACATCAAAACTAACACTGTAACTTCAGAACTGTTTATGTTTTAGATTCACTCAGAACGCGCACCTGAAGATGAATGGCTGGATATTTTTCCGCACCCAGTTTTTTCATCGGATGGAAACAGTTTTTTATTACTAGCTACTATTCAGGAATCCGGAAACTACCATTTTACACATATAAAGCATATAACTATTTCACAGCGCAGAACTTCGGTTCTTTCTCATGGACGATATGAGGTAAGTTATATATAAGTAAATTTGTAAATTTATTTCTATTTCACCAAGCCGTTACTGCGACAGCTACATATGTATAGGATTAAATTAAACGATTTTGATAAAATTAAAAAAGAAACATTACTAGTATTGAATACCATACTAAAATGTATACAAAACAAGAAACCTACAGTACCACTTGTCATCAATAGGCCTCTGTAATCAACGATTCATCGACAGCCGACGGCGACTTCTACCGAGCCGACGCTCTCTTTCAACCATCGTGTCAACTCCGACTCTCACGCGCTCTCATTAATCAGTAAAGCTACGTACTGACATAAGATACATTTTCTGAAAACAGCAAAACTCCATACAAAAAAAAAACGGAGCGAAAAAAAGAAGAATAACTTTCTGACTTTTCGCTTTCTCGGGTACTGACATAAAGATAAATGTAGCGAGCTAAAAATGTTGCTAACAAACCAAATGTTGCTAGCAGCAAAGACAAACAGCAGGGATTTTGCTTTCGAAATACATAAATTGATAAATTTTGAAAGCTAACTATGGACGGGAAGTGGAATGAAAAGACATTTTTTTTTAGTTGAAGATAAAGTGTGTTTAATAAAATCAGTTGAGGCGCAGCCTGTGATATGGGATTTAGCCAACAAAGGGCATTATAATGCTTTATTTAATAATAATCCCTGGACGCGGAGCTTCTGGTTATTTGCATGGTACATCAGCACTATTCCCATACCCACCTTTTCTTAAGATATTTTTCAACGAGACGCTCCAGCCCCTCCGGACAAAAGTTCGAGTGGGTTGGGGCTGGAGGGGGCTTAAAGATCTTACTCAGCTTGGATCTATATTTCTCCCAGTCAGTCCTCCGGGGGTTCCGGAATGGGTTGAGTTGAACCTATCGAAACCTAGCGTGCATTGGATGTACCTGTGGTCAGAATGATTGCTTCTCCAGCACTCTCCACGACTTAAGAGAGTCCTTCAGGGATTCAGAGAGAAGGGTGATGTCAAGTACCTCCCTTCGGTTTTTGGTAATAAAGCAGGGTTCCTTCCCAAAATTACCCACCAGTAGGTTAGATGCGAGGATAAAATCGTTGGTATCAGTACTGCCCCACTGATGGTGATGGGCATTTGCATCGCACCCGATGATGAAGTCTTGGCCCAGCCTTTTGCTGTCCTCGGTGACTTGCTTTAGGGTTTTGGGGGATGGGGTCTTGCTCCTGCCCCAGGTAGGCGGAGCATATCCGGAGGGATCCATGTGGTCCCACTAGACATGCTGTAACTTGCGAGTATGCAGGCTCGCGATTTACCTGTTGTAGGGGCTGCGTACAGCCTATAGCCGGCTGCCCTCAACCCTTGGATTCTGTCGCCACAGATCCAGGGCTCCTGGATGAGGACAGCGTCGGTGTCACCTTCTGCCATGTGGATTAGAAGGGCAGCGAAAGCTACTTTACTGTGGTGGAGGTTTATTTGCATGAACGTTAGGGACATTCTGCGTCTTAACCTCCGCCACAGTGATGTCGGTGTCTGAGGTCGGCTCGTCCAGTCCGTCCTCCTCCTCGGACATCCCGACGCCGCGCAAGCCCCTCGCTAGCTCGCTCTCCTCAGAGACGTACCCCTCCAGGATGTCCTCCTCGTCGGACAATCCTTCGGACGCCTCCTCGATGCGAGGTCCTCCTCTTTTTGGCCCGGCTTGGAGTCGGCCTTGTAGATGCGGACGGCCACTCTGTCGAAGCCGTACCTGAGTGCCCCCCCGTTTTCCTTCAGCGCCTCGACTGTCCCCTCATTGAGAGTCAGGACAACCTTGCGCCTCGGACCAACGACCTCCTCAACCTTGGCAACTCGCCAATCAAAGGATGGGAGGTCAGGGTTACTCAACTGCAGTAGCTTGAGAATTTTCTCAGGCTCCGCCGGCTTGTGCGAAAGCCATGCCTTGGCTCTTGGTTTGCTGGGGATCTGGTCCTAGTCAACCGCCGCGAGCTTCGCGCCTGGGAATACTTCTTCCAATCCCGCGATCGCTCTCTTATAGAAGGTGACCGACTCCGCGTCTTCGGACTCGATCACCTTCACTCCTCCTTGATGCCAGCCGGCATCCTCACAATGGGGCAGTGCACCGCCTGACGCCATAAGCTCCTCCACGAACCTGTTGTGCAGTTTCCAAACAATCCACCGCCACTGGTCCCATCGGGATATGTCCATCATTGGAGCCCTCATCTACCACTTCTATCAGGATCTTACCCTTGGTAACCTCAGCGAAGGACCGCTGAGGCTGCACTCTGGAAAGCTTCGGCTGCGGCGGTTGTACCTCCGCAGACCGCTAGCGTTTGGCGGCGCTCCTGCCCGCGTCAGTGCTGGCTTGCTGGGTATTGGAGGCAACCACCCTCCCCGCCTTCTCAGGCTGGAAGTCAGGCAGGATACCTTTCGCCCATTTTATGAGACCCGCTTGCTCCGGTATTTGGTCACACTGATTCCCGAGCGAAATATATAGCAGTTTCGCTCGGAACTTTTTGAAAGCCAATTTATCTTATGTCAGTACCTAGCTCCTCGATGTCTCTATGTCCTGGGACCCAGATGAGGTGGAGGTCGTAATGCTTCGCCAACTCGTGAAGAGATCTGCGGCAGCCTGACTATCAGAGAATATAAAAATGGGAGCTCTAAAAATGGTTGGGGGGAGCTGGGCCTGTTTGATGTGCCCAGGCAGGTGGCATTTTAGCCCGATAGCCTTGCGGCAGGTATATAATGCAATTGTAGTCTTTTTGGCTCTTTCGTCCGTGTTAAGGGACCAGTCGAGCTTCCTGTTCAGGAACCAATTCGGTCTTTGCTGGGTTTACTCCCAGACCAGACCTGGCAGTCCAATCCACCAGAAACCAGAGACTTTCGCTCATCCTGTCACAAAGGGTTTGCGGGAATTTTCCCGTGAACGCCAATGCTACATCGTCCGCTTAGAGGACTCCGCCCCCCAGTGTTGCCTCCACCGTTCTGCTGCGCAAGATCCAGTCAATAAGATCCCCAGCTAAGTCAACGCCGTCGGGATTAAGCCTGGAAGGAAGTTTTTGAAAGCTCTGAGACGAGCAAGCGGGGAAGTTAGCATCCAGCAGAACCACGAGATTTACCTCATTTGAGGTCGCCCAGCTGTCGTCAGGACGCACACTTGCAGTTGAGATACTTTTGTATTTTTTTGTATTTATTTATTTATTCCTGGTGCGACAAGTTTAGAACTTATTACGGAATTATAAATTTCTTAACCTAACATTATCATTCTCGTATTGTTACATATGATTAAAATTAACATGATTATATTATATTATTTATATTGTCGATTTTCTAACTTATGCTAAACATTATAAAGTCTGATATTTTGTGATTTCGATCTTAAATTGTTGCGCGCTTCCTATTATTTTTAAATGGTTTGGTAACCGATTCCAAAGCCTAACAGCATACACTAAAAAGTGATTATCTGAACTCGCTAGTCTATTTCTTATGTTTTTAATATTGTTTGTTCGTCTAGACGTTAAAAAATCAATCTTGCCATATAGGTAATGCGGTTCGTGCGTCATTATAATTTTGTGAAAGTGAATTAAAACCTTAAGTTTGATCCAGGACAGCATAGGCATACCTAAGATGGTGTTTGCGTGATTTGTGATGTGGTCGTATCTGCCGATGATATACACATATCTAGCAATGCTGTTGAACGTCGTTCTCAGAGTTACTAGGCTGGTGGCACTACAACTTCCAAACAACTCTACGCCATAGAAAAGAGTAGGAATTAAGATAGCTTTTGCAACAGATAGTCTAATTTCAGTTGGAATTATTGCCTGAGTGTGGTACAACTGCCTTAGGACGCTGTAAGTTCTGCCTGAGGCTTTATTAATGTGGTCATTCCAGGAAAGTGTGCTATTCAGTGAAAAACCTAGATTTTGCTGTCTTTACTACGTAATCTATATAATTATTGTCAATTTTGAGTCAAGGTAGTCCAGCGAAATTGTATGGTTTTTTGTATATTATGAGACACTTCGTTTTCAGGGGGTTAAGTAAGAGTCCGTTGGTTTTAGACCAGTTGTCTATCTTAAGTAGCTCGTCATTTGAAATATCAATACATTCAGACACGTTACATAGGGGACGACTTACATATATTTGGACGTCATCGGCATACATATGGACTTGACAGTTTGACAATACATTCGGAAGGTCATTTAAATATAATGAAAATAGCAGGGGCCCCAGAACATATCCCTATGGAGCTCCTCTTTTTAGAGACTGGAACGTTGATGTCGCATTCTTTGTAACTATTGCTTGGCTTCGCCCACTCAAGTATGAGGTCAAAAGATTATTTAATTGGACGTTGATGCACTACGATCAGTACATTCAAGTGGCCCATCTGACACCAAGCACGTGCCTGTTCGTGTTAGGTGTTAGTAGGCGCGACAAATGAAAGTATAGAAAAGGAATACGAGGAAGTGACTACTGGCGTGCTGCCAGACTGTTTGCCTGGATGCGTACTAAGTGGGTTAATATTAAGGTTTTTAGTTGGGGAAGGCTATCTACGTTTGATGTTATCATGTACAAATCATTATAATTTGCAAATAAGACTCTAAAGGGTTCATGCAATTCAAAAGACGTTCTACATTGACTCAAAACTAAAGGAATATAGGATCTAGTATTTCTACTCGGTACGTGAAAGTTAAGTTGACCCAGCAAGTCAGCACTTTCCACGTCACCGTGGATAAGATTAAAAATGAACGTAATGCCAAGCATGGTTCTACGGTTAGCTAAAGAAGGTAAGTTAATTAGGAGAAGTCTACTAGAGTACGAGGGTAACCTCTGGTTTGGATCCCAGTTCAAACCGCGTAAAGCGAAAAGCAGAAAGTTCTTCTGAACTGACTCAATGCGTGTACTGTGAACCCCATACTGAGGGCTCCAGACGCAAGCTCCATAATCTAAGATAGGACGAACTAACGAAATATATAAGGATTTTGTAACATAGGGGTCATTGAATTCTTTCGACCACCGTTTAATGAAACCAAGCACACCTCTGGCTTTATTCACCATGCACGAAATATGATCGATAAAGTCAAGTTTAGGGTCCAGCCGGACACCCAAATCATCGACTATATTAATTCTTTCCAAAGAGCAGCAGTTAAGCGTGTAAGTCGCGAGCTTGGGAGCGACACGAGAGAAAATCATTAGCTTGCATTTAGAGCCGTTTAGGTTCAATAAGTTTATACGGCACCATGTTTGGAAGTTATTGAGATCTGTTTGTAAATCAGACTGGCAGGAAGCGTCCTTATATTGCACGCAAAGTTTGACGTCGTCCGCGTACATAAGTACTCTGGAGTTAGTCAGAACTTTCGGCAGGTCGTTGATAAATAATGTAAACACCAGGGGACCCAAATGGCTCCCTTGCGGGACGCCAGAAGTAACCCTGAGAACATTAGATAAAGAATTTTTAAAGAGGACCTTTTACGTTCTGCCACTCAGATAACTTGAGATCCAACTGAGAAGAACAACCGGAAATCCCATTAGATCGAGTTTCCGAACAAGAAGAGAATGGTTGCCAGAATCAAATGCTTTACTGAAATCAGTATAGATTACGTCTGTCTGAAAGCCCTTATGGAAGCCCCTAACTAAGAAGGAAGTGAACTCTAAAAGATTGGTTGTCGTTGATATACGCTTTAAAAATCCATGCTGACACGGAGAAAAAATTGATCTACACAGGTGCTGCAAATGTGGAGTGATGATTTTCTCGAAAAGTTTTGGAATGGCCGACAACTTAGAGATTCCTCTATAGTTGCTGGCAACCGATTTGCTACCTTTTTTGTGGAGAGGAATAACAAATGATTCCTTCCAAATAAGGGGAAAGTGGAAGGTTTCTAGGGACAAGGTAAACAATTTTAGAAGCGGATTGCACAGGGCGTCGGCACAATACCTAAGCACACAGCCAGGTATATCGTCGGGACCTGGCGAATAAATGGGCTTAAAGCGATGAAGATCTGAAAGAATAGTGCTTTCGTCTAAAGTAGGACTGAAAATAAAGCTCGATTTGGGCATGATGTAGGAATAAGTCTGATTACAGTCAGTTGAAGTTGAGTAAGTGGTTTGAAAAAACTGCGCAAACAGATCAGCAATAGCCCGATCATTTTTTACGGTTGTATTTTCAAACGAAAGCGAGGAAGGATGCGTAATTGGCTTACGGTTAGTGTTAGGTTAGGTTAGGTTAGGGCGGTGATGGCCGGCTCAGAGAGCCGGACCATCCACTTGAGCCTGAGGAGGCTCCTTGTGATGCCGCAAAGGCTTAGGTCCCCGTCCTATGCAGGTACTCATGGGCCGATGACCAGTACTACGTAAGAGAGGACCAACCCGATCCTTGGATGAATCGGATTATCTGCCTCGGTGATGTCTCGCATAGCTCTGCGAGATCCGCAAGGGTGGGGAAGCCCAGGTACTGCAGTCTACGTCTGCTTAGGGCCGGACAGTGGCAGAGGAGGTGGAGGACGGTCTCCTCTTCCTCCTCATCCCTACAGCTTCTACAGAAGTCATTATGGTGCACCGACAGCCTGGACGCATGCGTTCCAAGCAGCCAGTGACCAGTAAGAGCCCTGACGGCCAGGGCGCAGCTTTCCCTGCTTAGTGATAATAGCTCCTTTGAGCGCTTCGCTGAACGGCGTGGCCAGATCATTCTAGAGTGGCGGCAGGTGATGAGGTTTTCCCATTTCCTGTCCGCGAGGAGGTGGAAGTACTCCCTACAGAGTAGTCTGCGAGTGGCCAAGGGCATGTCAACTGACTCCCTCTCCGGCTGAAGAGGGGAGGTTGTACCCTGCCGGGCCAGCTCATCGGCAGCGCAGTTGCCCTCGATGTCCCTATGTCCTGGGACCCAGATGAGGTGGAGGTCGTACTGCTCCGCCATCTCGTGAAGAGATCTGCGGCAGTCGTTAATGGTCTTCGAGTTGGAAGAAATAGATTCGAGTGACTTCAGGGCGGCCTGACTATCAGAGAAAATGCATAAGGGAGCTCTGCCCCTAGTTGGGGGGAGCTGATCAAGGGCTTCTTTGATGGCGTAAACCTCCGCCTGAAAGACGCTGCAGTGGTCGGGTAGCCTAAACGAGACGTTTAATCCCAGGTGTTCAGAGTATATACCTCCTCCCACCCGGCCGTCCAGTTTTGAGCCATCCGTGTAGATGTGAAGGGACCCTAGGGGTCCAGGGGGTCCTAGGTTCCATTCCGTTCTATCGGGGATGTGAACCTGGAAGGGTGTGATGGGGTGTTCAGTGGGGACACAGTAATCAGTGTTTCCCTCAGTAAGGTGTGGAGCAGAGCCGAGGTTCGTGTGTCCGAAACTCAGTCTTCTCCACAGACCCGCGCCCTTCAGCCTTAATGCCGAGAGTGACGCGGTCATCTCTCCCATTAGTTCAATTGGGAGTATGTCCAGGAGAACGTCCAAGGCGTCTCCCGGAGTTGTGCGCAGGCTGCCTGTCATACAGATCTCAGCCATGCGCTGAACTTTTCTCAACTTGCCCAGGCAGGTAGACCGCTTTATAGCCGGCCACCAGATTGCCACTCCGTAGAGGAGTATCGGGCGAATGATAGCCGTGTACAGCCAGTGGACTATTTTTGGGGTCATTCCCCATTTTAGCCCGATAGCCATGCGGCAGGTGTAGAGCGCGATTGTGGCCTTTTTGGCCCCCCTCGTCCGTGTTAAGGGACCAATCGAGCTTCCTGTCCAGGATAAGACCTAGATACTTGGCCTGATTTTTAAGGGTGAGAGGTACCCCGCAGAGTTTAGGGGGTATCATTTTGGGGATTTTGTATTTCCTGGTAAAAAGGACTAGTTCAGTCTTCGCTGGGTTTACCCCCAGACCAGACCTTGCGGTCCAGTCCGTCAGAAACCGAAGACTTTCGCTCATCCTGTCACAGAGTGTCTGCGGGAATTTTCCCGTAAACGCCAAGGCGACATCATCCGCGTAGGCCACGACACGACAGCCGCCTTCTTCTATGCCCTGAAGCAGTTCATTGACCGCCACATTCCATAGGAGAGGGAGAGGACTCCGCCCTGAGGTGTGCCTCTGTTGACTTGTCTGGAGATGGTTGACCCCCCAGTGTTGCCTCCACCGTTCTGCTGCGCAAGATCCGGTCAATGAGACCCACCGAGTGTTGATCAATCCCCAGCCTAGTCAGTGCTGATGTGATTGAGCCTGGAAGGATGTTGTTGAAAGCGCCCTCTATATCCAAGAAGGCGACGAGTGTGAACTCCTTTTCGTGGAGCGATTTTTCTATGATGGTGGTAAGCGAATGGAGTGCTGTCTCTGTCGACCTGCCCCTCCTGTACGCGTGTTGAGATCCTGATACGGATGATTGGGGAATATTAGTTCTAAGATGCAGACTGATGAGTCTCTCCAGCGTCTTGAGTAGAAACGAGGAAAGGCTTATCGGCCTATAATCCTTAGGCGAGCAATGCGATGGCTTGCCTGCCTTGGGGATGAAAACAACTTTTGAGCGGAGCCAACCGCTCGGGATGACCCCTGTATCGAGGATGATCGAGAAGATCAGACGAAGCCAGGGAGTGGATAGCTCGGCTGCATAGCTGAGCTGTGCAGGTATGATGCCGTCCACCCCAGGGGATTTAAAAGGGCTAAAACTGTTTATTGCCCATTTGATGTTCCTATCATTAAGAAGGTAGTCCATTTCGGACGGACCCCGCCGTGTCGGGGGGTTAGGCGGACTGCTCTGAGACGAGCTAGCAGGAAAGTGAGCATCCAGGAGAACTCCGAGAGTTTCCACACTAGAGGTCGTCCAGCTGTCATCAGGACGCTTGACAAAGCCCGGGTTGGTGGGCGTCGTCGATAGGACCTTCCGCAGCCTAGACGCCTCTGAGTAGTCCTGGATTCCTGAGCAAAAGTCGGACCAGGCCCTTCTTTTGGCCTTTCTTAATTCCCTGTTATATAGGGCCAAATTAGTTTTGTATGAGCGCCACGATGCGTCCGTATTGTCGCTCTTGGCTTGGTTGAAGGACTGCCTCGTGGTCTTCTTGAGGCTACCTAATTCTTTGCACCACCACGGTGGCTTCTTCCCAGTCTTCCCCCCGTTCCTACTACGGGGACAGGACCTATCCAGAGCCGTGCTACAAGCATCGGTAAAGGTTTTAACAAGGCACTCCAACCCCTCTGGACTGTAGTCCAGGTTGGTTGGGGTTGGAGGGGGTTTTAGGATCTTATTCAACTGGGATCTATATTTCACCCAGTCAGTCCTTCGGGGGTTCCGAAAGGTGACCGGGTTGAATCTATCGAAGCCCAGCGTGAATTGGATGTACCTGTGGTCGGAGAAGGAGTGTTTCTCCAGCACCCTCCACGACTTTAGAGTATCATTTAGAGATTCAGAGAGAAGGGTGATATCTAGTACCTCCCTGCGGTTTTTGATGATGAAGGTGGGCTCGTTCCCCGAGTTTCCCACCAGTAAATTGGATGCAAGGATAAAATCAAAAAGAGACTCACCCCTGTCGTTGGTGTCAGTGCTGCCCCACTGGTGGTGATGGGCATTGGCGTCGCACCCGATGATCAAGTCCACGCCCAGCTTTTTGCTGTCCTCGGTGACTTGCCTCAGGGTTGGGGGGATGGGGTCCTGATCGTGCCCCAGGTATGCGGAGCATATCCGGAGGGATCCATTTGGTCCCTCTAGACATGCTGTTAGGAAGTCTTCATTGCTGAAAATAGGAAGCATAAAAAGGGTTAAGTCCTTCTTAGCGAGTATGCAGGCTCGCGTTTTACCTGTTGTAGTGGCCGCGTACAGCCTATAGCCAGCTGCCCTCAGCCCCAGGATTCTGTCGCCACAGATCCAGGGCTCCTGTATGAGGACAGCGTCGGTGCCACCTTCCACCAGGTGGTCGATTAGAGCAGCGGAAGCTGCCTTACTGTGGTGGAGGTTTATCTGCAGGAATGTCAGAGACATTCTGCTTCTTGACCTCCACCACAGTAATGTCGGCGTCCGAGGTCGGCTCGTCCAGCCCGTCCTCCTCCTCGGACATCCCAACTTCGCGAAGGCCCCTCGCCAGTTCGCTTCCATCGGAGACGTAGCCCTCCAGAATGTCCTCTTCATCGGACAATCCTGGCGCCTCCTCGATATGAGGCTCCTCTATATCGAGGTCCTCCTCCTTCTGGCCCGCCTTGGCGTCGGCCTTGTATACGCGGACGGCCACGCTGTCGAAGCCGTACCGGAGAAGCCCCCCGTTATTCCTCAGCACCTCGACTGTCCCCTCGTTTAGAGTCAGGACAACCTGGCGCCTCGGACCAACGGCCTCCTCGACCTTGGCGACTCGCCAATCAGAGGAGGGGATGTCGGGGTTACTCAGCTGCAAGAGCTTGAGTATTTTCTCCGGCTCTGCCGGCTTGTGGGACAGCCACGCCCTGGCTCTCGGTTTGCTGGGGATCTTGTCCCAGTCTACGACGACGAGCTTCGCACCGGGGTATACCTCACCCAGTCCTGCGATCGCCCGCTTGTAGAAGGTGACGGAGGCCGTGTCCTCGCACGCGATCACCTTCACGCCACCCTGGTGCCATCCGGCATCTTCGCACCGAGGCAGTGCACCACCCGACTCCAACAGCTCCTCCACGAACCTGTTGTGCAGCTCGCCAACGATCCAGCGCCATTGGTCCCTCGGGATCTGTCCGTCACTGGAGCCCTCATCCACCACTCCAATCAGGATCTTGCCCTTGGTCACCTCGGCGAAGGACCGCTGGGGCTGCACCTTGGTCCGCTTCGGCTGCGGTGGTTGCACCTCCGATGAGCGCTGGCGTTTGGCAGCGCTTTTGCCCGCGTTCGCGCTAGTTGGGTGGGAGCTGGGAGCTACTGCCCTTCCCGCCTTCTCAGGCTTGAAGTCTGGCAGGACATCTCTCGCCCACTTTATGAGACCCGCCTGTTCTGGGTCCGCCTCCATGGCTGGATTGGCTCTCGCGAGGATAAAGGCCGCCCTTCTACGCTCATGATAGAGCGGCCTTTTCCTCTGCTGTTGCTGGGCCGTGCTTCCCGGATTGGGGTTGCCTCCGGAGCCGCCCGCGGTGACGTCGAGGGACTTGCCCCCGATCACGCCGCTCGGCGGGCCCATCGGTTCGCCCTTTCCGTTGGCTCCGTCCCCCGGATGAAGGCGCTCTGAAGAGCTCTCCTCCTCCTTTTTGATACACACTCGACCGCAAGGCGTATTCGAGGTGTTTTACGGTTAGTGTTAACAAAATTATAAAACTGTTTTGGGTCCTGAGAGATCTGGACCCTACAACGAGTCAAATAATTTTTGTAACACTGCGCGTTCAACACGGAAAATCTTGACCGAACAGATAAATAAAGGGATAGGGCAGAGTTAGAACCGGTACATTTATATTTAGCATACAGCCTAGATTTTTTGTTTTTAAGATGACTCAACTCTTTAGTAAACCAAGGAGGCTTATTCGATGTTGATGGATAGTATAACGGAACACATTCATTAAAAAAGGAATTTATGGTACTGTAAAAAATATCCACGGCTGCTGACATGTCAGTGCACATGTATAAATCGGACCAATTAAAATCTAAAATAAAGTTATTCAGCCGTTCGAAGTCCGTTTTGCGAAAACAAAGGACTTTCTTGGCTGGACAGTCAGATATGTTCTGTAAGTCAGTCCCAATGTCGAGAGTCACGTCGAAAGTCGGATGATAGGGATCTTCGGGAAGCGTCAACGGCGCCACCCTGGCTAAACTGACTCTTGCCGGATCTGAGACAAAACAGAGATCAAGCAAGCGCTCTAGGGAATTTCGTACATGGTTGACTTGAGACAGCGAAATGTCGAGCAAGCCAGCAATAAAATCATGCTGTGTGGAGGTGAAAAGTACATTAGAGGAAGTATTTGAGGACCAAATAGCCCCTGGGATATTAAAATCACCAAGAACTACTAAATGATCCTTATTAGAAAGTCGGTTGAAAACCGTTTGGATAGCGGAAAGATGGTTCCAATAAATAGGAAGTTCGGACAAAGGAGGAATGTAAGAACAGGTAATGAAAATAGAGCTACCATTGATGGTTAGCTTCACACAGAGGAATTCAACATCAAACTCCTCGAAAGTTATTAATTCCGACGCGAGAGTGGAGTCAACTGCTATGAGGACACCACCCCCACGTCTGATAGGCCGATCCAGCCGATATATTGTGAACACAGCTGGGAAAATTTCGGAGCTCAGAATCTCCAGCTTGAACCAGGTTTCTGTGAACACAATAACCTGGGATGCAAACGAGAGACTATCAGAATACAATTTGGGAAGCTTACTACGTAGGCCTCTTGCATTCTGATAGGAGATAGAGAGGGAATTGATTAGTTTTTTGGAGCGGATGTCGTAGAGGGCGCAGTGGTCTGGTCGGGCCTGGGAAGACTTATTCCTACGGGCCGCCGTTTCTTTTTCTTAGCTTCAAACTCCTTGACGACAATATACTCTGGCCAGAAATTGGTAGAGCATATTGTTTCAAAGAGTTCATTTGGGACATTTATTTTAAAAGATGAAATATTCCTAGCATAAGAAAATTTGAATTTTTCCACCTTTATTTGTATTTTTTCAGCTCTAGTTTTGCCTTGGATAAAGGCAAAAACATCTTCCGATGTCTGAGCAGGGGAGAACCGCGAAACAAATATCTGTTTCGTAGGTGGTATTACTACAAGGGCTTTCGGCGCTGCAGACTGATTGTCTGCATTGCCGATATCGGCCGGTAGTCCGGGCTTGATACCCTGAGCAGGTAAATTAACCTGGCTTTGAGGGGTCAGTATTTGAGACCCCCCAGGGGACAAAACGGAAATTATCGGGGGAGCGGTCCCTCCCGCAACACATTCGGATGCCGAATCTTTTTTGCCACTTGATCTCAGAACTCTTTGACTGAATTCTGAGGTCGAGGGCTGTGTTGAGAGAGGCTGCTGTTGGGAGTCCGCCGCTGGTTGTTGAGATCCGCCTATATGCTGCAGACCAGTTGCGGTTTTTTTGCGCCTAAAAGACTCATTTAATAGTTTAAGGCTATTAAATTGAGTGTCCAGCGCCAAGAGCATATCATGAGTTTTACGAAAACTCGATAATATGTCTTTAAAACCGCCCTTGGTCTGCCGCATAAAAGACATCATTTCTCTTTCAACCTCGCGACAGGCCTCGCAGCAGTAACGCAGACCGATGTTTCTTCTTACATCGTCCACCGTCCGAGCAACAACACCAATGCACTTGGCATGCACAATGTTGTCACACAGCCAGCAGCCGACTGTAAGATCGTTTGAATTAATTGCCTTTTTACAGGTCTTAGCGAAACAGACGATAGCAGACAATATAGGGACTTACCACTGTACCTTTACGTAGGAAGAGATAAGAAAAGTGCAGCAGCACCGAGAGAGCGGGAGAATGAGAGGGCGGGTAAACGGGTGAGCGTGGGAGCGAGCTTAACGTTTAGCTGTCGCGACGGCGCAAACTAAACGGAGAAGGCACAAAGAGGAATGCAAAAAATGCAAAGCAAACACCGGCCGCACAAACTAAATTGTGAAAATAATAACAATTAAATACACAAAACAGAACAGCTGCATGCACACGAAGTGAACGGGAACTTTATTAATCACAAAGTAGAAGATTTAAATAAAACCCCGGTTGTTTTAATGCAAAAATTAACACAAAACGAGAGCGCAAGAAAAAAACACGTCCGTTCACTTGGAAGAGAGAAACAGTGATGAGATTAAGGGCAGATGACTAAAAAATATACATATTTTGTAGTTTTGAGGAGAGAATCTCGTGGTTTACAGAGTCAAAAGCCTTGCTAAAGTCTAAAAGGGTCAGAAAAGTTATATTATTTTGGTCAATCTGCACACGAATGTCATCTGTAATTTTAATTACTGCAGTAGTGCAGCTTCTGTTTTTTCCGAAAGCCGGATTGGCAGCAGTTTAATAGAGAGTTTCTTTTTACGAAGATATTTATTTGCTCGGCCATTAGTTGCTCAAAAACCTTTGAAAGGAAAGGGAGAATGGATATGGGTCGGTAGTTCGAACAAGATTTGGGCATAGGTATTTTTTTTGCTTTTTTCCAGGCCAAAGGGAAAATAGATGTCGTGAAGACCGTGTTTTTTATATGAGTTTAGGCTGGTAGAAGTTGCGATAGAAGTATCTTGACGAACTTTAGGCAGATATTATCTAAACCCATAGCATTTGACTTAATTTTAAGTACAGATTGGAGGACGTCACAAACACTAACACATGCAAAGCTAAAATTAGTATCACAGTTTGTTGGGGAGTAGTTCAGGTATGTATTTTCTGTCGCTTCAGGTAATTCAATATTGGCAAATTTGTCATCAATGTTGGCATTAATTTCCTCCGTCTGTTTTTGCTTCCCTATCCCTAAGCTACGTAGCTCATGCCATCTGTGTTTGCTATTTAAGGCATTGCTGAACTTTTCTTTATAGTAAGTAGATTTGGCATGGTTTATCTTTTGCATAACACTTTTACTCAAAGTTGTATACTCGTCTTTAAGGGTAGTAGTCTTGTACCTAACCCATTTACGGTAAGCGACGTTGCGTTTTTTAATAGCTTTTGCTCTCACGGTGCCGCGCATAGGCCAATATGGCCCTTAGCTATCCGAATACTTCTATATGGACCAGAGAGTGTTTTCGAAATCGTTTAGAATCGAAGTGTTTTTCGCGTAGGCAAGTAGTTCGCCTGGCTTCTTCCAGCTTGACTGCGTGTGCCGCAACTAGGCAGTGACCTGTGAGAATTCACTCTAACAGTCTGCAATCTTTCCTTGGAAGATGCAGCACGTAGTGACTGAGTTTTGCGTTGCGCTCTTTGCACATGATTTTTGATGTTTGCAGGTTGTGGAATTTCTCCTCCACCTGCAGTTAGTTCGTGTGTCGTTCGTTCGTGTGGAGCGTTCTTAGGGAAACAGGAACGTTTTCTATTCTTTCATTCGGCAGTCCGACACCTTCCTTTGCAAGTTCGTCGGCCGTCTCGTTACCATCGATGCCCTGGTGGCTGGGAACTCAGTAGATCCGCACTGACGTAGTCGTGCTTAGGATATCTAGTGCCTCCCTGCTTCCCAGGACATTTTGGGAACTGACCGCTGACGATTGCATGGATCTTATCGCCGCTTGACTGTCTATGAACAAGTTGACCACTACATGGGCGGTCTATGCTCTGCGCAAGCTCTGCCGATTCTGCACGTTCTGGTTATCATGTAGTCAGATATACTGCTCATATCTCGACCAATTGAACTATGCCCGAGTCCTTGTAGAGACATATTCCCTGATGCAGCTAGGCGTTGTGTCGCCTTTTCTGCAGTCAGTTGCGCGTGGATATCAAGGGGATCGATACCGATTATGGTTTCCATACAACAGAGTCAGACGCACCACCGATATATAGACCCAGTGTATAAGAGCGGGTGAAAGGCCCCATGTGCTGTTAAGCATCTTTTTGAATGCATATAGCGCTATGGTGGCCTTCTTTAACCTCTCTACATTGGGCTGTCAAGTATGCCTTGCGGCGTTGCCCCAATCGTATTGTACTCCCCTACAAGTGCGAGGTCCTGGTGCTTGTTGGCATCGGATATCTCAGTGCATTCTTGGAAGTGAGCATGCATTAGTGCTGTTAGGGCCTCCTCGCTGCCCTCAGTCTACTATGGGTCGTCGCCAGTTTCCTTGACTCCAAAACACTAAAATCTGAGAGGAAGTTTTATTGCCGTGGCTTAGGGTGAAAGTGATCCTCGGGCTTGCGCGCCTCTGTCTCCCTCGGCTTGAACTCCAAAAAATTAAATGATTCGTTATCAGAATGTTCGCAGCTTACTAGGTAAACTTAGTAAATTGCACGTCAATAGTGTCTCCTTTGATGCCAATGTCATTACCTTTACTGACACGTGGCTCAACTTCTCTGTCTCTGAAACTATGTCGTTTATAGACGTGATCGCCTAATGCGTATCGGCGGCGGTATTCTTATCGCAGTTAAGTCCGATGGTGTTTCAAACATTGTTCCTATAACTGACACGGATTGTAATTTATAGTTTGTTGCAGTTCGTATTCATGTTCATGATTATTTGGTTTATGTTCTGTGCCATCACCTGACTCGATTTTTCTTGTTCCCACTGCACCTAAAGATCTTATTCACGGCCTTATGGGATAATTAAATTTTGTTAGGAACTTTGGATATACAGTCTTAGACTTCATTTTTGCATCGGAGTTTGCCAATGCTTACTTCTCTAGAATTGACCCTCTCTCCACCCCTGAAGACGCTTATCATCCCACATTGGAGACAAATCTAGAAGCTCTAACTCCATTACTGCCTTGTCCCTCATCTGAGTCAGCAACTTTTCGTTGCTTCCGCAAAGCTAATTCCACTGACATGAGCTCTTATTTATCTCCAGCCGATTGGACTTTTCTTGACTCCACTGACATTCCCTTACTCATGGTTCAGCGCTTCTATGACACACAGTACTCTGGTTTTGACATGTTTGTTCCATCGTTTCCCTCCTCTGACGTTTCTTATTAGGGTCCCTGGTTTTCTCGTCGACTATTTAAAAAATTCAGAAAAACCTGGCTGCAAGTTGATCGCGCTAGATATTTAATATCCCGCTCTGACTTTCTGACTCACAACTCTGAATGCTCCAAAAACCACCTTAATCGATGTAGACATGAGTTTCAGGTGGTATTATTTTACCAACAATCAGCGAGGACGATGTTTTTCAGCATCTTAAAACACTAAAGCTTTCCATCTCTTATGGTCCTGATCTTGTACCTAGCTGTGTTTTGAGAAATTGTGCTAGTGTATTATTTAGTTCTTTGTCTAAATTGTTTAAAATATCCCTCCAGTTTTCATAATTCTCCTTCACAAAAAGGGTTGAAAATCTAACATCGAACATAAATTCAGAGGGATATCAAAACTTGTTGCGATTCATAAGCTACTCGAACTCCTAATTACTGCTCAACTTCAGCACCACTGCAATAATTCAGCACCACAGCACCACACTCAATAATGACCCCCTCACAGCATGGCTTTATGAAACACAGATCAACTTCGACAAACCTTCTCGAGTTGTGTGCTGCCATTAGAAACACGTTTGTTTTTAAATTCCTCACACTTAGGTTTCCCTGTTTTGTTGACCAATTGGATCGCCACCTACTTATGTAACCGAAATCAAAGAGTAGCCTTCTAACAGTGTGCACGTAACTTCGGGTGTTCCACAAGGGAGTTACCTAAGGCCACTTCTGTTTGTCATTTTTATTAACGACTTGCCTACTCTGGTTCTTAATTCCCACGTGACGATGTAAAACTTTGTTTGCCACTGACCTACAGACGAGGAACATGTAATATCCTATGCAAGCAGGAAACTGAGCCAGGTAGAACGAAACTACAGTGCTACAGAAAAGGAATGCTTGGCAATATATTGGGGGATAAACAAGTATAAAATGTATTTGGAAGATTACCGGTTCGTGGTGGTAACAGACCACTTGGCACTGAAGTGGTTAAATTCGATAGAGAGCCCCTTAGGGAGGGTGGCAAGATGGGCGTCAAGAATTCAGCCGTTCCAATTCGAGGTGCAATACCGAAAAGGAAAGATAACGCGGTTGCCGACGCGTTATCCAGGACACCCAATATCCAGTTGAAAACATTCAGTACGAAGAATTAGTGGGAATAGAAGTATTTGGAAATAGAAGCTGCAAAAGACAACGAGGAGTTCCGGATAGAGGATGGTAAAGGTAAATGAGAACCGAAGAGATCAACAACCTTGGAAGTTGTGTGTGAATGAGGATGAAGTGCAGCGAGTATTGACAGAAAATCACAGCACGGCGGAGGCGGGTCACTTAGGAATATTCAAAACACTGAAACGAGTGAGAGCCAGATACTTCTGGCCACGAATGACAGGGGACGTAAAAATGTTCGTGAAAAGGTGCGAGTGTTGTCAGAAGTACGAGGTATCGCAACGGAAAGCCGCCGGGAAAATGCTAACAAGAATTGCGGAGCGCCCTTCGAAACCCTGTGCGTAGACTTTGTGGGACCTCTACCGCGGACCAAACACGAAAACACTACGTTGGTGGTCATCGTGGACAAATTCTCCAAGTGGGTCGAGTTAGCAGTAATTATATCGAGGATTGGAGCTCCAAAGATTTTGATCTCGGACAACGGAGTGCAGTTCACGGGCCGTAAAACTAAAACGGCCATGCAGCAGTGGGGCATTCAGCAACAATTCACGGCGCCGTACACGCCCCAGGAGAATCCCACAGAACGAATAAACGAGACGGTGAAAACAATGATTGCGCAGTTTGCAGGAGAGGAGCAGTGCTGGCGTACAACAGCAGTACTTAGGAGTCAACGAAGTACAGTCCAGCGCAGCTCATTTTCGGCAGGGAGCTTAGACTACCGAATGCATTGTTTGATACAGTAACGCAGGGTTCGGCACTAAAGGCGGAAACCGTAGAAGCAAGGTGGAAAAGACTGGGAAAAATACGCAAGGAGGCAACAGTACACACACAACAGGACGCCGCGGAGCAGCAAAAACACCATTATAATTTGCGAAGACGGGAGTGGAAACTGGACGTCGGGGACCTGATCTAGTGCAAGACGCATTTCCTATCAAAAGCGGCGGATACGTTACTTCGCCAGACTGCGACATTCTGGACATCAACACGGGGGACCAAAGCAGCTGGGGCGACAAGTCCACTAAGATTAGCTAGCCGAAAAGGACTAACAGCCAAGGATCAGCATTAAGGAGTTCACCAAAGCCATAGGAGAATAGTAGTCTTTGCGTAATACTTCCTATTCTCCAGCTCGGATCACCGATCCGCGTGTTTCATTTGTAGTAGACCTGACCGGCCTCTCAAACTCTTCTCTCAAACTCTTCTCATTTGTAGTAGACCTGATCGGCCTCTCAAACTCTTCTAACTTATAGTAGACCTGAACACCCACAAGCGCCACCAACAGGATCAACACCACGCGCACACGCAACCCCACGCCCAAACTCTGGGATTCTGCAGTACCACTCGGCTAGCCCATGTGGCAGTCCAGCAATGAGGCAAGTTACGTCGCCAGAGCGCGACATTCTGGACATCCACACGGGGGACCAAACAACTGTCATGCCTCGTAGATTACGGAAACATAAGAAAATAAAAGGAATAAGGAAATAAACTGAAGTCTGGAACAAAGAAAAGGAGGAAAAGAAACACACACACAACACTTATACCTACCTCGGGCCTCCTATAAAAAGACATAAAACACGGAAAGGGTCACAAATGTCGAGACAAATGGGACAAAAGTGACGAGAAGGTCCGACGATCCATAATAGTGGAAAGGCTTAGAAAACGCAGCCTGTCGATGTAAGACTGGAGGCGGCGAAGTGGGTCCCAGTGTAAACCCCGAAGAGCGAACAAATGGAATTGTTTCTGAACCGATTCAATAAGGTCTTAAATTTAAATAAGTGTTGTGTGTGTGTTTCTTTTCCTCCTTTTCTTTGTTCCAGACTTCAGTTTATTTCCTTATTCCTTTTATTTTCTTATGTTTCCGTAATCTACGAGGCATGACAGTTGTTTGGTCCCCCGTGTGGATGTCCAGAATGTCGCGCTCTGGCGACGTAACTTGCCTCATTGCTGGACTGCCACATGGGCTAGCCGAGTGGTACTGCAGAATCCCAGAGTTTGGGCGTGGGGTTGCGTGTGCGCGTGGTGTTGATCCTGTTGGTGGCGCTTGTGGGTGTTCAGGTCTACTATAAGTTAGAAGAGTTTGAGAGGCCGATCAGGTCTACTACAAATGAGAAGAGTTTGAGAGAAGAGTTTGAGAGGCCGGTCAGGTCTACTACAAATGAAACACCCGGATCGGTGATCCGAGCTGGAGAATGGGAAGTATTACGCAAAGACTACTATTCTCCTATGGCTTTGGTGAACTCCTTAATGCTGATCCTTGGCTGTTAGTCCTTTTCGGCTAGCTAATCTTAGTGGACTTGTCGCCCCAGCTGCTTTGGTCCCCCGTGTTGATGTCCAGAATGTCGCAGTCTGGCGAAGTAACGTATCCGCCGCTTTTGATAGGAAATGCGTCTTGCACTAGATCAGGTCCCCGACGTCCAGTTTCCACTCCCGTCTTCGCAAATTATAATGGTGTTTTTGCTGCTCCGCGGCGTCCTGTTGTGTGTGTACTGTTGCCTCCTTGCGTATTTTTCCCAGTCTTTTCCACCTTGCTTCTACGGTTTCCGCCTTTAGTGCCGAACCCTGCGTTACTGTATCAAACAATGCATTCGGTAGTCTAAGCTCCCTGCCGAAAATGAGCTGCGCTGGACTGTACTTCGTTGACTCCTAAGTACTGCTGTTGTACGCCAGCACTGCTCCTCTCCTGCAAACTGCGCAATCATTGTTTTCACCGTCTCGTTTATTCGTTCTGTGGGATTCTCCTGGGGCGTGTACGGCGCCGTGAATTGTTGCTGAATGCCCCACTGCTGCATGGCCGTTTTAGTTTTACGGCCCGTGAACTGCACTCCGTTGTCCGAGATCAAAATCTTTGGAGCTCCAATCCTCGATATAATTACTGCTAACTCGACCCACTTGGAGAATTTGTCCACGATGACCACCAACGTAGTGTTTTCGTGTTTGGTCCGCGGTAGAGGTCCCACAAAGTCTACGCACAGGGTTTCGAAGGGCGCTCCGCAATTCTTGTTAGCATTTTCCCGGCGGCTTTCCGTTGCGATACCTCGTACTTCTGACAACACTCGCACCTTTTCACGAACATTTTTACGTCCCCTGTCATTCGTGGCCAGAAGTATCTGGCTCTCACTCGTTTCAGTGTTTTGAATATTCCTAAGTGGCCCGCCTCCGCCGTGCTGTGATTTTCTGTCAATACTCGCTGCACTTCATCCTCATTCACACACAACTTCCAAGGTTGTTGATCTCTTCGGTTCTCATTTACCTTTACCATCCTCTATCCGGAACTCCTCGTTGTCTTTTGCAGCTTCTATTTCCAAATACTTCTATTCCCACTAATTCTTCGTACTGAATGTTTTCAACTGGATATTGGGTGTCCTGGATAACGCGTCGGCAACCGCGTTATCTTTCCTTTTCGGTATTGCACCTCGAATTGGAACGGCTGAATTCTTGACGCCCATCTTGCCACCCTCCCTAAGGGGCTCTCTATCGAATTTAACCACTTCAGTGCCAAGTGGTCTGTTACCACCACGAACCGGTAATCTTCCAAATACATTTTATACTTGTTTATCCCCCAATATATTGCCAAGCATTCCTTTTCTGTAGCACTGTAGTTTCGTTCTACCTGGCTCAGTTTCCTGCTTGCATAGGATATTACATGTTCCTCGTCTGTAGGTCAGTGGCAAACAAAGTTTTACATCGTCACGTGGGAATTAAGAACCAGAGTAGGCAAGTCGTTAATAAAAATGACAAACAGAAGTGGCCTTAGGTAACTCCCTTGTGGAACACCCGAAGTTACGTGCACACTGTTAGAAGGCTACTCTTTGATTTCGGTTACATAAGTAGGTGGCGATCCAATTGGTCAACAAAACAGGGAAACCTAAGTGTGAGGAATTTAAAAACAAACGTGTTTCTAATGGCAGCACACAACTCGAGAAGGTTTGTCGAAGTTGATCTGTGTTTCATAAAGCCATGCTGTGAGGGGGTCATTATTGAGTGTGGTGCTGTGGTGCTGATTATTGCAGTGGTGCTGAAGTTGAGCAGTAATTAGGAGTTCGAGTAGCTTATGAATCGCAACAAGTTTTGATATCCCTCTGAATTTATGTTCGATGTTAGATTTTCAACCCTTTTTGTGAAGGAGAATTATGAAAACTGGAGGGATATTTTAAACAATTTAGACAAAGAACTAAATAATACACTAGCACAATTTCTCAAAACACAGCTAGGTACAAGATCAGGACCATAAGAGATGGAAAGCTTTAGTGTTTTAAGATGCTGAAAAACATCGTCCTCGCTGATTGTTGGCAAAATAATACCACCTGAAACTCATGTCTACATCGATTAAGGTGGTTTTTGGAGCATTCAGAGTTGTGAGTCAGAAAGTCAGAGCGGGATATTAAATATCTAGCGCGATCAACTTGCAGCCAGGTTTTTCTGAATTTTTTAAATAGTCGACGAGAAAACCAGGGACCCTAATAAGAAACGTCAGAGGAGGGAAACGATGGAACAAACATGTCAAAACCAGAGTACTGTGTGTCATAGAAGCGCTGAACCATGAGTAAGGGAATGTCAGTGGAGTCAAGAAAAGTCCAATCGGCTGGAGATAAATAAGAGCTCATGTCAGTGGAATTAGCTTTGCGGAAGCAACGAAAAGTTGCTGACTCAGATGAGGGACAAGGCAGTAATGGAGTTGGAGCTTCTAGATTTGTCTCCAATGTGGGATGATAAGCGTCTTCAGGGGTGGAGAGAGGGTCAATTCTAGAGAAGTAAGCATTGGCAAACTCCGATGCAAAAATGAAGTCTAAGACTGTATATCCAAAGTTCCTAACAAAATTTAATTATCCCATAAGGCCGTGAATAAGATCTTTAGGTGCAGTGGGAACAAGAAAAATCGAGTCAGGTGATGGCACAGAACATAAACCAAATAATCATGAACATGAATACGAACTGCAACAAACTATAAATTACAATCCGTGTCAGTTATAGGAACAATGTTTGAAACACCATCGGACTTAACTGCGATAAGAATACCGCCGCCGATACGCATTAGGCGATCACGTCTATAAACGACATAGTTTCAGAGACAGAGAAGTTGAGCCACGTTTCAGTAAAGGCAATGACATTGGCATCAAAGGAGACACTATTGACGTGCAGTTTACTAAGTTACTACCTAGTAAGCTGCGAACATTCTGATAATGTAGGATAAACGAATCATTTAATTTTTTGGAGTTCAAGCCGAGAGAGACAGAGGCGCGCAAGCCCGAGGATCACTTTCACCCAAAGCCACGGCAATAAAACTTCCTCTCAGATTTTAGTGTTTGGGAGTCAAGGAAACTGGCTCGCATTAGCACATTGTAAATGTGTTTTTTATTTGAGTGTTTTCTAGTTTTTTGTGAGGGAGTCTGTTTATGGGTCGCGTATATCAGCCTGTTGCTTACACCCATGTACCTATTATATTTTTGCCAATTATATCACTAATTTTTTAAATGGTTTCAGGTGATTAAAATATTATGTTGGGATGCCATTAATCATAAAGTTTACTATTTGGCTACACAAGAAAAAAAACCAGGTCAAAAACATTTATATTCTGTTAAAGATCCAGTACACGATGATGTCAGAAGGTAAGGAATCGTTTAATAGAACAATGCACAATTTTTACGTATTTAATATTTAATATTTTTTTTTTATTAACAGAACTCAACCACAATGTATTACATGCGACTTAGGCGAAGTCCTTTGGAGTAGTCGCTACTATTATATAAACTGTTCGCACTTTGACGCCTTCGTAACACCATCGATATTTCTTGCAACTACCTATGGAATTGAGTTTTACATTTTAGAGTGTCAAGGTCCAGGACTACCAGTATCTGGAGTACATATGCAAAAAACACATAGCTTAGTGAAAATTTTATATGATACGCGGCCTTTTTATACAGAAAGACTGCAAAAGCTAGCATTACCAACACAGCGATCTTTTGAAATACCATTGCCGCATGGAGGACGAGCTCAAGTTCAATTACTCCTTCCTCCCAGCTGGAGGGAAGAACTACGGGATGCTGCATTTCCTGTTATTGTTGAAGTGTAGGAATATATTTCTATTGTTAAATGATTATACAAAAAGTATGAAACTAAAACTTCGGCAAGCTGAAGTTTGTGTACCCTTGCACTTTAGTACGATAATATAACTGGTATAATATCGTCTAATAAAGATTAAGGTCAAAAAGAGGCGTACGTAATTTTAAAAATCCAAATAAAAACTGGTGCCGATTTTCTTTATGGAAAATGCTACTTACCTCATATCCAATTATATGGCCATCAGTCAATTTGACTTAGCCGCTCCCATTACAATTACAATTACAAGGGCTCCAAACTCTTTCATTGTGTTCATTATTGGTTCTATTGCTAATTTCTTTTGGTCTGATTTTATAATATATTTAATATATATATATTAATAAAATAATGAATGAACGTTACCGTGCAAGGGTATATAAAATAATATACATATACAACCTAGTATATTTTAACGCTTTTGTCTCCTTCAATCAAATTTTATATCTTTACATTAATTACATTAAACAAATTATTTTTTATTCAATACATTTGATTCACTTCATTATATCTTAAAGGTTTTATTTTATTAAAACTACACATCCCGATCGTCGGTATTGCTGCTGTATTTGATACCTTGATCTAGTATCGCGCAGTCGCAAACAAAGTCATAATTAGAAAATTATAATGAAGACTTTGAGATATTAAGAAATATCACAAAAATATTGGGATTAAATCGCCACCGATCGCGTTTAAAGTGTCACACTCGACCGATAAGGGGAAGGTAACACTAATATGATAAATTAGGGGTGCACACTTACCTCGCCAAGGCCCTGTGGATGCCGGCCACATTCGGGGCCATCCGACAGCGATTATTGGAAGTAACCCCTTATTTTTAGGTAGCGCTCTTCCAGAAGTCAGCCGTAGTTTCACAACTGGATCTTTCGATATGCTTCACTATAATGGTTAATGGTATTTAGTATTTTTTCTGCTCCGCGCGTCACGGGTCAAGGTACTAAGGTTCTGGAGGACGTTTGACTTTCGGGCTACCCACAGTTCGTATAACCTAACTGCTGAACTTTTGCAGTAGGTAGTGGGTAGTGGTGACCAATTAATACCGTTCCGTTAGTAAGACATGGGTGGGTACAACTTGTAACGGACAGTATATGTCCTTCGAGGTACGCTCTGTCTACGAAAGGATGCCAGCTGTGCTCAGGGAAAATGGCGTGGTTCTTTGTACCTCTTGGGAAATTCCCATTACTCGAATTAATTGTAGACAGAGTATCGGGAGAAAAGAAGGAAACCCAAGAATTAAATATGCGGCATGAACTATTTTTGTTTGAGAAATAAGATGTTATTTATTTCCCTATCTTTGAATCCATCTGAGGTGTCGATCACTTAAGGTGCCTAAATATTTATGATTTATGATTTCAATTTCGTTATAATTCAATAAAGGTTATCTCCAAATATCGAAAGCAATTAATACTAAGATTGTATATAAAAATTAAAAAATAGTCGATATCATAAGTACTTAGGTACTATGAATATATATAAAATAAAGTTAAACAAATAAAGAGAAAAACTCCCTAAATAGGAGCGATCTTCCCTAACTGTGTGCTGGTCTTGGCTTTTCACAAGATTTTATTCCGGCTATGTCGTACTTATTACCGAGTCCCTCGATGTCGACGGGCCCGCTGACCTTGGTGACCTTGGCTGATAAGGGTTGAAATTAATAGCAAATATGAAAAACCAAACTCGTCAGCAGCACATGAAAACAAAATTATATATAAGTATAAACTCGTTTTAAATATAATCTTAGATTAATCAAAATATAACGCAGGCGATACAAATGTTCCTGCGAGGGATTAGTTGCACATTAATATATGCCGCAGCGCACTTGAGGGCGCTGCCGATATAGCTGATTAAATTCCAAAATTCCGTAGGGAAACGACCTCCCTCTTAACATCGTTTACAACCTCCAAAGAAATATGCCAAAACGGGCGTAGGTTGGCCAGCGGCCGTGGCCGGTTAAAAGACGGGGCGGAGCGTCAGAAAAATGCAAATATGGATCGCTGCCGCAGCCACTTAATTTGGTTTTGCTGGCTCTAATGATTCGCTGCCCAAGCGGGAGCAGAATGGCTCGGATGATCCAGCTAGAAAATCACTATTTAATTTCGATCACACACTAGCACAATATTCTTACCCAGCACTGTATCGGGGCACCACACACAAAGGTTTATTTTGGGGCTTTTATTTAATCCAATTCTAGATAAAAAGTATTGTGGGTGCAAAAAGGCACACTCAAAAATGTTGCGAGGTTGGAATGAATTTTCCTCGGTGCAAGTCTTAGATTTACATGAAAATCGTAAGAAAATCAACACGTTCGGCTTGGCACAGATCTCAAATAGAATGAAAGAAAATTTTAAGCGGATACGAGGGTAAAAATTAAGCTCGGTTTTGACATGCATTAAAGCTCATTAGAGTTGCATCGATGCATCGATCAGCTGCTATTAGTGCAGCTATTGCATAGATAAGCTTTTTAACTTCTATTTTTTTAGAGTGCAGAACTGCAAGATAAGCTTTTTTATGTAGTTTACAGTCGCGTCCGATTATCTATATATATAAAATGCTTTGTCCTCACTGACTGACTGACTGACTGACTGATATATCACAGCCATGGCCAAACCACATGTCTTAGAGACTTGAAGTTTTTTTTTAAAAAATCAGAAAAAAAAATTCCAGATTCGTATGGGTATTTTAATTTTCTAATTCCACCTGCAACCTATTTTAAAAAATAATAAACATAAATTAAAAAAAATAATATTAATGGGATAATATTGATATTGGTCTAAGGCTTAGAGTACCCTTGCCTCATTTTATATTTGTCATTCGACTTCAAAGAATCATTATTTCTCATTCAGTGCGCTGACTTCAAAGCGAGATTTAATATGAAATTTTAAGTGTGGATCTGCATCCGATCAAAGCGAGGATGCAATAGCGGGCCCTATAGTATTGGTATATATTATATTATATATTAAATGAAACTGCCTTTCACCCCCACAAACTGGAGAACGGGCACTACTTGTGAAAAGTGATGTAACATGGGCCACCCTGAGTACTGTAATGATCCCCGATCCGGGGTACATTTTTCTTTAATCACCCTTGTTGAATATTGTCGGTGGAGCGCGGTGTGGATTAACATTGAACATCAAAACTAATCTCTCCATGTAGCTGTCCTTATTCGGACATTCTATTCTATGGACTTCGCTTTAAATTCCTTATTTCTTCGTTTGCCTGGAGCCAGTTGGTGTAGGCATTAATCGAATGACCCAACCTAAGATTTATCTACCATACTTCTTACGTAGAAAATATCTTCTAGATTTTGTCAATTATTTCGAATTTTCAAGTTTTTTGCGTCCATGTATAGTGATGTGTTTGGTCTTGAAACAGAGGCGATCACAACCAACAACTTTTATAAACAAAAATTCAGACTGAAAGACACAGAACCGGTGTATATTACAAATTACAGAAGTCCACATAGTCATCTGGAAGAGATCCAGAAGCAAGTAGGGATTACGGATCGTATAGTCGAACCATCCGTATCAGAATATAATAGTCCACACTTGTTAGTCCCGAAAAAAGCCCTTCCGGGCTCATTAGGTAAAAAATGGCGATTAGTAATTGACTATCGTCAAATTAACAAAAAACTTTTGGCTGATAAGTTTCCTCTGCCAAGAATCGAAGATATACTAGATCAACTTGGCAGAGCAAAACATTTTTCGTGTGTTGATTTAATGTCAGGATTCCATCAAATTGAACTTGATAAAAATGCAAGAGATATAACGTCGTTTTCAACGAGCAAGGGCTCGTATCGCTTTACGCGATTACCTTTCGGATTAAAAAAAAGCGCCAAATTCATTCCAGAGGATGATGACTATAGCATTCTCAGGTCTTGAACCTTCCCAAGCGTTCCTTTGCTTGGATGATTTAATAGTTATTGGATGCTCAGAGAGACACATGATCAAAAACTTGACCGACGTGTTTGAACTCTGTAGAAAAAATAACTTGAAATTACATCCCGAAAAATGCTCATTTTCCATGCGTGAGGTGACTTTTCTAGGTCCAAAATGCACAGATATGGGAATTTTGCCAGATGACAAGAAATATGACATCATTAAAAATTACCCAGTCCCGCATGATGCGGACAGCGCTAGAAGATTCATTGCATTTTGCAATTATTACCGACGTTTTATAAAAAATTTCGCCGACTATTCACGGCACATAGCACGATTATGTAAAAAGAATGTTCCTTTTGAATGATCAATTGAATGCCAATCTGTATTCCAGTACCTAAAAGATCACCTTATGCAGCCAACAATATCCAGATTTTAGCAAAGAATTTTGCATAATCACTGAACAAGAGTTAGCAGCAATACATTGGGCAATAGTGCATTTCAGACCATATATTTATGGCAAGCACTTCACTGTCAAAACAGATCACAGACCACTCACGTATTTGTTTTCGATGGAAAGCCCCAGCTCAAATTAAATGTACAAAAGATCAAAAAGTGATCCTGTTTACATACAGGCATTACAAAAACATTGGCCAAAATAAAAAGACATTACTATTGGAAAAACATGACACGTGATGTGAAAGAGTACGTACGTAGATGTCAGAAATGCCTAATGTCAAAAACAACGACGCACACAAAAACACCTTTGACCCTAACTAACTAAGGCTTTCGACAGAGTGATAGTGGACTGGAATACGCAGTCACTTTGATCTGTGACCTAACAAAATATTTAGTTGTCATTCCAATTGCAAATAAGAGTGCAAATACTGTCGCTAAATCAATTTTTGAAAATTTTATTCTGAAGTACGGTCCAATGAAGACGTTCATTACGGACATGGGAACAGAATATAAAAATGCAATAATCAATGACTTGTGCTGTTATATGAAAATAGACAACATAACGTCTACTGCATATTATCACCAGACTTTGGGTACCGTTGAAAGAAGTCTGTTCAACGAATACATTCGTTCATATATCTCAGTTGACAAAACTGATTGGGACATATGGTTACATTATTTTATATATTGTTTTAACACTACACCATCAGTAATACATAATTACTGTCCATATGAACTAGTATTTGGTTAGCCAAGCAACTTGCCAATACATTTTAATAGAATAGATAGTGTTTATGTAGGGGGGTGGCGAGGATCCTCCGCTAAAGGGTTCCAGAAAATAGAGTGGAAAAATTCCCACGGCGCAGGCGAAAAATTATGAAGTGAAAAATGCGGTGGCGTCTTGGGATGAATCGGGGGCGCAGTGCGCGTCAGCTTTATTCGGCTGCATACATGCGATGACTAAAAACTAAGCTTAAGCATTGCGCCGTGCTCCCGCCCGCTTTACCCCACTAGAGCAAGGGCGGTAGATCGACAGCGGCCGACTGCGTTCGGATTTATCCCGAGCTCTGGGAGCGGGAGCATCAGAGGGGCGAGAGCGGATGCGCTTGGCCAGGGAGCGGCACGCTCGACGAACTATGCGCGGAAGCCCTAAATAGGGAGCGCAAGAGCGGCTGAGCTTTCGGAAGCTCGGCGGCCAGAGGGGGTACAATGGGCTCCTCACGTAAATAGATAGAATAGACCCGATATTATAATCTAGATGATTATGCTAAGGACGTTAAATTTCGATTAAAAAACGCGTATAAGAGGGCCCGTATAATGTTAGAAAATAATAAAATAAGACAAAAACTAGCTTATGACAATAGGGTATCCGATTTTAAAATAGACGTAGGCGATAAAGTTTTATTGAAAAATGAAACAGCACATAAGTTAAAACCAGTTTATATAGGACCTTTTGAGGTCATTAGAACAAAAAAATATAATAATATATTAATAAAATATAAGAAAAATAATGAACAAAAAGTTCATAAGGATAGGTTAAAACCAATATATAAAAAATAGAAACTGAAGAAAGTTATTTTATACAATCAAAAAAAAAAAATTAAATAAAATAAATAAATGGTAGGTAGGTGTAAGTGGTGAGGCTACTTTTGGCTGAGTAACCTCCAATTAGAGCTGTACTCCGTTTTGATCCACACCCTCGTTTTGGCTGTAATCCGCGCCTCCCTTCAGTACCAGCCCGTGTCATCCAGGTAAGCCAGGATGGCATTCACTGTCTGCCTTCCCACTTTCCCTAGTGACCCGAGTTGGTATGCTCCGAAGTGACGCGCTCTTATCCGGTTGAATGCCGGGCAGTGACACAGTAAATGCTCCGGTGTCTCCTGCTCGTTTGGTTCCTTTCAGCTTCTGCAGTGTGGGTTATAGGGTAGGCCCATCTTACAGGCATGCGTGCCTATTGGCCAATGGCCAGTGATGGCTGCCGTTACCCTTCTGATGTCCGTTTTACTCTTGGAGATCAGCTCTGCAGTTTGAAGTGGTGCACTTTGAAGTGGTCGTGAATTTCGGCCTGAACCGTGTTCAGAGATAATTAAATATCTGTTGTTGCTGCGATTTCTTCTGACCCTTTTCTGGCCAGTTCGTCCGCTTTTTCGTTGCCGGGGATGTCATTGTGCCCGGGTACCCAGGCTATCTGCACCCTGATGTGTTCCGCTAGTCTGTTTAGTGTCTCCTTACATTTGGCGACTAGTGTAGATGAAGTCCTTGCTGTTGCTAGAGATTTGATGGCCTCTTGGCTATCTGAGTATATCCTTACCTCGGTATTCTGGAGGTCTCGGTCCAATGAGAGTTCAGCTGCTTTCAATATCCCAAGGACCTCCGCCTGGAACACTGTTGCTGACCCTGGGAGGTGGAAGGACTCTTCTATCCCCCAGGTTTCGGCAAAGATTCCGGCCCCTACCCCGCCGCTCATCTTTGAGCCATCGGTGTAGAGTGATACCTCATCTGGCTCGGTTACACTCCCTCTTCTCTTGTTGGGTATTTTGTAGTATATGAATTGCCAAACCGCATCTCGGTTGTCATGTAATCGGTGTTTACTGTTAACCGATCGTTTATTTCGTTCAGGATCTTACAGTGCCCGGTGTAGTAGTTCTTCCAGCTCTGACTTGCCTTCAGTCGTACCGCGCTTTGGGCTGCAGTGTTCCTTATGAAATATTCTATCGGTAATATGTTTAGAATGGCATTCAGCGCTGCTGCGGGGCACGATCTAAGTGCTCCCGTTGCACCTGCGCATGCCGATCTTTGTATCCTTGTAAGTTTCTGGATGTTGTATGCCCTAGTTAGTGCTGGCCACCATACTAGTGCTCCGTATGTGAGTATGGGTCTTACAACCGCTGTGTAGAGCCATATTATTGTCTTGGGGTTGATGCCCCAGTTTTTCCCGAACATCTTGCTACAGGAGTAGAATGCTATACTTGATTTCTTTACTCTTTTGTTGATGTTTTGTTTCCATGATAGCTTCGTATCCAGTATCACTCCCAGATACTTGGCTTGTTGTGACAGCTCTAGCTCTGTACCGTCTATCTTCGGTTTACTGAATCTGGGGAATTTTGTTCTCTTTGTGAAGATGACGTCTGGGAATGGTCCTGAAGTGAGTAGAACTACGTCGTCTGCGTATGCTACCACTTTAACTCCTTCGCTATTTAGTTCTCTCAATATGTCGTCCATGTTAATCAGCCACAGCAGTGGAGACAGAACTCCTCGCTGAGGTGTGCCCCTCTTCACGTAGCTGTTATCCTTTGCTCGTTAGCATTGCGCGGATCCATTTTCTGATGCCTGCTTCAACTCCAAGCTCAGGATGGAATCTGCGTTTACGTTATTGAAGGCGCCTTCTATGTCTAAGAAGGTGGCCAATATTACAAGTGGGCGGGGTTGCGAATGGCTAAAAATAGGGACGTACCCTTCGCGGTACGGCCGCAAAGCATTTCTTCGCGAAAGCATGGCCCCCATTAGCCTGCGGCGCTTCTCCTACGGCGTTCCTCTGCCCGAAGCCTGGACATCACCGACGCTGCATAGTTGCTTACCGCCTGCCAATTAGCATCGCTGGCAAGCATCAAGCCGATCAGGTTGTCAACATCTATCTGGGCTAGGTTCTCCTCCAGTTGGCTCCTCTCGTTCCCAAAACGTCCACAGATGAACAGTACGTGCTCCGCGGTCTCCTCGGAGCCGTCGGTGCACCAAACGCAGGCAGCGCTGTCCTCATGCCCCCGCTTGTGGAGGTATTCCCTGAAGCAACCGTGTCCGCTCCAAACTTCGGTCAGGTGGAAATTTACCTGTCCATGCTTCCTCCTGTACCACGTCTCTATCATGGGGATAAGTCGATGGGTCCACCGCCCTTTAGTCGATGTCTCCTAGCGGGATTGCCACTCCTGGAGAGTGCTGGCCTTTGCTGCGACGCGGGCTAGCTTCTTCTCAGCAGCGGGGAGGGCTCTTCCGTGGAGCCGCCTAAAATGGTGGCCTGTTCCTTGGCCAGGAGATCCAGTGGGGGGTCCCGGCTAGGACCAGCGCCGCCTGCTAAGACACCGTACGGAACGCGCTTCAAATTCGCTAAGCGGCAAGCCGGTGCGTAGAGTTCATGCCCCGACAGTACGAGGGCGTCGCCATAGCATGCGCCCAGACAGGGGCCGCGTATAGCAGGGTTGCTCTCGTCACACTAGTCAGGAGCAGTCTGCTACCTTGCTTGGGACCTCGGCGGTTCAGTATGATCCAGGAAAGTGCCCGGAGAGATGTGGCCGCCTTGGTGCTGGCATACGCTAGGTGCTCGCGAAACGAGAGTCTCGTGTCCAGCATTACACCCAGGTATTTTATAGCTCTCGAGGAAGTGATCGTAGCACCCCCGACTCTGATGGATGCGGTCTCGACCTTTTTCCGGCTGCTGATTAGGACGGCTTCGGCTATTTGGAGCGCTAGTTGCAGGCCGACTCTGGACAGCCACGAGCTGATGGCCTCGACACAGGAGTTGCAGGTAGCTTCAACACGGGGAAGTACCTTGCCAACCACCACCACCGCGATGTCGTCGGCGAAGCCCACGAGCTCGGACCGGCCGGGCAAGGGGAGGCGCAGGACTCCGTCGTACATCGCATTCCACAAGAGCGGTGCTAGTACGGATCCTTGTGGAACCCCGCAGAAGAGCTCCACCGTTTCCGCGCCGTCGGGAGTGGTAAATTCCAAAGTGCGGTCCGTGAAGTAGCTGCCCATAACGTTCAGGAGGTATGGGGGACTCCTAAGCTAATTAGTGCCTCCATAATGCAACTCCATCTCGCCATATTGAAGGCGTTACGAACGTCCAGAGTGACGACTAGGCAGTACTCTTTTGTGCCACCTTTCCACCTCTTGCCAGCTTTCGCCGAGCTGGCAATGTCTACCACCTTAGCGATGGCATCCACTGTCGATTTTGCCTTCCGGAAGCCGAACTGGGCCTCCGAGAGGTCGCCAGGCGCTCTGATCGCCTCTTCAAAGCGGGTGCCGATTAGGTGCTCCAGCACCTTACCCGCGCCATCAATAAGGCAGATAGGCCTAAAAAATAACGGGTCGTCCGGAGGTTTTCCGGGTTTCGGCAGCAGTACTAGCCTCTGCGACTTCAATCTAGGCGGGAAAGTGCCCTCGGGCAGGCAGCTGCTGAACACCTCCGCGAACAGTTCGGGCTGAAGGGACAGAGCGAGCTTCAAGGCCCTATTGGGGATGTTGTCGACGCTCTTACTCTGACTGCCGCCGTCCGTACCTCCAGCGCCGTTACAGGAGCGAATCCTGCCATGGAATCTCCGGCATTGGGGAACGGTGGCACGTCCATCCTAGGGAACAGGTGGTCCACTATTCGCTTGGTGAACTCCGTCGCGAGCGGGGCAAGCTGGCCCGAGCAGTTAATGCGCTTAACTACCGTTTTGGTCCGCCGAGTCGCATAGTTCCAGGAACCACTTTGATTTGCTCGTCCGGATAGCGGCCTTCAGCGCTCTACGGCAGGCCTGGTAATCCAGCCTTTTGTCCAGGTGGGAGGGGTTGCCATACGATCGCTGGTAACGTCGTCTAGCACGGACGCAGTCTCTCCGGGCATCGGCTATCGCCCGGTTCCACCAAAACACCGGCTCCTGATGACGACTCCTGACCTGCATGCAGCTGTCGCACACCGCCTGGTGCTGCCTCATGGCTTCCTCTGCCATCTGCGAAGCGCCCCCAGCTACCTTCAGGCTCTCCATACCAGTTGCAAACAGCTGGACATCCAAAGAGTCCGCCCTGTAGGTCGCCTGTCGCGGGCTGGACCGTGTAGCCAACGGCAAGCGGGCTTCGAAGGTCGTAAAGATGGCGGCATGATCGCTATGTTCCCATAAGCACTGCGAGGCTTTTGAGCCCCTCACGAATGTGAGGTCGACCACTGAGCCGGCACCGGCCCGGGAGAACGTGTATTGCCCCCCCGAATTTAAAAGCGCAACGTCAAGCATCGCTATGGCTTCCAGCAGAGATCTGCCCCTGGCGTTGGTGTATGCGCTGCCCCAATCCACAGCCTAGGCATTAAAGTCGCCCGCAATCAGTACGGGAAACCTGCCCCTAGCATCTGTCGCAGAAAGCTTTCAGCGAGAGGCTCGGAGCAAGGTAGACACTATATATCCACCAGCTGCCTACCTTCGCCCGAATAAACCCGTTTGAAGCGTACACATCGGACAGTCGAGTGGCACATACGCCGCACGTCCAGAGAGCGGCTTTCCTCGTGCTGTCGGCTACCCAGTTATGGTTGTTCCCGATCTTGTATGGCTCGCTGAGCACTGCCAGGTCCACACCACACTCCCTCGTTGTCTGCGACAGCAGGTCTTGTGCCGCCGCGCAGTGGTTCAAGTTTAATTGGACCACCTTCATGCCTGCGCTGTAGGGGCCGCTCCGTCCGACGCCATCAGTGGGCAGCTGCGGCTGCTAGCCTGGTGGTTAACCTCCTTCATATTCTTGCTGACGCACCTAAAGCAACTCGCAGGATTAGTGCACGTTGCGGACAAGCCGGGCAGTCCGCACTTAAAGCAGGACTTGCTTCTGTCCACCGAGCTCTTGCACCTGCTGGCGATATGGCCCACCTCCAAGCATTTTAAGCACTTCGGGCGCGAATCCACTTCCTTAATTATTGTGTTTTCTAGTACAGTTTCTTCTCCAGATTGCTGCCGAGGCCAGAGTTCGATTGGGTTAGCTAGCCGTTTCTGATCTTTCCACCAAAGATCACAGTTGGTTAATTTGTTAGAATCAATTCCTCTTGATGCTAAGTCTGCTGGATTATCCTCTGACTTCACATGATCCCATTCAGTATTTGTTAATTTCCGAATGTCATCCGTTCTTCTTCTAATAAATTTAATCTTACTTTGACCACTGTTAATTTATGCTAATGTAATAGTAGAATCACTCCAAGCATAGATTTTCCTTATATTGTCTATAGATTCTTTTAATCTTTGGATTAATTCACTTAGCAAATGAGCTGCACACAGCTCAAGTTTGGGAATTGTCTTCCTATTTTTTATAGGATTTACTCTATTCTTGCTACCTATTATATTAACTTTATGCCCTACCAACTGCTGTGTATGCTTTTTCGGAGGGGTCAGCGAATCCATGAATCTGGATGACAGAATAATTATTTGAATTAATCCATCTTGGAATTTCTATATTCTCTAAAAACAAAAAATGTTTTTTTTTTATTTTTCCCAATCATTTTGATCTTCAGGTAATAAATCTGGATCGCAATCAGTTTTATTTATCCAAAGTTTTTGAATGAAAAGTTTTCCTAAAATAGTAACAGGTGCTAACCATCCTAACGAATTATATATTTTTGATATAGTTGATAACACTACACGTTTGTTGGTGTGTTTCGATTCTGTGGAAGTTAGTTTAAATTTAAATAGGTCATTTGTGGTTCCCATTTAAGAACTTTATTTTCCCCTGTGTCTTTCACAGTTGCTAATATTTTTAAGTCGTTGGAAATCCATTTCCTCAAATTGAATCTAAAATTCTTTAATTCTTGTGAAATTAACTTTGTTAATTTATTGGCTTATACTACCGAATCAGTTCCAGTCATTAGGTCATCCATATGGAACTCATTCCTAATTATTTTACTCAATTTTTATTTTTACATTTATCTGCAATATCTACCAGAACTCTGGTAGCCAAATATGGTGCAGATTCCGTTCCATAAGTGACGTTGGTTAATTTATAACTTTTAATATTTTCTTCTGGAGAAATTTTCTTAAAATATATTGATATTTTTGGTCCAATTCACATTACTTCGTTCAAACTTTTGTTATTTGTAGTTTTTGCTGAAGCATCAAAAACTACTCTTAATTTGGTCGTCAGGCTTTATTTATTTTTTTTTTATTATACTTTGCTTTTATTTATTGAATCTTCTCATTTTCGAGACTAACAATAAGTGTATCAAATCTTATACTATAACCTAAGTAGGAGTCATGTAGACTGAAACAGTGGCCCTGCCAAATGATGGCTGAGTTGGAAGGTCTGTACGTTGCAGGCGGTTTTGGCTGGAGACCCGAGTCAAAATCCTTGCGAGAGGATTTGGGTGGGCAGAGAGTTTTTCATTATAGGACGCTTTTTGCTTGTCTATTTCATCTTTTATTGCGAGAATTCCGTCGTCCCTGTGGATGTTTTGGTTACGAATATACCATGGTGTCCCATTGATAGTTCCCAGGATCTTTGAATGGGCGCGCTGTATGATGTCTATGTTTGTTCTGCTCGCGTTCCCCCAAAGCTGGGAGCAATATGTCCAGATTGGCTTAAGAGTGGAGTTGTAGAGCAGGACCTTGTATTCCTGACACAAGGGCGGGAGTTTATAATCTAGTGGAGGCTGCTAGCTTTCAGTTTGAGGTGCAGTTTCTTGCATTCGATGTGTCTACGCCATGTTAGACGTCTGTCGAGGTGGATGCCGAGATATGTTACTTCATTAACTTGGGGGCAGTGATGTCATTTCCACTTTTTTCCCGTCATATTCGGCTTTTTTTGACTTTTGATAGCGGGAAAAATTAAAAAACAGCGGGCAGCGGGAATTCCAGTTTTTTTTAGCAACTTAAAGGATAATTATTTAAATTTCCAGATAGGTACAATAGTCCAAAGAGTTTTTGAGACATTTTACTTAAATGTGCTAAAACCTAATATTTTTGGTACATTAGAGAAGCTGTAACTTAGACATTTTTTTTAAACAATGATTACCCTGAAATTATTTTTTATAATTTATGGTGGTGGTGTGTGACGGGTGGATTACGCCCGGGTCCGTTGTTTCAAATAGGGGACAGGAAAGGCACAAACATATTTTTTAAGAATATGGAATTAGTTACCTGGGCCCCGATTTTCTTTCTGCGGAAATGGTAAGATTTCAACTTAAGGATATTTTTGAAACAAAAAAATTATTCTTGAAGTTACAGTAAAATGTACCGAAAATCTTAAATTGTAGCACATTTATAAAAATCTGCTTTTTTCCTAGCTTTTTTTGTGTTGAATTCCGATTTTTACGCTTTATGTTTTAGCTAATCCGGCTTTTTTTTGTAAAAAAGAAATGACATCACTGCTTGGGGGATCTGCGTGCTATTCAGGTGGATTCTGTTAGTCGGTCACTCGTGGGGATATCCGCTCTATTGTCGATGTAGGATTCAAGAAGTTTATTAGTATACCCAGGCAAGCGTGTTTTAATTTTATGCATGAGACTTTTGAGCTAGACGCGGTCGAATGCTCGGCATACATCGAGGAATATCGCGCTGCAATATTCCCTATGCTTGAAAGCTGTGCGAATCTCTGAATCTCTTTTACTCTGAAGCCAAATTGATGGGCTCGGATAATGTTCTGGGCTCCCATATCTGGTATTATGCGCGTTAGAAGACATTTTTCGAATAATTTGGACAGGCATGATAATAAACTTATTGATGACGGAATCGTGTGATCTTTTCCGGGCTTCGGTATCATTATAATAATTGATTTCTTTCATTTCTTTGGAAAGTAGACTTTACATTGAAGAGTTTACAGATGACCGCAATAGCACAGACGGAAGTATCATTATCATTTTTGAAGTTATTAGGTCACCTCCTGGAGCCTTTTTTGGTTTTAGCTCCCTAATGACTTTTGTGATCTCGTTTGGCCGAAATGTAGTTGGCGTGGATTCAGTTTCGAGGCGGATTTGCGGAAGAACATAGTCACTTGCTGCGGGGATGTAAGGCAAATGAGATGTAAGGCAAATGATTCGGCTCTATCTTTGTCGCTGCGGGCCCAGCATCCTGAGGAATTCCTTATAGGGGTGACGGTTTCAGTTGGAGAGCTTAAATTTGAATGAGCCCTCCACAAGGGATGCTTTGTACTAGTTGGCGAGAGTTTTTCAATATATTTAAGTTGTTCATTGCGGTCGGCGATCTGGTGGTTTGCCACGCCCGTCGCAGACGCCTCTTTTCCAGAACCAGCTGTTCAATTTGCCGGTTGGTTTTGAACTTCTTAATTTCCAGATCCTTCCGATTAGGGGTTGAGATCTTGGCTGCTGTGACGAGTACCTCTTCCAGGGCGGTTGTAGAGCAGTCGATGTCCGCTTCGATATTTAGTTGAGGAGTTAGCTCAATGTGGGTGCTGACATACTTTCTATATTTCATCCAGTTAATGTTGTGCGACGTCAGCCTGTAGGGGTGGTCCGTAATTTCTGGGCTTTGAAGAAAGGTTATCAACAAAGGCGAGTGGTCGGATGAGAGATCCGGTAGGGCCATAACGCGTATTATATTGCGTGGGGTGTTTTTTGTCACCGCGAAATCAATTGGATCTGGGATCTTTCCCAGGGGTCTGGGGTCTGCAGCCCAATTGTGGGGCTACCAGGAGAAACATAGTCCAATTTATTGCTCACTTTTATAAGTGCATTATACACTTTCCTTCCCTTGGGAGTCACGAGGCGTGATCCCTAGTGCTTGTGTTTGGCGTGGTAGTCTCCTGCAGCTATGAAGCGATCCCCCAGAGTGTTGTAGAAGTCCATGAATTGACCTTCAGAGATAGTAAAGCGAGGTGGGCAGTAGACAGCGGCAATGCATTGGTTGCCGTTTCCTGAGTGCACTTTTATGGACGTGGCTTGCAAGTAATTGTTGCAAACCTTTGGAGAAAGTGGTGTTTGATGCGTTTTCTGATTAAGATGCCGGTTCCGCCGTGGGCCTTGCCATCCGGATGATCTGTGCGGTAGAGGGTATAACCTCTTATATGGAAGTTATATCTCCCTGTGAGGTGCGTTTCAACCAGCATCATGGCGTCGATGTGATTTACGTTTAGGAATTGAGTTATTTCAAGTTTATTCCGTGAAATGCCGTTGGCATTCCATATGGATATACGTAGGTTAGACATTTATTATTTGGACTGTTGTGCTACAAGCAACTGAATTACCATGTTCTGGTTCTGAACAAGGGTTTGCATGGTTGTTTTTATAAATGATATAAGTTCCATCATACTTTGTTGCATGGTGAACATCATGGATTCCAATTTGCTTTGCGGCTGCCCTGGAACCTGCTGAGCATTTTCTGAGTTAGGCTGGGGTGGATTTTCCATGCCTGTTCTTAGTGCTTCGGCGTACGAGATTCCCTTGGTTGTATTTAGCTGCCCAAATGATGGTATGGCTGCCTTGGCTAAAAATACGTCTGGCGTACTTTTTGAGTTGTAATACACATTTTGCGTATGTTGTTGGTGCGTAGCTGTCGCTCGTCGCATGCGACTCTTCAGCTCCTTGTAGACCGCACAGCCTCTGTAGTTTGCCGTATAGTTTCCTCCACAGTTGCCACCTTTTTTCATTTGGGGGTCTTCTTTGTTTGCGGGGCAGTTTACGAAGTTATAAAAATCTCCGCAAACTACGCAGACCGTCCGAAGTGTGCAGTATGTCTTGGTGTGTCCATACTCTTGACAGTTTGTGCATTGTACAGGACCGTTGCGTTTGTGTGGTTCTTCCACGGTGATCCTTCGATGCAGTAAGAGCTGCAGCTTGTAGATCGGGTGCACTTCGTTTTTCTTTAAGGCTTTGCTATCTGGTTCGAGCTCGACCTTGAAAAGTGGTTGCGGTTTTTTGTTTCTGTTAACAATGTTGCTAACATTTTTGGCACAGAAGCCCTTGGCCTTAAGGGCTTCTTGAATCTCAGAGGGGGCGACGTCAGGTTCTATTCCTTTTAATACAACTTGCAGTCCCTTGCTGCTTTTTAGTTTGTAGGTGTAGAAGTTCTTTTTGGTGTCTTTCAGGTACTTAGACACAGCTCGGAAGTGTTCTTCGGACTTCGTTTAAACTTTTTTTTCGTGGATGTTCCCTTTAATAAGCGGAACAACATGGTAATTATCGTCCCCGACCAGCGCAACAATTTTGTTGTCTAGGGCGCTTGAACTTTTTTCCCTTATATAAATAGGTGGGGGCTTTGGTTTCTTTTGGGTCTCCTGCCCCAACTCTGGTTGGTTGTTCTCTGCGTCTGCTAAGATGGAAAAACGGTTATCATTGGAACTCCTGGTTTGGTCGTTGCTTTTGTTGGTACGGTTGATCTTTGGTTTATTACCAACCGTGTTGGTAACTCCAAGATGCAGGAGTTGGGGTGAGCAGAGAGGGTGAGCAAGAGCTGGCACTCTTGCTGTCGACGGTCAGTAGAGCCAAGTTGCTCTTTGTCGACTTCTTATTTTCATCGATATCGCGAGTTGGGTTTGCGGAGCTTCTACGCTCATTCTTTTGATCGCTGCTCATTTTTTGAGTTTATTATGCGTGACACTTATTTGTTTAAATCAAAGCTTGCAAAATATGCTCAACTCAAATTTTTTTCTCCGGTCTGCTCACTAAAAAAACAGAAAAAAACGCAGCAAGCCCGCTCTAGCTCTGAGCAAAACACTTATTTTTCTTTTTATTGTGTTTTCTGGCTTGTGTTGATCGGGGAAAAAAAAATACGAAACTGTCAGACGAAGACAGCCTGAGACGAACACTGACGACAACTGCTCAGTAACTAATGCTCAGTTACTGAGCAATACGAGCCAAGTGGAAACAGAAAGTTCATATAATCGCAGAGCGTGGAAGGGGAAACGAGGCAGAGAAGATTATTATGACAAATTAAGTAAAACTACTAAATAATAACTTAAATTATGAATTTAATTATATTATTAATAAGGAATTTATGTGCTAAGGAGTCAAAGCAGTGCGTTTCTCATTTAATATCAAATTAAGGGCTGAGAAGGATCTTTCCACCGTCACCTGAGTTGCCGGTGTGGCTAGCACCACTTTCGTCAGTTCACTTATTTGGGGTGACTTAAATTTCAACTTTTGAAAAAATTCTTAAATGTCACTATTAAGTGGTAATCGGCCATGAATAAGTATATATAAAACTATCAATATCCATATATATTTTGGATATTTTGTCCGGTACCCCACATCCTTTTACTTCAGGAACCTGAATGCCATCTAAGAATGAATCGAAGAGCGATTTTTTCATGATATCTATCTCAATCTTTGGAGGGGACTCTTCATCGACATGGAAGGATTCCGCTTCAGATTTTACCTTAACATTTCGCTAAATAAAAATATCACAAATTATTAATTGCCTCCCAAGATTGATTTTTCTAGCCTGGTTGCCACATCAATTTTTATGGATAAAAGCTTTCCTTTTACGGAAGCCTTTATGCCTTCTCTTATGGAATGTTCTTTCTTCATTACATGTTCCATTACATTTCGTGATGTAATTGGAGACATTTGCAGGGCATTAAATATGGGGCTTACTATTTCTCGAAACTTTTAAATAAAACACACGCTCAGCAAAAGACACTTTCAAATCGGAAAAGTGTCCCAAGTGAACAAATGTACGAAGTAAGCGACAATGCTATGCTCACTCGTTGAGCATAGAGCGAGCCGAGATAAAACGATGTTGAAGTGTCATTTCGATTTTGTTTTCAATCGTGTCCCCGTGCGACAGCTCGTTTGCTGACAGTTTGAAAAAAATGAGCATATTTTGGGAGCTCTGGTTTAAATTAAATTAGCACTTGTTAGCGTCTTTTCATACTGTTTGGACTTCTCCAGTATAATATTCTTTAGGTTTTCACTATTTCATCCACTTTTTTAAATTTGTTTTCCCAGAGCTTACGCGAGACCACGTCCGCTCTATGCGGGAGTTGATGATGAATATGTTAACTAAAAGTTGTTTATTTTGAAAATGGTCGTGAAGAGACTTGGACGCGATGGCTTTTGCCTCGCCGCTTGTTTTTGTGAGGAGATCAAACAGCTTCTCGACCGGTGTCAGTCTGGGGTTATTAACATGAACTGGTGAATAGGTTCCGGAAAGTGGGACATCGAAGGTAGTTGTCATTGAAGATTTCCGTGTAGCAAGGAGGTAAGCGGCAACCGGATTAAATTAGCAGCTGGGAGGGGCTTCGCACGACCTGAGGTGTGGCTCTCTCGATAGTTTCGCCAATCTTTGCTGCGCATGATACATAAACGGAGTAATAGTAGTCATATTTGGACTGCAGCAGAGGAAATGTGCTGAGGGATCCTTCTAGGGCAATTAGATCCGAGCATGTTTCATATTCTCTTTCCACTTTGTCCCATAAGGCTCGTACTTGTTGCAGACATACTTGCAGCATGTGTAGGGACGGAGATGCTTCATGAGGACTGTTGATCTTGGCTTCGAACATGTTGATGCTGCGGTGGCCGTTGGCTGCACTGAGGATGCCATTTTTTTTGGTGATAGAGCGTGTTACCCTTAAGAATTCAGTTTTTTCGTTAGTGAAGACCCGATAGACGCTTTCGTCAGCAGTCGAGAAATGACAATTCTTGCAGTTGTCTTCAAACTGGTCGATGAAAGATCCCTTCCATTCGGAGTGGAAATCGGTGGTCTGACTCTTACACTAGCGGACTTGGGTGCTGTATTAGCGCGAGCGGGTAGCGGAGAGTGTGGGCTAAGTTTGGGTTTCTTTCCTGACTCGGATGTCGCTTTCTTGTCTCCCTATATGGGCATACTCAGCTATGCCTTGGGAAAAGAAAGGCATGCCTGCACGCCGCAAAAAAGTGAAGTGGCATCTAGCGATTTGTTCTTGCCCTTAATAGGGCCGGACATTTACAAATGAGATGCTCCAAGGTTTCGGTTGCCTCGGATTCATCACATTTCTGGCCCTTTGCGTTGTTATTAATGCCCAGCTTGACTGTAGTGCCGCAGCTAGGCAGAGACCTATGGAAATTCCCACTAACAGTCTGCAGTTTTTCCTTGTAGTGCAGCACGTAGTGACTGAGTTTTACGTTGCGCTCTTTGCACATGATTTTTATGTTTTGCAAGTTTTGAAAGTTCTCCTGCATCTGCCCGTGTGTCGGCCCGTCTCTCTAGTTTGCTTTGTCTATTCTTTTATTCGCCAGTCCGACTCTTCCCTTGCAAGTTCTTCTGCCGTCTCGTTACCATCGATGCCCTGGTGGCTGGGAACCCAGTAGATCCGCACTGACATGGTCGTGCTAAGGACATCTAGTGCCTCTCTTGCTTTGGAACTGACCGCTGATGATTGCATGGATCTTATCGAAGCTTGACTGTCCGCTTCATGTGGGCGGTCTATGCTCTGTGCAAGCTTTGCTGCTTTCCGCTTATACGACAGCCTCATTTCAGGGTCTGTACCGTATATGCCCACTCCAACTCCTGCATCCATCCTGGAGCCGTCGGTGTATATATTGAGGTGTTCAGCATTGTTCGGACCTGTTTTCCAGTCGTCAGTTCCAATGATTGTTTTTGTTTTTACATCCGCGCACGTTCTGGTTATCATGTAGTCAGACATACTGCTCATGTCTGGACCAATTGAACTATGCCCGAATCCCTGTAGAGACATATTTCCTGATGCAACTAGGCATTGTGACGCCTTTTCTGCAGTCAGTTGCGCGTGGATATCTAGGGGATCGATTCCGATTATGGTTTCGAGTGCTTTTGTTAGCGCCCCTGTTAGAGAGTCGGACGCACCCCCGATATATAGACCCAGTGCATTAGGGCGGGTGAGAGGTCCCATGTACTGCAAAGCATCTTCTTGGATGCATATAGCGCTATGGTGGACTTCTTTACCCTCTCTATTACATTGGGTTTCCATGCCAGCTTGCTGTCTATGCCAATGCCAAGGTACTTGACTTGTGTTTTCGGGGTCAGCCTGGTTGTGTTAATTTTCGGGAGTCCAAAGCGGCACCTTGTATCTCTTGGTGAAGAGAATGAGGTCCGTCTTATCCGTGTTGATTCTGAAACCTACCTTCTTCGCTCACTCACATATCTCCCTGAGTGTTGATTCCATGTTCGAGCTGAGGATCGATGGACATATTCCCGTGATAATTATGCTTATGTCGTCAGCATAGGCTGATATTTTTGGGGCCTTCCTTTCGAATCAGGTCGTCTACCACCAGATTCTACAGGAAAGACGACAGGACCCCGCCTTGCAGCGTGCCCCTATGAGTTCCTTTCACCATGGAGGCGGTGCCCCAATCGGATTGCACCCGCCTACATCTAAGAAGATTTCTTTTCCATAAGCTGATGTCGGGGGGTGTGCTGGCGGCTTCTAGGCGGTCCATTATAGCAACTGTGGTCACGTTGTTGAATGCTCCGGATATAAAATGAGCTTTCTCTCTTCCAAGTGAACGGACGTGTTTTTTTTCTTGCGCTTTCGTTTTGTGTAAATTTTTGCATTAAAAGAACTGGTGTTTAATTTAAATCTTATATTTTGTGATTAATAAAGTTTCCCGTTCACTTCGTGTGCATGCAGCTATTCTGTTTTGTGTATTTAATTGTTATTATTTTCACAATTTAGTTGTGCTCCCGGTGTTTGCTTTGCATTTTTTTTCCATTCCCCTTTATGCCTTCTCCGTTTAGTTTGCCCTATCGCGACAGCTAAACGTTAAGGTCACTCCCACGCTCACCCGCTTACCCGCTCTCTCGGTGCAGCTGCACTTTTCTTTTATCTTCCTACGTAAAGGTAGAGTGGTAAGTCCCTATAATGTCCGCTATTGTCTGCTTAGCTAAAACCTGTAAAAAGGCTATTACTGCAAATGATCTTACAGTCGGCTGCTGGCTGTGCGAGAACATTGTGCATGCCAAGTGCATTGGAGTTGTCGTTCGGACGGTGGACGATGTAAGAAGAAACATCGGTCTGCGTTACTGCTGCGAGGCCTGTCGCGAGGTTGAAAGAGAGATGATGTCTTTTATTCGGCCAACCAAGGGCTGTTTTTAAGAAATATTATTGAGTTTTCGTAAAACTCAGGATATGTTATTTGCGCTGGATACTCAATTTAATAGACTTAAAGGTAAATTTTAGAGAAAGTGCGCAAAAGTGCACTTTTATACTAATAGCATATGCTAAGAATTGATAAGTCTACAACATATAATAAATAAATTTTAAAAGTGCAGAGAGCTGCACTCATTTTGTTGCTCTATTTAAAAATTAGAATACACAGCAAAGTTTGTGTTTTATTAGGATTCGAGCTTACAGAAGATTATTGGGACACCCCAGCTACATAATATCAACAATCGATGATCACAAACACATAATACAAACCACAAGGATTGGACTGCATGTTAAAAAAGGCACTCTTATTAATTGTTTTTAAACTTTCTTTCACTTTAAACTTTCAAGATTTTTCATCAATTAACAAAAAATCGGTTATCGTTGTGCTAGTGCAAACGAAACAGCTTAACAGTGGATAACTAAAAATTGGCGCCCTCTGTTAAAATTTCAAGTACGTAACATGACAGATTGATGTTTTTGAATACATTCTAATTCAAACAAAATTATTTAACGACTTTTTAAAATGGGTTTTGGCCACATATGGGGGTCGTTGGCCCCATATGGGAATCTGACTGCAAAGTCAAAGTCGATCAGCACAGATTGTCTGATATAGATAAAGCTAATCTAACGAATGTGGTTAATTGTTTTCCATCGTTTAGCCAAAAAGGTCTCGGTAAGACAAACCTTTTATCACATGCTATTGATGTAAGAATGGCTAAAACAATAAAACAATGCCATTTCCCTGTATCACCGCACACTGGACGGAAAGATACAGATACGTTGCAAAAATCAACTTTTTGATGACAACGGATCGTAAAATTTGTTATTGCATTCGACAGGTAATAGTTCAAAAGGGTTGAATCCAAATAATTATTCAAATCGATCCAATATTTTAGAAGTTACGTGTTCAAAGTTGAACCTCTTTTCGGTTGCAAAAAAAGGATGTCGTTTTTTTAGAAAAATTCTGACTTTGCGGTTGATTTTTAGGTAAAATATGTAACCGATCTGCATGGTTATGGTCTCTATCGAAAGAGTCATCAAATCTCGGTAAAACCAAAGTAGAATAAAATTATAATATTTATTCCACGTGCTGTCATACCTGTTTTACCAAAGTACTTATTTTTCACCTATTTTTCAACTTTGATGGAATGTCAAAAATGAGACTACACGAGATGATGGGTTTGGCGTATGAGGTGTTGTTCTTGAATATGTTCTTTATCATATTCAAAAAAGATCGGCTGCCCCAAACTGCCACCCCGAATTTCCCAAGCAAAAGATACTTTCAACTCAGCGTTAAAAACGGGCGGTTTCGTGCAAATTCTGGTACAAGCACAGTCGCTGCGCAGTACGAAATTGTATGGCGGGTGTTCGGAGCAGCCCGCCAGCACCTAGGCATGCGCGCATGGGTGTTCCGCGGCACCTGCAGCTCTTATCTTTTTTCGCTTCTCTTCTTTCGCTAAAGCTGTCGCGCTTTGTTTACCTAAGCTACAATTGTCAACCGCTCCTCTATGTTATATATTTGGAAGCCGAGCTTCACTCCGCACCTCGTTTTACTTCGAAACCACACATCGATCGATTCGCAAATAAACAGCATATATATAATATTAAACGAACCTACTCGTGCGTTCTTATTAATTATATTGCTAAGGGTGGCATATTCGTTGTCTTCCCCACAAACAGCGGGCATACATTTTTTCCTGTATTGGCGGCTTGTTTTTCAATTCCTGAATTTGTAAGGACACTTAATGACTTGAAATGAATGTATAATGATTAATTATTCTTCAAAAATATTAAATGATGTAAAATTAAATGATTATTTTGAACAAAAAGTGCATAAATTATTGAAAATTAGTCAAAAATATGGTCAACAAAAAAAAATTTTTTTTTCCTTAAAATGTATTTATTTTTTTGTTTTTAAAATATTAAATATGCACCATATTAGCATTTTTAGGGAAAACAAACGAAAAGTATTGTTGGAAATTGGATAAAAATTGAGAAAACGTCCTCATAAAACATTAATTTTCGAGTATAAAATCTACTATTAATCACACCATATAGTATGACCACTCAATCGAAAGGTACTAAAACAACTACTAAAAAATTGTGAAAATATCTCAACTGGTTCAAGAGTTATGATTTTTGCAACCCAAAAATATCTTTCCGTCCATTGTGCACCGGCCGTAGAGAAGGCAATTTATGCCGAGATTGACCGGATGATCCAACTAGCAGTGATAGAAGAGTCCGACAGCTCTTGGTCATCTCCAATCGTTATGGATTTGTTTATTTGTTTTTTGGATTTGTTTGTTAGGATTTGTTTAGACTGTCGTAGGGTGAATAGCTCCACCGAAAAGGATGCATACCCTCTGCCTCAAATTAGTGGCATTTTGATTAGGTTGCCTAAGGCTGATTATATAACAAGTCTTAATCTGAAGGACGCTTTTTGGCAAGTACCTTTATATATTGCATGGACAAAGTCATGCAACTCATCTGAGGAACGAGGTTTTCATTAACCTAGATAATCTGCTGATGGTATCTTCGACTTTTGAGAAACATTTAGAAGATCTAGGTTTGACGATCAATATTGGCAAAAGTGACTTCTGCATGCTGAGGGTGCGATGAAGGAATCCGAACTGGCCCTGAAAAGGGCCAATTTTCCATTGCCTACAACTTTGCGCAGCTTGCGAAGTTTTATGGGTCTGTGTGGGTGGTATCGCAAGTTCGTTCATATTTTGGGTCCCTTGCTGCTTCTTTAACAGATCTGATGACCACGAAAACATTCAGTTTGACTGAGGCAGCAGTATAATCTTTTGAGAAGCTAAAGCAATGTCTTAGCGAGGCTCCGTTATATGCAGCCCTGATTTTTCGAAACCGTTCGAAATACATTGTGATGAGACTAAGACCGGAGTTGGAGCTGTATTAGTCCAAGTTTCGGAGAGGAGATGAGCGTCCTATTGCCTTCTATTCGAAGAAATTAAATAAGGCGCATCGAAATTATACCGTCATAGAGCAAGAATGTCTCGCTGCGATCTGGGCTCTGCAAAATTTTAGGGCGTATGTGGAAGAACATATTTTCAAAATCATAACTGATCATGCGTCATTAAAATGGTTGATGTCTAAACGACCTAAATTCGCGAGTAGCTCAAAGGGCTTTGACCTTCACAGAAGAGCAAGTGCACGATAAATATGCATGGGTACCGAATAAATTGGTTCCTGAGATTCTTTCTCGGGCTCACGACAGTCCGTTGTCTGTTCATGGTGGGATACACTAGACCATCGAAAGAGTCAGACGTTATTATTTCTGGCCTGGACTCGTGGCAGATGTTAAGGCTTATTTTAATGCTTGTGAGGTGTGCAAAACCACAAAAGCACCAAATTATCTTTTGCGACCACCGTTAGGAAAAGCGCCTGAGAGTATTTCCAACGATTGTTTTTAGACTTTCTTGGACCTTACCCCAGATCCAGAAGTTGAAATATAGGGTTTTGTTATCGTTCTCGACCATTTTTCCAAATATGTATTTCTCAAACCAGTAACCAGATGCTGGAAGCGTTATAAAATATTTGGTAGGAGAATTGTTAATGTCATTTGGCACTCCCGAAATGATAGTGTCATACAATGGATCTCAATTCGCTCGCACACTTTTCAGAAATTAATGCAGCTGCTGTGCATTCCCCGCAGGCTAACGCCTCGTTAAGAGCGTTAATAGCTCAGTTATCGCTACAATTATAGCGTATTTGCGAACTGATTAAAAGGAATAGGACGAATACCTAAATAGAATCAGTTGTGTGTTGCGATCATCAGTACACTCAAGCTTAGGGACTTCTCCTTAGTACATGGCTTTTGGGCAACACATGATTACTTCTGTTTCGATGTACTTTTTGTTAAGGAAGCTCAATTTATTGGATGACCGATCCTTAAATTTTGACCGTCAAGACTCGTTCGAAATAGTGCGGGAGAAAGCATGCCAACGGATACTAGCGAAACACTGCGAAAACAAGAAGAATAATCTCCGGTCCAGAGTTGTTGCGTAGGAATTTTAAGCTAAGCTGTTTCCATACAGCTACTACTAATTACTAAATATTTAAGTAATCCCAAATTAAGATTAAGTAGATTTTAAATTTTCCCTTGCTCAATGTGAAGAATAGAGTTGTGACGTGGTTTCTCTGGCCGGGGTGAGATCTCAGTCGCGGCCAAGGAACCTACACAAGAAATTTGTATAGATGGGTGGAACCTGTAGTTAGGAATTTTGTATGTAGGAGTGGGGAGACCGACAGAGGTACTAATGCATTACTCTCTACCGCTGGCCGTCGTTCGTTGTGCTGATTTTCGAATAATTCTCAACCAGCGGCCGCACTGCTGGGTGGCCGTCAGCCGATAGTAAAGATAAATCCGCCCCTGGCGGCGATCGCCCTGCTTGGCGGTCGACCGTGGCGGGAAACGCGCCACCTGGCGGTACCGATCGTGCTGCTCGACCCGACTACACGCTGTCTGGTAACACTGGCTAAAACCGCCGTCTGGCAACTCTGGCTCACCGCGATCTAGCAACTGTGGCGCAGCGCCGTCTGGCAACTCTGGCACAGCGCCGTCTGGCAACCCTGGCTCGGTAAGCTTGTTGGACAAGGGGGGTGAGGGAATCGTGGGAATCCTCGAGGCACTCGCGGCGCTTCTCAAGACTCTTCCTTCGGTTGGTCGCGAAGGCTACGGGATTCTCAAACACTCCGGTTGGTCGCGGAGGCTACCGGGGTCGATGGACATGCAAGGAGGGAAGGGAGAGCAGCGGCGTGGACTCGGGAGTTCTTGTGCGAATGAGAAAGCCAAACGCACAAGTACAGTCGGGCCACGCGGCGCTCGCATGCAGAGGATCGGGGTGGGGGAGCAGAGACGTATACTCGGGAGTTCTCGAAAGGGGGAGGAGTGGGGAAACAGAGGTGGCCGGTGTGAAGGAAACACTACGTCTTAGTTGCGGTTGTATTAGAAAATATAGCAAATTTCTGCTATTTTAGACCATATCCTTACCTCAGCCGAATTAAGGAGTGTTTTTTAAAGATGTGCTCCGACTCACATCATGTGGGCTGAGGCAAGGACAGGTGTCTTAATACATTTTGTGAATTAAAATCTAAAGACAATTCAACATGTAACAAGAAGTAAAGCTCATTATAAAAAGAACATAAAACACGAAAAGGGTCATGCTGCTCGAAGTTAGTCTTACAAAAATCAAGAGTAATTGGACGAAAGTGACGAGAAGGTCTAACAGGAACAGAGAAATACAATTGACTAAGAAGATAGGACGAACAAACATGACCATTAATTGTATGTTTTATTTATTAGATTTCCCCTGGATGCTGCCGGAGGGGAGGGAACTGGCGGGCTTACTTGCTCTTGTTGTTGTATTTTATAAAGCGGGAAGGCTGTCACCGCTGGTGTACACTCGCGATTACACGTGTCTCTCGGTCGGGGTGCGGTCGGGGCTTGGTAAATTTTCGCGGTCGCAAAGTCTCGCGCACGTCTACTCTTCTCCCGGCCGGAAACGAAAATGCCACGATCTTAAAAGTAGAGATCGCACCTTTTTTTGATCGCTCTGCTATCGATATATCGTAGTGTGAGCTTTCCATGCGATATTTGTATCGATGTCTCAAAGTTGCCACTGATGGTAAATTAATACTAAATCATTAGGGGTATGCTTCTTGCACTGCTGTGGGCTGGACTTCGTGTCCCTACTAATTAATAATGACAATGTTTGTGGACTCCTTGTCCTTATCAACTAATACTAACAATGGTTGTTGGCGGACTCCTTGTCCCTGGTTTTAGAATTTACATATTGAATACTAACACCTGCAGCGCTCTCCGCTTATCTCTTTTCGCCTTCCTCTTCTTTCGTTAAATCTGTCGCGCTTTGTTTACCTAAACTACATATTGTCAACTGCTGCACTAGTGGTATATATTTTAAAGCCAAGTTTCACTCCGCATCGATCGATCACAATAAACAGAGCATTTATATTAATAGAACCTATTTGTTCGGAGGGGGGTGGCTTTATTTGGAAATGCACTCGATAAGAAAAACACGGGGGAAAACATTCGGGGAATTACGCGACGTGCGTCTTTATTTGTGGAATCGGAAATTAGTACTAACAAGAAAAAGCCTTAAAACTAACTTGGGGAGAGCGGACTAGGAGCTCGATGCACAAAAGTGCAGTGGGAGAGGGAAAGAGAGAGCGAGTGCACTAGATCACACTGCCTCCGGAAAATAAGCGCCCTTTTGGCGTGAACATTCTCCCCCCCCCTGTCGAGGATACGCAGCTAAAATATAAGAAGACCTTTGAGGCCCCCTCAAATACAAGAGGCCTTTGCTCGGGAAAGCGTTGGATACGCTGAGCGCTCGTGGACATGGAGAAGTGTGTGGTGACAACTGGCATCGGTCGTCACTGCGGCAAGATCCCGTGAAATGGTGGTGGGCCAGGCAATTGACGCAGTACTTCTTTTGTATGACTGCCTGGAGCCGTTTCTCAGCGCTAAGCCAAAGGGAAACGGTGGCATTTCCGAAGAGGATGGTTCCCTTGGCAGACTCGGCATGGGTAGGATAAAATACCTCAGGAACGTCTGCATTTCATATCGGCGTATGGAACCCAGTAATTGGAAGAATCTGGAGCAGTTTTAACTCGTGTGGAGAACGAGGAAATTCTTTGGATCGGATCAGAAGCAATATCAGGAGCAGTCGGTTCACTGGAGGAGCAGTTGCTTGGATGCAACAAAGTGTGATGCCGACCGTGACACTTGAAGCACTTGTGGGCGCTTGTGCAATTACGGAGTTGATGACCGCTTGCAAAGCAATTTAAGCACAACCGCTTTTTTTGGTTATAAGATGAACGATCCTCTGTCGTCATCTGAAGGAAGCGTGGAGATAAACGCACATGATAGTTCTCTTTGGAACATACATCGCATCTTTTGGATAACGGAACGACCCTCGTACTGTAGGATTTCAGTATTCGTGGCGACACGTCGGAGGGTGTCGTTTCTGACGGATGGAGGCGCAACTTAGGAGGTTGAATAGAACCTATAGTTTATAGAGTTCTATGGCGCTCAGTCAGGAATGAATCAAGTTCTTGCCACGTAGGAATTTCGGTTTTATTTGTTAAGGACTGCTCCCATAGTGAGAGCGTCAGCTTTGGAAGTTTCGTGGAACACAAATAAACCAGGAGACAATCCCAATTATCCGTAGGAAGGCCGGATAAATTTAGGGTGTGAGGCAGTTCTGGATTGTATTTTGCAGCTCTTTCAAGGCTGCCGAAGATTCCTGTGCAATGGACTGTATGTTTAGTAACTTCTTCAGTTGGCTGTTCACCAGCGCTCGCTTGTTTTCGAAACGCTCAGATAGGTTTTTCCAGGCTGAGCGGAAACCATCGTTGGTGAGTGGCGAAATGGAAACTACGGAATGAGCTTCACCACTAGTCTTGGCATATAGATAGAACAACTTTTCAACAGGGGTCAGCGCAGGATTGTCTATATAGACCACTGTGAAAAGGTCTCGGAAAGTCGGTCAGCGAACGTAATCGCCCAAGAAAACTTCTGTTTCGCACGGAGGAAGCTGACAGCCAGACGGATAAGAATTTTCGGGCGGAACGGGTTGGATTTGAGCTGTTTTAGCAGCGATCATCTCGATCTGTTCCATGAGCTTTGCGGCACACCTTTCATAAATAAAATAGGTGTTTATGTGAGGGGCCACTGTGCCGCCTCTGCGCACAGAGCTTTCGCTCTCGTCCGCGCTCGCCTCTCTTTTGCGCTCGCTTCCGAGCTCGAGCTCGGGTTGCGGACTTTCCGATCGGCCGCCGTCGATCTCTCGCGCTCACGTCAGCGCTTTAGGTTTTAAGGTCAGTTCCATGTATGAATGCGAGAAATAAAGATTGAATGCCCACGACGCCCCCGCCTCTTGTTCTTCTTCTCTGGTGCCGCCGATTCCCTTTCGTCGGACTTATTTTCGTTTTGCGCCGTGGGAGTTTTCCTGCATTTTCCATCATCTACTTGGATTACTTATCTTTGGAGGATCGGCCCCCCTACAAACATTGGTCCTTCGAGCCGGATTTTTCTTCATCCTCTCCACTTCTGCCAGCAGTTCCCGGCTTGTTCCGCCCAAAGATAAGTACGATCTTACCTCTGCTTCTACTGCCTGCAAATTAATAGTGCTCCTAGTCCGCATATGTAAATACAAGGTGCTCCTAGTCCGCATAAATTAATAGTGCTCCTAGTCCGCATTAATAACTAGTGCTCCCAGTCCGCCGAAATTTTCAATTCGTCTCTTCGTTTCTTTTTCGCGCCGCCATATTCCTCGCCGTTCTCTTTGCGTACATCAAAGTGCAAACGGTCGCGGCATATGTACATATATGTATGTGCAGCCATCCAATTACATACTGGCATATATATATGTACATATATTATTATAATTATATGTCGGCGCAATTCTAACTCCGTGAATTCGCCAAGTGAAAAAGTGAAATTGTGTGGTGAGAAAAGAAAGGCATAAGCAATATCGGCCACCGAGTGTGCACTGTGCGGGAGTTCCCTGTTCGCCGGACAGTCTGCCGTTGGTCTCGATATTCTTTCTGTTCTGATTCCGGTGTGTGCCATTTTTTTTCGCCACATAATTTTACTGTCCTTTTCCAGACATTTTAATATACAGTCCACTCCGCGACGCTCCACTGTGCCTCCATAAATGCATGCCCATATATACATACCCATACCCATACATACATACATATAATATATATGCCCATATTATCTGCACATTTTAATATACAGTCCACTCCGCGACGCTCCACTGTGCCTCCATAAATGCATGCCCATATTTATCCCATACATACATACATATATGCACATATTATCTGCACCCGATTCCAGCAACTAAACCTCCGCTACGAAATTAATATACATATATACGTACATAAACACAATTAAAAGCGAGACAAAAACAACATTCAAATCAAGAATTATTACAGATCCATTCGGGCGGGACCGCGATTGTTTTTTGTTCAATTTTCTTTGATTTTGTTGGAGTTTCTGCAGCGGCCGCTGTGTTGTTATTGCTGTGGTTTTTTTTCGCTCTCCTGCGTACCGTACACTGACACTGCTTTGCCGACGGCAACAGTGAGTTTTCGGCCGAACCAAAGCTGCGGTGTTGTTATTGCTGTGTGTTTTTTCGCTCTCCTGCGTTTTCGCCCGAACCAACGCCAAGGGTTTTTAATTCCACCTTTCCGGCTGCGCAAGTGTTTCATGGGCAAGCAATAAATAATTCTTTGTAATAATTATTTATTTATATTTATTTATTTATTGGATATCGTTTACTAATTTTCTGGGCCTCATTTTTTGGTTGCCAACTAAAATATAAAGCAAGCTCCACGTCCGAGCCACGCAATATATATTCTTTATATATTTTTTTTATATATATTTTTTCCTGCCTACCTACTGGTTACCGATTTTGCGGTCCACCTCGCATAAGGCACCATCCGCCCCTGCTCCGTACGAGACGCTTGTGGCTCACGCGCGTCGACACACGCTAATCGGCAGAATTAAATTCGGAGGATGCTCACGGGAGGCGACAAAAAGCCACGTCTGATCCCATCCATCCGCCTAGACAGGTCCCAATCCGCATCTCCGCGGTCGTCCCAATTAAAGCTCAGGGCTGCCCCTGCCACTCAAAAGGCAAAGAGCGACGAGTCAGTCGATACGATCCACGAGCCCTCACCAAGACTTACTCGATCGGTCGCAAAAATGGCGCAAAGTACGGTAGACGTTGCTTTAAGGAAGTTCGCTGCCACAACAGACCGAGTTAGCAAATTCGAAGCTGACCTACACACTCCGGGCGCCCCAGAAACTGACAGATTTTCTCCACATATGTGCCGAGTCCATCTGGACGAAATCCGGGGCTTATGGGAAAGTGTGAAAAAGGGCTATGAGAGTTGCTCCGATCTTCTTTCCGGGTCCGCTGAGGACCCAGTCACCTCAACAGTGCTGGAATCCAAATACAGCTACTGTTACTCCGTATATTCGAGGTGCGTAGCCAAGCTTCAGGAAATAATAGAAAGTGCCGCCGTCCAGTCCACTCAGGCTTCCGCTCCCAGCCAACTGCCCACTTCTACTAGTTGCCGGTTACCGCCAGTGGACACTGAAGTTTTTTGTGGTGATTATCTTCGGTGGCCCACCTTCAGAGATTTGTTCACCGCCATATATATCCGCAACTCAGGGCTCACACCGGTGGAAAAGTTGTTCCACCTGTTATCGAAAACCAGTGGCGACGCGCACGCCATTGTTTGTAAGGCCCCGCTAACAAATGAAGGTTTCGTCTCGGCGTGGCAAGGCCTGACCGATCGTTTCGAAAATCGGCGGTCTTTGGTCAACAGTCAGTTGAAAATCCTTTTCAACATCCAGACTGTTCCCCAAGAATCCGGAGCAGCTCTGAAAGAGCTACAAGGCACCATTCAGAGTTGCCTCACTGCCTTACGTATGTCCTCCATTAATGTCGAAGCTTGGGATTGTCTCCTGGTATACATGGTCTCCTTAAAGCTTCCCAAAATTACGCTTTCCATGTGGGAGCAATCAGTGCACAACAAGTCCGAAATTCCAACCTGGAGTGAGTTGGACGCCTTCTTGACAGAGCGCTATCGGACTCTGGAGGCAATCGACGACATCCGACCGAGCGTTTCGGGGCAAATTCCGCCAAGATCGGCAACTGCGAGCGCCGCACCGCGCAGGCTCAGCTCGTATGAGGCCAGGCTCGCTCCAGCGCCCAGGGGATGTGATCTCTGTTCCAGGGAGAACCATCCCATTCGCGTATGTCCACGGTTCCTCGAAATGGACGTGAATGGTCGCTCCGACTATATCAAGAGAAGGCAACTTTGCCTTAATTGTTTTGCCCGAGGGCACCAGCAACGGGATTGCACCAGTGCCCACAGCTGTTTTACATGCCACAGCCGGCATCACACCCTCCTGCACCGCGGTAATCCTTTTGCAACCGCTCCAAGTCCGTCTACGACAGCCACGCCTCGGCCCGCGCCTTCTCCAAGAGGCACGGGTGCCTCCGACGATCCCGCCGATGTGCAAGTATGCTTCGCTTCCGGGTCAAGAGCCGTCCTACTGGGCACTGCCCTCATTAACGTGTGCCATCTGGGGTGCAATTTTCAAGCACGTGCCTTGATTGACTCTGGGTCCGAAGCTACCTTTATTACAGAACGACTATTCAACTTAGTCAAACTTCCGTTCAAGACTGTCCAAGCCCAAGTGTCCGGCCTGAACCAAACCGTGGCCGCTCAGTCCACTAAGTTGTGTACGTTTTCGATTCGATCGCCCTCCAGGCCTGGGATACAGTTAGAGACTGCGGCCTATGTTCTTCCGCAGCTGGCCGGGAATTTACCCTCGTATCCAATTCCACGAGATATTCTGAAGGACCTTCCTAACATCCCCCTGGCGGACCCCAAGTTCTTTGAGAGCTCCCAGATCGACATTTTGATAGGAGCAGACATTCTTCCGTCTATTCTCCTTGGCAATTCCAAAGCTGACATCTGCGGTTCACTTCTCGGCCAGGAAACCATTTTTGGGTGGGTGTTGACAGGCCCAGTCCATTCGGCAGCCCCACGCAGGGTGTCCGCCTTCTCCACGCGAGTTACCTGCGCCCTCGAGGACTCTCTGGACCAGCTCCTCACCAAGTTCTGGGAGGTGGAGGAAGTGCCCACACAGATCGTAAATGAGTCTGATGCGTTTTGCGAACAAAATTTCGTACAAACTACCAGAAGGGACCATCGGGGCAAGTATGTTGTGACGCTCCCCTTGCGCGACCCCGAGCACAAGGGCTCCGAGCTAGCATCTTCACGATCCTTCGCTCTAGCTCAGTTCCTCCGCAACGAGCAGCGCCTAAAAAGGGATCCCCTCCTCAAAGCCCGGTATGACGCGGTGATCCAGGAATACCTCGACTTAGGACACATGGCCGAGGTTTCTACGACGAGCAGTTCCGCCACGTACTACCTTCCACACCATGCTGTTCTTAAGCCCGAAAGCACAACTACGAAGGTGCGCGTAGTTTTCAATGCGTCTAGCCCATCCGCAAACGGGACTAGTCTGAATGATATTCTGTACGCGGGCCCGGTCTTACAATCCGACCTGACTATACAAATCCTGAAGTGGCGATACTTCAGGTTTGTTTTCAATGCCGACATCGAGAAGATGTACCGGCAGATTTGGGTAGACTTCAAGCATACTCCACTCCAGCGCATTCTGTTTCGCAACTCCGATGGAGAAATCCGCGACTACGAATTGAAGACGGTAACTTTCGGGGTCAATTGCGCTCCATTCCTAGCGATTCGCGTCCTGCAACAGCTCGCCGAAGACGAAGAGTCGAGGTATCCGCAGGCGAGTCAGATTATCCGACAGTTCATGTACGTCGACGACGTTCTCGCTGGTGCAGACTCAAAGACTGAGGCGCAGGCAGCTATCCGAGAGCTCGAGGGGGCTCTGGGTTCGGCAGGGTTCCCACTAAGGAAGTGGACAGCCAACAGCAAGGCGATTTTGTTAAATATCCAGACTGATCATCTCCTTCGGGCTGACTTCCTCGAAATCGACGCAGAGAGCACGGCCAAAACTCTCGGCGTGCGGTGGAAGGCGACGTCGGATGATTTTTTCTTCATTCCGCCAGAATTGACCTTGGGATCTTCGTTCTCAAAGCGTCAGGTCCTGTCTCAAATTGCCAAATTGTTTGATCCAGCCGGCTGGCTAGCCCCCTTCATTGTCCGGGCAAAGATGTTTATGCAGGACATTTGGCTCCAGGATCTGGGCTGGGACGATGTCCTCCCTCAGGAATTCTGCAAAAGATGGGTTGACTTCCTGGAAGATTACTCGGCGCTCGATCAGATCCGAATCCCCCGCTGGGTCGCCTTCCGTCCTCACTTGAAGGTAGAACACCATGGGTTCTGTGACGCCTCGCAGAAGGCGTACGGCGCGGCCATCTACGTCCGAGTGGAGACCGGGTCCACGGTGGTGGTGAACTTGCTGACGGCAAAGACACGGGTGGCCCCAGTCAAGACAGTGTCGCTCCCGCGATTGGAGTTGTGCGGAGCCGTCCTATTGTCCGAGATGGCCAACGCAATTCTTCCCAAGATGCCCGGCCCTGCGTACGCCCTCCACTGTTGGACTGACTCTACAATTGTTCTCGCCTGGTTGCGCAGACCGGCGTGCCATTGGACAACGTTCGTGGCAAATCGGGTGACCTCGATTACTCAGTTCACCGAGGTGGAGAAATGGGCACATGTCCGCTCCGAACATAATCCGGCAGATCTCGCTAGCCGGGGGGTTGGGCTTAAAGACCTCGCGGACAGTCAACTGTGGTGGCATGGCCCTTCCTGGCTGCAAGGACTTCCCCAAGGACTTCCCCGAGACTGAACTTGAGAAGCGAGCAGTCAAGGTCCACGTTGCCAAGGCCCCCCCGGAAGATATTCTTGAGCGCTTTTCTACTTTCAATAAGGCGCTGCGAGTCCTCGCCTATGTTCGTCGCTTCATCCAGCGCTCGCGAAAGACCACGTCTTCGTTCGAGAACCACCTGACGGCGTCTGAAGTTGCTTCGGCCGAAATTCTCCTAATTTCCGTCACTCAACGCAGGCACTTCAGCCTTGAGATCGACTGTGTAAGCCACAAGCGGCCAGTGCCAGCATCCAGTCCAATTCAAAACCTGAACCCGTTTCTGGATTCTCAAGGGCTCATGAGAGCGTGTGGCCGCGTTACCGCCTCCGAACTCCTCCAGTATGACGAACGCCATCCGGTTATTCTTCCATATAACTGCCATCTGTCTCGACTCCTCGTTCATTTTACCCATCGCATAACGCTGCACGGCGGTAATCAGCTGATGATCCGTCTGATCCGTTCCAAATTCTGGATCCCGAAAGTGAGGAATTTGATCAAGTCCGTTATCCATTCCTGCAAGGTATGCGTTATCCACAAAAAGAAGTTGCAAACTCAGCTCATGGGAGAACTACCCAAAGAGCGGACGTCCTTCTCGCGCCCCTTCACACATACCGGTATGGACTATGCCGGCCCCTTCGACATCAAGAACTACACGGGACGAGCCTGCCTCATTACCAAAGGGTATGTGTTGGTATTCGTGTGCTTCTCCACCAAGGCCATCCATTTAGAGCCGACCTCCGACCTCACGACTGAAAAGTTTCTCGCCGCTTTCGCCCGTTTCGTGTCCCGAAGAGGATGCCCCCTTCAAGTTCAGTCGGACAACGGGAAGACCTTTGTGGGTGCGGCCAGCCTACTCTCCCGCGATTTCCTCCAGGCTCTCAAAGGGGCTGTGACGAGTGCCTATAGCCACCAGCAGCTTCTTTGGGATTTCATCCCGCCGGGAGCCCCCCACATGGGAGGCTTGTGGGAGGCGGGCGTTAAGAGCTTCAAAACCTTGTTTTACAAGTCTACGGCCACGCGGAAATACACGTTCGAAGAGCTGGCCACGCTGCTGGCTAGGATTGAGGCGTGCTTGAATTCTCGTCCGCTCGCGCCCATGTCCGAAGACCCCGGTGACCTATTAGCTCTTACTCCTGGGCACTTTCTGGTTGGAGGGCCACTCCTAGCAATAGTTGAACCTGAGATCAAGGGGGATACCACGACCATCATAAACCGCTGGCAACATCTAAAGGCTCTACATCAGCAGTTTCGTCTGCGATGGAAGGAGGAGTACCTCAAGGAACTCCATAAGCGGAACAAGTGGCGAGCCCCCACTAGAGATCTCCGTGTCGGGGACATGGTGGTTGTTAAGGAAGACAACCTGCCGTCCAATGAGTGGCGTTTAGGGCGTATTGACGCAGTGTTTCCAGGATCCGATGGCCATGTCCGTGTGGTCGACATCCGCACTGCGCGGGGACTAATCAAACGTCCCATAGCAAAGGTCGTCCTCCTTCCGATGGACGCACCCGTCTGCCCTCAGTAACCAGTCTCCCGTCCACTCCAAAGTTCCACGTCACTGTGCTGTTTCGTAGCTAATCCGTAGTTTCAATTCGTAGTAGTACCAGTACTGATGGCTATTTTTTTCCTCTCCGTCCTAGTCCGCCAGTCACGATACGATGTCGCCACGTCCACGCAGCGTCAACACACTGGAGAGCAGATGTACTCGAGGTATCAATTCCTACCGTTGCCGAGTCTGCAGTGATGTCCATCCCTTACGGAAGTGCCGTCGTTTTCTTCGATTCAAGGCCGAGAAGCGTCTACGGGCGGTCCTGGCCAACCGGTACTGCCCCCGCTGTTTAGCTCACGAGCATTCCGACGGAGCGTGTCGGCGAGGAGACCGCTGCAAAACGTGTGGCCAGGATCACCATACACTGCTGCACCTTTCCGAGCAGCCGATGGCTCAGCGTCGGCCGCGTCAGGAGGCGCGCCGGTCGCCGGGCGCCCACTCGCGGAATTCTTCAGGCGCTCCTCAGCCCTCGGGGGCCACGCCACGGCGTGCTTCTGCCGCTCCTCGGCCCTCGGCAGCCGCTCCACGGCATGCTTCAGCCGCCCCTCGGCCTTCGTCCGCCCCTCCACGGCGTGCTGCGGCCGCTCCTCGGCCCTCGTCCGCCACTCCAAGGCGTGCTTCAGCCGTTCCGAGGCCCTCGTCCGCCGCTCCAAGGCGTGCATCAGCCGCTCCAAGGCCCTCGTCCGCCGCTCCAAGGCGTGCTTCAGCCGCTCCTCGGCCCTCGTCCTCCGCTTCAAGGCGTGCTTCAGCCGCTCCAAGTCCCTCGTCCGCCGCTCCAAGGCGTGCGTCAGCCGCTCCAAGGCCCTCGTCCGCCGCTCCAAGACGTGCTTCAGTCAATCTTCTGCCAACGGCTCTGGTGCGGATCCATACTGGGGCTCGGGTCTTCGACACGGCGGCGCTTATCGACCCTTGCACGGCTACGAGCTGCATCGACGCGTCTCTAGCGACTGCTTTCCGTCTGCCAACTACCAGCGTTGGGGACGAACGGATGTGTTCGGCAATTGTGGGCGCCAAGAATGACCCCAGTGTCCAGTTGGATGTGGCCTTCAAGGTTGAGCATCAGGTGCGCGTTCGCACGCCAGTCCGGGAGCTGAGCGAGTCGGTGCGGGGCCATTTCCGGGACATTACTCTGGCCGATGAGCGTTTTTATCTACCCGCGACGATATCTGTGATCCTGGGCGCGGACATGTATCCGCAAGTGATGCGGCCAGGCTTGATGAGAATCCAGGACGGACTGCCGGTGGCCCAGAGCACCGTGTTTGGATGGGTCGTGTGCGGAGCCTGCCACCAGCCATAATAAGGACCATGTTGCAACCCGAGTGATTGCAAGGGGGGGCGGGATGTTTATGTGAGGGACCACTGTGCCGCCTCTGCGCACAGGGCTTTCGCTCTCGTCCGCGCTCGCCTCTCTTTTGCGCTCGCTTCCGAGCTCGAGCTCGGGTTGCGGACTTCCCGATCGGCCGCCGTCGATCTCCCGCGCTCACGTCAGCGCTTTTAGGTTTTAAGTTCAGTTCCATGTATGAATGCGAGAAATAAAGATTGAATGCCCACGACGCCCCCGCCTCTTGTTCTTCTTCTCTGGTGCCGCCGATTCCCTTTCGTCGGACTTATTTTCGTTTTGCGCCGTGGGAGTTTTCCTGCATTTTCCATCGTCTACTTGGATTACTTATCTTTGGAGGATCGGCCCCCCTACAAACAATAGGCATACTCGTATTTTGCCTTTAGGTGTCCCCCGTGCCCTCTAAGCCAACTGAAATTTGCTCTGAACAAGCTTCGTACTCTTTCTCGACCTTATCCCTTAGCGCTCGGACTTGGTCGAGATGAATTTGGCACGTGTACTTGGATGGACTTGGTGCTGCTGGATTGCAGACTCTGGACTTGAAGTGACTCAGACGGGAACAGGTCATCGTAAATTTATTTAAAATGCAGGAAGTCATTTTGTATATATTTTACGAAATTTTACTGTCTGTATATATATATATTTATATATTTAGAATTATTTATTTGTGGAAGCAGGATGGAATTTAGGAACCAATCGGAATATATAAAATTAAATTAAATTAAATTTAATAACGAATTATTTGAATAATATTCTCTCTGCTGCAAAACGGATACGGTCACACTAATGCGGATATGGAAGCGCACTTGAATTTCTAACTGATTTAGTTAGTTGGAATTTTATAAAAATAATTTTAAATTATTTGGTGTGCCTGGACTTATTCAGTTGACCGCTGCTGTATTTGCCGCGGTACTGTTCTTGAAGATAAGGCGTGCGTGTGAATATGTTTGTGCATTCGCCGTTTGCCAATGCAGAATAGCGGAGACAACGAGAGGCGGAAAAAATTGCCAAAAATCGGAGCGTTGACTTGCCGGCGAATATGTATGTATTTAATTGCAATTTGTTTTTGGTTGCCTATGCTTAGGATAGAGCGAAGGAATGACAATAAATATATGTTTATTTAAATGTAGCTGAGCTCAGGATAGAGCTAGGGAGAGACAATAAATAATTAAGTTTGGCGATTCTGTGCCGTGGCTTTTGTGGATATACGATATATTTAATTTTTAGAGCTGTGGACTGTAATTTCTATGTATTTTAGTTTTGTGTTTTGGACGATTTTTAAATATATTTTTTGTGGGGTAAATTATTTAAATTATTAAAATACCCGTGCCGACATATTTGTAAGTATATATGTATATATTCAATTTTGTGTAAATTGCCGTGGCGCTCGTAGATCATTATAATTTATTCTTCATATTCTTATATATATTCTTCACCCGTATTAATTATATAAACTTTAAAAGATTATTAAGGATTAGAGTAAGGCTACGGCAGCCGCATACGATAGTTATAAAACTATCATCTCCAGCCCGAGCTCGCTCCGTTAGCCTGGAAGGCGTACAGACGTGAGAAGACAGTGAAATAAAAGAACAAAAGCAAGATCGGCGGGTGCCATCGATATCGGCGGGTGGAAAAAACCCAAAAATAAATTATTGTGAAAATAAATACAAGCCATTAAAGCCAGTTTGGCTCACCGGCGGACATTGGGAAATTTCAAATCTAGATATAATTCCAAACTTTGTCGGGGCCGAGCACAGCCGGCCGCTTGGAATTGGAAGTTCAAGTTGGAGGTCGTTTTACGCTGAAAAGAGAGCGAACTCTCAAATATTTCTTTCCCCCCATCTCGGCCCTCCGGCCGCAAATACGCATGGATTATAACTCGGTGTTTTTCTCTGTTGCACCCTACCAACTTATTTTCTTTTCAAGTGCTAACCCGGTGGCTGGCAAATTCCACCTCACGCCAGCCCACCGTCTCTTCCAAGTCACCTTGTCCCAGATCTTATAAATTTTTTGTAAGAGACCCTGGCAGGACTGAGTCCAATCCCAGCCAGCGAAAACTATCTCACAGATGGCGCCTGAACAGGGACTTGGCGCTTACAAATTTTAGATGAGAATATATGGCCTAAAGACCCATTAAGTTACACTGAAAAAAAAATTTATTTTATTTTTTTGTTGTGGGTACAACAGAGAAAATTTTCTGAGTGCACGCAAGAATATAACAAAATATACCAAAATATAGTTTGATAAAAGTATCCCCAAGGAAAAGAAAACCAAAATAATATATCAAAATATCTCTTTTTTTATATACAAGTACCCCCCAAGGGGGAAAAATATGTATAAGGAAATATTTTTTTAAGCATGGTACGAACATAACCTGCAACAAAAGTAATTATGAGATCACGTGGGCAGTAGATCGCGTAAGTCCAAGAAAAAAAGCGGGCCCTCGATCGGTTAGCCTATCAAGTCGCGAGATTTTTGGAAAAAAAACACGAGGTAGTGAGAAACTAACCTATTCCCCCACCGCGCAGCCATCTTGTTTCACTCTCATCATTGTCTCTCTCACATCCGCAGTGGAATCGATATTCTTCCAACATTTTTCCAACGGGATCTCAGGAGAGTTCGCTTAACACCGTCGCCGCGTCAACAAGTACAGTCGCCACTAAGATCAGTTTTTAGAACATCCTCGTCGAAGAATTTTCAAGTCATTTTGCCTCGTCGTTGTTTCCATCGGTCCGCTCGAGCACTTTATACGCCGGTTTTCGAAATAAACACTTGAATTTTGAGCTTCGTTGACCCCGCAATAATTTTCGCTGCGTCAAAAATATTTTTCTCGTCTTGTGTTAGTCCCGAAGAATATTTCCTTTCCGCAAACATGGGTGCACGGTGGATTTCATATCTTCACCAGCGGGAACTGGAGGCGATTCTAAAGGAGTTCGGATTAGAAACAACGGGATGCGTGGAAGAAATGAGGAACCGGTTGGCCGAATTTAATAATCAGGACGACCACGTTTTGGAAGTCGTCGAGCGACTCCAAGAATGCAAGGCCGAGATTTCAGCCGCGATCAGCGAACGGAAGCAACGATCTCCGAGTCCCCACATTCCGGGTCCCACTCACTGAATGCTGCCGGAGGCATGGTGGCCAGGCGGGACATTTTATCTTGGAAACCCTAGATGCCAGCAGCCACCCTGGGGGAAAAACTTCGTAATTGGTGAATAACCTTTGAAGGAAACACAGATCCGATTACGTTTATCCAACATCTCGAGGAGCGAGCCACCGCATACGAGGTCAACGTGGAGAAGATGCCGCAAGCCCTTCTGGACTTCTGACGGATACGGCGGAAAACTGGTTTAGGACCAGCCAACTGATGGGGGAGTTTTGGGCTAACTTCAAGAAGGCTTTTCTTGATTTCTTTTTGCTGCCGAGGTATTTTCAGCGACTTGAGGACGACATCGGCACCAGGTATCAGCGACAGGGGAAAACATTCAAGCAATATCTGGTGAATATCCAACTGTTAATGCAAAAAGCGGGATATAATCAGGAACAGGAGCTAGACCGGATCTATAAGAACCTTCAGCCGGATTATCAATTGTTCACTAGGAGGCACGAGTTCACGACACTGGAGCAACTGACTGTCTTAGCGGTCAATTATGAAGTCACTAGGGACCGGGATACGGGAAACCATGCCAGGAGGCTGGCCAAGCTGCAGCCACCGAGAAGAACTGACCACGGATCCCCGTCGTATTCGGGAACGCCAACAAGGAACCGCCCGAATGTCGTGCAACACCCTGTACGAGCACCTACACCCGCCGCTGGTACTCTAGGACAAGTCCCCCGGGTGGGAAACTTGTCAGTGGTGCCGAATTTCCGAGGAGCTTGCAGGAATGCCGGAGTCGCTGAGTTATTTTCAGCTGAAGGTGTGGTCGAAGAGCAATCTGGACCCGGGAATGCTGCCAACGAAATGGTCCGGGAAACATGAGGAGTCTTCGCCAGCACGGGGAACGGCCTGAGACTGCCAGGAGGAATCCCCGGAATTAGGAGAAATATTACAGGTTCAAGATAGCAGAATCATCGCGCGAGTGCGGATTGAGGGGCAAATATTTAACGCAATACTAGATACCGGAGCCAGCAGGAGTTTTGTGAGCGAGCGAGTCGTTCAACGTGTAGGTACACCCGATAACGTACGGACGGTACGCACCCAAGTCAGCCTGGCCGAGGGCTCCCGAAAGGAAATCACCCAGTCGCTGGTAGGAAAAGTCCAGTTGGACCAACGTTCGGTCAGATTTCCACTTTTAGTTTTGCATTCGATTATGGAAGACGTGCTGTTAGGCACGGACTTTCTCTGCGGCGTATGTGGTGTGCAATGTGGTCGCACCTCTCTACAACTTAGTCCCCCTCTTCGAGCTAATACCGGGAGTCCCTTCCGAAGCCGATTTCCAAGATCGAACCCGCAGCACCGGAACCCCCAGTCAACGAGGCAGAGCGACAAGCGGCCCCGACGAACAGTTTCCTAGGACCCCGAGATGAGAAGGCAGTGCGGAACAACCCATTTCGACGAACTCAGGAAACAAGGGGAAATACTGAAATACTGAACTGCTAGTGCTTGAAAAACGACGACTTGGAAGAGAGTGGCAGGAGCACAGGTCACCTGGCGCAAAGTGTAGACTACAAGCAGTTTCTCGCAGACTTACCAAAGCGCTTAAGAAGGAAGAAGCGGATGCTCAACTAGAATATATCGAGATATATCGAGAATCTCACGCCAACCACCACTAAAAACTAATTGTGGAAAGCCCACAGGAATATACAGGCACCAACAGAAACTGTTGTAAACTGGTCTCGCAGTGACACGGACAGAGCAAGGGTCTTCGCTGATCATCTCAAAAAAGTATTTCAACCAAATCCAGCCACTAACTCATTCACTCATTGACTTGGTACCACAAGATCCCATAGAATTTCGACCAAGCGAAATAACGAAAGTCATTAAAGAGCAACTGAAAACTGGAAAATCCCCTGGCTTCAACTTAATAACCCCGAAAATGATCATCGAGCTCCCAAGGTGTGCAGTCCTACAAATCTGCCTGCTCTTCAACGCAATCACTAAAATGGGATACTTCCCTCAAAAGTGGAAGAAATCAATCATAATTATTATCCCTAAGCCTGGGAAAGACAAAACCCAGCCATCATCATACAGGCCAATAAGTTTACTTAGCTGTCTCTCCCAGTTATTCGAAAAAACGCTCCTCTTACGTATCAGTCCCCACCTCAAAACACACAATACACTCCCATAGCATCAATTTGGTTTTCGGGCAAAACATGGAGCTATTGAGCAAGTTAACCGCATCACAACATAAATTCGCACTGCTTTTGAACATCGAGAATATTGCACAGCTTTATTCTTAGACGTTGCACAGCATTCGATAGGGTATGGTTGGATGGACTTATGTTTAAAATAATCAAACTGCTACCTCAAAACTTACATAAGTTTCTAAAGTCTTACCTTAACCTAAACGATGACGTTACGTACCTAGGTATTCATCTGGACAAGCGACTCACCTGGCGGAAACATATAGTGAAATACTTTCATCCAAATAAAACAATAGCGGATTTAATATTCAATGGTTTAGTTTATTTGGGAGCAGGCAATGGTGCCGCTTCCCATATCAAAATGGATCTGATCTTGACATTCATTCTTAGGGTCTATTTAAGCCTAAGTCTCCTGGCTGCGCTGCCCACAGTTGGACAGCAGAGAGACGGTTATGTATATCTTATATATATAATATATATGTATGTGTTACTTAAGCGAGGGAGTTGTGGTATATGCATGCACTTGAGTTCGGCTGTTTATATGCATGCACTTGAGTTCGATCCGACGGTCAGCGCATGTAGCGAAATGCTTAGGTATGCTCTTTGTGGGTGTTCGTCGATCGACTCATATTTCGGCCACTTAGACCGGGCTCTGTTTATGTAACCAGTGCAACAAACTTGGTACAGTGGGTATTCGATATATGCATACTACATCTCCCTCCTTTTGAAAAATAACGTAATTTATGAAGTTATTTTTTTTTTTTTTTTTTTTTTTTTTTTTATTTAAAAGATTTTGCTTAAAAGATTAGTTTTTAATGGAGATTTTACTATTTTTATTTTTATTTTATTTATTATTATTATTTTTATTTATTTTTTTTTTTTGAATTTAAAGATTTCGATTTTGAATTTATTAAATTACAAATAATATTCAATTGTAGATAAGAAATTTTGAAATAGTATGGCTATACTAATAACAATTATGAAATAAACATTTTTAACCTATCCTTATGTACTGTTTGTTCCTTATTCTTCTTATTTTTTATTACTATATTATTCCGCTCTTCTATTCTAATGACCTCAAATGGTCCTATATAAACTGGTTCTAACTTATGTGCAGTTTCATTTTGCAATAAAACTTTATCACCTACGTCTATCTTAAAGTCTGATACCCTATTGTCGTATGCTAGCTTTTGTCTTATTTTATTATTTTCTAACATTAGACGGGCCCTCTTATACGCGTTTTCTAATCTAAATTTAACTTCTTTAGCGTAGTCATCTATATTATATATAGGTTCTATTCTATCTATTTTATTAAAGTGTATTGGCAAGTTGCTTGGCTTACCAAATACTAGTTCATATGGGCAGTAATTATGGGTTACTGATGGTGTAGTATTAAAACAATACACAAAATATTGTAACCATATGTCCCAATCAGTTTTGTCAACTGATATATATGAACGAATGTACTCGTTGAAGGTTCTATGACTTCTTTCAACGGTACCCAAAGTCTGGTGATGATATGCAGTAGACGTTATGTTGTCTATTTTCATATAACTGCATAAATCATTTATAATTGAATTTTTGTATTCTGTTCCCATGTCCGTAATGAACGTCTTCATTGGACCGTACTTCAGAATAAAATTTTCAAAAATTGCTTTTGCGACGGTGTTTGCACTTTTATTTGCAATTGGAATGGCAACTAAATATTTAGTTAGGTCACATATTAAGGTGACTGCATATTCATTGCCATTTTCTGATTTAGGTAGTGGACCAATAGTGTCTACTATCACCCTGTCGAAAGCGTTTATTGGCGTATTGGTTATTACCATTGGGTTCTTGCTGTGTTTTGTTATTTTAGCTTTTTGGCATTTTTGACATTTTCGTATGTACTCAGTAATATCTCGAGTCATACCTTTCCAAAAATAATGTCTTCTGACCTTGGCCAAGGTTTTTGAAATGCCGATGTGACCTCCTTGTATTGGATCGTCATGGAATTTAGACAGTATGGCTTCTTTCTCTTTTTGTTTTTCTATTAGGGTCACCGGGTTGAGTAGCGCTACTCTTAATGTATTCAATATTTTATTGCCCATTTGTTTAAAATTATCTATTGAAACATATTCAAAGATATTTTCCCACGGTGCCATTTTGAGTTGGCTGATTTTATTTATACCGGCCTGCATTTCAAGCCTTTGGAAAAATTGACCTAAGTCGAGGATTCCATTAGTATATAAATCGCGAACATCATATCTTGCAATAATTTTCTTACCATGTTTAAAGAAACATAGCATATTTTTTATATGCAAGGTCACTACTTTACGTACTTCGTCATTGTTTATGACTTCATATACGTTGGGCTTAGAAGCTTTTTCAATAGATTGCCTAGGCAATTCTATTTTGTTGTTATCCGCGCGGATTTTCTGTCTATTTTGATATCTAGTAGTGACTTTCATTATATTGCCTGTAATGTTTTGTAGATCTGTAATGGTTATTCTTGATAACGCATCAGCTACATGATTGTCTTTTCCCTTTAAATATTCGACTGTAAAGTCATACTCTTCTAATTCTAGCCTCATGCGTGTCAGTTTAGAACTCGGATTGATCATTGAGAATAGATATATTAATGGTCTGTGATCTGTTTTAATTGTAAAATGTTTTCCATAAATGTATGGCCTAAAATGTAATATTGCCCAGTGAATTGCAGCTAATTCCTGCTCAGTTGTACATTTATTACTTTCTCCTTTACTGAAGGCTCTTGATGCGTATGCTATGGGAAGTTGGAGTCCGTTATGGTTTTGAGTTAAAACCGCTCCGCACGCTTGCTTACTTGCATCAGTAATTATACAGAATTCTTTGCTGAAATCTGGATATTGTAGCAAAGTAGGTTCCATAAGTTTTGTTTTTAAATATTGGAATGCGTTTTCGCATTCATCTGTCCATTCGAAAGGAACATTCTTTTTACATAATCTTGTTATGTGCCGTGAATATTCGGCGAAATTTTTAATGAAACGTCTATAATAATTGCAAAACGCAACGAAACGTCTAGCGCTGTCCGCATTGTGCGGCGTAGGGTAATTCATAATGACATCATATTTCTTGTCATCTGGAAGTATTCCTTTATCTGTGCATTTATGACCTAGAAAAGTCACCTCATGCATAAAAAATGAGCATTTTTCTGGATGTAACTTTAGGTTGTATTTTCTACATTTCTCAAAAACATCTGTTAAGTTTTTAAGCATATGTTTTTCAGAACAACCTATAACTATTAAGTCATCCATATAAAGGAATGCTTGTGAAGGTTCTAATCCTGAGAATGCTATAGTCATCATCCTCTGGAATGAATTTGGTGCTATTTTTATACCGAAAGGTAGTCGCGTGAAGCGATACGAGCCATTGCTCGTTGAAAATGACGTTATATCTCTTGAGCTTTTTTCTAGTTCAATTTGATGAAATCCTGACATTAAATCAAGACATGAAAAATATTTCGCTCTCCCAAGTTGATCTAAAATGTCGTCAATTCTTGGGAGTGGAAATTTATCGGACAGTAATTTTTTATTAATTTGACGATAGTCAATTACTAATCGCCATTTCTTTTGTTCTGAACCTGGAGTTGTTTTTTTCGGAACAAGTAATAATGGGCTATTATATTCAGATACAGATGGTTCAACAATGCCGTCAGTGACCAATTTTCCAACTTGTTTTTGTATTTCGTTCACCTGACTATGTGGGCTTCTATAATTCTTTACATACACCGGTTCATCATCTTTTAATCTCAGTTTTTGTTTATAAAAATTATTAGTGCTTATTGGTTCAGATTCTAATCCGAATATATCATTGTATTCGGTGCATAAGCTTGAAAGTTGTGATTCGAATTGTGGAGGAAAGTTTTTCTTTAGTTGGGATAATACAGTTTGGTTTCTATTGTCTATATTGGTTTTGACTACATCGTAGTTCGAAAGTGATTCAAATGCTAAATTATTTGTACTGACTACTTGATCTTTATTTGTTGTATTGAGTAGTCTTATAAAGGCGTTTTTAGATGTTGCTATTGTACTTGCTATGTAAATACCATGCTGAATTTCTTGATTTGGAATCAATACACTGTCTTCTTTTGAATTTAGTTCTATTTTTCGGACAACTTGGGATCTTGCTGGCAGAAGTATTGAATTATTGCCAGAACTGTATGTTATTGGAACATAAATGGGAAATTTTAAGTTATTAGGTCTAATTATAAGCCAATCTTCAGATGGCTTGAAGTCTAATTGACAGTTGTATTTTTTAATAAAATCGATTCCTAATATGCCATCACAGGGAATAGCGAATTTTAAATCCACGATATGAAAATCGTGTGGGATTATGTACTTAGTGGTCTGTATTTCAATGGAAGTTAACCCCTTTGATTTGGTTACTTCTTGACTTATCCCTTTTATATCTATAATATAATTGTATTGTATGTCATGAAAGACATCGGAATTTTCTTTAACTATTGAAATGTCTGCACCAGTGTCTACCAAAAAGACAAGTTCTTTTCCTGTAGCCACATGGTTGAATGATACGAATATGTTCTGACTGAGATTAATAGTATGAACCCTTGCATTCTCTATTGTTGAGTATTTAAAGGGCTTTGGGAGTTTCCCGATGTATTGTTGGTTACCCGGACGTTACTTGGGTTGTTATAGTTTTGGCTTCTGTTCGAGTTGCCACGGCCTCTAGAGTTTCCTCTATATTGGCCTCGTCCATTATAGTATTGATTGTTGTAATTATTGTTACTATAATTATTGAAGCGACTGCGAAAGTTACCTCTATAATTTCCACGCCCGCGGTTTCCGCCGCGCTGTGAATTATTTCTGTAATATAGGACAGTATTTTGCTGTCCGGTTGCCTCTGTGCAACTATTTACGAATTTGGATACGGCTTCATTCATTGTGTTGAAAGTGCCGGCTTGCATGATAAGTTTTACCTTATCAATTGTGCAATTTTTAGTCATTGCTTTGACTGCATTTTGGGTTGAATAACTTCTGGCTAACTCTAGTGGTAAACCGTCTGTTATGTACGCACATTCCAACATTTTTGTCAGCTGCTCAACCTCTACTGTGTATTGGTTGGCAGTTTTATTGCGTTGCTGTAGGTTCATCAGTTTTGCTGATAGTACCTCTACAGTTTCGCCTTTGACATTGCTTTTCAATTTGGAAATTACTTCTGTTATTGTGGTTTCATTTCCGACTAAATTCCTGGCAACACCTTTTAGCCTTGATTTTACTATAGACACTGCCAATTCCTCATGTTCGCCTGTTATCAATCGCAAAATTTCTAGTGCGTCAATAAAACTGTTTAAATTTTCGGCCTTACCATCAAAAGCTGGTATAAGCTTAGTGGCTGTATTAATAAACTCTATGTTAGTTTGCGCCATGGTTCTATTGTTGCTTGGAGAGGTATCGGAATCTGTGGAATTATCCAGATCGGACATCAAAACAGCTGGTATAGTGAGATTATTCAAATCCTCCTCTTCTAATTTAACATTTGTTTCCTGCTCTTCTGGCTCTATTTGGTCATTGTCAGTTTCACTAGTTTCAAGTGTAAGAGAAGTGTTAAGTATAGTTGGCACATATATATCTAGATTAAGTTTTAGTTTAACCGATATTAGATTAGACCGTAGTCTAATTAAAAATTTCGATACTCGTGACCAATGCTCTTGATTTAATTGTTCTTTTTGTTCATGTATGAGTATGCGTGCTTGGTTAAAGCAATTTACTAGTGTCTCTGAATGTTTCTTTACGGTATTTGTATGAATTGGTCTGTTTTGTGAAAGTGATTTGTACGATTTGTCAAAGTCAACTTTTATTTTATTCAATTCTTCATATATCTCAATCCATTCCATTATTTTATGGATATGAACTGGTTCCTCACTATAAGGGATAGCTGAATTTCCTCGTATTTTTCAATAAATGCCCTCAGTGTAGCCATATCTTTAATATATTATATTAATGTATTTAATGTATTTTGTAATTCTTTTTATTCAATTTATTGCATTATAAAGTTAAACATAGTATTGTTAAAACATGTTATTATTTATTTACTGTTGTCTGTGCTATATATATTTTTTTTTTAAATTTTGTCCAGGTCATTTGCCTGGCTCATATATTTCTTTTTCAAGCATTTATTATGCCGTTTATATACTTTGTAGATGCAATTTGTGCACATTATTACAACGATTATTATTAGCAAGATGTGTATTAAGAAGAGGTCATACTGATTTGACTCTACTTTGTTAATAACGTTAGCTGTGGAGTCCACAGACTTGACATCTACTAACCCCATTTCGGGTAAATGTATTTTTAACTCGTATATATAGTTATTTGTATGATTTTTAGGAAACTTTTCTATTGCATTACTATGCATTTACTTATTACAATTTTCCTGCCTATCGGTTTGTATAGCTTTACGGGCTATACTGCTCATCGGGCGGAAAAGGTTCCGCTCGATGTTACAAAGGGTCGTTTAAGAATAACATGCAGCGCAGTGCATCGATTCGTGGGGTGCCACGCAGGGCACAAAAAAATATTTATGTTCGGCTGGGCTTCAACTCTTCCTTCCACGTCAGCTGGGCGTCGCCGGTCTGGCACGCTGACGTTCCCTCGTTGGCGAAAGTGGCGGGGTGCCCCTCTCGCTGTTGTCACTGCTGCTGTTGTCCAAGGCCTTTGAGCTCAGGCGAGGCCGGTGCTGGTCAACGCACAGGTCTTTGTATTAGGCAAGTGGATTTGCACTGTGGGGAGTGCAATGGTCCTGGGCAGTCCTTTGGGCAAACTTCCTTCTTCCTTGGTAGAGGCTTGGATGGAGGAGGTTTTTTAGTTAACTTCTCATTTATTACTGGTATACTGGCATGTACTGAGTGAGTTGCGGGTTTATTTTTCCTCTGCAGGAGGCTTTCCCTCAGAAAGTCAAGCTCTGTGGTTAATTTTTGTGCCGTTGCCCATGGGGGCGGCGTTTTATTTGTGTATAATAGCCATTTAATATGCGCTATTCTTTTGTTTATCTTGACTTTCTGGCCTCCGCGGACCATCACCGCCCTCTACTCACTCAGTATTTTTGGTTTTTCCAGTGTCGTTCTCCTTCGCTGGCGTAAGGGACGGATTGCCCCTCACACTTATAATTGCTGCCGGTTTATTCGTATGCTCCCGCATGCATTCCTCCGTCGGTACTTTGTCACTTTTGTTGCTGGATTTTGCTGGTCCGTCCACTCCGAAATTTTCACATTCTTATTTTGTTTGTTTGTTGTTTTTTTTTTTGTGTGGCTCCTTTGTCAACTCCAAATTTTTTCACATTCTTATTTTGTTTTTTCCACTCGGCTCTTTTGTCACGGTCGCCATGAAATACTTTCATCCAAATAAAACAATAGCGGATTTAATATTCAATGGTTTAGTTTATTTGGGAGCAGGCAATGGTGCCGCTTCCCATATCAAAATGGATCTGATCTTGACATTCATTCTTAGGTTCTATTTAAGCCTAAGTCTCCTGGCTGCGCTGCCCACAGTTGGACAGCAGAGAGACGGTTATGTATATCTTATATATAATATATATGTATGTGTTACTTAAGCGAGGGAGTTGTGGTATATGCATGCACTTGAGTTCGGCTGTTTATATGCATGCACTTGAGTTCGATCCGACGGTCAGCGCATGTAGCGAAATGCTTAGGTATGCTCTTTGTGGGTGTTCGTCGATCGACTCATATTTCGGCCACTTAGACCGGGCTCTGTTTATGTAACCAGTGCAACAAACTTGGTACAGTGGGTATTCGATATATGCATACTACAATAGAGGCCAAGACGACGCACCTGAAACTTAAAGCAAGGGATCTACACTGGCTTATAAACGTTCGCTCTCCCCTAAGTCTGGAGTACAAAGTCCTTTTGTACAACTCCGTCCTAAAACCCATATGGACCTATGGCTCCGAACTATGGGGCAATGCATCGAGAAGCAGCATCGACATTGTACAGCGAGCACAGTCTAGGATTCTGAAAAACAAAACTGGCGCCCTTGGGTCTCTTGAAAGAGAGTATACACAGGGACCTACAAATAAAATTTGTCATTGAGACCATATCAGAAAAAAAAGTGAAATACAAGGAAAAACTAGCCACACATCCAAATCCCCCTGCAAGAAAACTTATTGAAGTACGCAGCCAAAGCCGACTGCACCGCAACGACCAACCAGCCCAGCGTTAAATTTGTAAGGCCACGTAGTCAAATCATTTTATAAATTGATAATTAGTTAGTTTAGATTTGAAAACTTATTGTTAGTCCCTTAAAAGGGAAGATCCAATCAACAAGAATATATATATAAAAAAAAAAAACATCCTCCTTCGCCTCTTTGGCGATTTTGAAGAATTCTCTGAAGTTATTGCGTAGGAGCGAAAGATTACTGTTCCACAAGGGTGGCTTGGTCCTCTTTCTGGCTCTAGATGTCGGGCATGCTGCGCGTTGCGCATCTAGTAATTCCTTGGATAGGGTCTCTAGAGACTTTTCTATGTCTTCAGCGGATTTTACTAGGCCCGGGCCAGTCGTGAGTCGTGTTGAGATTGACTTCCTAACCATTCCCCAGTTAGTGTTCCGGGGGTTCCTAAAGACGCTTGGAATTGGAATTGTATGTACTTGTCGGAGCATAATTTTGCATGTGTTAGTGTATGGGTATTCTTGTAGGGTATTTCATCATAATGGAAATATTGCATCAGCCTCAATATGCGCAGTATTGGTCGGCCTGTATTTTGTAGTTTTGGGAAGAACCGTTTTAGCGCGGCGCCAGCGTGTTGTCGCTGACGCCGAGTGTGGTTCGATGGTAAGCACGTAGAAGAAGTGTGCGACACAAGGCAGTTGTGCGAAGTACTTCAGTGCGATCGAAACTCACTGCGCTACCATTATGGCGAATAACAACGAATCTGCGACATACTTATGATCTGAGAGGGATGGTCTCTCAAGGACTCTCCATTCTGATACCATTTTATTTTGTCCCCTTATGAGTGTTATGTCTAGCACGTTCGAGGAGGTGGGACCTACGAAGGTATGCTCCTCCCCCACGTTCGCTATACATAGGTTAGTGGATAGTAAAAAGTCTAGGAGTGACAAACCTCTGTCGTTGATGTCGGGGCTTTCCCTCATGCAGTGATGTGCGTTGGCGTCTGCACCCACGATCAGTAGCTGGTCGTTCGGGCTGGCTTCTACCATGCTCCTAAGTTTCTCCGGTGGGGCCGTTCTGTCGTGAGCCATGTAGCAGAAAGCTACCAGAAGGCGATTCTTCTCTTATCCAGCATCACAACAGTCAGGTCATCCGTGCTGTAATGAGACATAGGTTAGCATGCAGACCCTTCCGTACAAGTACGGCGGTTCTATTTCTGCTTTCCGATGTTGGATAGAATAGGTTGTAATTAGAGGACTTCAGTCCGGCAACGGCATTGCCCGAGGCAATCCATGGGTCTTGGACCAAAGCTATGTCGGTGGACCCTTGCTCCTAGGCGTTTAGGAGTTCCGCCGACGCAATCTTGATTTTATGAAGGTTGAGCTGCAGCACCCTGGGCGGCGTCCACAATGGTTTCCAGACCTACGTCCTTCTCCACCTCGCCTGCTTTTAGGGTATGAGCATCCTTATCCCCTGGATGTCGATTTTTGAGGCCCCAACTTCCACACCGGTTCGGTCATTTTGGCGGCTTCATCGCTTTTGTCAATGAGTGCCACGATCACGTGTCGAGGTTTTCTATTTTGCCTTAGGCTTCATACCCTCGCTTGAACGCTTCGGCCCGTCCCTGCGCGGGGAGCTGGTGCCTGGTTTCGGCGAGCGGAGAAGGCTTTCCTCCTCTTCTTTAGAGAGCTGCACGCTCTCCAGGTTCGAGTCTGTACCTATTTTGGCACCTGAGCGGCAAAGCTTCCCTTGCGTCGTTGAGGCAATAGCATTACAACTGGCATGACCGCTGGCGACACGCATAGGAGATTCCTCCCCTCCGTGCCCGTCGGTGGTAGCAGTCACGCCTTCCACCGACGGTTGGGCTGATATCCCAGCCCGAGTTGAAACGGTTTTGGTGACCATTTTTAGAAAAACACTGGTTAGTTTTCCGGGGTACCACCCACTTGCGTTTTATGCCTAAACGCCAGGCACCTCCACACATGGCAAATGATTCATTTCCTCCGGCTTTTCCAGCGTAAGGAATTGAACCGTTGCCTTAGCTAGACACTATTACCGCGGACGGAGCAAGCAGCAGTAAATTACCCGTTGTCCGGATAATACAGTGCCACACTGGTTGCGTCCATAGGCCAAAAATAAAAAAATTAATTACAACAAATATTTGTAAAAAAATTGCCAACTGTCTCTAAAAAGTCCAAACTTTTAAGTGGCAAACCGTTTTTTACTAAATATGTAACGGGACTTTCAGAAAAATTCCTCAAAGTTGTGAAATGTGTTCATCGGAGCGACGCAGCTGCAGTCGGTCTCCTTTTTTCAAAATAAAATTGTACTTTGAAGTGGTCAAACGTTTGCTATTGTGCTCCGATTGAATTGATTTAAAATGGATTTTAAAGCTGAAGGTATTGTTATTTTATGTTGTTATTTATAATAAACTTGCATGTCAACTTGTCCTGTGATAATATTTTGATTGAATGCCTTATTTTGTGCATTTTTTATCGTCTTTTCTATGTTTAGCTAAAGTTTTAGTTATGTTCCCCCCAAAACCCCCCAAAGTGAGTATAATCTGTGTTTTCTTTATTGTTTTAAGATAATAAAATCGTTGAGTTTTGCTGCCGTGAGTTGCCGAGTCGTGTATTGTCATGAAAAAAGGAAAGTTATCTTACTTTTTTGCGATATCAGATTTATCACGCTATCGACTACTAGTCCTTTATGTTTGTGCTGTTGCTGTGGAAACACAACCAGAACTTTTTTCTCTAATTCAAGCTTGGCATCCGTTGATGAAAATTTAATAATCCGCTGCGCAACTACGAGTATATTGCAAGCCTTAGCATCAGGCTACACCATAGATATAAACAAATTTGAAGCCTATGCATTTGATACTGCAGAACAATTAATCAAGATATATCCATGGTACTACCTCCCAGTTACACTTCATAAAATTTTAATTCATGGGCCGAAGGTGATAGAGCACGCGTTAGTGTCGATTGGGGAGCTCTCAGAGGAAGCTGCAGAGTCAAACAACAAGGAAATTAAAAAAAACCGACTGCAGCATACCCGAAAGATGTCTCGCACAATCACGAATACGGATTTAATTAAAATACTTCTTTTGAGATCAGACCCTTACATAACAGATCAAAGAAAAATAAAAAAGAATGACAAATCGAAGTTATTATCGTCGACCTGTGATTTGTTAGAAATTGATTAATTCACAATTGTTATATTTTTAATGCTTTAATTATGAATTATTTTTTTTGCTGTGTTTTTTATTTTTAAATTAAATCATTTATAATCGAATTCGGTAAATTTTTACGATTTGGATTTGAAATCGTAAAATCGGTGCTTCGGTTTTCGAAATCGTAAAATTTTTACCGATTTGGAAAACGGGCACTTTTGTCTGCCCGAAATGAAAAGTAAATGACTTTTTTTATATCAAATCATATCTAATTTACTAAGGGAAAAAGTAGTTTACTCAGTGGTCTATTTATGTTTATTCCACACCACCACAAGATCATTCTGGCACGTAGTTATTTTATAAAAAATTGATTTCTGACCCCACCTCAAATTTGACAAACCAAATTTTGCCGTCGGCAACAAGCAATTACGATTTGGCCAGATGCCGATAATTAACTCGCCGAAAGTTATCGCGAAGGTTGCCATACTGTGGTAAAACAAAACAGGCAGGTATAAAATTTAAAAGAATTCATTAATAAATTTAAAGGAGGGCCACAAGTGTTGTTTATAAATAATGCTATTTAGTATAATTACTTTTATGGTGAGAAAACAGTAAAAAAGTTATTGAAAACATCGAAATTAAGACTTCAAAAAATGTGGCAGCCCTTTTGTGTGGAAATCAGCTTAAATACCTGTTTACTGTTTACCTCAAACCGACGATAGCAAAAATTTTACGAAAACCGGAGCACCTAAAATCGAAATCGTAAGATTTTGGCCAAAACGAAATCGGAAAAAATTACGATTACCGGAGCATGCCTGAATAATAATGTTTTAATTAAGAAATTGTAGCATGCTTTCAGGTGTATTTTTTGGTTTTTGTCTTCCTGTGGGCGTAAATGTTATCGACCACGCCTACTTTTTACATTTTACCAATTCTTAATTTTTAAAGAATCTACAGTATCAATTTCAAAACGCTATATCCACTAGAAGTATTTTTGGCCGCCTCTCCATACAAGCCCAACCAGTGTGCAGTGCCCATTGCCCAGCCGGCACCCTCTTGGAGGGTTCAGATGGAGGATTTTCGGCAGTCTGAATTTTATAATGAAGTTAATAAAAAAAAAGACATTATTGATAAATAAAACAATAATGTCGTATGGTAAAGGTAGTTAAATTACTAAGGAAACAAACAAAACCATCAGGAATAACGCTCTTAGAGTTTTCATTTCCGGTTTGAACGGAACAATTTCTGAAACATTATCTTCGCTAAACCCACCGGATGCCAAAAATTGGGATCCAATAGTTTCCGGGCCCAGTTTGCTAATAGATACTATGGGTTCAAAAATAAGTATAATAGTCTATTTACACTATCGTGCGTTACCTATCGATATCGAAGGAAACGCAATAACGTAGAATGTGTGTTTCTATTGCGTTATTGCGTTTGTTTTTGACAGCTGTCAGCACTTACTGAAAAATTTTAAAAAATTGACGAAAATGAGCACTTTGAACAACGACGAAAGCCTGATTTTATCAGCCATTGAGTAAAATAAAGTAACCATGACGAAGGCCATGGATTTGTCTGCGGTGTCCTTTTCTTTGGAGAAGAGAATTGGGATTGTCTCGTACTGCTTGGGATCTTCTACGGAATACCGCACTATAGCGAGTCTCTGGCGCACCCAATAATATGCAGGATTTGGGTTGCGAGTATCCACCAGGATCCCTCACCAATAAGTGAATAACAATATCCGTTAAAGAATTTGATGATATTGGAGGCAACCTGTTCAAGAAACTTGGATAGGAAATACAAACGAAAGCGCTGATCGCATTGGGCACCCCTGGGTCTAAATGTTCTTTGTGGAACCATTATTAAATAATTATTTTGTACATAATTTTAAAATATTTTTTTTTATTTAAAAATAGATAAGGGTTTTTACGCGGTTTTTTAAAACGCCATATTGCGATTCTTGAAAGAGGTGCATCCAAGCGGTCGGCTAGCATCGATCCCAATTTGAATTATATTTCATCTTTCTGTATATGTGGGAGTTCTTCAGAACTCACTGAATTCTCTCATATTCTTTGTCCACAGATCCAGAAGTGCCGACCAGAAGTCCCCAAGAGTGCACTGCTCAAACCGTCAGTTACTAGGTTTTGATTTTTATTTGGTGGTGAAACTTGTACGATAGTCCGAATATAGAGTTGTTATCGAAATACTCAGGTGTTATCGACACAAACGTAACTTGAACGCAACTTGGACGCAACTTTTTCCCACCTCTAGGCCCCTATACAAAACCTATGTAAAAAAAACTACGTTTGCTCTGAGACGCAAAAACGCAAAAACGCAGCCTAGTGTAAATGGGGCCTAAATCTCAGGGAAGCAATCTACGTTTATATATATGTCGAAGCGTTATTTATTTAAATTGAATGGTTAAGTAATAAGAATCGCATTTGTCCATTCGTAAGAAATAAAACGTTTATAATGTAAATCCTAGAAATTAAAAGTCGTGCAGATGTTACTCTTTGTCTTTGGTGGAAATATGGAATTTAATTGGAAATTAGAAGTCGACGTTCGTATTCGCAAACGGTTTCTGCGTAATGGCCTAACATACTTTTGTTTTGTGTAGCCTCGGCGTGACGATGTGTAAGAGACAGACGAATGTATATGTATTCTAGGAAGAGGACGAGTACCTAGTACCAGCTGCATCTGACTGCGCCACTGTCCAGCCTTCCGCACCATATAGAAGCACTGGGATGATGAGTGTCTTGTAAAGTGATAGCTTCGTCTTTCGAGAGAGGGCTCTGCTGTTCATTTGCCTACTGAGCCCAAAGTAGCTGCTGTTGGAAAGTGTGATCCTCCGCTTGATCTCCAGGCTGACATCGTTGTTGTTGTTCACTGCAGTTCCTACATAGACAAAGTTCTTGACCGACTCAAAGTCATAGTCTCCAGCAGTAAGATGAGAGTCAAGACGCCGCGTCTCTCGGTTACTGCACACCATAAACTTTGTTTTGCCCATATTCACTGCAAGACCAACTCTAGCCGATTCTCTTTCAATAGCTCCAAAAGCCGCCGTCACATTACGGATCACACATCACAGGATCTGGCGTAATGTGAAGATCTGGTCGACTGTGGACCGACCAGGGCGAAAGCCGCATTGATGCGGTCCGATCAATGCTTCAGCATATGGCTTAAGCCTCTCACACATAACCCTCGTGAGAACTTTGTATGCTACGGGAAGAAGACTGATGCCACGATAATTGGTGCGTTGTGTTGCATCACCCTTCTTCAGAATGGGGCAGATCATACTCAGATTCCAATCATTGGGCATGCTTTCCGCTAGCCATACGTTGCAAATTAGCTGGTGCATGCTCCTTACCAACTCATCGCCTCCAGCCTTAAACAGTTCAGCCGGTAGCCCGTCCGCTCCCGCGGCTTTATTGTTTTTAAGTCGTCTTATGGCGACTTCCGTATAGTTAAGGGTGGGAACTTCAACACCATCCTCTCTGATTGGGGTTAGTGGATCTTCTTCATCAGACTCTTGGTTGTCTCCATCCAAAAGACTTTCAAAGTGATCCCTCCATAACCTCAGTACTGTCTCTGCATCCGTGACAAGATTTCCATCATCCCTCCTGCAGGCAAGCGATCCAGACTTATACCCTTGAGTCATGCGTTTGACCCTCCGGTAAAAGTCGCGGGCATCATTCCTGCTCCTGCTATTCTCCAACTTCTCACACTCAAGCCTTTCCATCTCCTGCTTCTTCCTCGTGAAAAGGCGCTTCTCATTTCTTCTCCGCGTCCTATAAATATCCACCACTGCTCGTTTGGCTCCTGCTTGCAGCGTCCGCCTGTATGCAGCGTTCTTTGCAGCAGTCGCTTCCCGACACTCCTGATCATACCATGAATTCCGTTTTGGGGGACGTTGGAATCCAAGGATTTCCACAGCAGAAGCATTTATGGCGGTAGATATGCACACGTCCACATATCTGACGTATTTATAGGCGTTGGAGGGTGCTGGCCAAGTCGGCCTGAGAGTCGAGCGGAGAAGGCATCCCTGTGCTGTTGTGATTGCAGCTTTTCGATGTCAAGCTTTCTTGGCATACCTTGACGTGCGATTTTCGCAACACACAACCGTGCGCGGACCTTGGCTGCAACAAGGTAGTGGTCAGAGTCGATGTTAGGACCCCGGCACGATCTCACATCAAGTATGCTAGACGCATGTCTTGCATCGATCACAACATGATCAATCTGGTTGCAAGTCAGACGATCAGGTGACCGCCAGGTTGTTTTGTGGATGTTGAGATGACGGAATCTTGTACTACTAACTATAGTATTGTGCGCAGCAGCAAAACCTATAAGTCTAAGCCCGTTTGCAGAGGTAGACTCATGTAGACTATGCTGTCCAACGGTTTCTCCAAAGATGCTTTCCCGTCCGATTTTGGCATTAAAATCTCCGAGGAGGATCTTAATGTCATGTGACGGGCAGCGGCTATACACTCGGTCGAGTTCTGTATAGAAAGCATCCTTGATGGCGTCGTCCTTCTCCTCCGTTGGTGCGTGCGCACAGATAAGGCTGATGTTGAAGAATCTGGCTCCAGGCCTGTACAATGTGCGTACATTCCAAGTGCATACTCTTAGATCATTATCCTTTTTTGAATTTTCCATGGTCGTCAACGTTTTTCGGGTATCTATCCGAGGCTCCTCTTGCATTCTTCACTGATGTGGTGTTTTCCTGGGGTGGATATCAAGTCCTACGCCCACGTTTTAACACTGTTAATTCATGATAAAATAATGGGTGGTTGCAATAACGCCTAGCGCTGCTCCCCAAATTAGGCTAAGAAACCTTTGTATGAATAACATAAGAACATTAACAAATTTACTTTTGAATGATAAATAATGATAACCAAACTCAAACCGTTTATTATTATATAGCGACCGTGATCCCGGAGCCAGCAAACACAAAGTTTGTAATTATGTGAAAATGATTATGTGAAAAAACAAAACGTTGGGCAGAGATGATAAGTTCATTCCAAGCTAAATTTCTTAGGCGCATTAGTGGGGCAGAGTGGTATATCCGCAACGCTGACATTCACCGAGATCTCCATGTCCCGCTGGTTGGTGACACAATCAATGATTTCGCCAGGAGACACTGTTCCAGACTCCGAGTCCACCCCAACGCGCTAGCAAGGGCTGCAGCAACTGCGCGGACCAGACGCAGGCTCAAGAAGGTCACCCTAGGTCAACTGCCGAGCCGTAAAATCCTTTAAACCATCTTGCTAACAATTCGGGCAGCTGTTTGCTTTGAAGCGTACACATTGACACTTTAAATTAATTGTAAAGAACCACTATATACAAATTGTTTTTATTAATAATAGTTATAGTTATTAGTGTAAAAACAGCCACTGCAATAAACCTATTACAAAAAAAAAAAAAAAAAAAAAGGGCAGAGATGATCAAGGAAAACGCATATCAAAGGAAAAGTTTATCTGAGACACAGACAGAATTAAGCGAAAGCTAAAAAGTTGGAGCAACATCGAGTGAACAAGTTAACAAATATTAAGATAACAAATATTAAGATAATGAAAAACAAAAAACTTATCTAATCCAAAAGTCACAAATTCCAGCGCAAGCACTCAAACAGGGTGTACTGTGTAATGCTCGACTTGCAAGCAGTTCGCCTTCGTTAGCCACTTCAGCAGCAAGTAGAGACAGCTAAGGAAACATCCGCCATGGCATCCTTCATTGACCAATTCCTCATCGTCGCCGCTCTGACCATCGCTGCAAGCTCCACCTAGATCATCCAACTGAAACCCACTCAGGACATCCTCATCGCGGCATCACTGGCCGAGAACATCCGTATGTGCAGCAGAAGATAAATAGTCAGTGCGAGGACCAGCACCGGCGCCGCCGGAGCCCATAGGCCCAGCACAGCAGCAGCCGAAAACGCTTGCGGGATGCACCCCGCCACCTGCACCTTCGAGGGAGTGTCAGCGACATCCAGCTGACACAGGAGAAGAGAAAGAAATACAAATTTTGTTGTTGCCCTGCGTGGCACACCAAAATCGATACACTGCGCTGCATATTAGTATAAACAAAATATTGTAACATTGAGCGGAACTTTTTCTACCCGATGAGCAGTATGGCCCGTAAAGCCCTACGAAATGATAAGTAGGATTATTGTACATTAACCCAGGAGTGAATTAATATTAAATTTCTCTCTGCCAGTCGGCGTTAATAACCGAGACTATTTATCTTTCATATTACCGTTAATGGTCCAATTTCAAATTTTACAATAGGCTGAAGCGAGTACAAGCCCGAAGTAAAAGATAACAACGCCAACGTTGTTAATACCGTTTTGGTTGACACCACCCCACATCTAGAGTCTCAGGTTAACTTGTTGTTTATTATTGCAGTACTAATCGCACTAAACTTGTTACTTAAAGTTTATCTCATGTACAAGAGAACTTTACGAAAAATATACATGAGTCGAGCCGATGGACTCGACAAAGCTTAAAGAAAAATAAACATGAGAAACTCCTTGAAATTAATTGACAAAACACACTCATAAAGAAAAACATTATTTATAAAAACAAATAAAAGAAACAACAAAAATAAGAAATGTAAACAATTAAAAAATCAACATTATGTAAAAAACAAGAAAGAAAGCTAACTTCAGCATGCCGAAGTTTAATAATAGTAAGTAAGACTTTTTCGTGTTCTCGGGTACTGACATAAAAATACCCTGCAAGGGTATAAAAACAAAGCTAAAATGTGTAGCCAGAAATTTAATCGGAAACGAAACAACAATAACTGAAGTCAGTTCCATATTAAACAGAAATGTAAAGGGCGAAAGTGTAGAAGTATTATCAGAAAAACTGATGAACTGACAGCAACGCTATAAAACTGCTAACCAGTACACACTATAGGTTGAGCAGATGGCAAAAATGTTAGAAGGTGCATATATAACAGACGGTTTACCGCTAGAGTTAGCCAGCGACAGCTGCATGCAGGTCAGGAGTCGCCATCACGAGCCGGTGTTCTGGTGGAACCGGGCGATAGCCGATGCCCGGAGAGACTGCGTCCGTGCTAGACAACGTTACCAGCGATCGTATGGCACCCCCTCCCACCTGGACAAAAGGCGGGAGTACCAGGCCTGCCGTAGAGCGCTCAAGGCCGCTAGCCGGACGAGCAAATCAAAGTGCTTCCTGGAGCTTTCCGACTCCGCGGACCACGACCCGTGGGGGAAGGCCTACAAAACGGTAGTTAAGCGCATTAACTGCTCGGGCCAGCTTGCCCCGCTCGCGACGGAGTTCACCAAGCGAATAGTGGACCACCTGTTCCCTAGGATGGACGTGCCACCGTTCCCCAATGCCGGAGATTCCATGGCAGGATTCGCTCCGGTAACGGCGCTGGAGGTACGGACGGCGGCAGTCAGAGTAAGAGCGTCGAAGGCCGCTGGCCCCGACAACATCCCCAATTTGGGCCTTGAAGCTCGCTCTGTCCCTTCACTTTCCCGCCTAGATTGAAGTCGCAGAGGCTAGTACTGCTGCCGAAACCCGGAAAACCTCCGGACGACCCGTTATCTTTTAGGCCTATCTGCCTTATTGATGGCGCGGGTAAGGTGCTGGAGCACCTAATCGGCACCCGCTTTGAAGAGGCGATCAGAGCGGCTGGCGACCTCTCGGAGGCCCAGTTCGGCTTCCGGAAGGAAAAATCGACAGTGGATGCCATCGCTAAGGTGGTAGACATTGCCAGCTCGGCGAAAGCTGGCAAGCGGTGGAAAGGTGGCACAAAAGAGTACTGCCTAGTCGTCACTCTAGACGTTCGTAACGCCTTCAATATGGCGAGATGGAGTTGCATTATGGAGGCACTAATTAGCTTAGGAGTCCCCCATACCTCCTGAACGTTATGGGCAGCTACTTCACGGACCGCACTTTGGAATATACCACTCCCGACGGCGCGGAAACGGTGGAGCTCTTCTGCGGGGTTCCACAAGGATCCGTACTAGCACCGCTCTTGTGGAATGCGATGTACGACGGAGTCCTGCGCCTCCCCTTGCCCGGCCGGTCCGAGCTCGTGGGCTTCGCCGACGACATCGCGGTGGTGGTGGTTGGCAAGGTACTTCCCCGTGTTGAAGCTACCTGCAACTCCTGTGTCGAGGCCATCAGCTCGTGGCTGTCCAGAGTCGGCCTGCAACTAGCGCTCCAAATAGCCGAAGCCGTCCTAATCAGCAGCCGGAAAAAGGTCGAGACCGCATCCATCAGAGTCGGGGGTGCTACGAACACTTCCTCAAGAGCTATAAAATACCTGGGTGTAATGCTGGACACGAGACTCTCGTTTCGCGAGCACCTAGCGTATGCCAGCTCCAAGGCGGCATCTCTCCCGACCCATTTCCCGGATCATGCTAAACCGCCGAGGTCCCAAGCAAGGTAGCAGACTGCTCCTGACTAGTGTGACGAGAGCAACCCTGCTATACGCGGCCCCTGTCTGGGAGCACGCTATGGCGACGCCCTCGTACTGTCGGGTCATGAACGCCACGCACCGGCTTGCCACTTTGGAAATTTGCAGCGCGTTCCGTACGGTGTCTGACCAGGCGGCGCTGGTCTTAGCCGGGCCCCCCCACTGGATCTCCTGGCCAAGGAACAGGCCACCATTTTTGGGCGGCTCCACGAAAGAGCCCTCCGGAAGAGCCCTGCGGAGAAAAAGCTTCCCCGCGCCGCCGCCAAGGCCAGCACTCTCAAGGAGTGACAATCCCGCTGGGAGACGTCGACTAAAGGGCGGTGGACCCATCGACTTATCCCTAGGATAGAGACGTGGTACGGGAGGAAGCATGGACAGGTAAATTTCTACCTGACCCAAGTCTTGAGCGGACACGGATGCTTCAAAGGATACCTCCACAAGCGGGAGCATGAGGACAGCGCTGCCTGCGCTTGGTGCACTGACGGCTCCGAGGAGACCGCGGAGCACGTACTGTTCATCTGTGGACGTTTTGGGAACGTAAGGAGCCAACTGGAGGAGAACCTAGCCCAGATAGATGTTGACAACCTGATCGGCTTGATGTTTGCCAGCTATGCTAATTGGCAGGCGGTAAGCAACTATGCAGTGTCGGTGATGTCCAGGCTTCGGGCAGAGGAACGCCGTAGGAGAAGCGCCGCAGGCTAATGGGGGCCATGCTTTCGCGAAGCAATGCTTTGCGGCCGTACCGCGAAGCTTACGTCCCTATTTTTAGCCATACGCAACCCCTCCCACTTGTAATATACTATAATAGATTTAAAAAACTTAGAATATGAACCACTTTCCAACTATAATGTAGTTCAAACTTATGAAGAAACAAGAGAACAAACAGTCATGTCCAAGTTGTCAAAAAATTGATCCGCATAATTTAAATCACAATTAAGAAAACTATGCAGTTAATATACATATGTATTCGGTCTGACAACAGAACCGGTATCGGCAAACAATTTTTATAAGCAAAAACTGAGATTGAAAGATGACGAACCAGTCTATATAAAAAATTATAGAAATCGTCATAGTCAGATAGACGAGATTCAAGCACAAGTACAAATACTGATCGATGATAGGATAGTCGAACCATCAGAATCGAAATATAATAGTCCAGTTTTATTAGTATCAAAAAAATATCTTCCAGACTCAGAAAAAAAGAAATAGCGATTAGTAATTGACTATCGCCATATCAATAATCACTGTTGTCTGATAAATTTCCGCTCCCTAGAATCGATGACATTTTGGATCAACTAGGTCGAGCTAAATATTTTTCATGCCCTGACTTGATGTCAGGTTTCCACCAAAGTGAACTAGAAAAAGTTCAAAAAAATATAACTTAATTTCCAACAACAATCATATAATTTTACACGATTACCGTTGGGTTTGAAAATAGCGCCAAATTCATTCAAAGAATGATCCCTATGGCATTTTCTGGGCTTGAGCCTACGCAAGCATTCCTCTATATGGATGATCTGATTGTCATAGGTTGTTCCGAAAAGCTTATGATTAAAAACTTATCAGATGTTTTTGACAAATGAAGGAAATACAATCTTAACCTAAATCCTCAAAAATGTTAAATTTTTATGCGTGATGTTACCTTTTTGGGACATAAATGCACGGGTAAGAAAAATTGCCGGATGACAAAAAGTTCGATGTCACTTAAAATTACCCAGTACCTCATGATGCAGATAGTGCAAGGCGTTTCGTTGCATTTTGTAACTTTTATAGGAGATTTATTAAAAACTTCGCCGTCTATTCACGGCACATAACTAGGTTATGTAAAAAGACTATTCCCTTTGAGTGGACAGAAGATTGTCAAAAAACATTTTTGCATTTAAAATCTAAACTGAACCAACTCTCTTGCAATACCCTGACTTTAGTAAAGAATTCTGTATTACGACAGATGCAAGCAAAATGGCGTGTGGCGCAGTTTTATCTCAAAGCTATAATGGCCACCAACTTCCAGTTGCATACGCGTCTAGATCGTTTACAAAGGGTGAGAGTAACAAAAGTACAACCGAGCAGTAGTTGGCAGCTAAACATTGGGCAATAACCCACTTTAGACCCTATATTTACGGTGAACAATTTACAGTCAAAAGTTTGGACTCAAAACAGATCATAGACCACTCACCTTTTTGTTTTCAATGACTAATCCTGGTTCAAAATTAATTCGTATGAGATTTGAATTGGAGAAATAAATTTTACAGTTGAGTATCTGAGAGAATTTAAAGAAATTACTGGAAATATAATGAAAGTCACTACACGATTTCAAAGTAGACAAAAATCCTGCGATAAAAAAAGTTTCAATGCCCAACGTATACCAAGTCATCAAGAACAACAAGGTTCGTAATGTAGTGACCTTGCAAGTGAAAAATATGATATGTTTATTTAAACATGGAAAAAATAAAATAACTGCAAGATATAATGTTGATGATTTATATACAAATGGAGTTCTTGATTTATAGCCTTATTCCACTGCTACATATTTCAACATTTTGAATGTTGGGGTGATTCCATTGCTATGTACATTTACATTCGGCTACATTCCTTGTTTATTTGAAGTCCGACATGTCAAATATAAATAAGGAAAATATTGAACAAAATTAGTGAGATTGAAGAAATAGCCACTATCAGCGGGTTCTACGCAATGCTATCGTGACACTGGTCAGTTTGGAAGATGGGGAAGAGGATCTCATGACGGTATACAATGCGATTGCCTAGGAGGACCCATTGCCTCCACATACATAAAAATCTGCGCCAATCCCCGTGAATCTCAGAGTTTGTTAGTAACAAAGAATAATAAACTATAACGAATACTGCATTTATATTACATAAGTGTTATGGTTGTTTTTGGGAACAAGGCGTGCCTCAAAATTACGATGCACGGAGAGAGTACATTTGATAAGTTTGTGGGTGATCTACAGGGGCTTAAGAAAAAGGATACCAATTTTAGGAACGCTTTACTATTAGATAAGCGTATTGATATCACCTTGTATACTCTGGAATCTTTTGCGGAGAACCGCAAACTTGGAAGGCTTTTGGAGTGTTCTCCTCGATGGTAGAAAAGATTTTACACGAGTTCTGCGTGGAGTTTTACAGAGTGTTTGCCGCAAAGGACTTGGCTCGTGATTTTATTTACACAGAAGAAGGTAGAAGAGTGCGTAAAAGGGATCGGAGCTTAAATTTGTGGGATTCTTAACAAAAATACCGAAAATGTATGGAACATTTTTTTTGAATGACCTCATTTATTTTGTATGAAAAAATACAGAACATACCCCAAAAATGTAGAATAATGTAGCAGTGGAATAAGGCTATTAGATCAATTTTTCCAAAGGCTTGAAAAGCAGGCCGGTATACACAAAATTAGTCAACTTAAAGTGGCACCGTGGGAAAATATCTTTGAATACATTTCAATTAATAATTAAAAAAAATGGGCAATAAGATATTGAAAGAATTAAGAGTGGCGCTACTCAACCCGGTGACCTTAGTGAATAATGAAAAAGCAAAAGAAGCAATTTTGTGTACGTTACATGACGATCGAAAACAAGGAGGACATACAGGCATTTCAAAAACCTTGGCCAAGGTGAAAAGACATTATTATTGGAAAGGTATGTCTAAACAAATAACAGACTACATAAAAAAAGTTTTCAAAATGCAAAAAAGCTAAAGTAACCAAGCATACAAAGACTCCAATGACTATTACGGATACACCTGAATACGCTTTCGACAGAGTGATAGTGGACACTATAGGTCCTCTACCAAGGTCGGAAAAAGGCAATGAATATGCAATCACACTCATTTGTGACTTAACCAAATATTTAGTTGCTATACCCATATCAAACAAAAGCGCAAGTACCGTCGCTAAGGCCATTTTCGAACCTTTTATTCTGACCTACTGTCCAATGAAGACATTCATTACGGACATGGGTACAGAGTATAGGAATTCAATAATCACTGACTTATGCAAAAACTATAAAGTTATAAATGTAACATCTACCGCTCATCACCATCAGACAGTAGGTGTAGTCGAACGAAGTCATAGAACTTTAAATGAATACATACGATCTTAAATATCAGTTGATAAAACTGATTGGGTTGTATGGCTTCAGTATTTTGTCTATTGTTTTAATACAACCCCATCTATGGTACATAATTATTGTCCATATGAGTTAGTATTTTGTAAAACAAATAATAACCAAAACACTTTAATAATATAACTAGCATAGAACCAATTTATAATAAAGATGATTATGCTAAAGAAAGTAAATATAGATTAGAAGTAGCACATAAAAGAGCTAGAACAATGCTTGAAGAGCATAAAAGTAAGAGTAAGGTAACTATGATTTAAATATACAAAAGATCAGTCGGAAATAAAGTTTTATTAAGAAATGAAGAAGAACATAAACTAGATTTTAAATATACCCTATAAGGTAGAAAAGATAGAAAACAGAGACAACATATCAAACAATAAAAATAAAAAACACACAGTACATAAAGACAGATTAAAACTTTTTGTATTCATTATTGACATCATAAAATAAAGCAAAAAAATTAAATAGCACATAATTTGGAACCAGTTTATATATATATAGGATCTTTTGAGGTCATTAGAATAGAAAAGAATAATAATATAGTAAAAAATAAAAAAAAAAAAAAAATAATGAACAAAAAGTTCATTAAGATAGGTTAGTGTTCGTAGGGGGATGGCTTTAACCTCGATAAGAAAAACACGGATGAACAACTTCGGGGTTTTGCGCGACGTGCGGATGTCTTTATTGGTAGAATCGTAAATTAGTACTAAATACAAGAAGTCTTAAAGCTAGCTTGGGGAGAGCGGATTAGAAGCTCTATGCACGAAAGTGCAGTGGAAGAGGGAGAGAGAGAGCGAGTGTACGGGATCACACTGCCTTCGGAAAATAAACGCCCTTTTGGCGTGAACATTCTCCATCCTTGGCATGGGTATGATAAAATACCACGGGTACGTCTGCATTTCATCTCGTCGTATGGAACCCAGTAATAGGAGGAATCGGGAGCAGTAGTCACTCGTGTGGAGAACGAGGAAATCCTTTGGACCAGAGCAGATGCGGTATCAGGAGGAGTCGGTTCACTGGAGGAGCAGTTACTTGGATTCAACAAAGTGTGATGCCGACCGTGACACGTGAAGCACTTGTGGGCTCTTGTGCAATTATGGATTTGATGACTGCCTCTAAAGCAATTTAAGCACAACTGCTTTTTTCGGATGCAAGCGGTGCGATTCTCTGTCGTCATCCGAAGGAAGCGTGGACATAAACGCACATGATAGTTCTCTTTGGAACATACATCGCATCTTTTGGATAACGGAACGACCCTCGTACTGGAGGATTTCAGTATTCGTGGCGACACGTCGGAGGGTGTCGTTTCTGACGGATGGAGGCGCAACTTAGGAGGTTGAATAGAACCTATAGTTTCTAGAGTTCTATGGCGCTCAGTCGGGAATGAATCAAGTTCTTGCCACGTAGGAATTTCGGTTTTATTTGTTAAGGACTGCTCCCATAGTGAGAGCGTCAGCTTTGGAAGCTTCGTGGAGCACAAATAAACCAGGAGACAATCCTAATTGTCCGTAGGAAGGCTGTGGTGTAAGAGCGCCGTTGAAGAAGAGAAACATTTACTGGGTATCCTTGTTGGCGATTCGATTACAAAATGTTCACCCTTTTCAGGCTTGTCGACCATTAACCATCAGCTGAGCGGGACCCATTGATTCCTAGCTCTAGCGGGAGATGTGGGGGGGTTTTTGCTGTGGATAATGATTGCTACACCAAACGGTTTTATTATAGAGTCCCTCCTGAATTTACACAATGAGACGATCCTCATATGAACAAATCAGCGGCAAAAAAAAACAAACAACTCCACTGTCTCAGTTCCACTCCCACTATCATTACCCTCCCAACCATAGTCTTCAGTGTAACCTTTTTCAGAAGACCCCAAATGTAATTAAATATGCATCATTTAATTATGCTCCCCTGCCGTGAATAAGAACTTTGAGTTTCATCTTTACAACAATTTTAATTTTCAATAAACAATTTCTTCTTTCTTTTTGAGTGCATTTCTTGCAGTGTACATATTTCTAACTAATTAGGCTTACTAGCTTTAATCTCATAATTCCATACTCTTAATTCCTTAAGTCTGATTCCGTATTTTTCTAAGTTTTGCTCCTTATTTTACATTATTTAGCTTTATTTATTTTTCGCAAAAATCTCAATTCATTATTATTTTTTATTGATTTTTTTTTTGTGTTTTATAGTGCCAAGCTTTTCTTTTTCTTGTTTTTTACCAACAAAAGAACATTGACGTGGTGTGTGTTTTTTTATGTTGTAGTTGTTAAGTAATCTTTAATCCTAAACAACTATTCAATGTTTTTCTTTTTTCTATGGGGTTTATTTATTTAATCTCATCATTGAAAGAAAAAGGTTTCTATTGCTAAAAGGAGAAAATATGTAGGTGCAAATCATGTTAATATTAATTTCTTTCAGTGTAGTCGTCAAGGTTTACGTTACATTATAGTGCTTTAAATTACCATGTTAGAATTTGGATAAGAATCGAAAGAGTAATTGACAAAATAGACAAATCAATCGGAGCGAGCGGTTGATAAGCCTTAACTCAGGTAGCCAGGCTCTACACTGAACTACATAATTGCAATTTAGTAACTTTAAGTTCTAGTTTTGTTTTGGTTATATATACATATAATTTTTTTTTTAAATTTTATCCACCCACTGTTGGTTCTCGAAGAAGGCCTTCTTGTCGATGCGGTGTTGGGGGTGTTTGTAAGAAAACTTCAAACTATAAATACACTATTTAGGTTTTTTCAAAGTGATATTTAAAATATAGGATTATTTATTTAATTTTTTTTTTTACATTTCTTTCATTTCATTTTTTTTATATTGTCATGATTAATTATTTTTATTTTGATTTGAAGTATTTTATTTTTGCATTGGCAACGAAACTTTTTTTTCTCTCAGTGTACGATTTTACATTGGGTTGGCCAGCTTGTGTTTTTTTTTCTTTTCTTTTACTTATCACCTGCACACACACACATCACTATCAAATGCTTTTGTTTTATGTAATATATAATATGTTTAACTTCAATAAATTTTTGGGTTTTTAGGCACTGAAGGTATTTTAATCTGTTTTTGTTTTACACTAGTTTTGTAAGGGTTTTTATTTCTATGTAGGTTTTCTGTAGATTTTTTTCTGCGACCTCCGAACAAATTGTCTCCCAGCAGAGGTAGCTGACTCCAGCCGAACTTTTGGGTCGGCGTGGAAGAGTTTAAAATTCAGCTTCGTTTCCTCGGGTAACTGCGGGAATATAACTCATTCATTTCGGGCAATATTTTCCCAGAATTGCTTGGATATTTACCCAGTGATTTTCTTCTTTAGTGGAATCGATCGACCTGGCGATTTCTCGCTGTGTAGTCGACGATAAAAATAACACGCGTGACCTAAACATGCACAACTGTTATTATAATTTGTTTTTTTTTTAATTTTCATTGAAATATTTACCTTGCCGACACGGCAATCCACGGTCATTTATTAATTGCCTTTTCTTTGTGGCCTTTTAATCTTGCTGCCGAAATAAAAGCTGGATTAAAGTTGGGAGCACATGTGATTGCACTCTCCAGTTCTTTTTTTTTTTGATTTGCCTTTTTGCTAGGTCTTATCTTTGCTGGGACTAAACTTATCAGCTTGACGATCGTCGTAAGAAAAGATCGAAGCTAGATGCTGGGGACCCGAAGAACCCTTACCCGAATCAATATTCACCAGCTGGTCAATTGCCATTTAGATGACGTTGCCAGATAAGGTTCCGATAATTATTATCGCTACTAACTAAGGCGCGAATTTCGGTGATTTAAACAAAATCTTGATATATGGGGACATTGCACCACCAGATAATCTAACGGGAGGGTCGAACGAGGCACGATTAGCTGGAATAAGCTTCATAAGTCCTTAGCGTGGTATGTACGGATTTCTTTGCCTTGTAAATTTTCTAATACATAATAGGCTGTTCTTATTTTTTCTTCACTCGACACTTTGAAAGCTGCAGCCCTAATTTCTTATTAAAATTCTTCGAGAAATTACTTAGGTAAAGGTTAGGTTAGGTTAGGTCAGGTCGGAAGGCCCTCACGGGGCCACGCATAGGCCAAAATGGCCCTTAGCTGTCCGAAAAAAAATTTTTCTGAGTGGACCTAGAGAGTATTTACGCGGTTTTCGAAATCATTAAGGATCGAGGTGCTTTTCGCGAAGGCAAGTAGTTCGCCTGGCTTCTTCCTGGATGCATCTTCTAGCGATACCAGAACCGGGGCGCCTAGGTATTTTATTCTTGCCCTTGGTAGGGCCGGACATTTGCAAGTGAGATGCTCCAAGGTTTCGGTTGCCTCGGATTCATCACATTTCCAGCATTTGGTGTTTTCGGTAATGCCCAGCTTGACTGCCTGTGCCGCAGCTAGGCAGTGACCTGTGAGAATTCCCACTAACAGTCTGCAATCTTTCCTTGGAACATGCAGCACGTAGTGACTGAGTTTTGCGTTGCGCTCTTTGCACATGGTTTTTGATGTTTTGCAGGTTGTGGAATTTCTCCTCCACCTGCAGTTAGTTCGTGTGTCGGCCCGTCTCTCTAGCTCGCTTTGGAGCGTTCTTAGGGAGACAGGAAAGTTTTCTATTCTTTCGTTCGGGAGCCAACACCTTCCTTTGCAAGTTCGTCGGCCGTTACCATCGATGCCCTGTGGCTGCCCTGTGCCCTGTGCCACCCTGCTTGCCAGGACATTTTTGGATCTGAGCACTGACGATTGCATGGATCTTATCGCCGCTTGACTGTCTACGAACAAGTTGACCGCTACATGTGGGCGGTCTATGCTCTGCGCAAGCTCTGAAGCTTCTGCACGTTCTGGTAATCATGTAGTCAGATATACTGATCATGTCTCGACCAATTGAACTGTGCCCGAATCCTTGTAGAGACATATTCCCCGATGCAACTAGGCGTTGTGCCGCCTTTCCTGCAATCAGTTGCGCGTGGATGTCTAGGGGATCAACTCCTGTTAAATTTTCTAGTGCCTTTGTGGGGGTTGACCTCAGAGCCCCTGTTATGCAGAGCAGTGCCTGCCGCTGAGTTCTCTCCATGAGCTATTTATAAGTCTTCTTTTCCATGGCCTGTCACCACACTAAAAATTCATACATCAGTATTGGACGCACCACGAAGATGTAAATCCAGTGCATTAGAGCGGGTGAGAGGCCCCATGCGCTGCTAAGCATCTTCTTGGATGCATATAGCGCTATGGTGGCCTTTTTTACACTCTCTAACACATTAGTCTTCTATGTCAGCTTGCTGTCTAATACAATTCCGAGGTACTTGACTTGTGTCTTCGGGGTTAGCCTGGTTGGGTTACTTTTCGGGGGGACCCATAGCGGCACCTTGTATCTCTTGGTGAAGAGAATGAGGTCCGTCTTGTCCGCGTTGATACTGAGTCCTAACTTCTTCGCCCACTCATATATCTCCCTGAGTGTTGATTTTATAATCGAGCTGAAAGTCGATGGACAGATTCCCGTGTTAATTATGCTTGTGTCGTCAGCATAGGCTGTTATCTTTGGGGCCTTCCTTTCGAATCTCTTCATTCCACCACCAGATTCCACAGGAGAGGCCACAGGACTCCGCCTTGTGGCGTGCCCCCGTGGAGGCGGTGCCCCAATCGGACTGTACCCGCCTAAAGCTTAAAATATTTTTTATCCACAAGCTGATGGCTGAGTGCGTGTTGGCCGCTTCTAGACGGTCAATTACAGTGTCTGTGGTCACGTTGTTGAATGCTCCGGATATATCCACAAACACACCAAGAGCATATTCTTTGTTGTGCAGGGCTCTCTCAATGGTGGCTACTAATGAGTGTAGCGCCGTTTCCACTGATTTCCTTTTTGTATAAGCGTGCTGGATGTATGACAGAAGTCTTCCCACATCGTTTCTCATGTATATGTCCAGCAGCTTTTCTAGCGTCTTGAGTAAAAATGAGTTGAGGCTAATCGGCCTGTAATCCTTGGGGCTCACGTGACTGCACTTCCCTGCTTTTGGCAAGAAAACAATCCGAGAAGTCCACCATTGGATAGGGACATAGCCCGTGCTTAAGCAGGCTGCGAATATAGCGTAGAGCCATGGGGTGATCACTTCTTTGTTCACCTGTAGCATGGCTGGGAATATTACGTCTAGTCCTGGTTCTTTTATTCCCGCAAAGGAATCTATATCCCATTGGGTTCTTTTAGAGGATGTTAGATTTGTTAGGAGATGCGCATCGGATATCTCAGCGCATCCTAGGAAGTGAGCATGCATTACTGCTGTAAGGGCCTCCTCGCTGCCCTCAGTCCACTGTCCGTTGTCGCGTTTGAGCTGACTCTGTATGGTGGGTTGCTTCGATAGCAACTTCCGGAGTCTAGCCGTTTCTGGGGCCGTCTCTATATGGGAGCAGAAGTTTCTCCACGAGCTTCTTTGTGCCATGCGTATTTCCTTCTTGTAATCCCTGAGTAGGGTCTTGTATTCCTCATTAATTACATCCTCCTTCGCCTCTTTGGCGAGTTTGAAGAATTCTCTGAGGTTATTGCGTAGGAGCGAAAGATTACTGTTCCACAAGGGTGGCTTGGTCCTATTTCTGGCTCTAGATGTCGGGCATGCTGCGCGTTGCGCATCTAGTAATTCCTTGGAGAGGGTCTCTAGAGACTTTTCTATGTCTTCAGCGGATTTTACTAGGCCCGGGCCAGTCGTGAGTCGTGTTGACATTGACTTCCTAACCATTCCCCAGTTAGTGTTCCGGGGGTTCCTAAAGGCGGTTGGTTTGGGAGAGTAGTCGAAATCGTATTGGAATTGTATGTACTTATGACCTGAGAAGGATGGTCTCTCAAGGACTCTCCATTCTGATACCATTGTATATTGTCCCCTTATTAGTGTTAAGTCTAGCACGTTGGTGGGACCTACGAAGGTATGCTCCTCCCCCACGTTCGCTATACATAGGTTAGTGGATAGTAAAAAGTCTAGGAGTGACTAACCTCTGTCGTTGATGTCGGGGCTTTCCCTCATGCAGTGATGTGCGTTGGCGTCTGTACCCACGATCAGTTGCTGGTCGTTCGGGCTGCCTTCCACCAGGCTCCTGAGTTCCTCCGGTGGGGCTGCTCTGTCGTGGGCCATGTAGCAGGAAGCTGCCAGGAGGCGCTTCTTCTTGCTTTCAAGCATCACCACAGTCAGGTCATCCGTGCTGTAATGAGACATAAGGTTAGCGTGGAGATCCTTCCGTACGTGTACGGCGGTTCTGTTCCTGCTTACCGTTGTTGAGTAGAATACATGGTGTGCTGAGGACTTTAGTCCGGCAATGGAATTGCCCGAGGCAATCCACGGCTCCTGGACCAAAGCGATGTCGACGGGCCCTTGCTCCATGGCAATCAGGAGTTCCCCTGACGCGATAAGGATAGGTTAACCCTCTCAGCCCATTTGTTGCCTATAGGCAACATTGTAGAAATACGCCTCAGTTACCTGGAATATACATTTTTTTGCTTCGCGCTTTTTTTCAACGTCTTCTTTAATGTTTTCTGCAACCAAAATAACTAATAAGTTACTTGTAAGCTGCAAACGTGTTTATTTAGCAGACGTTTTAAGTGCAGTTGTATGAAAAAAAATGGTTGGCGGAAAAGTGTTGGTAAAATAAAAATTCATTTTTTTTATTTTATTCAATAAATATTTGTTGTAATCGAAAACTAGGTGGGAATTATACATATATAGGGGTAAGTAAATTATTTAAAAATAAAAAAATTTAAAAAAAGTTCATAGTTTGTCTACAAGAATTTTGTGAACATTTGGTGGCAACATCCTGTAACTATCGAACCAGGACACCAAGGACCTTGTCAGTTCGTCAGTTCATATTTGAATAAAGCCTAGGAGTGTTAAAAAAAATGTTTATCTTGGCTAATTTTAAATGTGGGCTGAGAGGGTTAAAACCAATATACAAAAAAGGGAAGACTGTGAAAAAAGTAATGTTATACCTACAATAAAAAAAAAAAATAAGTAAATAAACAAAATAAAATATTTTATAAAAAAAAAAAAAATTTAATAAATACATTAAAAAAAATATATATACAAAAAAAAATAAATAAAAAAATATAACAATATATTTTAACATATAGGTTAGGTTAAGTCGGAAGGCCCTCGAGGGGGGCCACGCATAGGCCAATATGGCCCTTAGCTGTCCGAAAGTTTCCGAGTGGACCTAGAGAATATTTACGCGGTTTTCAAAATCTTTAAGGATCGAAGTGCTTTTCGCGAAGGCAAGTAGTTCGCCTGGCTTCTTCCTGGAGGCATCTTCTAGCGATGCCAGAACCGGAGCGCCTAGGTATTTTATTCTTGCCCTTGCTAGGGCCGGGCATTTGCAAATGAGATGCTCCAAGGTTTCAGTTGCCTCGAAATCATCGCATTTCCGGCATTTGGCGTTTTCGGTGATGCCCAGCTTGACTGCATGTGCAGCAGCTAGGCAGTGACCTGTGAGAATTCCCACTAACAGTCTGCAGTCTTGCCTTGGAAGATGCAGTACGTAGTGACTGAGTTTTGCGTTGCGCTCTTTGCACATGATCTTTGATGTTTTACAGGTTGTGGAATTTCTCCTCCACCTGCTGTTAGCTCGTGTGTCGGCCTGGCTCTCTAGCTCTCTTTGGAGCGTTCTAAGGGAGACAGGTACGTTTACAATTCTTTCAATCGGCAGTCCTACGCCTTCCTTTGCAAGTTCGTCGGCCGTCTCGTTGCCATCGATGCCCTGGTGGCTGAGAACCCAGTAGATCCGCACTGACGTAGTCGTGCTGAGGATATCTATTGCCTCCCTGCTTGCCAGTACATTTTTGGAACTGACCGCCGACGATTGCATGGATCTTATCGCCGCTTGACTGTCTACGAACAAATTGACCGCTCCATATGGGCGGTCTATGCTCTGCGCAAGCTCTGCCGCTTTCCCTATGGCGAATATTTCCGCCTGGAAGATGCTGCATTGGCTTGGTGGCTTATACGACAGCCTCATTTCAGGGTCTGTGCAGTATATGCCCACTCCAACTCCTCCTTCCATCTTGGAGCCGTCGGTGTATATGTTGAGGTGTTGAGCATGGTCCTGACCTGTTTTCCAGTCGTCTGATCCCATGAATGCAGTGGTTTTACATCCGGGCACGTTCTGGTGACCATGTAGTCAGATATACTGCTCATGTCTCGACCAATTGAACTATGCCCGAATCCCTGTAGGGACATATTCCCTGATGCAACTAGGCGTTGTGCCGCCTTTCCTGCAATCAGTTGCGCGTGGATGTCTAGGGGATCGACTCCTATTATAGTTTCGAGTGCTTTTGTGGGGGTTGATCTCAGCGCCCCTGTTATGCAGAGCAGTGCCTGCCGCTGAGTCCGCTCCATGAGCTTGTTATACGTCTTCTTTTCCATGGCCTGCCACCACACTAAGACTCCTAACATCAGAGTTGGACGCACCACCGAGATGTAGATCCAGTGCATCAGAGCGGGTGAGAGGCCCCATGTGCTGCTAAGCATCTTCTTGGATGCATAAAGCGCTATGGTGGCCTTCTTTATCCTCTCTGGTACATTGGGCCTCCATGCCAGCTTGCTGTTTAATACAACTCCGAGGTACTTGACTTGTGTCTTCGGGGTTAGCCTGGTCAAGTTAATTTTCGGGGGGACCCACAGCGGCACCTTGTATCTCTTGGTGAAGAGAATGAGGTCCGTCTTGTCCGCGTTGATACTGAGTCCTACCTTCTTCGCCCACTCACATATCTCCCTGAGTGTTGATTCCATAATCGAGCTGAGGGTCGTTGGACAGACTCCCGTGATAATTATGCCTATGTCGTCAGCATAGGCTGTTATCTTTGGGGCCTTCCTCTCGAATCTCTTGATCAGGTCGTCCACCACCAGATTCCACAGAAGAGGCGACAGGACCCCGCCTTGCGGCGTGCCCCTGTGTGCTCTTTTCACCGTGGAGGCGGTGCCCCAATCGGATTGTACCCGCCTACAGCTTAGTAGATTTCATATCCACATACTGATGGCGGGGGGCGTGTTGGCCGCTTCTAGGCGGTCCATTATAGCGTCTGTGGTCACGTTGTTGAATGCTCCGGATATATCCACAAACACTCCTAGAGCATATTCTTTGTTGTGCAGGGCTCTCTCAATGGTGGCTACTAACGAGTGTAGCGCCGTCTCCACTGATTTCCCTTTCGTGTAAGCGTGCTGGTTGGATGACAGCAGTGCCGACGCCCTGTGCAAGCCCCTTCTAAAATTGTTTACCTTGTCCCTAGAAACCTCCCACTTTCCCCTTATTTGGAAGGAATCATTTGTTATTCCTCTCCACAAAAAAGGTAGCAAATCGGTTGCCAGCAACTATAGAGGAATCTCTAAGTTGTCGGCCATTCCAAAACTTTTCGAGAAAATCATTACTCCACATTTGCAGCACCTGTGTAGATCAATTATTTCTCCATGTCAGCATGGTTTTTTAAAGCGTAGATCAACGACAACCAATCTTTTAGAGTTCACTTCCTTCTTAGTTAGGGGCTTCCATAAGGGCTTTCAGACAGACGTAATCTATACTGATTTCAGTAAAGCATTTGATTCTGTCAACCATTCTCTTCTTGTTCGGAAACTCGATCTAATGGGATTTCCGGTTGATCTTCTTAGTTGGATCTCAAGTTATCTGAACGGCAGAACGCAAAAGGTCCTCTTTAAAAATTATTTATCTAATGTTCTCAGGGTTACTTCTGGCGTCCCGCAAGGGAGCCATTTGGGTCCCCTGTTGTTTACATTATTTATCAACGACCTGCCGAAAGTTCTGACTAACTCCAGAGTACTTATGTACGCGGACGACGTCAAACTTTGCGTGCAATATAAGGACGCTTCCTGCCAGTCTGATTTACAAACAGATCTCAATAACTTCCAAACATGGTGCCACATAAACTTATTGAACCTAAACGGCTCTAAATGCAAGCTAATGATTTTCTCTCGTGTCACTCCCAAGCTCGCGACTTACACGCTTAACTGCTGCTCTTTGGAAAGAATTAATATAGTCGATGATTTGGGTGTCCGACTGGACCCTAAACTTGACTTTATCGATCATATTTCGTGCATGGTGAATAAAGCCAGAGGTGTGCTTGGTTTCATTAAACGGTGGTCGAAAGAATTCAATGACCCCTATGTTACAAAATCCTTATATATTTCGTTAGTTCGTCCTATCTTAGATTATGGAGCTTGCGTCTGGAGCCCTCAGTATGGGGTTCACAGTACACGCATTGAGTCAGTTCAGAAGAACTTTCTGCTTTTCGCTTTACGCGGTTTGAACTGGGATCCAAACCAGAGGTTACCCTCGTACTCTAGTAGACTTCTCCTAATTAACTTACCTTCTTTAGCTAACCGTAGAACCATGCTTGGCATTACGTTCATTTTTAATCTTATCCACGGTGACGTGGAAAGTGCTGACTTGCTGGGTCAACTTAACTTTCACGTACCGAGTAGAAATACTAGATCCTATATTCCTTTAGTTTTGAGTCAATGTAGAACGTCTTTTGAATTGCATGAACCCTTTAGAGTCTTATTTGCAAATTATAATGATTTGTACATGATAACATCAAACGTAGATAGCCTTCCCCAACTAAAAACCTTAATATTAACCCACTTAGTACGCATGCAGGCAAACAGTCTGGCAGCACGCTAGTAGTCACTTCCTCGTATTCCTGTTCTATTCTTTCATTTGTCGCGCCTACTAACACCTAACACGAACAGGCACGTGCTTGGTGTCAGATGGGCCACTTGAATGTACTGATCGTAGTGCATCAACGTCCAATCAAAGTGCGAGGTCCTGATGCTTGCTGGCATCGGATATCTCAGTGCATCCTGGGAAGTGAGCATGCATTAGTGCTGTTAGGGCCTCCTCGCTGCCCTCAGTCCACTGTCCGTCGTCGCGTTTGTATTCCTCGTCGATCACATCCTCTTTCGCCTCTTTGGCGATTTTGAAGAATTCTCTGAGGTTATTGCGTAGAAGCGAAAGATTGCTGTTCCACCAGGGTGGCTTGGTCCTCTTTCTAGCTCTAGATTTCGGGCATGCTGCGCGTTGCTCATCTAGTAATTCCCTGGAGAGGGTCTCTAGGGACTTTTCTATGTCTTCAGCGGATTTTACTAGGCCCGGGCCAGTCGTGAGTCGTGTAGAGATCGTCTTCCTAAACTTTCCCCAGTTGGTGTTCCGGGGGTTCCTAAAGACAGTTGGTTTGGGAGAGTGGTCGAAATCGTATTGGAATTGAATGTACTTATGATCTAGGAAGGATGGTCTCTCAAGGACTCTCCATTCTGATACCATTGTACATTGTCCCGTTGTGAGTGTTATGACTAGCACGTTTGAGGAGGTGGGACCTACGTTAGCTATGCATAGGTTAGTGGGTAATAAAAAGTCTAAGAGTGACTCACCTCTGTCGTTGATGTCGGGGCTCCCCCACACGCAGTGATGTGCGTTGGCGTCTGCACCCACGATCAGTTCGGGCTGGCTTCCACCATGCTCCTGAGTTCCTCCGGAGGGGCCGTTCTGTCGTGTGCCATGTAGCAGGAAGCTACCATAAGGCGCTTCTTCTCGCTCTCCAGCATCACAACGGTTAGGTCATCCGTGCTGTAATGAGACATAAGGTTAGCATGCAGACCCTTCCGTACAAGTACGGCGGTTCTATTTCTGCTTACCGATGGTGTGTAGAACAAGTTGTAATTTGAGGACTTTAGTCCGGCGACGGCATTGCCCGAGGCAATCCATGGCTCCTGGACTAAAGCTATGTCGGCGGACCCTTGCTCCAGGGCTATGAGGAGTTCCGCCGACGCGATTTACTCTTATGGAGATTGAGCTGCAGCACCCTGAGAGGCATGGGTACTGGGCTCATCTCCATTCGACGGGTTGACTGTTAGCGTCAGGTCACCGTCCTCCGCGTCCTCGTCCAGTGAGAGTCCCTGGGCGGCGTCCACGATGGTTTCCAGACCTAAGTCCTTCTCCACCTCGCCTGCCTTCAGGGTGTGAGCATCCTTATCCCCGGGATGGCGTTTTTTGAGGAGCAGGTACACGCTCCCCATGCCCCACGCCATCTTCCCGTATCTCGGATAAAGGATGTCCTCTGCCTCTTTGTTAATCTGGAGGACTGCACTCTGGCCCCCCTCCTTGGGTAATGGGGTCGCAAGGTGCAGAACCTTCCAGTCCGCAGTTGGGATGTCCGGATTCTGTCGCTGCAGCAGCTTCAGCGCCCGGTCCCCTTGGATTGCGATGGGGAAAAGAACCTTCGCCTTAGGAATGGATGGGATTAAATCCCTGTCCACCACCTCCAGCTGGGCCCCCTCCCACAACGCCTCCAATTGGCAGACCGTTTGCGTCAGCCACTTTCTCGTCGGGTCATCGTTGCATTTCAGGATTTTTACCCCGTTCAGCCACCCGGCACCATCAAATGTGGGCATGGGGGCCTCGAGGTCTTCCTCCATCCGTGCAAACAATGACTCAACAAGTCGCGCATGCACCAACTTCCACCGCTGCTCGGTCATCTTGCCGGCTTCATCGCTTTTGTCAATGAGTGCCACGATCAAGTGTCGTTTGGTCACCTCACTGACTTTCAGCTTCGTTTTCGTCTCGGGCTTCTTCGCTTTCTGGGGGGGAGCGCCTGCCTCCTTCGGCCCGCGTCGCCGCTTGCTCCCCGGTGCGTCCTTGTTGGCGCTCTCGGTTGAGCGTTGCCTCTTGTTGGCAAGCGACTCCTCCACCTTGTTGGCGAATCCGCCCGTTGAGACCATATTCGGGAGGTTGGCGAAGTGCAGCCTGCCCTCTGCGACCCTTTGCTCGGCCCAGGTAAGCTTTGCCTTCTCCTGTGGGGATAGGGCGGCTTTTTTCTGGAGCCGGCTCTGGATGCGAAGGGCGGCTTTGTACTGCGCCTTAGCCTTCATCCCCTCGCTTGAACGCTTCGGCCCGTCCCTGCGCGGGGAGCTGGTGCCTGATTTCGGCGAGCGGAGAAGGCTTTCCTCCTCTTCTTTAGAGAGCTGCACGCTCTCCAGGTCCGAGTCTGTGTCGACTATGGCACCTGAGCGGCAAAGCTTCCCTTGCGACGTTGTGGCAGTAGCATTACAACTGACATGACCTGCTCCCCCCCCGTGCCCGCCGATGGTAGCAGTCACGCCTTCCACCGACGTTTGGGCTGATATCCCAGCCCGAGTTGTGTCCTTTGTTGTGTCCATTACTCAGAGTACACTGGTTGATTTTCCGGGGAACCACCCACTTGCGTTTTATGCCTAACCGCCAGGCTGCGTTTTATGCCTAACCGCCAGGCACCTCCACCCATGGCAAAGTGATTCATTTCCTCCGGCTTTTCCAGCAGAAGGAATTGAACCGTTGCCTTAGCTAGACACTGCATTACCGCGGACGGGGCAAGTAGCAGTGCATTACCCGTTGTCCGGGATAATACAGTGCCCATTGCCCAGCCGGCACCCTCTTGGAGGGTTCAGATGGAGGATTTTCGCCAGCCATTTTAACATATAAGAATAACGTAAATTAATTCAGAAATAACTACACTATGTTACGTTATTCCTCAAAAGGAGGGAGATGTAGTATGCACATATAGCGATGTATCACTGTAATAATTAGATACAAACACATTGCAGCACTCTGTTGCAAAGTATATAAAAACTGTCCATCCCAAGTGCACGAGTAATATGAGCGTCCACTTGAGGGCCAACATACATAATTGCATTCCCGCACTGGCCAAACACTGATATGTGTGCCTACAGCACTCCTCCTCCGCCAGCGCCGTCGCCCGGCAACAATTCATATATACATATAAGATATGCATATAGGCGTCGCGACGCTGCAGCCTACGCCGGCAGCGCTGCTCCCCGAATTAGGCTGAGAAACCTTTGTATGAATAACATAAGAACATTAAAAAATTTACTTTTGAATGGAGCGGGACCTTTCCTGCTCCATAAAATAAATAATGATAACCAAATTCAAACCGTTTATTACACAGTGTAACTAATTTTGAAAAAATAAATAAACTTTTGAAGTGACCTAGTAGAGATTGTTAAGCAGGTCGAATACAACACAAATGTTTGAAATTCTTCTAACACCCTCAAAATCTTGATTTATGGTCAGAAAACAGTTTTTCGGCACTTTTTCACTTTGAAAAATTCCTGCTCGAAAAGTTGTTGACCAATTTGAAAAACACCTGGTTTTTTTACAGCTTTGTGGAGTAGCTTACATGAAAAAATAACTTTTTGTTTGTTTCGAATGAGAGAGACAACATTTTTGCTTGGAAATATGCAACTCAAATTCTTTCAATTTCAAGGATACATACCTATTGTTGTTGCTTGGTCAATTACGAATAAAACAAGACAAATTTCATAAAAAATATGGAAAATTAACGAAGTTATGACGATTTTCTCCCTCAAAAGAAAAATTATTTTTATTTCGCGAGCAACATCTTTCTCTCAGATCGCCATCAATATTAATCAGAGCGCTCTATAGTAACAATGTGTAAAGGGAACGAATGAGGACAATGAAAGGGTAATTCAGTGTTTAAACAACATATTGACATTTTGGAATATATTTTTATTAATACCATAGTTCTGTAAACTTAGTTTTTCTCACTTTTCTAATTTCTTATATTCAAAATTTGCACTCAAAGTAGAAAGATAGTAACAATTCGTAAATTCGTATCAGTAAAAAATTTTGAATTAAGTATTTTTGCACTCTCATTTGGAATTTTTCCTGGATAATCTCGGTCAATTCAGCGACAAACAAAGTGAAAGATTTTACCAAGAAATATAAACAATTGAAAAGCGAATTCCGATTCCAAAGAATATCCGAGAGTTACGAAACTTTTTAGGCTTAAGCTAGGTCATGACATAAGATAAATTGGCTTTCAAAAAGTTCCGAACGAAATTGCTATATATTTCGCTGGGGAACCAGTGTGACCAAATATCTTGAGGAAAAGGCGGAAAACACGTATATGGGGCTGTTGTATATAATCAAACCTAATAAAATTAAATTACAATGAACAAGAAAACTTTTAAGTTAAATAACAATGAACATAAACGGATTCGATATTGGAATACTATTTACTGATGTATTCGCCACTAAAAAGCTCAAGGCTAATAACTGGAGGCACCAACGCCGTGGCCGCCCACAGACGGATTTTTCCTTATTTAAAATATTCTTTGGGAATTAAATCCCATATAATAACTCTTATCATTACGGCTTTTATACAATTAACCTTTCCTGGGGACAATAAAAGCGCTCCATGTGAGCAATGTTTTTATTTTTGATTTCCCTCCATATCTAGCTTTCGAAATAAATAAATTTATTTATTTCGCTGCGGAATCACAGCTGTGTTGATATTGATCTTTCAACTTTTTCCCGTTTCGTCAGTTATGTCAGTACCTAGCTTTAGCCGGATACTGTAGAAGGAGAAAATGGAAAAGTAGCTAGACGCATGTCACAAAAAATGAACTTAGGGAAAACCTAATTGCTTAATTAGTACAACCCGACTAGAATAAAAAGTTCTTTTTAACAAAGGACGCGTCAGATTTAGCTATAGGAGCAGTTTTGAATTTTTGAATTTTGTTTCGTTATGGTGCACCGTCAGCCTGGACGAATGCGTTCCAAGTAGCCAGTGACCAGTGAGAGCCCTAACGGCAAGGGCGCAGCTTTCCCTGCTTAAAGACAATAGCTTCTTGGAGCGCTTCGCTGATCGGCGTGGCCAGATCATTCTAGCGTGGCGGCAGGAGATTAGGTTTTCCCATTTACTGTCCGCGAGGAGATGAAAGTGTTCCCTACGAAGTAGTCTGCGAGTGGCCATGGGCATGTCAACTAGCTCACTCTCCGGCTGAAGAGGGGAGTTTGTACCCTGCCGGGCCAGCTCATCGGCAGCGCAGTTGCCCTCGATGTCCTGGGACTCAGATGCGGTAGTCGTTGATGGTCTTCGAGTTAGAAGAAATTGATTCGAGTGACTTCAGGGAAGCCTGACTGTCAGATAAAATTCATAGGGGAGCTCTGACCCTAGTTGGGGGGAGCTGATCAAGGGCTTCTTTGATGGCGTAACCTTCAGCCTCAAAGACGCTGCAGTGCTCGGGTAGCCTAAAAGAGACGTTTAATCCCAGGTGTTCAGAGTATATGCCTCCTCCCACCCGGCCGTCCAGTTTTGAGCCATCCGTGTAAATGTGAAAGGACCCTAGGGGTCCAGGGAGTCCTAGGTTCCATTCCGTCCTGTCGGGGATGTAAACCTGGAAGGGTGTGATAGGGTGTTCAGCGGGGACACAGTAGTCAGTGTTTTCCTCAGTAAGGTGTGGAGCAGAGCCGAGGTTCGTATGTCCGAAACTCAATCTTCTCCACAGACCCGCGCCCTTTAGCCTTAATGCCGAGAGTGACGCGGTCATCTCTCCCATGCCACTCCGTAGAGGAGTATTGGGCGAATGATAGCCGTGTACAGCCAACAGACTATTTTTGGGGTCATTCCCCATTTTAGCCCGATAGCCTTGCGGCAGGTGTAGAGCGCGATTGTGGCCTTTTTGGCCCTCTCGTCCGTGTTGAGGCCAAAGTCTAGTCTTTTGTCCAGGATTAGATCTAGATATTTGGCTTGATTTTTAAGGGGTAGAGGTATCCCACAAAGCTTGGGGGTATCACTTTGGGGATCTTGTATTTCCTAGTAAAAAGGACCAGTTCGATCTTTGCTGTGTTTACTCCCAGTCCGCACCAGGCAGTCCAATCCGCCAGGAACCGAAGACTGTCGCTCATCCTGTCACAGAGTGTTTGCGGGAATTTTCCCGTAAATGCCAAGGCAACATCATTCGCGTAGGCCACAACTCAACAGCCACCCTCCTCTATGCCCTGGAGCAGATCATTGACCGCCACATTCCATAGGAGGGGGAGAGGACTCCACCCTGAGGTGTGCCTCTGTTGACTTGTCTGGAGATGGTTGACCCCCCCAGTGTTGCCTCCACCGTTCTGCTGCGCAAGATCCGGTCAATGAGACCCATCGAGTGTTGATCAATTCCCAGCTTAGTCAGTGCCGTCGTAATTGAGCCTGGGAGAATGTTGTTGAAGGCGCCCTCTATATCCAGGAAGGCGACGAGTGTGAACTCCTTTTCGTGGAGCGATTTTTCTATGATAGTGGTAAGCGAATGGAGTGCTGTCTCTGTCGATCTGCCCCTCCTATACGCGTGTTGAGATCCTGATAAGGATGATTGGGGAATATTAGTTCTGAGATGCAGACTGATGAGTCTCTCCAGCGTCTTGAATAGAAACGAGCAGAGGCTTATCGGCCTGTAATCCTTAGGCGTGCAATGCGATGGCTTGCCTGCCTTGGGGATGAATACAACTTTGGAGCGGAGCCATCCATTCGGAATGACCCCTGTGTCGGGGATGATCGAGAAGATCAGTCGAAGCCAGGGCATGGATAGCTCGGCTGCGTAGCTGAGCTGTGCAGGGGATTTATATGGGGATTTATATGGGCTGAAGCTGTTAATTGCCCATTTAATGTTCCTATCAGTAAGAAGGTATGCCATTTCGGACGGACCCCGCTGTGTCGGGGGGTTGGGTGGGCTGCTCTGGAAAGAGCTAGCGGGGAAGTGGGCAGGAGAAGGAGAACCCCGAGGGTTTCCTCACTGGAGGTCGTCCAGTTGTCATCAGGAATCTTGACAAAGCCCGGGTTGGAGGGCGTCGACGCCATCTTTTGGCCTTTCTTAATTCCCTGTTGTACAGTGACAAGTTAGATTTATAGAGACGCCACGATGCGTTCGTGTTGGCGCTCTAGACTATATTGAAGGACTGTCTTGTGGTCTTCTTGAGGCAGCCTAATTCCTTACACCACCATGGTGGCTTCTTCCCAGTTCTCCCCCCATTCTTGCTACGGGGCAGGACCTATCTAGAGCCGTGCTACAAGCATCGGTGAAAGTTTCAACGAGACGCTCCAGCCCCTCCGGGCTAAAGTTCGAGTGGGTTGGGGCTGGAGGCGGCTTAAGGATCTTACTCAGCTGGGATCTATATTTCTCGCAGTCAGTCCTCCGGGGGTTCCGGAAAGTGACTGGGTTGAACCTATCGAAACCTAGCGTGCATTGGATGTACTTGTGGTCAGAGAATGAGTGCTTCTCCAGCACTCTCCACGACTTAAGAGAGTCCATCAGGGATTCAGAGAGAAGGGTGATGTCAAGTACCTCCCTTCGGTGTTTGGTAATAAAGGAGGGTTCGTTCCCAAAATTACCCACCAGTAGGTTAGATGAGAGGATAAAATCGTTGGTATCAGTGCTGCCCCACTGATGGTGATGGGCATTTGCCATGTACCCGATGTTGAAGTCCGGGACCAGCCTTTTGCTGTCCTCGGTGACTTGCCTAGGGGTTATGGGGATGGAGTCCTGGTCGTGTCCCAGGTATGCGGAGCATATCCGGAGGGATCCATTTGGTCCCTCTAGACATGTTGTTAATATATCTTCATTGCTGAAATTGGGTAGCATAAAAAGAGTTAAGTCTTTCTTTGCGAGTATGCAGGCTCGCGATTTACCTGTTGTGGGGGCTGCGTGCAGCCTATAGCCGGCTGCCCTCAACCATTGGATTCTGTCGCCACAGATCCAGGGCTCCTGGATGAGGACAGCGTCAGTGCCACCTTCTGTCAGGTGGATTAGTAGAGCAGCGGAGACTGCTTTACTGTGGTGGAGGTTTATCTGCAGGAACGTCAGAGACATTCTGTACTTTAACCTCCACCACAGTAGTATCGGCGTTAGAGAATGGCTCGTCAACTCCGTCCTCCTCCTCGGACATTCCAACCTCGCGAAGGCCCCTCGGCAGTTCGCTCTCTTCGGAGGCGTAGCCCTCCAGAAAGTCCTCGTCGTCGGACAACCCTAGCGCCTCCTCGATCTGAGGTCCCTCTAGGTCGAGGTCCTCTTATTTTTGGCCCGGCTTGGCGTCGGCTTTGTAAACGCGCACGGCCCCGCTGTCTAAGCCGTACCGGAGAATCCCCCCGTTATTCCTTAGCACCTCGACTGTCCCCTCATTTAGAGTCAGGACAACCTGGCGCCTCGGACCAACGGCCTTCTCGACCTTGGCGACTCGCCAATCAGAGTGTCGGGGTTACTCAGCTGCAAGAGCTTGAGTATCTTCTCCGGCTCCGCTGGCTTGTGGGTCAGCTACGCCCTGGCTTTCGGTTTGCTGGGAATCTTGTCCCAGTCGACAACGGCGAGCTTCGCACCAGGGTACACATCACCTAGTCCTGCGATCGCCCGCTTGTAAAGGTGATGGAGGCCGTGTCCTCGCACGCGATCACCTTCACGCCACCCTGATGCCATCCGGCATCCTCACATCGAGGCAGTGCACCTCCCGACTCCACCAGCTCCTCCACGAACCTGTTGTGCAGCTCGCCAACGATCCAGCGCCATTGGTCCCTCGGAATCTGTCTGTCACTGGAGCCCTCAACCACCACTCCAATTAGGATCTTGCCCTTGGTCACCTCGGCGAAAGACCGCTGGGGCTGCACCTTGGAACGCTTCGGCTGCGGTGGTTGCACCTCAGATGAGCGCTGGCGTTTGGCAGCGCTTCTACCCGCGTTCGCGCTAGTTGGGTGGGCACTGGGAGCTACTGCCCTTCCCGCCTTCTCAGGCTTGAAGTCTGGCAGGACACCTCTCGCCCACTTAATGTTCCCGCTTGTTCCGGGTCCGCCTCCATGGCTGGATTGGCTCGCGCGAGGATAAAAGCCGCCCTTCTCCGCTCGTGATAGAGCGACTTCTTCCTTTGCTGCCACTGGGCCGGGCTACCTGAATTGGGGTTGCCTCTGGAGCCGCCTGCGGTGACGTCGAGGGACTTGCCCCCGATCACGCCGCTCGGCGGGCCCGTCGGTCCGCCCTTTCCGTTGGCTCCGGTCCCCGGATGAAGGCGCTCTGAAGAGCTCTACTCCTCCTCTTTTATGCACGCTCGACCGCTAGGCGTCTTCGAGGTGGTTTTTGCTGGGGGGATACCCCCTTACGCTCCTTAAGGTTTAGCTATCACCTATGTTTTGCTTGTTTGTATAGCTAGAATTCATGTCTTGGTCCCACGAGTATGCTGGGTAGGGGATGGTCCGCCATGGTAGAGCCCGCATACCGTGGTAAGCCTAATTAAAACTGTTGGGTCGGCCGGTCCACCAGAGTCCGCATACTAATGTCCCCCCGGACACGCATCCCTCGGCATATGCTGTTCCACCTTGGATTGGGGTAATTTTTTGGACAGGAGCTTTCTTCTCCCCGCTCGACTACCATTCGTCAGCATCCTCAGCAGAGACATGACCGTTCTGGGTCCTGCTTCCAGCCGATCTAACGGGGAGAGTATAGTCGCACTTCTAACGGTGCGAACAGTTACGTCAGGTGATTTCTCACCAGTTATTCCCCCTGTCCGCCCGCTGGCTGACGGCCTACAAAAATCCTAACATAGAAATGATAAGGTGGTACTCTTTCATAGAAAGCTTCACTCCTAAAACAACAACAACAAATGTGGTAGCCGATGCTTTATCAAGACTACAGTAGAATAATATTAACGAAAGTAACTCACAAGAAGTGAGTGAGAAGTGAGCGCTCCGAAAAGGGCAAAGGACGCCAAAGAAGGCGCCAGAGTAACATCCTTCTGTCGGAGAAATGGGATGAGGTCGATACCAGACTGTCTGCGATGGTATCAGACAAAATACTAGCTGACCCAGCTGGTCCGACACCATCCTTTGACTGCTCGGACATGGTTCGAGGGCACCGGGTGATCAGATGCGACGACGAGTCTTTAAAGGACTTCCTGGCGGAGTGCGTTTTTAAGATTAGCAACGCATGAAAAGGGCTTAGCCTAAAGCTCGTCTCCGCCACGGATATCCCGAGAAGGCCTTGAGCTCGCATCTGGTTGCCTAAGGGACTCTCGAGCCACGACAGGGTGCTCAAGGTAACCCCCAATTAAAGGTTTTCTCCGTTTTGAACCACACCCTCGTTTGGTTGTAGTCTACGCCTCCCTTCAGTACCGGTCCGTGTCATTGAGGTAAGCCATTCAGCACTGCAGTCCGTATCCTATTGTATTCAGGCTAGCAAAGTTTCAATCTCCTTTGTTCCGCCTTCATCGACCATTCCTTGTTGGCTAGTACTTTGAAGTGGTCGTGATTTTCGGCCTGAACCGTGTTCAGAGATACTTGAATATCTGTTGTTACCTTACCCTTTTCTGGCCAGTTAGTCCGCTTTTTCGTTGCCGGGGATGTTATTGTGCCCGGGTACCCAAGGTATCTGAACCCTGTTGTATTCCGCGAGTCTGTTTAGTGCATCCTTACATTTGGCGACTAGTGTAGATAAAGTCCTTGCTGTTGCGAGAGATTTTATGGCCGCTTGGCTATCTGAGTATATCCTTACCTTGGTATTCAGGAGGTCTCGACCCAATGAGAGTTTAGCTGCTTTTAATATCCCGAGAACCTCCACCTGAAACACTGTTGCTGAGCCTGGGAGGTGGACCCAGATTCGGCCTCTACCCCGTCGCTCATCGTTGAGGCGTCGGTGTAGAGTGATACCTCATCTGGCTCGGTTACACTTCTTCTTCTCCACTCTTCCCTTGTACGGTATACTGTGGTAAATGCATTGCCGAATCGCATTCCGGTTGTCATATATATAGTCAGTGTTTTCTGTTAGCCGATCGCTTATTTCGTTCAGGATCTTACAAAGCCTGGTGTGGTAGTTCTTCCAGATCTGAAATGTTCTATCGGTAATATGTTTAGAATGGCATTCAGAGCTGCTGCGGGGCACGATCTAAGTGCTCCCGTTGCATCTGCGCATGCCGATTTTTGTATCCTGGTAAGTTTCTGGATGTTGTATGCCCTAGTTAGTGCTGGCCACCATACTAGTGCTCCGTAAGTGAGTATGGGTCCTACAACCGCTGTGTAGAGCCATAATATTGTCTTGGGGCTGATGCCCCAGTTTCTCCCGAACATCTTCCTACAGGAGTGGAATGATACGCTTGCTTTCTTTACTATTTCGTTGATGTTTTGTTTCCATGATAGCTTCGTATCCAGTATCACTTCCAGATACTTGGCTTGTTGTGACAGCTCTAGCTTTGTACCGTCTATCTTCGGTTTACTGAATCTAGGGATCTTTGTTTTCTTCGTAAAGAGCATAAGTTCCATTTTGCTTGGGTTTATGCCCAACCCATGGTTGCCCCTTGGTTGAGTTGACGTCTGAAAATGGTCCTGAAGTGAGTAGAACTATGTACGTAGTCTGCGTAAGATACCACTTTAACTCCTTCGCTATTGAGTTCTTTCAATATGTCGTTCATGTTAATCAGCCACAGCAGCGGAGACAGAACTCCTCCATGAGGTATGACCGTCTTCACATACCTCGTGTGATAAGTGCCACTCATTTCGGCTGTTATCCTACTGCTCATTAGCATTGCGCCGATCCATTTACTGATGCCTGCTTCAACTCCAATCTTGTTGAGGGAGCTCAGGATGGAATCTTCGTTTACGTTATTAAAGGCGCCTTCTATGTTTTAGAAGGTGGCCAATGTATAGTTGTTGTAGACCAATGCCTTTTCTATGTATCCCACTACGTCGTGTATTCCCGTTTCTGTGAATCTGCATTTCCTGTATGCATGCTGTGCTTCGGAAAGGTTTCTCTCCGTTCTTTCTCTGATATGGATATCTAGTATCCGTTCCATTGGTTTCATGGGTCCTCTTATTCCTGGTTTTGACATGAAGACTACTCTTGCTTCCTTCCACGGAAGCAGATTGTATGCTGTTTTAATGCATGCTTGTAATATTGCTTGCAGCTATTTCCCAGTGTCAGGTTTTTTTTGTCTGCAGCATTGCTGGTTGTCGAAAGAGTTTACCGCTCATTGGATTTTTTTCCATGGTGACGATGTTTTCGACTCTTAGATGTTGTTCCGCCATTTGGCTTTCCTTAGTTCTCGTTTCCTCTTTATGGTTACCTGGGAAGTGTGCGTCCAGCCGGATCTTCAGTGTCTTCTGTCTTCTGCTGACGCACTTTTTGTGTCGTCAGTCCTGTTTATAAGAGTGGAGCTTGTATGCTGTCTTGGCTAGTATTTTGCTCAACCTAGACGTATCTTTGATCCTTCCGGCGATTCGCAGTACCTGCTCCAAGAAACTTCTTTGGATTCGTATATCGCTTTTTCCCATTCCTTGTGTATTTATATGGCTGCCTGTGCCAGTCTTTGGTTCCGTAACTTGTATTGATGGCTTTCCTAGTCTTTTTTCTGAGCTCGCTCAGCTCTTTGTTCCACCATTGTGGGTATGTCTTCTAGGAGTACGTTAGTCTCCTCGTACGTGTTGTTAAGAATATTCGTGAAGTCCTCGACTTCCTTGTATATTCCTTCCGGGGTGGATCTTACCTTGACCCTCCTGTTCTTCACCTTTGACTGTAAAATCTTTTCATATTTGTTCCAGTCTGTGTTGCGGGCATTGCGCTTCGGTGCCGGCTCGCAGATCGGCATCGAAATCTCAAAGAACATAATCGGCATCGAAATCTCAAAGAACATATATGAATGGTCAGAAAAAGAGTTTTTTGGTAAAACCCTCCATTTTCCTACACTGTGGTTACTGTGCTCCATTTGAAGCGTTTTATCTAGGACCCCCTCCCATCCTTGAAATTCTTCCGTACTCGGAAAAATAAAGGTGGGCGTTTTCCCTTTGTTACAAATAGTGACGTCACGATATATAATATGTTCGAAAAGAGACTCACCCCTGTCGTTTGTTTCCTTGCTTCCCCACAGTGTGTGCCTGGTATTGGCATTGCACCCGCGGATGAGCGTCGTCTTGGTATCTTCGGGCCATTGCGTCACCCTGACAAAAGCTTCAGGGGGCGCTGGTACGTCGTGGGCCATGTATCCAGAGGCTATTAGCAAGGCTGTCCCATCCGCTGCTTCAAGCCTGGCCACTGCTAGGTGTGAGTTGCTAAGATTGGGATGTAGAAGTGGGTTATGGGTGGTTTTGATGATTATACCGCCCTCGGCCTACCTGTCGAGTTAGTGTATAATGTTTTATATCCTTTAATGTCCACGCCAGAGATTTGGCCGTCCCTGGTCCATGGCTCTTGTAACAAGCCGATGTCGATGTCCTCCTCTCGGAGGAGGACTGCAAGATTCGCTAAAGCATGCGAGCTACGCTTCAGGTTTATCTGCACGACGGTCGGCATTATTGCGGCGTGGTGTTGGGAGTTTCGTCGTCGATAACCAAGTCGTCCATCAGCTGCTTGGTATCGTCGACTTTGTCCTTATCTTGCTAATCTTAACAACGCACTCCGCCAGGAAGTCCTTTGAAGACTCGTCGCCGCACCTGATCACCCGGTGCCCTCGAACCATGTCTGAGGAGTCAACGGATGGTGTCAGACCAGCTAGTATTTTGTCTGATACCATCGCAGACAGTCTGGGTCGACCTCATCCCATTTCTCAGACAGCAGGCGCCCACCATCATTGAGCTCGTCCACCAGTGCCATGGCTAGGCTGTCTCTAGCTACCTCGATGAATTTCTTCGCCGGTTTGACAAAGAATGTTGCTCTGGCGACTTCTTTGGCGTCCTTTGCCCTTTTCGGAGCGCTTTCGCTTGTGATGCTTAGTCGGGGTTTCGGGCAGCTTAGAGGTGGCCCAGGGTCGTTGCAGATATTTATTTGGGTCGGAAGTTGCTGAAACAGAAGGTCACCCGGTCCCAGAGTTGAAGTCGGTGGGAATTACTCAGTAATTGCGTATCGGTCTTATTTATTGGCTTAAATGTACAAAGTAGTAAGTGTTAAATGTGGCCAGGATCGTCGCCTCGTGTCTGGAACTGGCTTCGGCGGTGAACTTGGTCGTCCGGTGAGGGCGTTGCTCAGCGGCGATGGCGTCGGGGCGTGACGTTGTTCAGGGGTGATGGCCTCCGTCCGTCGGCTTGGGTGTCCTGGGTGCTAAAAAGAGAAAGTAGAACCGGCACCCTGGGGACCGCTAAGTCGGCCGCAAGAGCGAGAGAACCCTAGCTTGGGACCGCTAGGTCAGCTGGAAGGGAGAAGGGGGAACGGGGAAAAGGCAAACTACTAGGGGTAGCTAGCTATAATATATTTACCAAACCTAATGGTCCGGCTTACTAAAATGACTTCGCGGCTGACTACAATCGCTGTCGGCTGCTGAGTTGCCCCGCTGCCGCCCTGTGTCCCGATACTGGAGCCGTCTCCCTGCGTCTCTCCATCGCTCGCTCCTTCGGCACGTGTGCAATGCGTGCCTGGCACGACCAGGGCTGTTGTTGCTATTGCCGTTGGGTCGCCGGCCTCCTCTAGGTTAGTCTTCCGACTGGCTGCCGTGCACATCTTTGCTGGTGCCGTTCGCTTCTTTCCTGTCCCGTACAACGGGGCTTCCTCCGTCAGCTTCGCCCTGGTCTGCGTCGCCGCCACCTCTCCGTGATTTTCGCGGAATTTTATTGCTGTCTCGTTGAACTTGTTCATCTTCCCATCTGCAATGAAACGGTTTGTGTGTCTGTTAGTGTTGGTGTTTTGACAGTTGTTTCATGTTGGTGTGTGTTTCGTGTGCAGTGTTGGTTTAGTATTTTGTGGAGATTTAGTATTTTGTGTGTCGGGTAGTGCCGATATATTACGAATGTTTGTTGGTGCCGATATATTAAGAATGTTTGGTAGTGTCGATATATTACGAATGTTTGAAAGTGCTGATATAATACGAATGTTTGGTAGTGCCGATATATTACGAATGTTTGGTAGTGCCGATATATTACGAATGTTTGGTAGTGCCGATATATTAATCGTGTTTAATGTTCGGTTATGTTTTAAATTCTGATCATGCCCTGTTTTTGCAGTTTGTTGTGTATCTGACCCCAGGTGTGGCTTTGCATCCCCTACGTACACTCGTTCGTGTGCTGCCGTATCGCTGCAAACTGCACCCATTTCGAGAACTTGTCTACGATTACCAACAGTGTCGTGTTTCGTTCTGGGTAGAGGTCACACAAAATCCACACATACCGTCTCCCACGGCGCCTCAGCGATCTTCGTCAACATTTCCCCCGCCTTCCTCTGCTGTGACACCTTATACTGCTGGCAGCAGTTACATTCTCGTACAAACTGCTTGACGTCTCTTGCCATTCGCGGCCAGAAGTAACGATGCTCCCTTGCCAGCGTTTTCAACGTGCCCAAGTGCCCCGTTTCCGCTGTGCTGCGGTTTTCTAGGAGTATCTTCGTTATCTCCTTCTTTGTGACACACAGTTTCCAAGGTTGTGGATCCTTCTTGTTCACGCTCAAATTGTACATTCTATCCCTTTCTATACGGTACTCCTGCTCGCCGGTTTTGTTTTCCATCTCCCTTCGTTTCATGTCTATCCAATCTGCTGCTTTGCTAACGATCTTTAGATCCGCCTGCGGCGCTCTCGACAGGGCATCCGCCACTGCGTCCAGCTTGCCTTTCCGGTTCTGCACGTCGAATTGGAATGGTTGCAATCCTAACGCCCATCTCGCGACCCTTCCTGATGGACTTTCGATAGAATTGAGCCATTTTAGTGCCATGTGGTCCGTCACCACCACAAAATGGTATCCTTCCAGATACATTTTATATTTGTTTATATCCCAATATATGGCTAGGTATTCCTTCTCTGTGGCGCTGTATTTTTGCTCCACCGTGCTCAGTTTCCTACTGGCGAACGAGATCACGTGCTTTCAATCCTCTAGTCCCGGACCGCCGGAACCTTTCCGGAGTCCGTTCGGATTCCATTGTCGCTCACCACGTGTCCAAGATATTTCAGTTCCTTCTGAAAGAAGTGGCACTTGTCCGGGTTGATCCGTAAGTTCGCCCCTTGCAGACGTCTAAACACTTCCTTGAGTTTCTCGAAATGCTCACGCCTACTACGCCCGATAACCACGATATCGTCTAGATATGCAAAGGCAAACGGTTCCATTTCCGGTCTTCTTATCGTGTCCAAGGCCCTCTGGAACGTTGCCGGTGCCATGGTCAGTCAGAAGGGCATCACCTTCCATTGGAAGTAACCCCGACCGGGTTCCGTGAATGCCGTGTACTATCGACTATTCTCGTTCATCGGAATCTGCCAATATCCCGATTTCAGATCTATTGTACTGATGACTTTTGCTTCTCTGAGTTGGTCCAGAATGAACTTCATCCTTGGTACCGGATAGGCATCCTTTTCAGTCTTGTCGTTCAGTAATCGATAGTCTATGCACATTCTCCATTCATTGGTTTTCTTTTTTACTAGTACCACTGGCGAAGAACCAGGGTCAGCAACTCGTTAACCTGTTCGTTAATGACTGCCTGCTGCTTCGGGTTTCGTGGATAATACCGTTGATTTATTGGCTTGTCATCCTTAAGGTATATTTTGTGTTCCATGATATTACTAACCCGCTCATGTTCTAGAATACTTGCCTCTGTTTGTCCAGGAAAGTCTGCACTTCCTCCTCCGACGGCTCCTCTCATGCGTTATCCGGTCTGTCCTCTTCCTGCTGGACTTCTTCGTCTTCCCTCTCCCTTGCCGCTGTGATTTCCAGCTCTAGATTTCCGCATCTCTGGACGCTGCGAGCTTTCGCTAGGAAACCCCTGCCTAGGTGGATTCCACCTGCCACCCTCTCCACTATCATAAATGCTATCGTAAACGATCTTCCTCCAAACTGGATCTCCGCATCGAATCTCCCCACCGTCCTCTGGCTTGCTCCGTTCGCGAGCGTGATCTCGGTCCTGGACCCGTTACACTTGCCCTGTCTTCTCAATTCCTGGTACTGCCGCTTGCTTATGGCACTTCGGGATGCTCCGGTGTCTATGACTCCCTTGGCCGACTGTTCTCCAATCCTTATCCGGGCCACTATTTGGAATCCGTCGCAGCTTAGTTGTTCCCCCGGTGCTGGCTCCATTCCTCTCGCCTGAGCCGCCACCTTCACCTGCTCAGGCTTCCTGAGTTTCCCGACCCCGGTCTGCAGCATTCGGTTGTCCTTACCCCGTTTCGTCCGAATACCCTGCAAAACAATCTCGGCGGCTTATTACATGCTCACGCCGCGTGTCCGGTGCGTCCGCACCGCATGCAGATCTCCGCTCCAGTTCCTGCTGTGCTGCCTGGCTGGTTCCGGCATGATTCTCTGCCGCCTCTATCCTTCCAATTCCTCCGCTAGTTTTAGGAACTCCGTTAGGGATGCTAACCCGGATCTCCGTGTATACAACTATATCTACAATTCCTACAATTCCTGTATACGCGATCGAGAGTCTCCAAGTTTGTAAACCGCATAAGTTTCCGCAGTCCCATTGCGTACTCCCTAACGGGTTCGGTTTCCCGCTGTCTCAACTGTGATATCTGGATCTTCAGTTGTTCGTCGTACCTCGGTGGTGAGAAATATTCGAGCATCTCCGTTGTTAGTTGTATTAATGTGTTAATCTTGGACGGCGTTATGTTCCACCAGTCGATGGCGACTCCTTCCAGAATAAAGGGCATCGCCTGTACCAGCTGGTCCTCCTGTATTCCATACCCGGCCGCCCATTGCTCCATCTTGCTCAGGAATTCCAATGGGTTGGTCGTTCCTTGGTATCGGATGCCCCAGCCTATCTACGATCTCAGTTTCCACTTTTCTGTCCGCCTTCCTTTCCTTCTCTCCTTCCATCTTGGTGATTTTTTCCTCCGTTTGTGTCACCAGGATTTCCGGTGCCGTATTTGCTGCCGGGCTCCTGTCCCTCCTGTATCTTGCTGCTAACTGTGCGAGTTGCTGCTTCACTGCCTCTGTATGATCCGTCCATTTTGCAAACGCAGCCAACAATCGTCTTAGTTCGTCGCTTCTTCCTTAAGTGTTCAATTCGAACTCGTATTCGAAGTCGTATACCGCGTATTCTATTAGCTAGTTTTTTGCTGCCTGATACACCCAGCTCGGGCTTAGTCGGTGGGAATAACTTAGTAATTGCGTATCGGTCTTATTTATTGGCTTAAATGTACAAAGTAGTAAGTGTGAAAGGTAGCCAGGATCGTCGCCTCGGGTCTGGAACTGGCTCCGGCGGTGAACTTGGTCGTCCGGCGAGGTCGTTGCTCAGCGGCGGTGGCGTCGGGGTGATGGCCGCCGTCCGTGTCCTGGGCGCTGAAAAGAGAAAGAAGAACCGGCACCCCGGGGACCGCTAGGTCGGCCGCAAGTGTCGCTGAACCCGACGTCGGGGACCGCTAGGTCGGCCACGAGCGCGAGGGGGAGTCCTTTGGGGACCGCTAGGTCAGCCGAGAGAGAGAGAAAACACTTGGGGACAGCTAGGTCGGCCAAAAGAGCGAGAGAACCCTAACTTGGGACTGCTAGGTCAGCCGAGAGAGAGAATAGACGGATCGGGGGTCCGAGCCGAGAGGATGAAGTGGGAACGGGAAAAAGGCAAACTACTAGGTGTAGCTAACTACAATAAATTTACCAAACCTACTGGTCCGGCTGACTACAATCGCTGTCGGCTGCTGAGTAAAGATATGAGGCCAGCCGCCCGCTTTATATAGCCCCTGACTAAGCCTCATGTGCCCGTTGCCTCGTCACAGATTTGCCTGAACTGGTGTGACCAGCTCCCCTGGTCTAGTGTGCCCCTTCGCTTGCTGTTGGCGCGCGCGCGCACTTTATTTAATTCAGATTTTTTAGGATTATGTTCTTTTCTCTTTATTTCTTTTTTGATATTGTTTTCTTCATTCTGCTTTATTTACTTTTGATCTTGTTTTCTTCATTTCCGTATTCACTATTAATCTTATTTTCCTTAGTGTGCGCGGTACGCGTCACACACTTCTTGTGAGCGGTTGCGCTTCGATAGGGGCGACTGGCACGCTTCCGGGTGCTCCCTCTTGTACTGCTGAAGTCCTCGTTCACGGCCTCGACTCGGGCTTTGTCTTCGATATCGCGCTGGTCAGCTTTGCGCGTGGCTCGCCTTGGTGGTTTTAGTGGTTGGTTGTGTCGTTTGGAGAGTGCTCGCCTTGGCAGTCCCTACCGAACTCGACGGAGTTAATTTCTCGTCATCTGAGCGCAATAACTCGACTTCGTCTATTTCGCAGATGTAGTTTTGGGGTTTTACCTTGTGACGATTTGTCAGTGTCCGGATGGCTCAGGGATGGCCAGTGGTCGTCGCAGATATTTTATCTGGTTCAGGTGGGGTTGCTGGAAGAGAATCCGACCCGGGTCCCAGAGTAGTACGCTAGCTAATTCGGTACAAATTATCTTTATGTTCATTGGCTTAAAAAGTACAGATTACTGATAGTTTCATTTCTCGGCGCCGGGTAAAGTCGTGATCTAGTGACGAATGCGACCCTTCCATCGGCTCGTTCTGAGGTCCTAAGAACTGGGAAGAGTGTTTAGAGGCCGTTCTGGTCTACTAAATATGAGAAGAGTTGAGTTTAAAGGCCGGTCTGGTCTACTAATTAGTGAGAAGAGTTTAGAGGCCGGTCTGGTCTACTATATATGAGAAGAGTTTAGAGGCCGTTCTGGTCTACTAAATACGAGAAGAGTTGAGTTTAGAGGCCGGTCTACTATATATGAGAGCGTTTTACGCAAAGACTACTGTGATTAGTTAGTTACCACGCCGTTTACCCGTCTCCTATGGCTCTGCTGCACTCCTTACTGCTGATCCTTGGCTTCTAGTCCTTTCCGCTGGTCCTGGTTAGGTGAACCTTTGCCGATCGCCGGCCGAAACTGAATGAGCTCCGTAGTGCTGGGGTGCGCCTTATATAGCGGTTCGGCGGGGCTAGTGTGCCCGCATATCCACCCGCATTTGGCCGTATTAGTGTGCCCGATCTATCGCGGCCAGTGTGACCCGTCGTGCACGATCGTTGGCGCGAGCGCGCATTTAATTCAAATGAAATTCCATTCTTATGTCTTCAATCGTTCCTATTACTTATTTATGCCTAATATATTATAGATGTGCGCGTCACAACCTCCCCCATGATGTCCGAAGCGGATTGGGTTTTGAAGTCCACTATCATAATCGCCCGCGTTGCTCGGCGAAGCGAGCGCAGCGGGCCCGAGGGGTTTGGGGTTTTGAAGAGGGTCCACCGTGGCTTCGCCCCTAAGCCACGGCAAGGTTTGTTCCGACCCAGGGTTGCCCGGCTCTGGGAAGGCTCCGTTCGAACACAGCTGGATTAACCCCTCAGCTGCGAATCAAAAGTCAATAGGAACGGGTCGCTTTAAACGCCTGACTTGAGGGGAGGCCGTTTAAAGACTTTTCCAGGTCTCGGTGGGGAGGTGGAGTCATAGGAATTGTGGGTAGAGGATTCACGGGAGACTGCCGCTCGTATTAGCCGTAACATGGTACGTTTCCAGGAGGTATCACGCGGAGGACCCTCTCCGAGGAAAGGGTGGTGTCTATCAAATTGATATTCACCTACGAGTCGACTTGATGCACCAGAAGAGCCAAGGAATATACATCAGCAAGGACTCCGCTGATCTTGAAACTAAGAAAATGATTTAATAAATATACTTCTTGAGCACGGACGTAACTATTAGTTGGATAGATATATTTAGAAGGGAAACACATTATACTGATCAAAAAACATTTTGGAAGTCCTAAAGTTTTCATAAGCTTGCTAACTTGGACATCCGCCGACCAATTCTAAGCTCGACAGAGCCTGATCCGCAGCGGACGTGTTTAGCAGATAGGAGGAGAGGGAATAACCGAGAAATGGAACACCGACGGCAGAAGATATGGGCAGCGCTGCCACTAACCGATCGTCAGAATTAGGCCACTGTCAAGCCGCCAATAATCAAGCTTCGGCACTTTGCCGTAAACAAAATTCTAGGGACGATATGATCTCCCTTAAAAATCGGAAGTTCGCAACACCAAGGTCTTACAAGGGCTCGAGGCCGGCTATACAATGACGCGTGTGACCCCATACAAAACTCGAGTCTTTGAACTGTGCCATCAAGAGACATCCTGCTGCGAGGTATACCAGGAGAGCTGGCCGAGGGGCATTATTAGCCAACGCAGTCGGTATGGCACCGTGAAGCCCCGCCTTCACGGCGGCCCCTGAAAAATAACAATAAGTGCCAGGAGAATTATTTTAAATAAATTAATGTACATCAATGGAACTCCCCTACTTCCTTCTCGGTTCAATCTCAGGAACCGGGGCTTTTGCAGCGATGGTTTTTTCCCTCGCTCGACCGGGACCTGGTGACTGAACCGCTTAAGCACTTCCCGCCGGGTCTGGATTATTCTAAGCGGGGGGAAGTCGGAGCCGGCTGTAGGGCACCCAGCGCTGGCCACTACGTTCCCCTTTCGGGAGAATCAACCCCTTATTAACCTTTTGTTGCTGTTTTGCGCTTTCGAATAATCATTAAAATCATAGGCACTTTATGTCCCGGTCGTATAAAAAAAAAAAAAAATAATAATCTGAGAGGAACTCTGGGCCTATAACGATCAACAAATTGTTGCATGGTTATAAATCAAAAAAATGAAAAATATGCCATACGCTAAGCATTGGAAATACGTAAAACACAGTCGCTGTGTTCCATTTTGTCCTTATTGACCTTCGTTGAACAGCACCACCACATCCGTTAATCAAAATCTTTGCAAAATGTTCTGTATCAGCTTGCGCTATATTAATTATTTAAAGCTGTAGGCACTCATATCGATATCGTACTGTTTAATCACGTTTATTCCTCTCAACTTGTACTTTAATGCCATTTTACGGTATTTTTCAGAAATGGTCGTCCTGGTACAGTGTCAATTTCTGAGAAGTTTAGTATAGACTGGGGGACGTATATGTCATCGAGAAACGATGTTGTTTATGTTCGCCTAGATGTAAGAGGCGCAAAGGGTCAAAGTAAGAAATCCCTCTACCGTCATTTGGGAGGCGTTGAAGTTTCAGATCAAATATCAGTCTTACGGTAAGTTTTAATAGAATCGTATTGACCTTTTTGTAACAAAATACTTTTTAAAGGTATTTGCTGGATACCATTGGCTTTCTAGACGATACAAGGGTAGGAATATGGGGCTGGGGCTATGGTGGCTATGTAGCCTCAATGGTACTCGGTACACAACAGGATGTGTTTAAATGTGGCATCGCTATATCCCCAATAGCAGATTGGCTTTACTACAGTAAGACTACAAAAAATTATTATTTTAAATACATAATAACATATATATTTATCAGATTCAGCCTTTACTGAGCGTATACTGGGTTTGCCTTCAGATAATTATAAAGGATACGTCGAGGCAGATGCTACTCAGCGTGCTCGGCTTATTAAATCCAATTCGTTTTTTTTAATTCATGGTTTAGCCGATTCCTCTGCCCCGTTTGTACATGGAGTTCAATTAGCTAAATCATTAACAAATGCAAATACTCTTTATCGCTATCAGGTATGCTTTAAACTTATTAGAAGATATGATATTGATTAAAAATATTTTTCAGACTTATGCAGATGAAGGTCACGACTTAGATGGTGTTTTGGAACACGTATATTCGTCAATGGAACATTTTTTTTCTGAATGTTTAAGTTTGGACCCAGACGATACCAAGCCTGATGTGGATAAAAATATTGTTCCAGCTGAGTAAATCCCAATAAATATAATATTTTTATAACAAATTTACGAAAACTTAACGGAATAATAAATATTATCTGCAATCATTGTTTGGAGGAGGGTGGCTTTAATCTGCAACACTCGATAAGTAAAAACATGAAGAAACTATTTGGGGTTTTGTGCTACTTGCGTCGTTGTTTATTTGTAGTAAATTGGAACTTGTTACAAGAGACTTAAAACAAGACTTAAAAAAGCGAGAAAAAGGGAGAGAGAGATAGAGTGTACGGGATTACAATGGACTTTCCGATTATAATGTGTATTAGAAATTATTTATGTGGTAACTCCCAAGTTGTCCGGATGATTTGAATTTTTAAAAATGAAAACAATATCTTAATATCAAATCAGGAAATCCAGGTGTATTTTCGTTGCGAATACAGTAGCAGCATCTCAAAGTATGTTCGTCCGAATATTAAATACAACAAATTAATACAAAATAGTAAGTTCAGAGAATCAGAAATTTGAATTACTCTCAAATTATGATGTGGTCCAAGCAACTTCAGAAAACAGAGAACAAATTTTATTAAAACAATTGTCAATGATTTTTCCACCACAATTTAAAATAGAATTATCAGATCTGTGTAAACAGTATAGCGACGTCTTCGGTTTAGATACCGAACCAATAACAACAAATAATAATTTCTTAAAAACAAATTTAGACTGAAAGGCAATAAACCGGTTTATATTAAAAATTATCGGAGTTCGCATGCTCAGAAAGATTAAATGCAAAAACATGTTAAGGAACTTATAAGTGACCATATATTAGAGCCTTCAGAGTCTGAATATAATAGCGCACAGCTTCTTGTTCTAAAGAATGCTTTTCCATGCTCTGAAAATATAAAATTGCGATTAGTAATTGACTATCGCCAGATAAATAAAAAATTACTTTCTGATAAATTCCCGCTTTCTAGAATTTATGATATTCTAGATGAACTGGGTAAAGTCAACTATTTTTTATGTCTTTATGTAAAGCCTGGATTTTTGTCAAATTGAACTTAATGAGGACTTAATTAATACAACGTCTTTTTCAACGGACACTGGTTCTGATGTACAAACAGATCTTAATCATTTTCAAACATGGAACCGCATAAAATTATTAAATTTAAACGGCTCTAAATGTAAGCTAATGACATTTTCTTGTGTCGCTCACAAACTTGCGACTTACACATTGAACTGCTGCTCTTTGGAAATAATTGCTTTAGTTGATGATTTGGGTGTCCGCCCAAACTTAACATTATTTTGCATATTTCATGCATGGTGAGAAAAGCCACAAATGTGATTGGATTCATTAAACGGTGGTCGTAAGAATTCAATGACCCCTATGTTACAAAATCCTTATATATTTTTTAAGTTCGTCCCATCTTAGAATATGGATCTTGCGTTCGGAGCCCTCAGTATGGGGTCCACAGCAAATGTATTGAGTCGGTTTACTTCTCGCTTTTCGCGGCTTAAACTGAGATGCAAACCAGAGGTTACCCTCGTATTCTATTAGACTCCTCCCAATTAACTTACCATCTTTATCTAACCGTAGAAACCCGCTTGGCATTACCTTCATTTCTTACTTAATTCACAGTGACGTGGAAAGTTCTGACTTGTTGGGTGAAATACTAGATCATATATTCCATTGGTGTTGCGCCACTGTAGAAGTTCTTTCGAATTGCAAGAACCCTTTACAGTCTTATGTGCAAAGTATAACGATTTGTACATAATAACACCAAATGTATATAGCCTCTCCAAACTAAAAGCTTTAATTCTAACCCACTTAGGAGGCAAGCAAACAATCTGGCAGCACGCCAGTAGTCAGGGACGGATTTACCACGGGGCACCTGCGCGAGTCCCACACAGATTGGGGGTCCCCACAAAGTAATCAACAAAATTATTTTTTTTAGTATAAATTCAAACATGTACGAATACGAAGTGGCAAAAGAAAAACATCACATCGTTGCACTGGCAAACGTTCATTTTCAAAACTGAAAATAATAAAAAGGAGATTGCGCACAACAATGACTCAACAACGACTGTCATTTTTATCATTGCTTTGCATCAAGGATGACTTACTTCGAGAAATGGACTTCAGCGAAGTTGCCGATAGTTTCGCAAAGAAGCGATCAAGAAAAGTTGTCTTTGCTTAATTCAATTGATCGTCCCATTGCTGAACTACACCAAAAATATGAATAATGAAAAATTCAAATTCATGTAAAATTAAACGGTCAATATTTATATATTCATCGATATGACAATAAATTCGATTTTATATGAATCAAAAATTTATATAAAAACTAGCTGACCCGGTGAACTTCGTCCCACCTATCCGTGATTCAATTCATGCTGTGTTTTTTTTTTCGGCTCGCTCTTTGCTCAACCAGTGGACAACCCTTATCGGTTACGGGTACGAAAATAGATGTTAGCCAATTCTCAGGCCTACAGAATATCCCCTCAAAATTTCATCCAAATCGGTCAAGTAGTTTCGGAGGAGTTTGGATACAAACACCGTGACAGCAGAATTTTGTATATAAGATTGAGGGATTTCAATTATATAAAGGGCCTCCACATGACTAGTGACCCAGGGCCCCACACATCTAAATCCAGCTCTTCCAGTAGTCACTTCCTCGTATTCCTTTTCTATACTTTTCTATAGTAATTGGTTGGCTTTCAGCCATCTCAATATTGATAGTAAATTGGTTGTTCTAAAAAGCACATATTTAATAATTTGATTGATCTCTTCAATCTATGCAGAACCAATAATCTGAAGCTACATCAAAAAAGTGCTAATTGTGACCTTTCTCGGGCACAGCTGTACAGATAATGGAATTCTGCCGGTTGAAAAAATTATGATGTCAATAAAAATTATCCAGTCCCGCATGACGCGGACAGCGCTAGCCATTATTAAATACGTTTCATTGAAAACTTCTCCGATTATTCACGGCACATAACTAGATTATGTAAAAAAATGTTCCTTTTGAACAAGCGAATGCGAATGACGCTCTATCATTGCTCGGGTGGCTCAGGGATGGCCAGGATTCGTCTCAGGAATTTATATTTGGTTCAGGTGTGGTTGCTGAAAGAGATTCCGACCCGGTCTAGGAGTAGAACGATATCCAAAATGGTACAAATTATTTTCCAGTTTATTGACTTAAGGGTGGGAGTCGCCCTCGTAGCCGGAATTTTAAAATTTTGTTTGTGGAGAAATAAAACGGCGCACATAAAAATTTGTATCTTTTATATTTAGAGACAAGTTTGAAGAAAAGAAAACATGTTTCATATAATGGAAAAAAAAATTTAATGAGTTATAAAGTTTTTTCAAACCCATGTTTTCCAATTTGCCGTGCATGATTACAATAAAAGTTGTTGACCGATTTTCTTCATCCAGCCCCTATTTTAAAGAGCATACAAAACTGCACAGGATATACTACAATCTTCTTTCGAATATTTACTATAGAAATCAGTGTTACAAAGAAAAAAATGTCTTTTTTTCAATAATTTTCGAGTCAAAAATGGTCTAAAAATAATTTTTTTTACGCCTGTAGTCTATCCTGTGCAATTTTTTATGCTCTTTAAAATAAGGGCTGGATGAAGAAATCGGTCAACAACTTTTTTTGCAATCATGCACGGCAAATTGAAAAACATGGTTTTGAAAAAACTTTATAACTAATTAAATTTTTTTTTCCATTATATGAAACATGGTTTCTTTTCTTCAAACTTGTCTCTAAATATAAAAGATACAAATTTTTATATGCGCCGTTTTATTTCTCCACAAAAAAATTTAAAAAAAATCGGCGACAAGGACGACTTTCCCCCTTAATAGGTATAGATTAATGGTAGTTTCATTTATCGTCGCCTGGTAACGTAGTGATCCAGTGACGGGCGTCCCCTTCCATCGGCTCGTTAACGGTTCTGAGGGGCCAATTCAGAGTTCCTGAGGTCCTAAGAACTGGGAAGAGTTTTAGAGGCCTTTCAGGTATACCAGTTAGTGAGAAGAGTTTGAGAGGCCTATCAGGTCTACTACAAGTGAGAATAGTTTGAGAGGCCGGTCAGGTCTACTAATTATGAGAAGAGTTTTAGAGGCCGGTCAGGTCTACTTAAAATGAAACACGCGGATTGGTGAACCGAGCCGGAGAATAAGACGTAATACGCAAAGGCTACTGTGATAAGTTAGTTACCACACCTTTTCCCCCACTCCTATGGCTCTGCTGAACAACTTACCGCTGGTCCTTTCCGCTAGTCCTGGTTAGGTGAACCTTTGCTGCATATCCCAACCGAGTTTGCCCGCATTAGAGTGGCTGATCTATTTCGGGCCAGTGTGACCCATCGCGCACGATCTATTATATCGTTCCTATTCCTTATTTTATGCTCCCCCCTCTCTTAGGAGACGGTGTGATATCATACCGTAATTATATTTCCTCGGTCGTATACTCTTCTGCATTTTCCTGCGGTGCTGTAGTATTGCGGTATCCGTCCCGCTTTTGAAGAAGTTGTCCCTTGCCAATCGCTCTCGGCCATCTCTGTTGTACGAATCGCTGTGATCTCTTTGTCCGGCGATGATCTTTGTTTTGTCGCCTGTTCTGCTTTTGGTTTTCGCGGTGTATTTAAGCTGACGGCCTTCTCCTATTGTGTCTTGGTACCTCCAGAAAAATCTGCCCATCCCCTACCGCTTCACCGACCTCCTTTGCTTGGTCAGTTATCCGCTGCTCATTCTTTTGCTCTCCAGATCCCACTCTGCGCTCTTCCTGTCTACGCTGCCCTTCTTCTTCGCATTGCTCTTTTCTACCCTCCACCTCGTATGCTTTGTAAGGAAGCGTCTCTGGCCGGGGTGAACCTTAGCGGCTCCAGAGGTCCTCACAAAATTTATAAATTGTTGAGACAGCCAGTACAGAAAGGCGGCCGAAGGTTTTAGCTATTTTTAATGG